>ML681991.1:41209592-41240636 GCA_007922195.1 Podocnemis expansa | reverse complement strand
TGCCTGCAGCCCCCAGAGGAAGCGAAATAGCAGGTCCACACTGTGGACCTGCTATTTCGCTCCCTTATTTCGAGGACACAGTTTTGTTATTTCGAAACAAGTTATTTCGAAAAACAGGTTCTTTCGAAATAAGTTATTTCGAAATAGCTTCTTTCGAAATAACAAAACTGTGTGTAGACATAGCCTATGTGGGGGTGAGGGGAGGTGCCAGCTTCCTAACTTTCAGCCCTGTGGCTAACTAGAGCAAATGCTGCTTGCTATTTAGAGCCCTCACCCTGGCTATGGAAGACCCAGGATCCAGGCCCTCTGCTCCAGTGACTCTGTATTTATTTCTCCACAGTGGAGCAGCTTCCACAGGAGAGACTGAGGCAGCCCTCTCTGTCAGACCATCCCCTAGCTCAGCAGTTAGAGTGCACTTTTGGGAGGTGGGATTCCTCTCTTCTGGCAGTGACGAAGAAATTTCACCCCATCCCCCACATTCCCGCTGAGGGATCTAGCCACTGGACTGCAAGTTATACAGTGGGAACCTCTTCATCCTTCTGCCACCATTTTGTGTGTCATTAGGTGACGCCTGGGCCCTTATCTCAGCCTGGCCCCCCATGTGACTTAGGTGGCTTATTGCCTGTCTTCCACCATTGGGGAATCACTCTTGCAATTGGGTAGGAGATGGGTGTCTACTGTGTCTGGCTTCCTAGAAGGAGGCAGCCATGTGTGTGGCCAGAGGCAGAGACATGGGATCCTAGGGAACTTTGACTACAGAAACTTAAGTGTTGAGTAGGTGTAGACCCCTGTAGGGTTTGTGCAGTGTGGTGGTGCTAAGATTGCTCCACCCCAGCAGTCAAACTACCTCTGGCTGACAGCTCTGTAGCAAACCAGAGTTGCATCTCAATACTTAGCTAGGAGTCCTCCAAGGGAAAGCCAGGACGTAGTGGTGTTGCTTATTTAAAATTGTGGGGGTGGTAGTAGCAGCGCTGTGAGTCAGTAGTGAAGTAAGACACAGGGTGGTACCTGGAGATGCTACCAGGCAGGAAGTGACATTGCCAATTCAATAGGTGCTGTTATTCTTGCTTAGTGGTAAAGGAATGACACAGCCTAGTTGGGCTCTGTGCTGTGGGAAGAGATGCCCCTTGGAAGTCTTGCTCACTCATGGCTGTTAAAAAAAAAAAAAAATCTCATGGCAACCAGTGGAGTGTTAGTCCCAATGGCTTGCAGGCAGGTGGGTAATTGTGCTGAGCCCATTATACATCCCTCTTGATCTTTCTGTTGGATGCCAATCACTTTCCCCCTCACTATTTGATCTGTGTTGTTGCTGCTTGCTGTGAACTGTGGTTGTGTCCCATGCCATAGGTGGATGCATTTCAGGGATGGTCAAAATGATTGTTACCAAGTATGTCTGTATCTCAGTTATGACTCTTGTTGAGGTTGGCCTTGCAGGTGGGTGACAGTAGAGGGAGGAATACTGATGTGTATGCTTACATAGTTAAGTCAACATAACCTACCCACTTTGGAGATACACAAAGCTAGCCCTAAATTGTGTTGATTCTGGTCTCCAGCTAGCTCAGCAGCTAGTCAAGTTCAGAGACCACATTAAACAATGCTGCCATCTTGTGGTTGATTCAAACTTGATTTTCATACCCATTGGCCCTTACTATTAATCATTAGTGTTTTATAATTCACATTGCATCAAGGGCATAGCCATGGGTAGGCCTGGGTGGCCAGGGCCCACCCACTTGGAGATCAGGCCCTTCCACCACTGCACCTGGCAGCTGCGTGAACTTTGCTGCCACAGCTGCAGGACTGGCCTCACAGCCATGGTAGCAAAGTTCGCTCCATTGCTGGGCGCTACGGTGGGGGGCCTGATCTCACAACCTCTCCCCCTCCTTCTGTCTCATGAGAGCGCCAATCGCTACATAACAAGTGGAGTTTCTGAGGCAGCATCTGTTCACATGACCAGAAGCTACCTGTGGCTTCGGTCATCCTGCAGACTCAGGGGCTGCCTATGCCTCTGCATTTCAGTTCCTCAAAGCACCATTCATGGATCAGGACCCCAAAATACTAGGTGCTGTACAAACACTGAACAAAGACAGTCATTTGCCCCAGGGAACTTATAATTTCGGAAATCGTTTGTTTGCAAGAGAGACACTACTGCACAGAGCTCTTCTTCAGGTCAGTGAAAGAAAGTTCCAGCATCCCAGCTAAGTGCAATGTGGAACAGATTGCTCCGCATAAGAAGGTAGTACATATTGCAAAGGGCCATTTAAAGTAGAGTGGACCATTAACACCTTTGCAGTCATAGGACAAAAAGGAGGGGGATTGTTAGTGGGTTACAGATTGCTGAAATAAACCATAAATCCATGATTTTTAGTGTCCAACAAAGTTGTGAATTCAAGCCATCAGGCTTGTCTTTTGAATGTGTTGTGCAGGTTTCCTTTGGGGATGAGGACTGAGCAGTAGGATATAGGAGATGAACAGTCCTGAGATATCAGGAGCTTAAGTGGAATGGACATGGACACAAGCTGACTTGTTCTCTATTTGCGACCTCCAACCCCATCCTACAATGCGTTGCAAAACAACAAAGCAAAATCATGGTCTCCTTCATTAGCCTCTAGTACTTGAAGGCTTGGGTTGGGTGAGAAGAGGACTGTGGTCAATATTTTGACTCTTTGCTGTCAGCAGCCAGGTCTGAAGTGTAGTTGGAAACCTCAATCAGATTTTCATCGGGGTCTCTGAAGTAGATAGATGTGATTGGGCCGATGGCACCAGTTCTGGCCACTGGGCCTTCTTCAATAGTCACACCACAGGCCTGGAAGGAGAGAGAAAGTATGTTTTTCGGCATTAATGATGGTTTTTTAATGCTCTTCCCCCCACCCCCAATGATGGAGCCACTGCCTAAACACCTATCTGGCCATGGGTGTTCTGACTTAATAGTGTTGCTGTGCCCTTCCCAAGGTGAAGAGGCCTAGAAAAGCACTAGGTGTTGCCAAGCAGGGAGCTGTTCTTGAACCTTGTGATCCTGTCTCATGACACTCAATGGTTGAACTTCTTAGCTGAAACAAGTTGTAGAAAAGGGAACAGGACACAACCTATAGATCAAGTGTGGCCAAACTGTGGCTCTTGAAAGAAAAAGCATGGCTCCCAGAAGAGCATGGCAGGGGGAAGTGGCGGTAACATGCTTGGGGACAGCAAGGAGAAGCGGTGGCATTTTTACTGTAGGCCTAGTTTTCATGGTAACCTTAGTAACTATTGGAATCTGACATTAGTAGGATCAATATTTGCCCTCTTTTTATGATAAAATTAAAGTGTGCAATGAATTTTAAACTTAGTAATTTTGGAGTAGGTAAAAGTATATGGCTGTGCCTCAGTGCAGCTCATGAAAGTTTAATAACTTGTCTGGCTCTTGAGTTCTGTAAGTTTGGCCACCCCTGTTATAGGTTCACACTCACTGTGAGCTAAGGCAGGCTTTGAATCCAGGTCTTCAGAGCTAAGACTATTATTGTGTTAACTCCTTACTCTGCTAAGCCTCTTCATTTATCTATCCATGGGAAGGGAGTGAGATGTAGGAAGCATGGAGTCCATCTGGACTGGAAGCATGGTTCTCCTCTTTCTTACAAGCCCATTCACCTTAGTGGAGTTGTTCCTGATTTATAATCCTCTAAACACAAGTTGCATTGCGTACAGGATCTCCAAGATGACAGGGATGTTCACTGCCTTGTTACCCTACAAAGCCCCTGAATTTATTCAGTCACATCGGGACCATAGTAGCATTCAGTGAGACACATGGCCACTTGGGTGAAACACAACTTGCCCGACCTTCAGGTATTCCACCAGCTGGTCTAGTGGGGTCTCTGTGATCAGGCAGACATCTATGGCACCAGGGACTGGTCTGTGAGCCTTGGGTTCGAACTCCTTGCCAGCCTCATGGAGATTAAACTTTTGTTTCCCGAAACGTAGCGCCTTCCGGTTTCCCTATCACCAAGGAAAGGAAAGGATCAATGTAGTGTCAGTCAGGGACTTCCCTCTCCTGAACACCAGGATTTCATGGAAAACCCTGGGCTGGAGAGTAAGCAATGGGTTCAGTGCTTCAGTGATATTGCTCTGAGAGGTCAGGAGAAGCCTCCTTTGATGGACTGGAGAAGTATTCCATTTCTGCGCTCGATATCATCCCCTTGTGGAAAGCAAGTGGAACTTTTGTTCCATAATATAAGAAGGACACACATGTGAATTCTGACCACTGCTATAGCCTACAGACATGGAATGAGAAGGTTGTGGAGGGCATAAGAATTTGAAAGGTCCAAATGGTAGTTTGGTGCCTAACTGCTACTTGTGTCTTTGGAAATCTCACCCAGGAGCTAACCAGCCCTCCCAGTGAGTCTATGAGGTCAATCTGTTTCCAAAAAATAATGTGGATTTAAACAAACAAAAACACTATTTCAGTTTTTGATCCAAATTTGAAATTTTACTGAAATATCTAACCTCAGAGTAGCAAGTAGCTTTAAAGTAACAAGTGCTCTAGAATTGGGTAATAGGCAGGGGTGGGGAGGAGAGTTGTACAAGTCAAAATTTTTGTCATCCCTGCGTGTCTGTTAAAACTTCAAAATACAAAGACGATCAAGCTACTCAATAAGTAAAGATCTTAGGGGCCTCTGGCGTATAAGTCCTCAGGCTTCAAGGCATAGGCCTGAACCTTGGCTATTGTGGGTCAGGTGGAAACTTCCTTTAGAACAGGGGGTCCTGAGGTATGGTACGTGTCCTCCTGCAAGTATTCAGAAAACCCAGGTGGGGGGGTGCAGGGAGGAGAATGTGGAAGAAATTGTGTAATGATAGACTTTTATTTTATTTTATTTATTGCATTTTCATAATAGACTACACAGGTGAAGCTTTAAAACTTTCTGGGAATTTGTTATATAAAAGATGGTAGTTAATTTACCTCAAGATGTACCAGCGAGAATACGGATACACAAAACATTGACATGCAAAGCCCTCACCTCCAGCTGCCATTCAGTGTGGTTTCCATTGCCTAGCAATGTACAGTCTGACTGAATTCAGGCTTTAGGGGTCTTTTGTTTTTTTTGTTTTGGTTGTTGCACTATAACCCTATTTGTATGTAACAGTGAAATATGGATAAATGGCTGATGCCTGCTAGGGTTAAGAAGAACACACATGTATCAGTGAGGGGAAGGGTTGGGGTAGGTGTGTAGCTGCTAGATCTGGAATGGGCTACGCAATAAGAAAAACAAGCAAGGAGTCCTGTGGCACTTAAAGACTAACAACTTATTTATTGCACAAGCTTTCGTGGGAGAAAATCTCACTTTGTCAGATGCTTTGAAGATGGGGGAACCTACACAATGGGAGGAAAATAAATGTAAGGAAGTGTAAGTCAGGGCTGTAACTGTTGTGGGGCGAGTGGGGCTTTGCCCCGGGCACGCCAGAGTGGCTCCATTGAGCCGCTTCATTAAAGGGCACAATCTTTGCCACTCACTCCAGGTGCCAGCCATTAGAAGAGGCGCTGGATTCTTTAGTACAGCTCTGGTGTAAGCCATGGGATCAGATTACACTGTAACAGCAAATCAAAACAGTTGTTAAGATTCAAACACTGAGAAACAGCATATAGGGGAAGGTGAGGTCAAATCACCTGCTGTAATGAAAAAAGAATCCCAAAAGAGTCGTGACTATTCTTTTCCCATTACAGCTGGTGATTTGACCTCACCTTCCTCTATGGCTATGTCCACAGGTACATGCTTATTTTGATTTAAGTTAAATTGAAATAAGTTAATTCGAAATAAAATCCTTAATTCAAATTAACTTAAAAAGAAATAAGCAAAAACCTCAAATCGAAATAGCAAGTCCAGACATAGGACTTGCTATTTCAAATCAGGAAAGGGGCACCATGGGAGGTGTGGCAACATGGCCCCCTCACTGGGCCATGCCCCCACCCAATATATACTAAAAGGAAGGCAGCCTGGGAAGGAGAAGGGCAAAAGTGTTATTTTGAAATAACAGGTTATTGCAAAATAATGTCCAAATGGCGTTATTTTGAAATAACCATTTCAAAATAACAGACTATTTGAATTAAAGTAGGTTTAAGCTATTTCGAAATAACGTCTCTTGTTTCAAAATGATGGAACTCGTCATTTTGAAACAAGAAAATGTTGTGTGGACCTAATCTTTCTTAAATCGAAATAACCAGCGTTATTTCAATTTAAAAGATACGCGTGGACATACCCTATGTGCTGTTTCCCAGTGTTTGAATCTTCATAACTGCTTTGATTTGCTGTAGCAGTATGACCTGATCCCATGATTTAAACTCCCTTGCATTTATTTTCCTCCCATTCTGTAAGTTCCCCATATTCAAAGTATCTGATGAAGTGGGATCTTCTCTCATGAAAACTCATGTAATAAATAAATTTGTTAGTCTTTAAGTGCCACAGCACTCCTTGTTTCTTTTGCTGAATTAGACTAACACGGCTGCCCCTTTGGAACTTGGCAAGAATAAGAAACGTTTGGGAACTCCTTCTCTAGAGACTGGTTCTTGCATTATCTCCTGCTACACGGTCACTTCTGAACCTGCCTCTGACTAAACTGGTGCCAACTAAAGTCAGAGACAGGACACTGTCAGATGGCCCATGGGGTGACCGTTCCTACACTTCTCATTCTACAGATATGGGAAATAGAGACACACTGCTCAGGACCATGCAATGATTCAGTGGCAGAAGCAGGTCTAGAACATATGGCTTCTGAGATCCCAGCTCCATCTTAACACATACATTACCTTGAAAGTGACCACTTCCATACCCAAGACTCTGGAATAAAAGGCGACGGTGTCCTCAATGCTTTTCACAGTCAGCACCAGGTGGTCCATTCGCTGGATAAGACATGGAGGGGAGCCCTGACACCTCTCCTGCCAGGACATCATCTGAAAGCCAGGAACTGGAGACTAAAACCGAATAAAAAGAAGGTTAGTGAGATGCAGGTTGTTCTCTAGTTGAGCTGGCTGGGGACATGTAGCCAATTAAATGGAACCAGAAGTCAAAGTCTGGTTTTATTTTGGCCTGTGGCTGGCACGTATGTAGAAAAATATGTTCTCCTCCTTGAAATGCCTCATCAAGACCCACCTTGTGATGCATGATCCAAGCCCACTGGAACCAATGGGAGACTTTCTATTGACTTGAGTGGACCTTGGATCAGCCCCTAGAAGAAGCAGCCAATGGGTGATGACTAGGCAGATGGCTGAGAGTTAACCTGCCTCCTTCCAAAACTGTCATAAAGCAATCATGCCTGGAGTGCCCACTTATGGCAGGCTGTGGCATCACATGTGTGCCTGCCTCAGTTTCCCCTTTCAAGTAATCCAATAATTTCATTTCAGGCTTTCTTGGTATAATAATACCCTCCTTTAGGTTAGTGTGCTGTAAAAACCTTGTACAATACAGTACATAATGAATGTCCCAAACATATAAACCATTTCTCACTCCAGCATGAGCAGGCATGAATGCTTAAGTTGTCTCATCCTTTGATGCCTCATATACCATCCTTCGTTGCTTTCAGCTGGATTCTCCATCAGTCGTCTTCTCTCCTGCGAGGACTGCCATCTTATCCCTTTCCACTGGAGTGCAACCCTGCTCTTCCTACTGGCTACTCTGACAGCCTTTCTGCTGGGAACATTCTCGTCAGGCAGGGCTGCACACTGGTGGGTAGAGGGGGCAAAAGGGGCAGTTTTGCCCAGACTCCCTATCTGAGAGGTCCCCCAAACAGTGGCAATGCAATCTGGCATGCACAGCTCTTGATTTTTTCTAAGGCAGTGGTTCCCAGCCTTGTCATTTGCCCTGGCACACCTTGATCCTTTAATTATTTTGAGGCATACCACCATATGCTTTCCAGATGAAGTCATGAATATTCATAAGTCAATCCAGAACTCTGAGTAGTTTTTCAAAAAAATTCCATGGCACCACAACTCAGGCTTGAGGGCACACTTGTGTGCCATGGCACACTGGTTGGGAAACGCTGTTCTAAAGTAAAGAAAATAACAAGCAGCAGGGGGAAAGAAACCCTCTCTTTCCTTTCCATTATATGGTGATTAAAAACACCAGCAACAACCCAATAACCTTTTATTCATGGCCAGTCATGAAATAAGTAAATAAAGGCAATGAGGCTCAGTAGGGAATGATTTAATTGTGATAGGAACTTCGCAGATCATTTCTGCAGCATGTGACTCTTTATACACCACTCATTAAACTATCATGTTATAACTACATGGGAATGTCTCACGATTAGATTGCATGCCAGTAAAATCCCCAGTAGCTGATGTATGCTAGCCTGCTTGCTGGTGCAGCTCCAGCAGGGATCAAATTTAAGGAAAATACCGGGATAGATAATGCTTCCAAGTCCTGCTGGCATGAGCTCACTGGCCCAGATTTACAGAGGGCAAACCTGGATAAGTCTCCTCCTTGTTTATTTCAAGGAATCTGGGGTCTGGAATCCGGATGCAATATCCCCAGGCCACCAGCTTTACAAATGCAGAAGGTATTTCACAAGTAATGTAGGCACAGCTTCAGAATTATCCAGCGATGACGCTCCTACTGTTTGCACCAATTACAGTGAAAAACTGTGAGCTGGCATGTGAAAATGCTGAACAAAACCTGTCTCAGATTGCATGAAGTCTTTCTGAAAGGCAATGCCTTTGGGCCTGAAGAAGTAGAACACAGAATCCTGGCACCATGGCTTCACTTTCTAATGTTTGCAAGAGCTGATTTTCAGTAGAGCAAACATGCCGGATGTTTGCTGTCTTAAATCACAGCCTGTCACCACTTGGTGATCACCCACCTCCCCAGCCTCAGAACCATTTACAGAATCACTATTTGTGCCTCTAGAGCTAATATTTAAATGTTGTCTCACCTTAGAAAATGAACAGGAGTGAAATTTTGATAGGAAAAAAGGCTAAGTACCTCCACGCAGAAGGCTGTCTGTCCCTTACAGCTAACCACTTCCTGGTCCTCAGAGCTGAGCTATGTTGGGAGCGGAGTTCCCAAGGAAAAGAGACAGAGAGATAAGAAATTAAATCCCAACTCTGAAAGCGGATCCCTCCCACGTGGAAACCTTGCATTCTGTCCACCAAAAGCACCTGACTGATTGGGGGCAAAGATCTCAGGCATTTTTTCCAGCATTCTGTATAACACACACTTGCCTCTAAAATCAAGATTACACGTTCCCTGTGCAACAACATAGACTACAGCCTGGGTTTTCAAACTTAGGGTTGAGACTCAATATTGGGTCACAGAACCTCAGCACTGGGTTGCAGCACCCCCTGCTGCTGCCACTAAAAGACTGGAGTGCATTGCTCAAAGATTGTAATTGTTGGGTTGCAGGCATAAATGATTTTTTTTCAACTGGGTCCTGAGGAAAAATGTTTGAAAACCACTCAACTACAGGGTGCTTCCTGAACACAGGAGCTGGGACACATGGGTGCCGTTCTTGAGCTTACCCCAGAAGGGTGTGCCTTTCTGGGAATCACCAAGTGTATTGCACTTTGTCCCTGCTTCCAGGGAGCGCTCCGTGCCTCTGAGACAGGCAAAGGCCATATTACCCCATATGCTGGGTACACACTCAGTGCCTTGGGGATGCTGGAGAATGGATGAGGAATTGCCTCATCCCTGCAGCTACACACAGTCAAGCAGGTTCATTTTAGTACATGGGTGTCCTGGCCCAGACCCACAAAGGAATTCAGGTGTTTAACTTTCATAAATGTCAGAGGAACCCTTGGCTGCTTGGGGTGGGCACTACAGCACTCATAACAAACACTACACCAGCATCCTATCCACAATAGCGCTCCCAGTGGTGGTGCTAAAAGGGCTCTGACGAGGCCTGTGGAACTGCTACTGAGGTCAGAGTCTCTGTGTCATTCCTGACCTCTGGACCTTAGACCTTGTCTACACCACACTAGAGTTTTGTTGATACATGTTTGACTGTAGAGTGCCTGGCACATGGTGATGAAATAAACATGTATAGTTATTGAATTCCTGGGGCCTGGATGATGTGAGTGGCTGCTGCACTATCTCTTCACCCCTACTGAGCAGAATTCCAAGGCACTTACCTATTTCAGTGCTCTGGAGGTGCCTGTCTAAACATCTAAGCATCTTCTGAAAAGCGCAATGCTCATATGCATCGGTACAGAAGATGAACGTTTTACTTCCCATAAAGACTCCTCCTCTGCCCACTTGTACGCTGACAACCCAAGTCATCGAGGACAGCCTGGGAAAACAGTTAGGTGTGGCAATGTGCTCTGCAGCCAGCCAGGTCTGTAACTGTGGCAGGGCAAGCAGGACATTGCCCTGGGCGTGCTGGAGTGGCTGCATTGAGCCACTCCAATAAAGGGTGCATTCCTCACTGCTCGCTCCAGGTGCTGGCCATTGTAAGGGGTGCATTCTGATCAGAATGTGCCACGGGCGCCGAATTCTTCAGTTACGGCTCTGCGGCCAGCAAGTCTGGACTCTGTTGGAGTGGGGCTGAAATCTAGCTGAAGGTGGAGGAAGATTGTGCGTTTGATTGTGTTATTGTTTTAGAGCCAAGTGGATCCTGGTATACCAGCTCTACAGCTATCCTTTTCAGTCTTTGGGCCTGCTCCCACTGAAGTCAGTAGCCAAGCTCCCATGCCCTTCTGTGGCAAAAATCACCAAATTCACGCAAAATCTGGTAGGTTTTTCATTTTTTTTCCTTTGAGCCAGTTTCAGATTCCTCCCAGTTCTGGTGCCACAAAGCAAAGCTGCCTGAATTGACATCATGTACAGTGTGAGGTGACCACATTGGGTTAGAAGAAAAGGTCAGAAGCAATGAGATTCACACTGAAAGGATTTTATCATCTTATGATGTTGTCAAGAGAGAGACAAGCTGCATTAGTTAAGAGTGGGAAGATCCCTAGGAAAATTACATCTGGTTTCTATGCTCAATAGTCTGCCCCATACAGAACTAATAACTAAAACATTAATAACAACATCACAAAAAATAACTCATGTTTAAACACTTTAGATGGCAGAACTGCTAGAGTAAGCACCATCTGAGATAGCTAACAGTATGTATACGGTGAGTCATTCATCAGCATAGAGCTATTTGTTTGAACACAGCCAAAGGAAGAAACAAGAACTATTTCCTATGGCATGTCCAGCTGCTTTTAGGCCAGCCCTTGGACCTGATCCTGGCAAACAGAAAGATGGATCATCTCAGACACATGAGTGAGAGAATGGGCTGCTCACGTTCGGACTCTGAGGGTGTTTGGGAGTCTGCGACCTCTGTGCTGCTTATACCCAACTGGAAGGAGGTAAGGCGACTAGAAAACAAATAATGCTGTTACTGTCCCCAAAATGGCTAAACATAGCAAGTCCTAACGAAAGGGACAGGAGAGGTATGAACTGCCACTTGTCCTCTGCTGTGAAACAGATCCGGTAGCAAGCAGGAGAAGGGAACATGACTGGCAGAGGTTTTGATCCACCTTCAGAAACTGCACACAGGAGGAGACCAGCTCATTCATACCAGAATTGTGGGACTCACTGGGCTAAAGAAGGGAAATAAACTTTGTGCTTTGAATACGCAGACCTAAACCAAAACCTCAAATACAATGAACCATGAACAGCAGAGGCCTTAGAAATCCAAACCCAACTTCATAGCTTACAATGGGCTGTACTAACCACCTACATCTGGGCTCACTGGTATTTGGGGAAGTTTGAAATCCAGATCTAAAGTTTTCACCTGGTTCCCATTCCATTTTTTATAAAAAAAAAAAAAAACAAAACCAAAACAAAACCTGTTGAATGCAGAAGAAAGATTAACCAGAGATAGTCAAAATGCGCAAAAATCATATTCCTTCTCTCCTTCTAGAAATTAAGGTTTTTCTCACATGGGGAACACCCTGTTTTTTCTGACATGACTCAGCGTAAATAAACTGATGAGAATTTCAGAATAAGCATGGGTTGCTCTGAAATGAGCTTGCTATGACCCCTCACTCTCACAGGACATTACAAAGCTGTGCTGTAAGAGATGACAGCATTTACCTTGAGAATCACAAAAAATGCAGAGGTTTGTGTTTATATTAGCTATGTATGGCTCTGTAGGGGTAAAGGGAATCCCAAAGTTTCCACTCTGAGGGTAGGTCAATTTTTAGGCTAACACCTGTGAGAGTTCCCCTTCCGAACTCTGTATCTGGGTAAATCTAGACTAAGAACTTTTGTGCCAAATGGGAGTCTGGGGTAAATGTCCACACGGTAGTTTCAGCTCTGTGGCTGCTGATGGCACCAGGCCGAGCTGTCTTCACTAGGCTCGTATTCAGAGGGGATTAGTTTTACATGCTGGACTGAGTGATGGAGATGAAATAGTGCAGCAAGTCTTCCATGGTGAAGTCCATGGTGATCCCTGATCCTGGGTAGCAGCGCTGGATCAGGTCCTCAAATTCTCGGTACTGCCGTATGAATTCCTGTTCCATGGCTCGCCAGACCACCTGCAGGTAAGACACTTGTAGTCAGTGATTTGTCTTATTGGGTGCATCCTACCTGACTCCCTTCACTGGTTCACTGCAGTGCTACATAGCCAGCCACACTTGCAGAGCCATATGTTGGCCACTCCCGGATGCACAAAGGCAAGCTGCCAGTCAGAGAGGAAAGAACATGCCTGGGGCTGACCTCAAGGCTTCTAGGTCTAGATCCTTAAGGTCTCTTTGGAGTCTAATTCCCATTGAAATCCGTGGACATTAGGTGCTAAAATATCTTTGAGGATCTGGGCCCAAGGACTCAAAACTAGCCAAGTAAGAGTTCTCCATAAGGAAGCAGAGGTGGAGGAATTTCCACTAGTTTTCAGTAACTATGTAACTAAAAGATGTCTGTAACTAAAGGTATTAAGAGAAGCAGGGAGCAGAGGCAGGTCCTAGGGAAGAGGGAGGAGAGAAATAACAGAGGGTGGGTTGAGAAAGAGAGGCTATAAGCCAATGGATTTGAAGATGGAGACACACAGTAGGAATGATGGTTGAAACACTCCTAGGAGGCCCCTTCCCTTTCTCATTTATCATTGCCTGGCAAACTTGAACCTCAAAACACATTAAGCCATTGCTGCCCTGCACCCTGTAAATGATGGCCAAGCCATATTTACCAGCAGGAGGTTTTCCTCAGGGGAGAGATACTTGTGAATCTTCCTGTAGAGAGTTTCAAGAGCTCTCTTTACTTCTCTGCCAGGGTACTTTTCTATCACCTTGCGCAGCTCCTGTTTACTGTATGCCAGCTGAAAACTCACTTCCTCTTCTTTCACTCCTTGAGCCACGCGGGCTTTCACCCCTTCAAAGAAGTGCTGAGGAGGCAAAGGAGACAATCATGTGCCAGCTGTTCCATGGGATGTGGTTCTACTGAGTCCTTTCTGGCTGACTCTGGAAGCCTTGCCCAGTCCTCTCACTGGGCTACGGCTGAGTAGGGATTGTCAGATTTGACCATTAGTGCAGAGCCAGAGAATCTGTATCACTCAGTATGTTGTGTAGATGAGGGTACCTTTAGTTCCCAGCACTCCATGCTCTGCACAGAGATTCTGGGAGATGACTGCATCATGTTTATAGCACTCTCAATGCTACCTGGTGTCTGAAAAGAAAGCTGTGTTCTTTATTGCTCCGTAGACCTCCTTGACCATAAAGGTTCCACTGTCCAAATATAGTTGCAGCAGGTTTTATACATGCTGCATAAAGCTGAGAAGAATACAGGTTTCTCTTGTGCTGATCCAGGATACTGGATCCCCAGGGCTGGCTGCAAGAAAAGCTAGTTCATCAGTAATGTGCCAAAATGCCTAAGTGGTTTTGAAGTTTGTCCCTTTGATGGTGTGCACGCACCACCACCCCCTGCACATACACACACTGGAGCAGCCACAAAGGAGTTAGTCAGCAGAACAGTTACTTCCCCAGCTGACTAACTGGGTGATCAGAAACAGCTGAGCTAAAAAGGTTTGTCCTAGAAAGAGATTCCACCTAGGGAGGGGAAACTTCTGAGGAGAGGTACTCCTAGAAGAAGGCCTTTTTGGTGAGGTATCTGGAGAAGGACCAAGCACAGCCTATCAGGAGCTGCAGATAGGAAGTGGCCCAGAGAAACAGCAGTGAATCTATGGGAGCAGATCTACTGACAGTTCAGTAAGGGGAGGTAAAAGCCCTGACAGATGGGGAGCAAGGCCTACAGAGTTCAGGGTGGGGCTGAAGGCCTGGGGAAGGTTCATTAGGCTGTTGCTTCGCTGGACCTGTTATCCCTGCTGAAGGGATGGGACTATGAGCAAGCTGGGCAGGTAGCTGACTCATGGGAAGGGACAACTCACCGTGGGACTGGAATGACCATTGGTGGGGACAGAAGAGGCTGCTCCACCATACTCAGGATGCACTGGGTGCTGAGCGACTCCTCTTTAGTCCCATTTTCAACAGTTACTGTGACTCCTAAGTCTTGCTGACTGTAAGTGAAGCTTAGGCTTAGTCTATATTGACAGCAGCAAACTCCCCACTGTCAGCCTGCTCTTTCAGGTTTGACTGAGCATTCTGTGCAGATGCACTCAATCGCTCCAGAGTTCGCCCTAGTAACTCCAGCCCCAGAAGTGTGTAAGGGCTAGTTAATGTCATTGGGAGATATGCAAGCACTGTTCCCTCTAAGCTGTATGCGTGTGCGCACACACACAGGTCATGAAACCTGCACACACAAAAAAATAAAGTGTGCACAAAAAAATTCAATAGTGCTAATGTTGGTGCTCATAAAGAAATGTTTTTGCGCACACAAAGAAATTGTTTGTGCACACAAGCTACAAGTAATTAGAGGGAACATTGTATGCAAGGTATTTTATGTACATTGTGTATCTCCTGTTGACTGGTGCGGAAAAGTGTGGCAAGCATAGATTAGGGCTCACTCTGTGGCAAGCAGGGGTGTATGTGTCTAGCGTGTCCTAGCCTTCTGTGCCCCAAGTGCCTGTATGCTAGGGCAGCAGTTCTCACGGTGTTGCCAAATAGTGGTAAGTGTGTCACGGAGAGCTGGGGAGATGACTAGATTTGGCTGGGAGATGAGCTGGTGTGTCTTTTAGGGTTGCAATTTGTCACCAAGCGTGTTGTGACCTGCAAAAGGTTGAGAACCACTGTGCTATGGAACTTTTGGTGCACAAAAGCAAGGCCTGCCTAGACAGCTAGGCCCAGCCCCCCAGCTTGCTGTGAACTAAGCATTTGAGTAGATAAGCCCTTTAGGCTCCACATCACCTCATTTCTTTTGAAAAAGGGTCTAAATTTCCTAAATCAACTAGTCACATTTGGCAGTCTTACTCTACATCCATCAACTAAGCAGCTCCTAAAAGAGTCACAAGGGGAGCAGCTAGGGGCAGCACAGATGTTGTTCAGGGTTCCTCTCCCTGAGCAGAGCACAGCTAATGCAGGCCACAAATTTAGTCATTTTCCTTGTCACTGGCAGTGAAATCCCACCCTCATTAGTGGAAGATCCAAAACAATTAGCACGGGCAGTGAGTTGATTGAAGCTGTGACTGGTGTCATACACTGAGCAGATCTTCCAGCACAACCAGAGGCATGAAGCATTTGACAGCAAAGACCAAAAGCAAATCAAAATCAACAGGCATTTCAATTAAGTTCAGCTGGGCTCAGCTCTTATTAGATGTTACAGGCCAATGAGCAGGTGGGTGAGCATTAATCAGACTGGTAAGGGGTTAGTGGAGTGGCAAGGAACTCTGGGAAAGAGCTGTGTGTCTGCTTGAGTGAAGCCATGCTTTTTAGTTCAGTTAACAAATCAATCACTGGGGAGCCCTGAAATTATATTAGACTGCTCAGCACAAGCAGCCATCTAGAAAGAACCAGCATCAGCCAGCTACCTACATGCAGCCAAAAGAGAAAGCAGCAATTGAAATCTGTCCCTTCAGTTCAAAGCCGATTCAGGTGAGTGAGTGACAAGAGCAGTTCTGCTAGCAGGGTGACAACAGTGAGGCTGGCTCTGGAAGTGTCTCTTATTTAAATTATTTCACTGAGGTTTGTGTTCTTACAAATATGACCTGATTTTTTGGGTGTTGCCTTTATTTATGCACAGTGCCATGTTGGATCCCTCCAGGTGTCTAAGGAGGGCACCCCCAAATTGGAGACCACATTTGAAAATTTGACCCCATGTGTTTTGGTTATTTAGGAAAGCTTCAAGCCTATGTCTGTCTTTAGGGATGGATGTTTACCAGCAGTGTGAAGAGGTCGATACAAGGTGTGCATCATGGAACTAAAAATGTGGAGTGGCCTGCTGGATAGGCCATAGCACTAGGAGCCAGAAGAGCACCTGGCCCAGTAAGCCTTGCTCTTAGGTGGGACACTATTGTATAAAGAGTGGGGTATGTAAGGGACAGATTCTCAAATCCTCATTTATGCTAAGAAGCACCTCCTTACCCCATGCATAGGCCTAATGAAGTAGGCAGAACTTGCCGTGGGAGGTGCTGCTCAACAGGAGGAAGAGTGTTGGCAGCTGGCCCTAAACAATGAAGAGCATGATGGTCCTTTCTGCCCTATCCACTCGTCTCACGAGCCTCTGATAGGGAGATGTAAATTGGCGTAATTCAGGCCTTGATATGACAAATGGGGCAACCCTCTCCTGTCTAGTTTTGCAACTGTCTCTTGGATGGGGTGTAAGACTTCAATAGAGGGTCTAGTTGCAGAGTTCATATCCTTGGCATTTTGAGAAAGGCTGTATTCTTTTCTAGAAGTTGGACAACACGCCCCACTCTAGGGTGGAAGTTGAGTTCTTCCCACACAGAGAAAAAGGGACCTCATTCAGTCAATGTCTGTGAAGCCATTTTGACATAGGAGGCACTAGATAGGTGCTAATGAGTACTAGGTAGCAAGGGCTGCCTAGTGTTGTAGGGGACAAATGAGGTGAGTGCAAAATAAGGGCTTGTCCACACACCAAAAAAGTGTGTTCTTAACTCTGGTTAGCTAACCAGGATTAAGACTACAGAGAAGACAGGGCAATTTGGGTTCAAATCTCTAGGACAGCCTGGGGCTGGCTTTGGGTGGCTGATCAGTGTTACTTTCTCTACTGATATTTTAACCAGGGATATCTAACTCTAGCTAAACACTTCTTCTCCCCCCCCCCACCCCCACCTGCCTTTGCAGGGTTGAAAGGGTGCCTCAGGTTATCCTGGGGGCTGCTTGGATAGGGCCTGCTGGGGAGGAAAAATGACCTAGTGGGTAGCACACTAGCTTAGGACATGCTGTATCACCTTGAACCAGTCATTTAAACTTTCTGCATCTTGGTTCCCCATCTGTAAGAAGGATGTACAACCATGGTCTGGGGCTAATCTATTAAAGATTGATTTCTCTGAGGAGGAGAGAGGATAGCAATGTGGTGACATCTATAGTACTTATGTAAAAACAGAGGAGCTTGTGGTTTGTAATTTACTCACGTTAAGTTTCTCCAGTGGCTGCCCCAGGTACTTGATAACATATCTCTCTAGGTGCTCATCATATCGTTGCTTGGCTTCCTTTCTCTTGCTTTCCAAGCAGTGAATTTTCTTTTGGCAGAGAAAGCAGTGAATATGATGGAAGTTTTCCATCATGACCATGTCCGTATTGACCTTCAGGTTTGCTGAGGACAAACTATTGACTAAAAAGAAAGAGACAAATTATATAGGCTTAGAGGGACCAGTTGATCAAGATGGTGGGGGGGGGGGAGATGCAAGGTGAAAGAAGTGAGAAGGGAAGGCGAGTTAAGCCCACCATGAGCAAACACCAAAGGGTCTTCCAAAGAGTACAGGCAAATCCTATCAGTCCAATCCATAGATTGACTCAACCTTTCTAGCCCTAAGACCTTGCCTATAGTTCATGCTTTGGAGCTACTGGTTCTTAGCCTGTCCAGTTTTAATGGCTGGCTTGTTTCAGTACCACTGGGAGAAAAACTTTGTAATGTGAATAACAATTTCAGTTCATTTACTCTTATGGCCTATGTCATAGCTTTATAGTAACACAGATGGTGCCCCAAGGCATGTGGTATTGATTGTATTAGTGAGATGGCTGATCTGGGATCATTTGCAAAGAAGGCTTTGCCCTCCGCATCAGGGAAAACTTCTTATGCTTTGCTGCTTGGAATGTCTGAGCATCCCTGAGTGATCTTCTGCTTAGTCTTTTGGTGTGGTGTGTATGGCAGGTGGAGAAGCAAGAGACTGACTTTGAGAACCACATTAGGATCTCTGGCATGGCAGTTGCAAGTGCAAGTTGCAAACTTGTAGCCTTGGCTTTGGGGAGAGAACTTCTTTCTAACAACTTATGCCAGTGACTGCGCTGCCTGCAATGTCTTGCTATCACTTTTTGTGATCTCTCTCAGCTTGTGGGCTTCTATATATAGCTAGGAAATGCATTCTCCAGAACACTCCAGCTGGACTTGGTCCTCCACGGTACTGGGTTCATATGTAGTGCAGTTGAGGAAGGAAAGGTAACTCTATGCCAGTGGTTTTCAAACTTTTTTTTCCTCAGGACCCAGTTTAAAAAAAAAACAACAAAAAACGTATGTCCATAATCCAACAATTATGTCTTTGAGCAATGCATTTCAGTTTTCCAGTGGTGGCAGTAGAGTGTGCCATTACCTAGTACCTAAGGCTCTGCAAGCCAGTACTAGGTCCCCACCCATGGTTTGAAAACCACCAGGGCCAGCTTAAGGGGCGAGCTAGAGTGGGACTGTCTTGGGTCACCGAAGCGTAGGGGTGCTGGCACCAACAACTGAATGCTTGGCCCAGAACAGTTTGCCATGGCAACCTCCAGGGTCTTACCTTGCAGCTCTCTGCGCTTGCTGGGACAGCATGGCTGGGCAAGGCCCTCTGCTGCGGGGCCATGTGACTGTGCCCACTGCCACATGACCACCAGCCTGGCCCCACACCTCCTGCCCCCTCAGGTGAGCTCCAGGCACAGAGTCAGCATTGGGAGTGCAAAAGCAAAAGTTGGCTCAGGGCACCACAACCCCTTAAGTGGACCCTGAAAACCATTGCTCTATACCACTCCTCTGGGACCCCAAACGTGTGTGGTTATGAGAGGATTTCAGTGTTACAACTCAGATCTGGACCCAAATTTAGGGCTGAGCTCCTTTCCCTCTGTCTCCCTGGCACAAGCAGAACTTAGATCTTAACAGCCTGGGCTTTAGAATGAGGGGAATGAAGTGCTCATCCAGATGTGAAGATTGTGATTCAGGGCTGAGTGTCCCACACTCATCATTGGCTTTCTGTACTCACTGCTGCTGAAGACTGTGCCCACCAGTTTGGTGTGAGCTTTGTCCAGCTCTCCCCTCCGCTGAGCCCATCTGAAGACTTCCTCAGAGAAATTCACAAACTCCTCAAACCGGCTGACAAAAGGCAGGATCCCACCTTTAGCCCTGCTAGGTACCTTTGCCTCCTCAATTTCTTTGCACAGGAGACCCTGGGAGCAATAAAATAAAACTGAGCTAGGGTTTGCATGACAGCACCTGTGCCATCAGACCCCTGAACTCATAACAGACAGGAATGAATGTACATTACATGACAAAATGCTCTGTTTCAGTGCTCTTACTAACATGCTGGCAGATTTCAAGGCCAGAATGGATGAATAAGATTGCTTAGTCTGCCCTCATATGGGGCATAGGTAAGCAAACTTCACTCAGTGTTTCCTTCGTCCAGTCCAGTAATTTATGACCGTGTGTCTTTGAGACCTCCATGTGAAACAATGAGGGTTAAAGCTGTGCTCTGTGTAGCAGAGGACACACACTGCAGGCTCTAAGTGTCCACAGTTTTCTGAGTGTATCTCAATCCTGGCTTGGAACCACTGCTGTCAAGATGAGAGTTCCCCTTGATGTCAATGGATTTTGTATTAGGCATGCCTGAAACAGTTCTGTTAATGCATCTGCTTGGTCTTTGGGTTCTTGCACAGTCCTGTCTCTGCACCTTGATGCTCCAGCATCCCTTGCTATTTCACAGGACTTCATGCAACTCAGTTAATCCTTGGGACCCTAAACTGGAATGTGTCCTAGTAGTTGAGGCCTGGCCTCCCACACCTTGTCAACACCCTTTAGTCCTGACCTAAAGAAATTCATTCACCCCAAGGGGAAGATCAGAATTCAAACAGCAGCAGATTTAATTTCAATACTTCTAGAGCAGGGGTCAGCAACCTGAAAGGTAAGAGCAGCCATTTTAAAAAATTTCTTCAATAACCAAGTGTTTTGGGAGCCACAATGGGTGTAGCCTCCTGGTGGAGGTGGAGAAAGGTGGGTCGGGGCACATGCTACCGGGGCCGCTGGCTGCAGGGGGAGCCTTGAACCAGTGGGGACCCCCTGCAGGGTCTCTCAGTTGTGGTGGTGTGGATCTTGAAGCCTGGGACAGGCTGCCCACAAGGTACCCCACTGGCAGGGTTGGGGCCCTGAACTCGAAGCCACAAGGGGACAGCTAAAGAGCTGCATGCAGCTCCGGAGCCACAGGTTGCAGACCCCAGTTCTAGAGTCTTTGGGGCAGTGATAGGTGCTAGATGACAGTGCTGGAGTCCACTTCCCTCTGAACAAATACAGCATTGATAGGGCAAGATTCCTCCAAAATGCCCCCACACTGTGTAATCTCCCTGAAGTATGGCTGCTAAGCAAGAGTGGTTGTTCAGACTCTGTGGTCCTTGGGCTCTGCAATAATGCTAAAATAATAGTTGTAGATTTATCTAGCACTCAGCCTAGTACAAGCCAGGCAAGAGAACCAGCACTGCTGGTTTGAGCTAAGGGCATTAGTCCACTAGCAGCTACTGTGAAAGCCTAGTATGGTCCCATGCAGCTGGCCAGTGACCATCTGGCAATAACTTTCAGTCTCTGTGGAGCTGCGCTAGCTTGGAAGCAACAACCTAGACAGGAAAGATCCTAACAATGCATTTTCAGCCATTGCCTTTAGGAATGTGCTGTCTGGAATCCCTTGGCCCCCCAGCTCTGTGTGCAAGCAAGCCCTATGCAGTGTGCACAGAGCAGTGGAGATACAACATTCCTTGTGGACACACTAGAGATGGATAATGCAGAGAGACTTTAATTCTCATAAGAACTGAGGGTCAAACTGACACTGGCAGAGGCTCCTCCAGTGAAGTCAGGCTCCAATGGAGTCATGATGATTTCCTCCAGCTAAGGATCAACCCATGGGCGGTTTGTATCACTGGCTTAGGAAAGCTGTACCTTTCCTGCGAGCTGCCATCATCAAATGCTGCTGGCAAGCATGGGATGCCATGGTGGCCTTGCCTTCTCTGTCTCCCCTTCCCCATCCCCTTCTCCCTGTTGGGAAAGGCTCATTGGGAAGGTCTGTGCAGTGGCTGCAGTGAGGGGTGGGTCAGGTCTCAGGAGGCATGTGGGGCAGGATCTGGGGCAGAAGAGGTGGGCTGGAGACCTAGCCTTCTCCAGGAGAAACTTCATCAACCACCCCTGGATCAGCCCCAGAAACTCCTTTCTCACAGAGGGTAAACCCTGTTTCAGGGCTCCAGAGATTCATCTCTGGTTGTGGTTGAACACTCACAATGCACTTGTTGAAGTTGTTCTTGGTCAGGAGCAGGATGTTGTTGAGAACTCCATTGAGGAAGGAGGAGGAAGAAACTGGGGAAGAATGCCGCATCTCAAACATGTAGTCATTGAGGGTAACCAGGACTTGCAGGCAGCTAAACTGGTGGACTTTGTTGCAGGTATCTATAAATCCTCTCAGCTCTGGCTCCAGGGAACTGAAGATCTCAGACAGCAGCTGCGTGGGGTGCTCTTCTACTCTAGAATCAGTGTCACACACAGAGAGGGGGTTGGGACAAAGAGACACACAGGCATTGGTGGCCTAGAGACACATGCAGGGGAAGCTCGAACTCAGTCTCTGCAAGCTCAAACCACAAAAGCCCAGATCTCTCAGGTTCTGAGGTGCCTAACTCCCCTTGATTTTAGTGGGAGTTAGGAGCCTAGACACCTTTAAGGATCAGGGCCAAAGGCAGTGGACAAGTCGTATGTTGCAGTTCTACACCGATTTGTCTAAAATAACAGGTCTACTGGTCAGCAACATGAGAAACATTGAGATTGTCCCAATGAAACTAACAGCAACCAGGCACATGCCTGGCTCGTGTCCTATACAGTCCCAAGATGCAATGCTATCAGAATTCTTGCAGCTACCTTGATAATATATTTGTTCCTATCTTTGTGCTTTGTTCCCCCATGGTAGCAAACTAGAAGTAGTGATGCAGAACCCTTCACACTGCCACTCTGCTGAGTAAATACTAGCTTCTAATCAGCACAGCCCTGAGTCCTGAGCTGCTGACACATTAAGTGCTCATGTGACATTTCAGGCAATGTGCCCCTAGTTTTGTCTTATTCCCACTCTCGTTTATGCTGATGTGGTGATTCCTGATTTTTCACCTATGTCAATGTGATGAGAACACAAGCCAATGTTTTTAGTTCCATTGACTTCATTCACTGTCCATTAACTTCATGTACTGGACCAAATGCAGGCAAAATCTTACCCCGCTCCCTTCACTGGTTATTTTTGTGATATTAGTTAGCAGCAACCTCCTAGGGAGTTATGTCCCCCATTATCGTAATGCCTAAGTATTTCAGTCTTGAATGTGTTTATCCTGGAACTCCCCTGTGTCACTATCCCAACTTTCTAACTAGGAAGTGAGGTGCAAAGCAGCTAAATGACTTGACAAGGGTCATACAGCAAGTCTGCGGCAGAACAGTGACTGGCCCAGATCTCCTGCTTCCCAATTTGGCCCTACCAAGAGCGTACTTCCTCTCTTGGCTGGCACTGGACAGCACATGCCTTTGGATTATGCAGTGGCTGTGTCTACATTGAATGATAAGCTCAGTGTGTGGCACCCATGCTTGTGGACATGGTGTTTTTAAGTCTATACTTAAGATTCCATACTGCATTGTAATTCTGAGTTTACAACTGCTGGACCTGAGTCTTGCTCTGCATTATGCCATCTGAACACACTCTGACTCTGATCAGAAAATGCTGTTAGGTCAAAACATGGGTTTGTATTTATTTTTGATGGGAGACAGCTAATTTTTTTCCTCTCTTCTGATGAAATAAAATGGTTTGTTTCCACTCCCGTGTTTTAATTAATCTTGTTTTAACTCCTATATCAGTATTCATACCATTTTACTGATACACAAGACACTCCCAGCTATTGAAACATCCCAGAGGTCAGTCAAATCTTTCAGATAACTGGAAGTGCTAGAGATCCACAGGATCACAGGTGTAGAAATATGTCAAACAAAGGGAGTAACGTCAGCTTAATCCTTTAATAAAGAGTAAAAACCCAGCTTTACTGAGTTTATTAAAACACCAACATTGAATTAAAATCACTGTGGCCATAATTCAATTCAGAATTAATGTCTTGCCTAGCTAATTGGGGGTGTTGCTGAAGCAGGATTAAGTAAGTCTCAACTGTAGACAACATCTGGACTGCTATACAAAGTCATTGATTAGTGCTAAGAAGGTAATTGAGATGTTATAATCTGGTGATGAAGTAACACATAGCTATAGGGGGGACATGCTGTGGATTCAGATAACGAGGATTTTTGGTGAATGGACACTTGGATGGGTGGAAGTGTACTGTATTATATTTAATGTTGTGTGTAGTTGCATGTAATAGAGAGAAAAGGTGAATGAAGTGATATCTTTTTCAAAGGGACAGCCATGTTAATTTAGTTCAGTAAAACAAACAAGGAGTCCTGTGGCACATAAAGACTAACAGATTTATTTATTGCATGAGCTTTCATGGGAGAAAATCCCACTTCATCAGATGCTTTGAAGATGGAAGAATTTACAGAATGGGGGGAAAGAAATGCAGGGAAGTGTAGGTTATGGGATCAAATTACAGTGTAAATGAAAATCAAAGCCGATATTAAGATTCAAACACTGGCAAACAGCATATAAGATGAGGTCAAATCACCTGTTGTAATGAGAGAGAACTCCAAAGTCCTTATTAAGCATTGCTTCAGGTCTTAATAGGGACTCTGGATTTTTCTCTCATTACAATAAGTGATTTGACTTCATCTTCCTCTATATGCTGTTCCCCAGTGTTTGAATCTTAACAACTGCTTTGATTTGCTGTTACATTGTAATTTGATTCCATGTCTTACACTCCCCTGCATTTTTTTCTTCCCATTCTGTAAATTCCTCCATCTTCAAAGTGTCTGAAGTGGGATTTTTCTCCCATGAAAGCTCATGCAATAAATAAATCTGTTAGTCTTTAAGTGCCATAGGACTCCTCATTTGTAATATCTTTTATTGGTCTAACTTTTGCTGGTGGAAGAGTCACACTTTTGTGGTACACAGAGGTCTTTTGTTATGAATATGTTAACAATTGGAATGAAACATTTGATCATTCCAAATATAAATCTAGAATTTCTGTTCTGTGGTAAACTTCAGCTTTTTGTTTTGTTTTGTTTTTGTTTTGACTTTAGAATAAAAACAAATTTCTAAGCATCAGTTTTGCATGGATGGAAATTCTATTTTCCACTAGCTCTGCTCCCAGGTCACTGTCATAGAGGGAACAAAAATGATAGGATCTATTTTGCAGGTCCAAGTACTCCACTAAGACACAGACTATCTATTTATCACTTGTATTACACAGCCTTTAGGATCCCTAATCTCAGACACACAGACTCAGTCCAGAATGACCATCATGATCATCTCTAGTCTGATCTCGTGCACATTCTAGGCCACAGAACTTCATTCACTCAATGCTGTAATAAGCTGATAAACTCTGGCTGAGTTACTGAAACCTTCAAATCTTGATTTAAAGATTCAAGTTACAGACAATCCTCCATTTATGCTAGTGTATAGAGGCCACCAGATGGCTGCCCCCGGAGGAGACAAGATGGCTGCCACGGGGCTGTCACTCCCACTGGAAGGCCAGGGGTGGGACAGGAAGTATAAAACCAGAGCCAGGGAGCTCAGTTCAGCCCTGGCCACCGGAGGGAAAGGATGTCTCCCTCCGGGCTCCTCAGAACCAGCCCTTGCCCCGGCCAAGGAGGGTCGGGCCTACCCACCAGTCGCCCGCCCCATGCCGGGAGGGCTGGCTGGGGCCTCCCATGGCGGGCGTCCTGTGGGAGGACCTTCCCCCCCACCTGCAGTGGACAGGCAGTGGGCCCAATGGGAACCGTGCCCCCCCCCCATGCCAGGGAGTCCCCGGACTCTAGAGAAGGGACCCCAGAGGCTACCGGGGAGGACCTAGAGGAACTACCCCTGGCTCCGCCAGAGCCCCCAGAGGGAGCAGTCCCAGGGGAGTTGCCCCGCACCTCGGACCCAGTGACGCCACACGAGCTACCCCCTGAGGAGATGGATGTCAGCCTGTGACTTTCAGACCTGCTACCAGTGGACGCTATGGAGGACTTCTACTCGGTACCACTCAGCGAGTACCCCGAGGACGTAGAAGCTATGACAGATCAGGTACTAAGGGCAGAGGGGGAGAGTAGTAGCCCAGGGGAGTTGCACATCCCCCTATCAGGGTCTGCATGTTGCGGCCGGATCCCTGCTGACCCCTTGATACCAAGGCCAGGCTGCTGCTAGGGCCCTGGGCTGGGACACAGTGGAGTAGGGCGGGCCTGTGTCCTACCCCCTCCTCTCCCCTTTTTCTCCTGAGACGTTGACCTCAACACTACCCCACCTTGCTTAACCTCAACTGCATTGCAACTTGCGGACTGTATGCCCGCTTGTGGGCACAGGACTCTGGGTGAACTGTCCTACCCAGCCTCTGAGCTGACTGTTATGCCCCCTCGTGGGGTGGGAACCGACTACCTGCTTCCCGTCCGTCCCCCCCCCCCCCAGGGAGGAGACGGGCCAGCAGGAACACTTGAGACAATAACTCCCTTAATTGCCCACCAGGGACGACCGTCGGGTGGGCCAAACGAACTACGCGCTTCCGAGCACCCACAGCTAGTAACAGTTCAAACCTGTAAGTGGCCTGTGCCCCACACTGCAGTGTAAGGTGAAAAGCCCCAGGTACTCTTCACTCTGCCCTGTAAGAAATGCCTTCCTGAACTCAGATACAGTGATCAATTAGACCCTGAGCATGTGGGCAAGATCCACCAGCCAGACACCTGGGAAAGATTCCTCTAGGGTACTCAGATCCTCCCCATCTAGTATCCCATCTCACGCTGTTGGAGATATTTTCCGCTAGCAGTTGTAAATAGGCCATTTGTCATTGCATGCAACATCATACCACCTCCTCCATAAGCTTTTCATGGACCAGGAGACCATGGTGCTAGGTGCTGCACAAACACATGCTGTTGCAGTGTGTCATTAAATGTCTGGTGGAGAGGGGAGAGATATAAGATCACCACAGGCATGAGACAAAAAAACCCAACCCTTTATCACTTTGTCATTTCCTAGGGATTCTCGGCACAGTGACTCATCACTTATCACTCACGTACTGGGTCTTAGTCCTGGGCCAATGAGACTTCTCAGGAAGTTCTACATCCTCTCCTCCTGTGCTTTTGGTAGGCTGTTGAAAGAAAAAATGGGGTGGAGTATATAATTCATCTTGAGAGAGTTCCATTCTACACACAGAGCAGAAGTTTTGGGTGTCAAGTTTTGGGTATATAAGTGCCTCATCTACAATTCCTTCTGCAAACTTTAGGGACACAGTCCTAGGGATGCTAAGGTAGATAAGTTTGCTCATAGCATCAGGTTAATTTTATCTCCTTTCTCCCAGTGGATTAACTCTATCGTGGTGGGATCAACAACTCACTTAGATGTCTTACCCCCAGCATTTCTTGAGATGCAGCATCCTGGCTCAGCATAAAGAATTTTGCAATAAATCTCTGCTCTGCAATGCACAGAGGTTGCAGCTCCTTCAGCACCTGCTTCAGTATCTGCTTAGAAACAGTCAGATGTATCACATACAGTGCAATGCTACCCCCCACGTAGCATGTCTCAATCCCTCCTCCTGTTCCCAATGCTTTGAGGTCAGTACTGCTAGGAAACTGCATTTACGTTTAGAGCATCGCTGCACCAGTTATCCTACCATGGATCTCACTTAGCTTTAGCATTCCCAGATCTACTGCACAGGAAGCCTTTTAATCTGGAGCAAATTTTACCCCAGTTGGCTCTGTAAAGATGGCCAATGTGGCTTGATCTCAGCAGCCTGGAATAAATAACACTATGGTCTGCTGTAGGCAGAGGAGGAAAGTCAGGAAATACCACAGGTGTGGAGGCTAAAAGTGCAGAAAGTTCTACAGAGTCTGTGGGATGGAGAGCTAGGAGGCCTGGCTCCACTTTAAATCTCCAGTCTGGAATTGTACTTCTCAAGTTGAAAAGGGTGAATAATGGGTTTCTTTGGTTTGCTGGGGTTTCTGAAGAATAATGACAAAAATTGTTTTGGACTGAACTGAAAATACTTTTCTAAATTTTTGGTAACTTGCCTCTATCTCTTTTTAGCCCCAGGGGGCAAGTCCCTGAAGCATATTCTTAGGCCAGTGGTTCCCAGCCCCTGGCCCAAAGGTAAAAATGGCCCTTGGAGTCTTTCAGAGTGGTCCACCACTCCTCTCCTGCGGGTTGCAGAAGGGAGCTGCTCCCTGAGGACCCAACTGGAGTGCATTGCAGCTGGGCTACAAGACTGGTCAGGCTCCTTGCTGCACTCAAGGGGATGGGAGATCAGTGCTCCCTCCTCCTGGCTCCAGCAGGAGCATGGCAAAATGTTCTGCTTCAGTCTGTAGGTACTGTCCCTGTGGAGCCAGAGAGAGGAGAGCACTGATCTCCCATCCCCATGGATGCAGAAGGGAGACACTGACTAGTCACCAGGCTGAGCACTTGGGGTTATAGAACACATGTGCTTTCCCTGCTGTGTGAGGGGGATGAGAGATCAGCAAAGAGGCTGCCTCTTCACTGAACTCCTTCCGTCCAGCTATGTGGCAGTGGCAGTATTCTCCCCAGGACTTGAAATTAAGGGTGGTGTAGGGCAAAGTGTGTGGGGAGGTATTGGGGGGTGCTCACTAAATCAGTATAACACTGTTACTAGCTGACAACCAGGGGGCACTGGGAAATATGGGAGGGATGTAGGGGGGGGTGTTTAGGGAAATCCCTGGGCAGGGGCAAGCTGCTGCTATAGCAGTCGGGACCCATCATGCTTGAGGAAGGGCAGGACTTTAAAAATCAGTGCCCTCTGGTTTGGCCTGCACTTAGCAGGCCACCCACCGTGACTTAGCTGCCAGGCCCTGTGCATCAGTCTGTAACCACAGTTGCTTATCCACACTAGTGCTTTGTCTGTGACATACTGTGAGTAATTTATAGGTGTAAAACAGTGATCATATTGGTCCTTCTGACCATTAGTCTATGAGCACAATAGCATTAAGGTATTTACTTTAAAGATGTAGTGATTTGTAAACCTTAATGGGATATACGTCAACACATTTTTATGAGTCACTAGACTGGTGACCCTTCAGAGTTGCAAAAACTAGGTTTGTGGCCTTCGAGCCAAAAACATTGGTAGCCTTTGGCTTAGGTGATCTGTACCTCCTTATAGCTAGAGAACAGCTCTGCTCTGTTAATTCATCACTAGAAGAGGAGAGAGGAATCTGTACTTGATTTCTGAATAGTCCATAGCCCCCTTTCTAAAACATAAGCTCCATCTTCCATTAACTCTAAATGCCTTACTTTGACAATGTTTCCCCTGTCCAGTTCATCCTCTTCCTGTTCTCTGCTGTCAGCAAGACAGAGCCGAGCCTGCTGTCTGCTGGCATAGGCCACCATATTTGGCTGCTTGTCCAAATCTTCTTGCAAACCTGAAACAGACAACAACTTCTGCAGGCTTTTGTATTTACCTGCATCTCTTTGCTTCTATCCTTCGCCATGCTGCAACATGGTAGCCATGGACGATCAACATGTCTTCCACAGAGATGATCACCCACCTATAGCTTCTTATTCAGTCACTTAGCCAGCCAGACATAACTGATGGGAGGGTCCATGTATTAGTTGAATTGAATCAGAGTGCTATAGGCAGTGGGACAGTTATGTTAAAACAGTCAGGGTGGATCCGGACTGAGAATGCATACGTCTTGCTACAAATTTGAAAGAGATATAAACGAGGGAGTAAAAAGTTGAAGAAGGAATATTCCTTCTATTCTGCACAGTGGTTTCCCCAGCATCACAAGAAGCTTAACTCTCAGATTTCTAAGACCTAATTTGTTTTCTGACCTTAGGGTCAGAGGAATCAGCTCTTCCCCATTATGTGACTTGTATACCGCTCCATTGGCTTTATGAAAACCAGTCCTTGGTGCCTGATCGACGCGAATCACAGACTCTGATGGATGTGCTAGTGTGGTCTGATTTCACTCTCCTGTCACCCCCCCCCCCTTCTCTGTCCTCCCTTCCTTCTCCCACTTTCTTCTACCGTCTTCTTTCATGTGTTGCGTGTCCTCTTGCTGTTCAGTACTAATACTAATGTAGGAGAATCTGGGAATGAGAAATCCTGAATTATAAGGATCCCCCAATTGGTATAAATCCATAAAACTTCTTGAAAACTAGTAAAACTAGTTGAAAACTTTCCATCCACCCTTGCCCCTTTTTTAATTGAAAACAGGGGTTTAGGTCAAACAGCAATTTTTATGGAAACTTATTGCTTTCCTCAATTTCTTTGATTGCCAAAACCGAAAATATTCATCTGAACACTCTACCTCTTTTCAGTTTTTGGCCAAAATTTTCATTGTTTGGCAGGTTTTGAAGAAAAAGTTACAACTTCCTGCTGAAAATTTCAACAAAACAAAATCAAAAACCCCTAATTAGTTTTCATTCTGTGAATAAACTACATTTTCCAACCAGCTCTATAAAATCACCCCAGCTCCATTGACATAAATAGTGTGATTGTGACTTATCCTGGCTGATGAACTAATTTTAAAAATCTGAAAAACCTACAGTAACCTTCTCAGGGTCCTCTCTTTCTGTGCACAGGATGATTGGATCTGCTTTTGGCCACCTTTCTTTGGAAAATATGTAGCTGAGATTCTGAACATGTAGAGAAGGACAACAATGGCAATTAGCAATCAGAGCAAGTCTGTTTTATCTATCGCTCTGCTCAGGAGATAACCAAAAAATATTCCATCCTATTATGTTAGTTTTGCAAAAATCACCATGTGAATTTACTCACGTGACACTCAATCTTCTCACCCACTGCCTTCACAAGAGGATGATAAAGGAACAACATTTTACTTCATTTAATTAATAAAAAAAAAAAAAAAAAATTAAGCCTGGAGACAAGAATGAGGAGATATGTGAACTATTCAGTGATAGCTAAGTGAAAGCAGTTCAGTTCCATCTTTTAACTTTTTTTCCATAACATGTGAAGCAGGCAATGCTTGAAATCAAAGTGCAGTGATTTTAGAATCAATAGCTGGAAACATTTATATACATAGCACAATCAGTCCAAAGAAGTCATGGCCACAAGAGTCAGCTGAGACACATAGGTATGGGGCATGACACAGAGAGAGCTTTATCACCATCATATTTTGGGTGTGGTGTGGGTTAAAGACTTATGCTGGGGTTAAGCGAGGAGTGGAAGGCCAAGCGAATAAGGATGCTTAGGTGGATTAAATTCATCCCTCCCCCCAAAATAATCTTCAGGAAATCTTAATGGCAGGGTGCTGAGTTACACTAGATGAAGAGTTGGCTTTTATTTAAAATCCAAATAAATTCCACCACCACACCCAAGATCAGAGATTAGCCCTAGGAACTGCATAGTAACCACTTAACTACTTGTCTTTCCACTGGAGAGTTCCGTCCTGCACTTCCCTGACTAGATACTAGGAACCAATTTTTCTGATTTCTGGCCCTGCATCTCTTTGTTTCCAGCCACTCAACCCCTCCCCTAATACACATCCTTTCTTTTCCCAGGGTTTCTGTTTTAAAGCCACCCCAATAAAATCGTAAACTCTGTTATTCTCCTGTGGCCTGAAGCAATCCAAGGGAACCCAACACCAATTGACTGCAGGGCAGGGTAAGGAAAATAAAGGAATAAAGCAACACTGCAGACTTCCAAAAAAAGCAAGGAGTCTTGTGGCACTTAAAGACTAACAGCTTTAT
>ML681991.1:41046600-41209192 GCA_007922195.1 Podocnemis expansa | reverse complement strand
ATAAAGCTGTTAGTCTTTAAGTGCCACAAGACTCCTTGCTTTTTTTGCTTTAATAGACTAACACGGCTGCCCTTTGGAACTTATGCAGACTTTCAGTCATTTCACTTCCCGCTGTATTACAGTGTGAACATCCACCTTGCTCAAAAACAGGGACTCCAGGTGTGATGAGCAGGAACTGCTGGCTTCTCCTGTGAATCGATATCATTAGGAGTGACTTCCTCATTTGGGGGAATACAGTACTTTCAATAAGAAAGTGCCTCAATTTCTGTAGTGCAGTGCACAGGAAATGAGGATACCACCTCTGCAGAGTGCAATCTGCTGTTAACTGCAGGGATCTCCAGTTGGATTCTGTCTCCCTTCAAAAAAGGGGATCATCTGACAAATATCGCTGCCTTAGTGAGTTAATCCCTGTTGTGGGAAGAGTGTCACACCTCTCTCTCTGGTTTTTTTTCTTCTGTTCCTCAAGTCAGATCACTCCATGTGAAGCCACTGATAATCAGCATTGCACAAACGGCCACCTACACTGGAAATGAGCAGTGCCCTACAGAAAATAATTCTGAGTGGCAGGGGATTGCAGTATTTGTTTTGACCCATTTGGAATGAAAAACCAAACATTTGAAAATTGTGTGAAAGGGCATGAGGCCCTCACTCTGGAATAGTTTTTCTGAAGGCTGCCTCAGACCTGCAGACCCTGGAAACCTTGTCCTTCCCATGCTATTGAGAAGCCACCAGCCTTAGCGCTGGGATTCTCAAAGCTTCCTGGCATGCCATTAAGTCTTGGAGTTGAGCTACCAAAGAGCCAGACTGGCAGAAAGCAGGTTTCCAAAGAAATGTTGCCTGGATTTCATCAGAACTTCGTCCATATTGAGCCCTTACTGCAAAACAGATCCATTTTTGTTGAATTCCATCAAAAGTAAGTGTTATCAGAATTCCTTGGACTAGCTTTAGTGATGAGGTGGGGTGACTTCTCCTTGAGCATCCATTGCTGCCAGACGCTGTTGGAGGTAGTCTGCTCCTGAGTTTGAGCCCAGCACAGGTTAGTAACATAGAGCTGCTAGCATTTGGCAATCCCTTCTGTGCTCTGTAAGAAATAAGCTGGGACTGGGAGTTTGGATATGACCTGCCCCCTAGTTTTTTCTTCCTGCTCCTCCACTACTTCCAAGATACCATTGAAAAATCTAAGCAACTGAGGGTGGGTAGGAGCGATGTCCTCTTCAGAAGCAGATGGACACAACAGGCAGAGACCTGGAGTCCAAGCTGGGTTTTTTTCCTAAAACTTTCCCCCATTGTAAACATGAGTTCAGTTCCAGTGACACTAAGAATGGGCTGTTGCTTCTCACTGCCATTTTAATCCATGAGAGCAAGTTTTTTAAAATGTCCGTAGTGCAGCCAGAACCTCAAGAATGTAAACAATGTGGTGAACGTGCTGACGTAAGAGAGGCTGGAGAATACTCTGTGCTACGGCTGTGATTTCAGTAACAAGTGGAGCCACTTGAAGGTCAGGAGCCTGACCTTCTAAAGATGGAGGCATCTCAATCCACAGTCACTTTCAGCCGAAGGATTTGCCCATGCTCACAACCAAGATCCTCACAGAGGTGGAACAGAATTCAGATCCCCAGCTACTGCCTTAGCAATGAGGTTGTCTCAAGATGAGGGTGAATGGATGAGTCCCTGAAGTCAAATAGCAGGTACAAAGCTATCAAAGATGCCTGCAGAAACCACAATTGGTTTCACAGAGACAGTTTCCTGTCATTGTTTTCATTATTAGCTTTTTATGATATGTATACACGGGTTGAAAAAAAATCAGTTATCTGCTTCAAGGAAATCACCAATATAACTTAACAAGGTGTCCTATGGCACTTTTAAAAACTAACAAATGTATTTATTGCATGAGCTTTCATTGGAAAAAATCCCACTTTGTCAGACTTACACTTCCCTGCATTTGTTTTCCTCCCATTCTCAATCTTCAAAGCATCTGATGAAGTGGGATTTTTCTCCCTCAAAAGGTCATGTGATAAATAAATATTTTTGTTTTTAGAAGTGCCACAGGACTCCTTCTTTGTTTCGCTGAACTAGACTAACACAGCTACCCATTTAGAACAATGTAACTTGGAAACCCAGGATCACACAGCCCTGCTATAACTCAGAACTGACACCATCCCTCATTGTTTGTAATGAGTCTAATTTCATAAAGAACTTCTTAAATAATGAAGCTAACTCCCCACCCAATATGTTGCTCAATTTTTTTTAATAGCATCACCACTTCTAGCAAAGACCAGCTTCACTTTCTGTTACTCCACAGCATTAAAATCACTTGCTTGGAAGCCATCAGTTACTGCACTAAATGGAAATGGCTACCTCTTTGCTCTCTGTATTGGTTTTGCTAATCCTTCTATTTAAATACACGTATTTGCTTTTCTTTAGGAAACTGAATCTGACCACAGTATCTGGTGCACTGGGGCCTGTGCTGTTTATTGTCTCTCCTGCTAATTCCAATAGCTCTCTGCCAGAATGATCATCACTTCTTTGCAAGACTTCCTCCCTGTAAAAGCAAATGAGTGGAGTTCCCACAGGAAATGCTGTGGCTGTGCATCTGAGTAACTGCAGTGCAGTCTCGCTCTCTTTTATAACTTAGTTTTAGACAGTATGACTTGGCTGTGCCAAAACAGGATCCCAGCTCTGTTTGCACAATCTATCTCCTTCTCGGTGAGGCACAGAACAGCTGTAGAAAGGTTGCACTAGATTATGCCAACTGCTGCAAGATAAATTGCAGCATATCCCTTCCTCACTTTACAGGTGATATTGGTGGAATGATCTTGCATAAATAAAATGGAGGGAGCTGTTTGGCCTGCCTTCTTGACAGAGGGATGGTTACTGGTCCCTGGGGGCATAGCTAAAAGTGCATCAGGACCTGGTCTTCTATTCCCAGATCTCACAGGCATTCAGGGAAAGGCACGGTGGGGGACAGATTTTTCAAAAGGGCTAAGAACCTAAAGGCTATGTCCACACATACATAGTTATTTCAAAATGAATTATTTTGATGAAGTCCTTATTTTGAAATAAGTTAATTCGAATTAAGAAAATGTTAATTCAAATGAAGGGAAAAGCTCAAAGCGAAATAGCATGTCCAAACACAGGACTTGCTATTTCGCTTTAGGAGAGGGGCATCATGGGAGGTGTGGCAACATGGCCCCCTCCCTGGGCCATGCCCCCACCCAATATAGGCTAAAAGAAAGGCACCTTGAGAAGAAGGGCAAAAATGTTATCTCGAAATAATGGTTATTTCAAAATAACATGTCTGAACGGCATTATTTCAAAATAACAGCAGTTTCGATTTAAAGAAGGTTTAAGCTATTTTAAAATGATGGTTCTTATTTCAAAATGACGGAGCCTGTCATTTTGAAATAAGAATACGTTGTGTCGACCTAATCTCTTTTATTTCAAAATAACACTGGTTATTTCAAAATAAAAGAGACGTGTGGACATACCCAAAGAGTAAATTAGCTAAATGCTTTTAACTGGATGGACTGAAAACAAAAATGCAAAACTATAATCTCCATTTATTTTAGCCTACACTGCATGCTTTTGTTTCAGCAGCTACAGAGCCAGCCTTCACTCAGTTTCTCCTTGTCACAGCAAATGTGCTTAGGAGACAAGAGCTCAGTTCCCCCCTCTGCCAGAGATGCTGCCCCTGCTTATCTGTGTGGGGAGAAATCCATATCTGCCATAGCCTGGCTGGCCCTTTAAGAGGAGCCGAGCTTAGCTCTGCCTGTGAAGATCAGCTACCCTCCCAGCTGATCCTAATTGGCTGGGGACCAGGTGGCCTTGGGTAATGATGGACCCACTGAAAGAGTGTGACGGTTTGCAGATAAGGCCGCATGTGCTCAGTTGGTAACAGGCAGCTTTAGGAGGAAGTTTACATCCTGGACTAGGCTCTCACTGGTGCAAGACAGCACTAGGGAGAAGGTGACTTCTGAAGGGTGGGCAGGTGGGTTGACAGCCAGCAGCTCACAGGGAGATGGCTTTGTAGGCAGAGGAAACTGAGACTTCAGTTAAAGGGATGAGCTGAAGGAGAGATGGGTGTCTAGGGTTCCCCCTTACTGAGAAATGGTACTGGGGAAAACTACAGGAGGGAACTAGTTTTGGGGGTGGGGATAACTGGGAGGTGAAGACAGGACTCCAGGAGAATCAGTTCAATGGATTAGTATTTCCAGAAAGAAGTTGGGAGCTGGCCAGAACCTGGAAAGACTGAGAGTGTAAGCCCATGGGGGGGGGGCAGAGAAGACTTTCAGGGTGCTAGGTTCCCAGAAGGATTGGTTTGAAAAAGAGCACAGGAGGGGAGAGAGGCTACTAGCTTTGTGTCAGATGCTATCTGTTTGGTTCCAAAGGTCTAACTATGGTAGTCTAGTTCAGCAAAACAAACAAGGACTTCTGTGGCACTTCTAAAGACTAACAAATGTATTTATCACGTGAGCTGTTGTGAGAGAAAATCCTACTTTGTCAGATGCTTTGAAGAACTTGTTGATTTGGGGGGGGGTGACCCCTGGGTGGAAGGGAGGCTGTAAGTGACTTCTGAAGAGGCTGAGACACAAGATGAAGCAGACCTCCCCATGCCAGAGCAATGCTCTACAGGGGGTGCTACACAAGGACAGCCCAGCTATGGGGGCACATGCTTGTTGTGAGCCCACTTGTCCACTCTTATGTGTTACCCTTTGCCTGCCTTTCTAGAAAAAGCCACCAGTCTCTTATTGTGTGTTTTATAACCCTAGGAACAATTGGATTCTGATTTTACCTGGAGGAGGGTCTCTGGGTTCTAGTGGAATGCAAATCAAGGTTTCAAATGTGGCTCAGGTCAGCTGGCCTGTTCAGCAACTCCAGGCATTTGGATGACCCCAGCATACTCATGGCTTGTTCAGTCACAGCCTAGAGAATTGTAAAAGGGAGATGGCATTAGCAGCCATAGCAACTGCTGATGGCCTTGGGATAACAGCCACTGACATTCTTCCCTTCACCAGCAGCTGCAGGAGGCCTCAGAGGTTATGTGACAGGCTCTGTGCAGCCATCTAATTAGAGAAAACTGGGGGTTGGATGCCTCCTAAGAGACAGGTGATGTTAGAGTCTGGGAAATGTGACTCCATGTAGGAGATGAATGGATTACAGCCTTTGGGGAATTGCCTATTGATGGTGGTGCTGGCTGCTGTGTGCTACTGTAGCAGTTACTTACTGTGGCATGTTATGGCTCTCTCACCAGACTGATGGAGACTGGGGCAAACGGAAGCACCACCTACCCAGGCATAGGACCTCTGGAAAGTGGCATTACGTTCTGAGACACTCCGATTAGGAGGTAAGAGGTGTATGGACTATACTGAGTTTGTAGCTGGGTTTGTTCTGTTCACCCATCTTTTTCAGGAATATGTTGGGCAGAGATGGGGTGAAGCCCTCAATCCATCCAAAGCAGCAAAAATCAAATATGTGCAACACTATTTTTGATTGTGGTTTCAGTCCACAGAGACTTGTGCTTGTCACACAGGGCTCTACTGTTCTTCAGTAATTCCAGTCTTGTGCCAACAAACTTTGTATCTTGCTACCAGCCACACATCAGAGGAACAAGAAATGCCTTCCAGATACCAAAATTGCAAGCAATGTGTACCCCAGGGAACATAAGAATTATCAGACCAGATCCAGCCAACAGGATAGCTAATCCAACAGCCTTTCTGCTACTGGTTGGACCAGATGCTGCAGAAGAAGGTGTGAAACCTGGCTCCATAGTGGACAATTAAACAATTACATCCCCATGATGGGGGTGGGGACGGAGTCCCTTACGCTCCTGTCACTGGCCCAGTTAAGATGGAAGAGGCCAGGAAGCCTCTTTGTAGTGTGCCTGAGTGGAGGGGTGGGGATGATGAGCCCAAAACCAAGGGGGGCTGACTCTGCAAGGGGGTTCCATGAACAGGGATGTCTCACAGGCAGGATGGTCTGTGGAGTGGACCAGAGTTGGGGGTTGTCTTGCAGGAGACCTGACTGGGGCTGTGGGGGCAGAGTCACAGGAAGGAAGCAATTTGGGCATCCCTCAGTTGGATGGCCTGGAGAATGGGGCCCTCAAATAGGGATGATGGAGCATGGAACAGACTGGAGACTGATATTCCTGAAGGCAGCCATGGAAATCTGCTATGGTTGGACATGTTGTATTTTTGGTGTGGGGGAGAATGTTTTTCATCAGGGTTCTTCAGCTTACTGTGCATAAATAAATTATGCATAGAGGAGTCTCTCTGAGTTGGACACTGACAGTCTATAGTTCTTTCTATGGGTGAATGGTGGGAAAACTGAGGCAGGCATACTGGTCATGATGTAGCTTGCCATAGGAGGGAATTCTGGGAAAGGGGCAGCCCCAAAACATATAACAACTCAAGTAGCACAGCCTTTCTTGAATCTTGCTTACTTCTTGGCCTCTGTAATGCCTTGAAGCAATGAGTTCTACAGATAACAGGAAACCCATTTTATACACTTATTTCTATATATGTAGCCTTTCAATTGTACTGAATGTCACTTCTCTTTCCTATTATGAGAGAGGGTAAATAGGAGAGTCAGGCTATGTTTAGACTGTTCATTACTTTATATCTTGTCACTCAGAGACATCGCTTTCCTGACTCTCACTACATAGCTGTGAATATAGAAGGGCAGGTGACCCTTTTCACTGTTTGGCATGCTCACCCCCTGTGACCCAAGAACTACTCAATGTCAACTGACAAGGAGGTGTAGATTCTGGCTCACTGAAGTGTCAAGTGCAGTCTCAGTTGAAAGCTGGCATCTTGCTAGTCATCAATATCTCTGTGCAAAGTATGTTCATGTACTATTTAAGGAGCTGCATATCTGTTTCAGAAACTTGTTCTTAAGCATGTAATTTAAAAGCAGGTCACCCAAAGGGAAGGTGCCTCTTAGAACAGCTCTTGCAGACAAAAAGCAAAATAATTCTCTTTGGAGCAGTGGTATAGTGACAGGGTGTGTGGGAAGAGGTGATTGCCCTAAGCACTGGCCAGGATTGGGTGTGCCAGCCAGGCCCTCCTCCTTGGAGCTGCCCACTATCACAGGTGGCCAGAGGCTATTGGGCTTTGACATTCCTGGCACCTGCCCTAACCTCAGCTCAGGTCTGCTGGTTGCTCCCACTGTGGAGAAAACAAGTGTCTTCCCGACCTGTCTACATTTGTACTAAGCACAATGAGAGAGCTGTGTGTATCCTGGCCATGCAGGGGACAGGCAGCCCACAGAACCATGGGGCTCTGGAGCAGAGCATGTCCCTCCCACTCCCTGTTGTCTCCACAGCAGAAGATGGGGGTGCAGGAAAGAGGCAAATAGGCCTGCAGATCCCTCTTGTCAGGTGCTGCTGCCAATAGGGGGTGCAAATGCAAGCATTGACTCCCTGGTGCCAGAGACCCATAGTGCATCACTGCTTTGAGGATGTAAATTTATGTGGGGCCATAACAAGGATGGGGTGACCGGGGCTTTGCTCTGGGTGCAAACTGAGCCACTTGGTTTCACTGCTTGATCTGCATGTGCATTCTGTGCTGCTTACCCTGGGTGCCAAAATACCTAGTTCCAGCACTGAATGTAAGCATTGTAAACTAACTCCAATGGATGCATGTCTACATAGGAAGTTAAATGTTAAGGAACAGATGCAAAATTAACAGGAAAGGAGCATGGAGAAACAAATGTCAGCGATGAGGGGGTGGGGCAGTTTTATATCCATAGGTACAGATAGCAGAACTCCTGGGGGTATTAGAAGACACCTTGGCTTCACTGAGGAGGAGGAAGAACAGCAGCACTTTTGCAACCATGAAGCAAGGTCTCAACTATCCTTGGCTCAAAAAATGCAATGAGAATGCTGGGTGAGATAAACTTCTACAGACAGGGGACTAACCTGTTAAGTTTAGTCTGTGGAAAGTGTGTGTATTTACACAACTACTCATTTCAGTATCCTTACTTTCTATTATTGGGGTGATAAACTTGGTGTCATCAACTAGAAGCACATGAATATACTGTGCTGTGAAGCAAAAGGCCAGGCCCAAGTCTTTAAAAGTGCCATAGAACAAACTTTTCGTTTTAGTTTAAGCTGTCGGATGGTTGGTTAGTTGGTTTGTTTGGGACTAGTGGGCCCAGTTTCTGTGAGTGTTCAGTCATTGAGGTTCTGGATGATGCAGGGAACACTCTGGCAAAGTGGAATTTTCTCCCACTAAAGCTTGTGTGATAAGTTAGTCTTTAAAAGTGCCACAGGACTATTTGTTTGTTTTGGGGGTGGTTGTGTGAGTGAGCATAGCAGGAAGGCCAGCCTAGGCACCTGGAGTCAGGGCTTGTGCCACGGGAGGTGGCTGGGTTCAGCAGTCATGCACAAGCATGCCTTTGTTTAACCATGTGCAGTGGTGAGGTGTCTTTCAGTTCTGGGTACTGTTGGGAAACATCTCTTCCTCTGCTTCTTCTCTCCCCTGCCCCCAAGGTCCCACGTAAATAGATTCAGTTGAAATTTTTGGACAACTTTTTTTGATGTAAAAATGGGTTTTAAATGGCAATAACTTTTCCATGAACATTTTGTAAACCTTGAAATTTTTGTTCACTTTCCAACAGTAGTTGGAACCAAAACGCTTGACCAATTTTCATTTAGAAACTGTGAGAGAACTCCCACTGCCGCCTCTTATTCCCATTTCCAAAAATATAGGGCAGGGGAAATTAAAACTGAAATAATGGGGGAGGATAGAGAAGGACTTCTGCTTCCATTTTTACTTATTTTTTCCAATGAAGGTGGGGGAGGGGTTACACAAACCTTAAAGATCAGGAAAAGGGGATGTCTTTCTGATCATAATACTTAGAATGGTTTTCATCCAAAAGCTCCCTTTAACCATTTCATGAAACATACTCTTTAAAACGTACAAACCAGCTCTATACATATACATTTACAAGGCTACAACTTGATTTTACAGGAAGGTCCCTGACTACATGGTCCCTTAGGTCTGCATAGACTCCCATCACAGGATCTGGGTATATCTTGGATATTTCCACACTACCTTTTACGTTGGTATATTGAGCAAGGTAATGCTCTAGTCCAGTGTGCTCCAACAATATTACTTCTAGTCAGATTGCTAAAGCAATTATTCTTCAGGGCCTAACAAAGCTGTGCTGCAGTAACCCCTGAAAGGGAGTTGAAATGGCTATATTGAGAATTAAGTTCAGCAAGTAACTATTAATTTCATCTTCCTCCAGTTTTAGTGGTCACAATTGAACAAGGCTTGGAACTATTATCTTGTGGATCCTGCACACACATTGTAGGCTATGTGGGAGTGGCGATGTTCAGATGAGGGGGAAGCTGGGGTGCTGGAGACACTGCTGCTCCTCAAAGAGGCACAACACAGAACTTGCAGCTCAGGGAGAGAGGGACCCAAAGTGGCTTTAAATCACCTTTTGATCTTTGCTAATCATGGGTTCCCCCAGCAGCTGCAGAAGCTCCTAGAATTTATCCAACCTTAGAGGCCCAAGTTACAGCAACTCTTTTAGGGTACCCTGAGAGTCACAGAGCTGCCCAGAATCTCCTGTGTGTGATACAGCTGCACCTTTGACATGCCCTCTTGTAGGACTCTGCTTTACACTGGATCTCAAGAGCTTTATGACAGTCTTCCACCATGCCTATGCCAGAATCCACCCCTGCTAGCTCTAGGGCTTCTGGTGTGCCAACTCTGCTCTGGGATTGGAACTGGGTGAGAATCTCATGTCAGGAGAAAATTAAATGATGTGCAGTGGAACACAGAGCACAGCACTACAGCAAGGCGAGAATAGCCACTAAGATGCTTGTGAGCCAACCACAGGGAGGGAAACCAATGAAAGTCAAAGGGGATTACACTCCCACACGACTGTGCTTTACTGTGAGAGTAGAAGGGGATGCTCAGACACAGGCTGCAAGGGTGAGCCCCCTTGTCTCTTCATGCATGCACAAGTGCTTTTCATAATCCCTTCATCAGTGCTTCTGGGAGTAACTCGAGAGTTATTCAACTGAGCATGAAACAAGTGTTCATTTAGCTTTGGGGAAACAATCTGCTGCAGCCATGACAGGTGAAATAACTAAAGCCATGTGCTGCTAGAAAATCCCTGCAAAGATTCCTGCAGTTTAAGAGGAAGCTGGTGAAGAAGGAGGCAGTTATGTTTTGTAGATGGAGGGGGCTGTGGGCACAGATTTGGAAAACTGGTAGGAGGGATGCTGCCTGTACCTGAGACCTGTGGCTGGGAATGAACTAACAAAGCCAAAAAGAATGTGGTTCTGCCAAGTCTTCCTAACTGAGAGTCCAGTGTCAGGTGGATGTTGTGTAAAAGGAAGCAACATTTGTAAAGGAGACAGTGACTGCAGAAGGGAAGTGACAGTTAGGCTAAGTCTATACTGCTGGCAACAACATTGCTGCCATTGGTGCAGTTTTTTGGGTTTAACTGAGCGGTCTGTGTGGATGTACTCAATTGATTTGGAATTCACCCTTGCAGCTCCAGCCCTGGAACTGGAGTGTCAGCCAGATGACTGGATGATACTTCCAGTTAGCTTAGTGTAGTGTGTAGGGAGTACTTAGTAAGTCAGTGGGAGATACACAAGGTATTTTACCTACCTTGTGTATCTCCTATTGACTGCTGCTGAAAAGTGGGGCAAGTGCAGACTAGGGCTCTGCTAGCAGTGATGCTTCAGGGATGAAAACCAAAACCCCAGTTCTAAAGGAGTAGCCACGTTAATCTAGTCTAGTCCAGCGAAACAAACAAGGAGTCCTGGGGCATCAGTTCAATCAATCAAATCACAGGGCTGGAAGGGACCTCGTGAGATCGAGTCCAACCCCCTGGGAATTGAACCCAGGAGCTTCTGCATGTTAAACAGAGGTGCTAGCCACTACACTATTTGCAGGGCTGTTGGCTAAAGACTAACAAATATTTATTGCATGAGCATTTGTGGGAGAAAAATCCCACTTTTTCAGATGCTAAGTGATGTTTTCTCCCACGAAAGCTCAACACCCCAGTGTGATTCAGGAACCTAGGAGACACAGAGAAGAAAGCACATGAAGGAGGATGGCACAGGCACACCTGCATTCAGAAGCAATGATGGGGTATTTGCCCACTCTGGGGAGCTCATACCATAAGACAGCAACAAAGATATAGATGAGTAAACTGATACCTAGCTGGCAGATTCAGTGGGAATTTGCTGCTTGGCCCCTGCTGACTCTATTACAGCTCCATGGTACAGAGAGGAAGTTATGACAGGGCACATGAGTGCCCAGCCACAGCTGGTAGCAATGATGCTAACAGAGAGGGCCTTAAGAGCAGTGGAGGAGTTGGAAACTCTTTGCAGTGACCTGATCAGATCTTGGTGCAGTTCAGAGCACTCCTAGGACAGCTGCCTATTGCCTGGAAGGATGACTGGAAAGCCATATATTCTAACTAGACTTTTCCTGCTGGAGATTTCCTTTACACCAGGATCTTCAGGATGAGAAAGGGTCCTATGGGCTCTTTGCCAGCCAGAGAGGGGCTGCTTTTTGGCTTGCTGTGAGAACAGCTCAAAGGATGGGGAGTGAGGATCACAACTAAGCCCTCTTCTTGGATCACAAGACGGTGGTTACTCCCTGGCCCTGAATTATTCCTTCGCTCCCAGCCCATGAATCGGTGGCCCTAGGTTGGGGACGCGATGTGGTTTCTGGTGCCTTGATGCATGTTGTAATATATAAATAGACCAACAGCCCTGACACCATGGAAAGTGGCTTTCATTCAAGCGTAGCTCCCTCACACTGGACTACTGTTTACTGTCCACACCACTGGTAACAATGGGAAACAGCATAAAAGTTTAGCAGTTATTGAAACAATCAGATGTACCAAACAAACCATTTGCTCTTCTTTCAGTGAGCAATTCATGGTGTAAGTGTTGCCAGCAGAGTGAGGGATGTGATCCTTCCCTCTATTCTGCACTGGTGAGGCCACATCTGGAATACTGTGTCCAGTTTTGGGCTCCCCACTACAAAAAGGACATGCACAAATTAGAGAGAGTCCAGAGGAGGGCAACAAAAATGATCAAAGGGCTGGAGCACAAGCCCTATGAAGAAAGACTGCAGGAACTAGGCTTATTTAGCCTGCAGAAGAGAAGACTGAGGGGGGATTTGATAGCAACCTTCAACTACCTGAAGGGATGCTCCAAGGAGGATAGAGCTCGATTGTTCTCAGTAGTAACAGAGGACAGAATGAGGAGCAATGGTCTCAAGTTACAGCTGGGGTGGTCCAGGCTGGATATTAGGAAAAACTTTCTTGCCAGGCGAGTGGTGAAGCATTGGAATAAGCTACCTAGGGAGGTGGTGGAATCTCTGTCTTTGGAGGTGTTCAAGGCCCAGCTGGACAAAACCCTGGCTGGGATAATCTAGTGGGAGTGGTCCTGCTTTTTTGGCAGGGGATTGGACTAGATGACCTCGTGGGGTCCCTTCCAACCCTATAATTCTCTTGTATTCACCTCTCCTCACACTGCAGATTAGTGCTAAGAAGAACACTATGCAGTCCAAAGCAGTTAATAAAGTGGTCAGGCCAGTTCACAGAACCCTGAAGCTATAAATGTGCAGCATATTCATAACTTCTCTCCCCTTTGAAATACAGCTATCTGGGAATTTTGTATCCCAATAAATTTTCAATGGAAAACCTAATTTCTGGATGTTGTTTTCTGTGGGGAAAATGTGGACTTTATTAGATTTTCCCCAACAGAAAAAATATTAAACTTAAACACTTTGTTTTGGGGCAATTTTGATATTCATTTCTGCATCTTGCCTGGGCTCTCCTGTGCACCACAGAAGCAGTAGTATTTGATAGGCCCTGTATCAAAGCCAATGCATAGTTCTCTGAAGTAAAGCTGTGTTGCATGTGTTTATAGGGGGAAGCATAAACCTCAGGGAAAACCCAGTATCTAAGAATGTTTCTGGCCTGCACTTTTTGTATGTTAATGCAAACAAGGCCCATGACTAGCAACATTGCATCTCTGGCTCTCTAATATCTGGAGAAATGCCTGTGCTCCAACACATTTCCTTAGTTTTCAACAGCAGAAATTTACTAGTGACCTCCTAGATGAGAAGCCATAAAACCCTCAAAGTTCAAAAGCAAATAAACAGTACTGAGTAAAACATGAAGCAAATAGTCATATGAAATCCACTGGATGTAAATCAGCATAGTTCTCTCTGAAACGTAATGAAGCTTTGCTAGCTTGTGTCAATGGAGGGCTAGGCCCACAGACAAGAGGGGAAAACCCATCCAAGGAAGGGATAGTTTGGGGAATGCGGGTACAACTCCTCCATATACCCCACTTGCAAATCACTCATTGTCCTGCAGCACAAGCCTCATGCTCACTGAATCACTTACTTTCCTTGGTTCTTCCCAGCAGCAATGTTCTGGCCAGCTCAAAAAAGGCCTTGATTTCCCTCTCGTAGAGTTTGCTAAGATTCCAGGCGTAGACCTGGAAGGAGAAGGAATGAATGGAAGTGCCAGTGTGCCTCTACCTTGGCTCTGTTCAGCTTCCCATCCCAACCATTAAGCTGTCCTGGCAGTTTCTCTACTGTGCCCCTCATGTTAGGGCCTGATACAAAGCCTATTAAAGTCACTCGAAACATCCTTGTTGACCTAATTGTGCTTTGGATCAGGACTCTGGGAGAGCTGTGGAAATGATGACAAGAACCTGGGAAAGGAAGAACTGAGATCCTCGGTGCTGATGCGTGTCACTAATGTTGAGCCACAAAGACTCGGACACACAGCCTGTACCACAGGCTTTCCAGAAACGAGACGTCATTGCTCAAGGAAGGGCCGTCTGCCTTCAAACAGCATACGTGGGCTTTCATGAGCGAAGTAGGTTCAGAGTTGCTTAGTACTTTGATGGGGAGTCCTCTAAAGCAGTCATACTCGGACTTCAGGGGTTCAGGAGCCAAATTAATGATAAACATTACTTAAAAGAGCTAGCCATAGTACAGTGAATTAATCTTTTCATTTACTCTCTCTCATTCTCACATCAAAAATGACTGACCAAGTATTCTACAATTTGTTACAAGAGTAAAAGCATCCTGACTGGTTAATAACTTAGAAGGGTTAATAATTAAATTACACAGTGGTTTAATATCATGAGCAGCAGGAGGCATGTTAAAGAGACACTTGCAGTTCCCAAACCTCAGCCTGACTACTGCTGCTCTAAAGGAAGCCTGCAGGGAGCACTGTTGGTGAGTCAGTTGGTTTTGCTGTTCTCTTTGTCTCTACAATTAAGTAACAGGATGACACAGTGCCGTCTTTCTGTCAGATGTAAAGCTAAGGTACTAGCCCTTCTTGAATACTGAGGAGCCCGTTACAGGTTTGAAACTCTCAAGCATTAAACCACATCAGACATTCTTTTATCCCACTAATTGTGGTTATGAAGTAGGGCTGGGACTCTGAACTGACTTCAGTTCCCAATTCTAACAAAGGTACCTATGGATACTAGGGTAGATCACTGTAATATGTGGATAATGCAGCCTTTGCATGTCTTGTCTACTTAGGCTGTAAGCTCCTCTAACCCAGTATTTCCCAACCAGTGTGCCATGGCACACAGGTGTGCCATCAGGCCTGAGCAGGTGTGCCACAAACTTTTTTGAAAAACTACTCAAGGAGCTCTGGATTGGTTTATTGGCTCATGAATATTCATTAGTTCATGTGGAAACTATATGGTGGTGTGGCTCAAATTAATTAAAGGTAGCATGGTGCACCATGGCAGAGACAATGTTGGGAACCACTGCTCTAACCAAAGATCTTGGTATGAACGTGCTTATGGCCTAGCACAGTGCTTAATTTGCACCAGGGCTGAGTCCACAGTTTAGAATTGCATGGGTGACCCTGCCAAATGCATTCCCATTAAATGCTTATAAATACAGTCTTTAATAGAAGAGTTGTTATGAATTCCTATAATTAGGGTAAACTGAGACACCAGCCAGGCAAAGTGTCAATCTCAATTAAAAATATCCCTCTTATGTGGAAAAATGTAGGATTAGAAACAAGAAGTCTGGTGGCATGTTTAAACACTAACAAGTATATTAATCTTTAATTTAATTTAAATTTAAAAATTTTAATTATCTTTAATTTATTTTTCTTAACAAACTTGTTAGTCTTTAAAAGTGCCACCAGACTCTTTCTTTGTTTTGCTGAACGAGGCTAACACAAACAAGGAGTCCTGTGGCACTTAGAGACTAACAAAGATCAAGGCTTCAAAGACAAGCTGCGGAGACTGAATTTATTTGCAAATTTGATTGTATTGCTCCAGAGCTTAATAGAAATTTTGGATTTTTCTCTCATTACAACAGGTGATTTGACCGCACCTTCCTCTATATGCTGTTCCCCAGTGTTTGAATCTTAACAGCTTTGATTTGCTGTTACACTGTGACCTGATTCTGTGACTTACATTCCCATGCATTTATTTCCTCCCATTCTGTAGTTCCCCCATGTTCAAAGTGCCTGATGAAGTGGGATTTTGTCCCGCGAAAGCTCAAGCAATAATAAATGTTAGTTTTTAATTGCCACAGGACTCCTTGTTTGTTTTACTGAACTAGACTAACATGGCTGCCTCTTTGGAACTAGGCTAAGACAGTTACCCCTTTGGAAAATGTAGGATTTCTTTGTTAACCCAGCATGGCCACTGTTGCACTGGAGATTTCAGAGGTGAGGCTGTACCTTTGGGAGGTCATAGAACAGGATTGGGTTGGCATTCTTCAGCCAGGCCATGAGTGGAGTGTACGGTAACAGCTCATCATGATAGGTCCTATGGGTGGGTGAAATGAGCTGGTTAGCCTGCTGCAGTCGAGCTGGAACTTGACCATTTCCCTGAAACAACAGTAAGAGCAAAACATAGCTAAATTAAATCATTCACAGATGACTCTCTTGAGGGTTGCTTGGAAAGCTCCAGAGCTGAAGAAATTTGAGAAGGTTTAAGAATCTTGGAAGAGCAATGATAGGCTATGTCTACGCTACAGGGCTCGGTTAAGCTGGCTTAAAGTAGACTTTATTAAGTTGGCTTAGAGTGTCCGCATTCAAAATGCAAGGAGACTGCCCATGTCCACACTGGCAGGTGCTAGGTCACCCTAAGAGTGGTGCATTGGTGGGTTCCTGGCACACAGTGCACCACAGCAGAAGTCCCCCTCTCTCCTGGCAACTCCTTTACTAAAGGAAGTGAGTGACCACACCAACCTCCATACTGTGTGTGGCAACAGGGAACCCAGGGAGGCCAGGGAGCCTGATGTGCCCTAGCAACGTGCCAGCAAGCACTCCACACCCTCCCTGCATTGCCCAGACTCCTCTGGCTCTGGACCGGGTGCCTCAGGGCAACTGTCAGCCAGGGGCATTACTGGAGGGGGGTCAGGACCCAAGGGTCCCCCCCCACACCCAGCCCTGATCCTGCTCTGGGGCCTGATCTGGCTGCCTCCACTCCCACTTGCTGGCAGTGGCAGGGGCCCAATCCAGCTTTGAGCCTCTTGCAAGAGGCTCAGAGCCAGAGACGGTCTGTGCTGCTTTTAAAAAGCAGCAGGGGCTGTCTCCGAGTGGCTGCTGCTCAGAGATGGCTTCTGTCAGTTGTGAAAAGCTGCAGGGACTGTCTCCAGCTCTGAGTCTCTTGCAGGAGGCTTGAAGCTGGATTGGGCCCCTGCTGCTGCTGACAGGTGTCTGGAGCCATCTCCAAGCCTCCACCGCTCGCTGGAAGTGGCCTGGAGCTGGATCAGGCCCATTTCGGCTGTGCTGCGGACCAGAGATCCAAGGCCAACACCCTGCTGACCCCAGCTTAGTGATGCCCCTACTGCCAGCACAGGGGCAGGGCACAGCAGTTGTTAGGATTCAAACACAGAGAAACAGCACATAGAGGAGGGTGAAGTTAAATCACCTGTTGTAATGGGGAAAAAAATCCACAGTCATGATTTAGTCCTGCTTTCACATAATCTAAAAGAAATAGCAACTTTATTTCCTTCTTTCTTTGTGTGCTGTTTCCCAGTTTTTGTCTCTCTCTCCCCTTCTCCAGCCTGACCCTGCGTGTCTCTCCCCTTGCCCTTCTCAGCCCAACCCCATGTGTCTCTCCCCAACATGGCCAGGACCTTGTTTAAAGTCAACTTAAGGGGCTTTAAGTTAACTTAAACCCATAGTGTAGACATACCCAGCAAGACCACTTTGGCCATGCATCTATGCTAACTGCTTTCTGGTATAGCTATACAGGTATACTATGCCAGCAAAATGATTCTAGTGTGGATATAGCTTATGGCGGCAAAGCTAGACTGGTATCTTTAGAGCTTATTCCATCACTGCCACCACCCCTCAGGGAAATAAGATTTGCTTGTCAAAAGGATCGCACCATTTCAGACCCCCTGACTGATGGAGCTATGATGGTAGAGGTCTAGTGTAGATGTGACCTATGTTGCATCCAGCTGTTTGGGGAATGGGACTGAACCAAGTGATAAACAGGGAAGGTCTGAGCATTCTGCTGTGGGAAACTAAACAAGCAGGCTCTTTGAGGGAGAGGCAGCAAACTCTGTTGGTCTTAAATTCAGCCTTGACTTCCAAGGACCCAGATTGTACAACCAGGTCTGTGCAGATGGAAGGATCTGGACAGGTGGCCTGGAATAGCATAGCGCAGGCAGTTGCTCCATGCTGCTGGGATGACATGTTTGAAGTGGACAATTACAATCTCTAGCCCTCACTGTTTCCAAAGAAAAGTTTAAAATGAATGGAGAGTTGGGAAACCAAGATGTCATTCAGTAAAATGACCTTTAATATTTACTCCCCATGGAAATCCTTGTGTTATATATGTGAAGAATCACACTCAGCATCAAGAAAACCAGGTGGGGCCATTTAGCAGTGAGCCATACTTAAAACAGCTATTTCCAACACCGCAGTCATGGATGGAGGAGCTGCTCTCTGCAGGCAACATTACCCAGCTATGGGCCTGATGGGTTCTTATCAGGCACAACAGAGATGACTCCATTGACATCAATGTGGTCACAGCTATGTGAGATCACACTTAGGACCCATGACCTTTGCAGACAAATAATATTCAATAATGAAGGGGGAAAGGACTATGCTAATCTTCCAATGGGCATGAGAAGATGGAAATGTGAACTAGATTTCTATGTTCTTTGGAATGGAATCTGAGTACTACTCCAGAGGGGAAAACTCTGAAATGTGCTCTCCTGGAACAGATCCAAGATCCTTTCTCCTCACCACCGCTTTGTTCATTCCCAACCAAGTATATCCCTTCCCAAAATTAATGTATGTGTTTAAAGATGACTTTGAAGGGTTTGTTCTCCCCTCATCTTCTTATAAAGAGAGCAAGAAAGGTGTGTTGTTTCCCTTTCCTATCATCTTCTGGGGGGAAAAAAAAAAGATTTCTGCTTAGTTTTTAATTTAGCGATATCAGGAGTCCACACTTCAAATGAAGGTGCAAGGAATTTGAGACTTAAAAAAGACACCTTTCTGCCAAGCATTCATTAGGCTCTGAAGTTATATGGTTGTGAACAAAACTGAAATTATCCACCATCTGATTAATATCGCTTCTTTAATCTCAGTTGCTGCAATTTTCAATCTCTTCCCTTATGTGAGGTTACCATTTCATTAGTTTCCAGTAAACATACAGTCCTCCAAGTTAAACAGAACCTATGTTTCTTATGTAAATAAGAAAGCAGTGAAAAAAAGTTACTTCTATAAAAGAAAATGTCAGTTTGACCATGGCAAGACAGTGGCATGTGGAGGTCAGGTCTCCCAATGGGCAAATATGCACAACATCACCTCCCTGTGAGAGCACCATAGATTTTAAGGCCAGAAGGGACTAATATGATTGTCTAGTCTGACCTCCTGCACAATGCAGGCCACAGAACCTTTTGTTCACTCCTACAATAGTCCCCCAACCCCTGATTGAGCCACTGACATCCCCAAATTGTAGTTTAAAGCCTTCAAGGTACAGAGAAACCATTGGTCTGTGACCCATGCTACAGGGAACAGTAAAAAACCCTGAGGACCCCTGTTAATTTACTCTGAGGGAGAATTGCCTCCTGACCTGAAATATGATGATCAGCTAATCCCTGAGCATGAGGGCAAGACTCACCAGCCAGACATTCAAAAACAGTTCTCTGCACCAACTCAGAACACATCATCCAACATCCCATCACAGGACATTGGCATATCTGTCACCAGTAATCAAAGGTCAGTCAATTACCAAACTAGGCTGTCTCACCATACCATATCCTCCGTAAATTTATCAAGCTCAGTTTTGAAGCCAGCTAGGGTTTTTTTTTGTTCCTATTGCTCCCCTTGGAAGGCTGTTCCAGAACTTCACTCCTCTGATGTCAGTCTGAAGTAGGTTTGTTAGATGTATGTAAGGATAAGCAGGGATGCTTTTAACCCTTTCTGTGCAAGTTTTTAAGATAGCACCTATTGTATCTCCAGTGCTGTGCTGCCAGAACACAAATTCATTTTTTCCAATGTTTGGCACATGCCATGGCAAGCTTAACATTAACATACCTGTAATTCAAAGATGCTTGTAATATGGCTGATAAAACTGTTTTCAAAGTTCTGCTTCAGTGTTTCAAACATGATCAACTGTTCAGCTATGGCCTGCAGCTTCCGGTAACCTTGAAGTAGGAGAAAGCTGATGTCATGAGAGATTGCACATGCTGCATTGTGGCCAAAGAGCTGCATCAGTCCTCAAAGTGACAAGTAGGACAGGGCTCAGGGATGTGCAATTTTGAACAAATACTCTAATCCAAACCCAAAAGGAGTGAAATATTCATTGCAGCACTAAGATACAAAGGACAGCCCTGGCACGTCATTGCACCCAGCCGGGGTTTGAAATCAGACCCATTGTGTGTTATTCTGAAAGAGAAAATAATTCCTCTACACTCATGTAAGTACAATTGGGCTGCTCCTCTGGCCTGTCCTAAAAGCAAGCTAAGAACAGGTAAGCAGCCAGGCTAGGTGGCTGCTGGCTGTGTCCTGTTCCAATGTATCTTGGGAAAAGGGAGCCACGGGTTAACTTAAGCATCCTCTTGCAATGTTTTCCCTACCCCGTGTGTGGACAGGCTGGCTAAGTCTGTTGCCCGGAGGAGTCGAACCCTTTTCTTCTGAATCCTTTCTTCACTGTTTTGCTACCCCCTCCTCTTTCCTGGCTTGGATGGTGAAACAAGAAGGAGAGAATGACAAGCAACACCAGAATGGACTTGAGGTCTGTCTGTCTGATTCTGAAGGTCTTAGGGTCACCACCAGCATGTCTCCTAGAAGAGCAGTACCCCTTATAAGCAGTTTCCCCCAGCTAATAGCTGAACACTGTCAGAAGACAGGACACTATGCTACATGAACCATACGTCTGACACAGTCTGGCCATTCTTCCGTTCATAGCATGTACCCCCAGGTTCACCTCTGCATGGGCATTGCTCCTGCATAGTGGGGATCCCAACAGTGGATGTCGCCTCCTGATGGAGGGAGTTGGAAGCTGGGCCAGGATGCACACCACAAAGGCCCCTGGTGGGAATGGAAGGAACCCAGAACCTGGTGCAGGCTGCCCACAGGGTCCCTTGGTGGCAGGGGCCTGGATCAGATTGCCTGCAGGGTCCCACAGTGGCAAAGGGTAGGGGAGTTGCAAGGGGGCACCAAAGAGGCCAGCACTCTGCAACCTGTGGCTAAGTAAATGAGCACTGCTACCTCAGGATGGGAGAAGATGAAATTTGGTGTGGAGAGAAAAGTTTTAGGGTCTGTGTTCAGTGTAAAACTGGTTTGCATTTCTGGTAAATATCTCTTTAAGGAGTAGAGAAGGGAACACATCTCTCATGTTAGAAAACAATGTGAGGTAATGCTGTGTGAGTACATGACTTTTCAGTTGGGACTGGAGGAGACAAGCCCACATTGAAGTCTGGGGGCTGAGAAAAGTCAGGTCAAATATAGCAGGGTCCAGTACTGTAGCCAGATTTACATATGAGATAGCTGAGGCTCATGGAGGTAAAGTAACTTGATGGCTGGGCTCTCAGGCTTCTTATTCCTTCCAGGATTTTGCTCTAGTTGCTAGAACTCAAGACTTCCTTCTGTTTTGCTGCTTTGCCTCAGCCAACATGCAGGGCCACTAGTGAAGGATTTGGGGCAGTCCCTGGAAATCCAGAAAGCCATGATTCCAAAGAGGACCTCAAGGCCCAGGGACACTATACAAAGGTTGGACAACACAGTACTGTGCTCTGTGGGTAGGTCATGTGACTGTAAGCCAATGGTGCTGATCTGGCCCCAAAGGTAGCAATTAGCTTCTGCTCACACTCACCAGGCTGTATCTGAACTTTCATGCAGCCAGAAAGAGCGTCCACTGCTGCAATGCAGGCCTTCAGTTTGGTGGGGCTAGAGAGGTCGCCCTGGCTTAGCACCTGACGGTGCTTCTCACTGAGGTCCAGGTGACCCTTAATAAAAACCCAAGAGAACTGATTTAACACATGGTGCCTCCCTGCTCTCTTCCCATCACCAGCATCTGCGCTTGGTGTCCTATCCCCTGGGCCCATATATGTAGGGTGGAAACTGCCACTGGTTTCAGTGGTGCAGTGCTACAGTAAACTGCCAGGTTGTGATCTTAGCCAAATACATCATGGTGCCATTTCTCTTTAGGAAATAACAGTCAGTGCCATAAAAACAGCAGAGCCCCCAAATGGGATCATGACAAGGAATAGCCAAGGGGCCCCAACTGCAGAGCACAGATACAGGGGCATCTCTCTGAAGAGCAAATTGCAGCCTTGCCAGTGGCACAGAAACCTCATGCCCATACCCTTGTTCCCATGTGACTGACATACTTAATCACAACAGAAGAGGCAGCACAACCCTGGAAGCCAATTGGCTGCTAGGGAGCTGGGATCAATTTCTGGAAAACAGGCCAGAAAAATCAAACATTTCTCCTTTTCCCCCAGCCCAACTCTGAGCCTTGTTGATAGTAGCTGTGCTAATGCAATGAAAGAATTAATGCTGTAGCTGTCATTATGCCCAGGAGTAGTGCTAACTATCTGCCTCACTGCTAATAAAACATGGATCTTTGCTGTAAGTTCTCGGCCACTTTGGGCTCCTTTCAGCTCACAGAATAACACATCCAGCTGTCTCTGTCCTCTGAGACCCACTGCTTACCAGTCATGTCACCTCTGCTGCACCAGACACCCCCTGTCATTTTAAATCTGGGCAGTGTACCCATCACCATAGCATCTAGGCCTCAAAGAACCGCCCAGTTTCCTTACTCATAAACCAGGGGGCCCTGTGGAGGCAAGAGACTGACTTCCATCACTCTGGCTCAAGCTGCTTAGCCCCAGTGAGAGTCCTTCCCCTGACTTCAATGAGCCATGCATCAGGGCCTCAGCAACTTTACCTACCGTGAGGAAGAGAATCTCATCCATCAGCTTTTCATGGTTGGAGTCTATCCGGTGCAGCAAGGAATTCCCCTGATGGATGTGATCCATCTGCTGCTTCACACTCCCCAGCAGCTCATCATAAACCTGCAAGGTCTCCTCTACCTTGGCAACCTCAGCCAGGGCCTCATCAATGGCTCCCATCAGCAGGGTCACCTGTTTCTCAGAAGAGATGATCGCCTGGAGATTGGTCTGCAAACAAAAGAAGCAGAGAGCTCTGGTGCAAATGGGTGCTTATGGAATGAGCCGTGATCACATACACAGACACTTTAACCATCGGCTAGAATCAAACACACAGTCTCTGCCATTTCGGCCAAAGCAGAACTCCTTCAATGTGCAATAGCCTGTTACAATGATTGGGGTCCACCACTGGAGGAAGACATTGTCAGTATATCCTACTTCTAATGAGCTAAGATAAAATGCCTCTGAACTAGTGTGCTGGAGCAGCAGAGGGTTCTGCTGTATGGCCCGTGCAGTTCTGAGAGTCAGACAGGCCCACAGCACCAGCTCAGAACATGAAGCCATGAAGACAAGACCCTTCCCTAGGAAGAAGATGCAGTCATCAATGGCCTTTGGGTGATGATATGCAAGGGAAATGTCACATGGTGGGTGTGTCTGGGGCACACATCTTGCATAGTCAGACAGGAAACCAAGCTCCACTACATTTTGTAGTGTTCACTTTCATTCCTGAGGAGGTCTCCTGAAGGCAGTTCTGAGGATTTCTCTTGAAGCTTTCAGTGGGGCTGCCAGAGGGGATCCAAGATGTTTGTTCATGTGTTTCAAACTGTGTGCTCTCAGACTTTACAAGGCCCTTGCCATCTATTGCTATGGGATGCCATGAAGTGGGGTGCACTCCCATAATCATTTCACTGTTACATATGATTCTAAAGTTAACATGCTATCCAACCACCACAGCCAGAATAATCAGATTTGGTGTAGAGAGACCCAGTGGACTTGAGAGAGAAAGTGAACAGACCTTCCTTCTTAGGAAGCAGATATGTTCTGCTTCTGTATAACCAGTTGTGTCCATATTCATCACACATGTAGGTGGTCTCAACCTCACTGGCCCTGAGATCCACAAAGGAAGGCTCTTAACTGCTTTCTCTCCAGCTTCTGCTTGTTTCTGCACCTCCATCAAGCTCCCTGAAGACCTCCCCATGGCTCCTGAGCTGGCTGCTGCCCCAGAGAGATGGTGAATGGGTGACCTTGCAGGAGCCCCAGCCACTACCAGCCCAAGGAGGAAAAGGAAATTGGAAATCCAGCACAGCAGCTGGATCTGCCACAGCCACCTCCTCTAGTCAACTCCCCAAAGAAAGAAGGGTGCAATGTGGCTGGTGATGGCACCGGGTTCCCTGCTACCTCTTAATCCTTGTGGAGGACATGTTGACTGTCTCATGTCACTCTGCTGGAGCTCTTGCTCCCCTTCACCTGCCAAGCATCAGTGTGTACTCAGGGGCACTCTGTGACCCTCTGGCTAGCTCACATCATGGCAACAGTCCTCTGTATTCCCACAAAAGTGTCTAATAAAGACCATCATGAGGATGCACATGCAAATTCTGAGCCAGTAGCCACCAGGTGCATTGTTACCTATTTATTATCCCGCCAAGCTTTTCTGATGGTGGAATTAATGAACAATTAATCTCATGGGGGTGGGGGGGAGTGGGAAATGGAAGGCACTATTAACCTTGGAAGGTCTTAGACATTTGCTTTGACAGACCATGGAGCTGTAATTGCTTGTTAATCATCACTGACAAGATCTATTAAAGATTAGCTGCTTTTGAAATTGTATCAAGGCCACAGTTTTAGCACCATGTTGGGTATCAGATAAGATAATCAATAGGCAGAGGCTAGACCCCTCTGGTCTGTTGCTTTTCTTTGTAATAATGAAGCTTTTAAACAATGACTTTTTGATGATATTGAAAAGCAACATCAATAGGAGTCTTAGAGGCCCACAGTAATCACAGGCAGTGCTTTGCAACCATGAAGGAAAGGAGGCAGAGGTTCTGTAAATCAGTGCCAGGCTGGCCTTCCTCGAGAAGCTAGAAGGGGCAGTAAAATTATCTTGTAATGTTGGAGGATAGAATCCATTCTTTGGTGGAAAAGGACAGATTGCTTATGATAGCAGGCTGGGGTTCTTTGAGGTGAACGCCTGCTTACTTATCATAGTAAGTGTGGTTATTTGAGATGGTTGCCTGCTTATTTACCATTATAACTGTGGTTCTGTTAGATGACTATCTGCACAGATCTGTACTCTCAGTTAAGTGTTCACTATGCTGCTTAAGCTGATAATTTTCTGCTAGTGCTGCGTACACATCCTGTCTGTGCTATCTCATGACAGCCCAGCCATGCATATATATCAAAATGCAGCCCCAATCACAGTCAGTTCCTTCCACCTAATCAAGAATCTATTGTAAGACTGTGAAATAGTGGGAAGAGTGTGTGGGTCATGTGGTTCCATGCAGTAGAATACCACAAAGAACCACAGCCACCACGTTCATTAGCTTTGTCCATCAAGCATGGCCTGAAGAGCTCCCTGCCTTCAGGTGCAGAGCCAGCAATTCTAGACCCAAAGGAGATTCTAGGGAATCTCTCTGAAGAAAGATCTCATCGATGCTCTCCACAAATTAGCATGTGGTGTAGGGGCTGAATCCAGGGCACGATGCTGCATGAAGGCATGAAAGGAAGTCCGTTTAGCAGCCTTCAATTGAAGATGTGCTGTTTTCCAAGGCAATGGAAACACTGGGCATACCTGTCTGTCCCACACCTGGTGCCATTTTAGGAGAGGGATGATTTGAAGCTGGTGAGCTTGGCCTCAGCCATAGACAAAAAGACCCACAATGGAGCAGGAAAGGTTCAGGAGAGCCGGAAAGAAAACAAAGACCTGAACACCTGGCAAATAACCTGCCACTTGCTCCTAGAACTCAAAAAAAAAAAAAAAAAAAAAGAGAGGCCATTTACAGAGAGAAAAGAGAAAAAGCTTTTCCACAAGCAGCCTGAGGGGGGCAATGACACATACCACTGAGCTTCTGCTTGCTGCTCTCCTAGTGTTCAGCAGGAATTGAGCAGCATTTGCGGCTTTGCAGCACAGGTTCTTATCTCAAAGAACCACAAAAACAAGGCCAAGCAACTATCCCTCCTGCTCTGAAAGTTCTTGAAAGTTGCCAGGGAACAAACCAGTGTCATACCCCATTGCTGCTCAGAGGTCTTTGAATCTCAGGTTTCCAGTCTCATTGCAGCAGCTCCCATCTATGCTCCACAAGGATCCAACTGACATTTTGAATTTTAGTAAGTACTTCTAAATTATACCCATAAACCTCCAGCAAGCCTGTCGTTGCTGTACTGTCTGATTTTCTTATTAGGGCTTTTCAGACCCTCGGGGTTTTGCCTTTAGCAAAGTGGCACCAATCAACCTGGCAGGGGAGCTGCTAGACAGGACAGCTCTCCAGAGAGTTATTGCTCAGGTAAGGATAATAACTCTATTGTATGACACGTCTCTGAGTTTTGGAAATGCCTGTGGGTTTAAGAACGCACTGGAAAGCGGAGCATGAGCTAGCTTATCAGTGTACGAACTGGAGCCCCAGGTCACATGAATACAGTGACCACCACCTTACTCACTGCAAAACTGTAGCAATGTTTTGTTAACATTTGCAAAGTGCTTTGAGATTCCTAGATGGAAGGTTCTGTTTCTGTGCACATGTCATTAGACTAGAATCGAATTGAATCGAATCATAGGGTTGGAAGGGACCTCATGAGATCATCAAGTCCAACCCCCTGGGGTTTGAACCCAGGACCTTCTGCATGTTAAGCAGAGGTGCTAGCCACTGCCTTAGAATAACAAAAAGGTTATTGTTACTGTGCTGTAGAAAATTTATGAGCATATGCATGATTCAGTTTTACATCATACTTATACTTTTGATAACTATAAATGTTGCATTATTTATCAGTGTTAATGTTTCTTTAAAATAATGCGTTCTGCAGCACCTTACACTTCAAAGAGCTTAACAGACATTTATTACTTACCCTTGTAAGGTAAGTATTGCTATTCCTAATTTACAGATGTGGAAGCAGAGTCACAGAGCAGTTACGTGACTTGCTGAGGAGGATAGGCAAAATTGTTGCAGTCAGAAACAGAGCTCAGGAGGTCTCCTTCCTGGACATAAGGGTGACATACCAAAACATAAAGACAGCACTCTGCTGGAAGCAATATAGAAACACAAGCTGAGAACAGAACAAATATAAAGGAACACGAAGTGAGATGGATTTAGGATTTTATGGATTCTGGTAAATTATAAGTGTAAGGCAGGTTTAGAAGCTGTGCCTAACAGCTTCTGAACTGAAAGGGGGGAGCAACTAATCTGCATGGGTCCTGTATTAGCATGGATACAATGAGCACAATTAGCTGATTAGCATACTCGGGCAAAGCATAGGGGGTAATAGTATTTGGGATTATTTTTCTCACAAATCTATCAATATCTGTAATTCCACTAAAGGGAAATATGAAATACTGTCCTTGTGTAAACTGCTACTCTCTGTTTCAAATGTGTCTGGGTTAGTTAATGGGTAAAAGCCAGCCTTACTTAGAAGAAGATTTTTAAAAAAGGGATCTTGCATGTTTTAGCCTGAAAGATAGAAGTGGGGGATCAGCATTGTTTCTGTTAAAGTAATGCCTGGAGCACTTTGCTTCTCCCTACTCTTGCATTTTCTGTTCTTTGTTATGAAAGTAGATGAATTAACCAGCTGCTAAAGACTAAGAGATCTAGGGAGAATTTCTTCTCCCTGAGCTGGAAAGAAGCAATGGGGTGAAGCTGGTGAATGGCAAGAGCAGCAAGCTGGGTGACACAAGGGACTGGAGGGTAGTGCTAGTGGACAGTGGGTGGAGCCAGTGGATGGCAAGAGTGGCCAGCGGTGAGCTGGGTGACCCAAGGGACTGGAGGGCAGTGCTGGCGGACAGCGGGCATAGTCAGTGAACTGTGAGGGCGGCCAGTGGCGAGCTGGGTGACACGAGGGACCCGAGGGCGGAGCCTGTGGACAGTGGGTGGAGCCAAGGAACTGTTTCTAGAGGATGGAGTGAGTGACCAATAGATGGTGTCAGTGGACAGCTGGCGTAAAAGACACTCCCTATGTACTTTAGGGCTGGTTGGGAGCCTAGTTAGCACTGATTCTCCAGATCAGTGCCAGTTTTGCCATTAAGTTTGTATGTTCTGTTATGTGGTGTGGGTTGTTGGGAACTTTGCTCTGTAATAACTAGTTAGATCAGCACTATTTTTATTATTTGGCCTTTTGCACTCTGTTTTGCTACTATTAAAAGTTCTGTTTACTACACTCAGTCTCGCGCATGCGAGTGGGGAACTCTTACCCCTTTGGGGTGCCCAGGAAGCAGTGCAGGATTCCCAGAAATCTGGGTGGGGGCTCGAGCCGATTGGTGGTGCTACATTATTGGGAAACCCCTAGACATAGAACCCGGCCCTTGTTCTGCTAGCCTGCCCTGGCAGAAGGGTTACAGAAGTTATTTCCTCTGTTGTTTTGGTTTGTTTGTTTTGTTAGTTATTATAAAATGTAATGGAGCCAGAAATATTTCTGTAACATAAGTGTTATAAACAGGCATCTCATCACTTACTCTCTAGTACTTAGAGACATGAACAGTGTTCCAGGGAAATGTAATAAAATGCAGGAACTTAAACAGATGGACTAAAACCCAGCAGCTTTCTCTTTTCAACATGCAGTGTCCCCTGTCAGGGCCATAACTAGGGCTGGGTGACCAGGGCTTTGCCCCAGGCACCATATTGAGAGGCTGCATTTGACCACATGATTGATGGGTGCGCTTTCTGTGCTGCTTGCTACGGCGCAACCCAGGTGCCAAAATACCTAGTTCTGGCACTGTCTCCTGTTATATCAACCTCTTGCTTGTCAGTCATTCCCTTGCCCATTCCTGTGCTGTCTTATCCCCTTGTCTCCCCCTCAAGTTCATTGTCTTTTCTGGTCTTCCCCATCAGCCTTGTTGCTCTCCATTGTCTCTAAGGCCTGGCCTTCACTGGGTTTTTACCTCAGGAACGTTAACGCATGCTAGCTCCCTCAACATATAAAACATGCCTTTCTGAGCAGTGAAATCAAGGTCTTTGAGTCCCCACCTCCTTCCTTCTGTCCTCTGCTCCTCAGTGATATCCCTTCAGTATATTCTCCCTCCCTCTGAAATTATAGCTCCTCTCCCTCTCTGAAATTAAATCTCATATCATACTTTATCACCTCTCAGTTTCCCCTTGCTGGGCTGCTGCTGTTGATTGCCTATCTCCCCGTCTTCCTGTGTCTTCAGTGTAGCCTCCTTTTCTTCATTCCCCAGGGAGGCTGCTGAAACCCCTTAGTGTGTGTGTTTGTGTACAGTGGGTCCCCTGTCCATCTGTCTTCATGCTGTCAGCCTGGCCGTCAGCCTGCAGCCATGCTAGCTCCTTTATTTTGCTCTCCTCCCTTGAGACACAGGGACCCAAATGGATAGGGGGATCCAGTTTTTGGAGGTGGCCCTAGCACTGCTAGTGACAGTATGGTTGTCTCTCCTTCAGGTATTCCAAACAAATCAAAGGACCTGTGTGCAGGAGCTCTTTACAGGCCTGGGTGGCCAGGACTGGGAAATAGCCATTGTTTTCATGAGCCACGATGCTGATGAATGTAACACAGGGGTCTCAAACTCAAACACCATGAGGGCTGCATGAGGACTAGTGCAGGGCCGCATGAGGACTAGTATGTTAGTCTGAGGGCCACACCCCTGAAACTTTTTCATACAATGATATTGCAAATATTGGTAACAATAGTGTTGTTGCGTGTTGCAGGAAATAGTTCTTGGGGCTGCACACAGCTCACGGGTCATCTGTTTGAGACCCCTGATGTAACAGAAACTGGTAGTTGCTGGTCCCTGCCATGTGATGTGTATTAACCCCTAATAACCCAGGTCATTTGCCTGGAAATACATACCTGACACATGCTGGTGAAGCAAATGTCTTTGAATTCTTTAGAAAGGGAGAGGTATTTACTTCAACAATGCACTTTGACAGCGGGTCACTTTCGGATAGCCTATATGAACTCGAGTGGGTAACCCATTAAAAGCTGAGTTGCTATATCTTCAGTGTTATTTCAACTCAAGGAGCTAGTGCAGGTTGAGTTAAGAGCATATCCTTTTTCTTGGCACTGTAGACACACTCTCTACGTTACCTTGAGGGCAGCTTCCAAGAGGAGCCATTTACAGATTCTGCCACACAGGAAAATAGAGCCTGGTGCAATGCAAAGCACTGTTTACGTAAAGCCAGTGACAGTATTCCCACTGACTTCAGTGGGATGAGGTTTTGGCCCTAAGTTGCTGTGTATCCTGATAATTGACTTCTTAGCTCAACTAAAAAGCCAGAGCTATCAGCTTGCCCTATCCAATTTCCATTTACGTCAATGTAATTCTTTCTCTTGGAGTTGGCTAAGGGCCTAAGCAAAAATAAGCAAGATGAATGTAAGAGAGCCTCAGCCACCTTCCCCCTCACCTCATCCAGCACCTGGAGGTCTTTGCTTAGCTTCTCTGCAAAGGCGATGGCATTGTTCACTATTGGCTCATGCTCTTCCATCAACTTCAGCATGTCAGCGGTTTCCTTTGGTGTCATCTCCTGGTAGGTGCTGTGCTCTGCCTGGTCCCCAGCCTCTGCGGTTGCATTTCCAACCTCTTGTAGATTCTGTTTCCCTGTGTGCATGGGGGTGATACATGGATGACCAGCTCCTCCTCCTTACTTGCATTGTATAGCCCTCCCTTTCTGTAGAGTCTAATCAAATACAGTCTCTCATAAGTGAAATGAGTACAACAGTCTTAGCCTACTGGTTCCCAGATGATATTTATTTACAGTGGAAGAACATCACAGCATGTACCACAGCCATCAGTCTCTGGTGAGACAAGGCTCAGGGCTGGGCTAGAAGACCACTGTGGCAGGGCAGGGCACGCAGGCAGAGCAAACCTAAACTGGAATCTGGTTGTGCCCTTACCTGCTGACAGACAACGCAAAGGAAAGCCCACCCAGTGATGAGGGGTCTACAGGGCACCAGAGGGAGTCACAAATATGCTGCCACCCCCCCCCCAATATATTCAGAGACTCTTACACAGACACATTCAATGGACAGATTCAACCCCATGTATCTCAATAGAAGCACTGATTGGTGGAATACCCTCAATAGATAGATGACCTCTTTTTAAGCTGATGCTATTCCCCCACCTGCACACCTTGCCCAGTCCTGGAGTGCAGATAGAGCCATCAGAAGCAAGATAAACTGTCCATTTTTCATTCCAGCTGAGCACTTTTTCTATGTGGCAATGGGCTGGAGAATAAATTAGCCTGCTCTATAAATTCTCTCTTCAGCCTGAATTCTCGGGTGAATGATTCCTCCCCTCTCCGGCTGTGACTGTCTTTCACATTTTGTGCAGCAGGCCCACAATCCTAAATCTCCCCCCCCCCCCCCCCCGCACCTACTCAACAGGATCCCTCTCCCCTGCTGTCACTGGAAATAAAATGAGCTTTGTTCGAAGCTGGCATGACACCAAGGGGGAGAAGGAGGCTGCCACACATACAGTGGTAAGTTAGGGGCTTAGCAAGCAGACTGTGTCCAGTATTGTCCCGTCTATCTGACCTTTGATTGTTGCTAACTGTTCTACTCCCCATCAGTGGCAAACAGGAGGTGTGTGTCTCGCTCAGCCAGGCCTGCTAAGCAAAGCTCAGGGAACAGGAAAGGAAGAAGTCTGTTCTCAAATTGTTGTAACTAATGGCCATGCTTAGCTTCACTCTTGCTGGCCAAGACTGGCTCTGTTGCACAGACTGTTTCTCTTGGCAGAATCCAAATTCTCTCTGTTAGGCCTGTCAGGTTGTGAGCCCAGGCCTGCAGAGCTGGCAGCTAGTGAACACCTCCATGCTACCCTCTAGTAGCAACTGCAACCAACTTGCCCTCCACTTTCTACGTCTTGCTGCAGACACAGAGGTCGGAAAGTCCCATCTCAAGGGGTCCAACTTGCAGCAGCCTGATAGGCTCCCCACCATGTATAAACCCAAGGCGCATTCCAGGAAATAGTATGAATCTCCTGTAGCTACCATTCCTATTCCTGCCCTTGAACTCCTTGCTTTGACCTTGGCTTGATTCAGACCTTGCCTCCTAAGCTGAAATGTGACTCAGATGTTGCTCATTTATCCTGCCGGTTGACATCAATCCACCAGCCTGGAATATGACTGCAAACTCATGTGCTGCTCTCCATCTCAGGTTTGATGCTGCTCTGAGCATTGGTCCTGAAGCCCTGTTCAGAATCCTGACACTCTGTCCTTAATAAATCTTGTTTTTCATTATGCCATGCATGCCGTAGATTGCTTTGAGGTGAAGCCACTGGGCAGGCCCTTAAAGGCACAGCAACCTTTTGACAATCTGCGAATGAGGCAACCCCCCAAAAAAGTGCCACTTTCCCTGATACTGATGCCAGCCAGGAGGGTCACAAAAATGCCAGGATCCCACATGGTGCATCAGGGCTAAGGGATTGAAGATTATAGGGATCAAGGCATAAAAAGCCCCTCTGCCCAAGTGTGACAAGAAGCTGTAATTACCTTCTAATGTGCAGGAGGGGATGCTAGCAAATACAATGCTGCCAGAGAGGTAGCGGCGGTTCAGCTTCCACAAGCATCTGATAAAGGCATTCTTCTCATCAAAGCTGATGGCCGTCCACTTGTATACCTTATCAAAATGCAGCTCAAAATCCAGACAGTCCTAGACACCAAGAACAAGTGCTACAATGAATTGCATCGCTGGCTGGAAGGCATGTGCTGTATGCTTTATACTAAACATATATGTTTGTGATGCATTTTAACCATAAAAGAGAGGGACATCCGATTTGGCTAACATGGGAGGCTCCAGAATCAAACTGCTGGCTGAACTAACAGAGCATCAGATGAGCAATTTTGGAGTGCTATGGCTCTGAGGTTAGGATTTTTAAGATTGCGATGAGGTCACATTGAAAATGAAGAGTGGTGATGCAGAGTTAATCTGCACTGAGTTCACTGATACCAAGAGTAACTAAATCTTAACAGTTCAGTAGCAATTAAGCATGTCTGCATCCCTGCCACCTTCGACAGCGATTGTCTACTTTCATAATCTCTGAGATGTGTTGAGCCTAGCTAGCAAATAGAGGGGTGACCTTTAAGGAAAATTCAGGTGCTGCTGCATGTGCCACTGAGTCAGTTTGCAAGTAGGGAATGTTGTGCTAGTGGAAACATTGCCTATTAAAACCAAGATCCTGGTAACTTGTAGGATGGCAATGTGTCCTAGTGGATAGTGCAACCCAATAAGACTCCAGTTTGAACTGGAATCTGCTCCCAGCTTGGGCACTGGAAGACCCAAGACAAGTCACCTCAGCTCTTTGTGTCTCAATTTCCCCATTTGTAAAATGGGGCTAACATTAAGTGCTTTGAGATGAGAAAAGCCATGCATTTTTATGAACCACATTTACTTTCTCACCTTGCTATCCCCCCTCCTGTTTGTTAGGTGGGGAAATGTGTTAATATTCCTGTTGAGTTTGTTTGAGGAGTCCTGGAGAAGGCAAAAACAGAAGCCACAAAGAGGTGGTTGTGTGGTGGCCAGACGTGTTACCCCTCTTTTCAGCCCAAAGGAGCTGCCAATCCATCACAAACCACTGGTGTCTCTCCCTGAGAGTGACTGAAACCCTCCTGGTGGTATAGGCGAGACAGGACTTTTCTGTAATGCACATACAGTGGATCATCATGGAGGCTGCTGCACACCCACAGATCCTGTGGTTATTTCTAGCTCTTGGCCTGTGCAGCATACTCTCACCACCTAGGAGCTCCCAAAAGCTGGGCCTAGACCTCTCAGCTCCATCTTAGGGGTCAATGCTGACTGCTTCTGGGGCATAAAGGAGAGGCAGGGATCTGGGCTTGGAATATTCCATTGAGCTCAACATCTTCTTTATCCAGCTCGTTAGCAGTACTGTGGCCCATCTTCTGGAGAGTATGGAGGCCGCACTTATTATTATTGATCCTAATAACAATAATAGGCTTAGACTTTATGATGATTTATTCGGTCCTCTGACACTTTACCGGATGCTTTCTAAACACCTGCAAGTGATACATCACACCCCGGCGCAGTTTTACAGGCTCACTCGCAGCCTCTAGAACAGCTTGTAACAGTGTCCTCAGCGGGGAATTTACGACTAACATGGTTTATAGCATGCCTTATAAGGCGCTATTAAAGCAGGGGGCTATCCAGGAACCGTTTCATAAATATTAATACCGTCTTTTTCAAGGGAGCTGTAACTTAAAGCACAGCTGAATCTGCAGTGTCAGGGCTCTGACAGTGCCAGGGAAAGGTAGATTTCTCGTGAAACACAAGCTCTGAGTGCAGGAGCAGGCTGTGCAATGCAGCACAAGCGGTATACATTGCTTGCCCTCACCCTGGTATTTTACCATCCACTTTCATTTTGCCATGGAGGTGTTCCCAGAACTGTGTTAGTTAGAAGGACCCTGGTGACACTAAGTAATTAATTCTCAGTCCTTTCCACAAACTGCAGGAGGGGGAGGTTGCTGAGTAGACTCTGAGTTTGTTCTGAACTCGAGGAAATGGTTTGTGTGTTTCTAGCAGCTGATTCCCACTAGGTGATGGGATTATCTCTGGGAGTGTGGGCTCTCCTCCAGGGAAGGGTGGAATTCCATTCCAGGGAGCTAGCTGCATTTGTACAGTGTTCTTCCTAGGGCCATGAAGGGGATGGATCTGCTCTGCAGTAGTTCCTTGCCAAAAGGTTGGCCCATCAGCAGCCCTGATAACAAAACACTTAACAAATACAGTTGCTCAGTATCTGACACATTCAAGCAGGGTAGCCACCCAAACTGATTTTTCACAAACTTGTGTCTGCTTCCTGCAAGCTGCCTTCAGAGGGCATTTCAAGTGTCCAGAATAGATTTGTTATAGGGTTTCTGATGAAAGGGATAGTGTAGGAATGAGAAGCCAATTAACCCACCAGGTTGCACTTGCAGGCAGGGCCAGACCTAATTAAAGATGAAACCCAGATGGGGAGGAGATGGTTCATGCTCTGAGGGCAGGAAGCATGGTGCACAAGGAGGCTGTAGGGAATAAGGAAGGAATGCATGTATGTGTGCTGGCTGCAGTTTCTCTGTGGGTGCTGTGCTAATGAGCGGAGAGACATATTGTCAGGGAAGGGGTCTTCAAGGAAAGCTGGTCCTGGGAGATTTTCCTGAGTGAAGTGGTCTGGTGAGAGATCAGGGGAGATTGGGAGAAGGTTCTGTTAATGGTCTTGGATAGTAGGGCAGGATCTGGACTTCTAGGTAGAGAAATCTGGGTGGTGTTCAGCTGAGCAAGGGAAATGTAAGAGACAAAAGAACAAGGTCTAGGGGTAACAAGTTGGGTTATGTCTGAACTGTTGCTTTGGAATTTTGTGGGAAGGATTCCAGCGAAAAGCCCTGTGTTTTCTGGCCCCAGGGGAAAGAGTGAACCTGGCATGGCTGTGAGCAGTGGGTATGACTTTATACAGTGATGAACAGAAGGCCTGCAAAAAGTCTTGTAGGAAGAAGGCCTGCAGACCTGAGAAAGGAGTCTAACAGAGCTGACCTTGGTCATAGGTCATGGGATCCTGGGACTGGAACCCAGCATAGTAGGAAGGCCTGGGGAAGGTGATGGACATCCCTTTATTCAGGAATTTCAGTTGGGGTCTCCTTCTCAGGGGGAGTAGAGACAGTGAGCTTAGAGTTGAGAGCTGATGACATGATGTGTTATCAGTGGATTTTTATTTGTTGGCCTTTATTTCCCCTGAATGGGAGAGACATTAAAGCAAGCTGGCTCAAGGGCTGAATTCTGAGCAGAGGCAGCCCACTGCAGGGCTGGGGCACTTGTCATGTGGTGTGAGGTAAGGTAACCCCACCTAGCTAAAGGGGTCACCCACATGGCACGTCCTTCCTGCTACAGAATTATGGGACTTGCCGCATGACAGTGGTGTGGCTTTGTATCGTGATGTGCTTCCAGCGTGGTGATGTTGCATCCATCTGGGTGGGATTTCGTCTCTAGCTAAGGTAAAAGGAGACACACTGTGCTTGCTTGTGGAGCCTCTACTTTTGTCCAGTCTTGTGTTACTCTCTTAAGACCTGGAAAGACTCTCACTGATTTAATGGGCAGTGGAGTCAGACCTGTCACATAAATTAAAGACCAGGCTGGTGGAATATATCTATTTGTTGCCCATGCATGGAGAAACATAACAAAATGAAATATCAGGTCAGCTTGCAACCTTTGATCAAATGCCCCCAGCAAAGCTACAACTACATAATTTTCCAAGCAACTAGTAATGGGCAGACTGTTCCCCACCACTTTTTGTGCCTACAGGCTTGTCTCTGAGGCAAAATGAAAAACAATTTTTAGATGAGTGCCTTTCACTTAGTTCTCTGTACAAACATGGACTCATTGCCAAGGCCCCCAGCACATTCCCATTAATAAAAAACTAATTATAACATGCTGCCAGCAACAGGCAGTGGGAATGAAATTCCTGTTTCCAAGAGTGCTCTGCCAACTACTGTAATGTCAGCTTTGAAGCACAAGCTGACAGCAGCAACCCCTCGGTCTAGGAAACATCTTTTCAACAAATACTTTCTGCTTAAGTGTTCAGTTCTTGGTGTAGACGCCTGTACGTAACCTATTTCCATGTGGACAAACTTATGTTTTTCCCATGGGTTTTGTGATCTGACAAGTGGGGTGCTTTACAGAGTTGAGGGCAAAGGCCATTTCCATCTACGTGAGGACAGCTAGAAAGCTTTCATTTGTGCACATTTGTATGACTATAATGGGTGAATGTTGCATTGACAGAACTTGCTCTGACTCCTATTTAAATCCATGGATGCTTTCTGTTGGCTTCAGTGGGAGCTGGATCAGGTTGTGTCAATGAAACAGTCATTCACTGCTCAACCTGCTCTGGGTTCCATTAAATCTGTCACTTCTTTATTAGTCCCACTACTTTGTGTCAAGGAAGGTGGAGCATTTCCCAACTTGCTTCCCCCCGCCCCCACATTCTTAAAGAGCCCTATTCTCTATCCCAAAAGAGACCTGAGAAGAGAGAACCTCAATAGGTCTGGTACATTATCCAAGAATGGGCAGGCCCAGAGCACAATCCCCCCCCCCCCCCCCCAGGAAAGGTAAAACTCAGCATGTTGCCTGTGGTGATTGTTTGTTTCTTTTCACAAGATTTTATCAAGATCAAAGTTTGTTCCACCCCACCTAGCTGTGGCTTAAAAACAATTTGGGTCCATTCTCTCACTCCACCCCCTGCTTGCACATATGTGTTCTTATTGAAACCTAAGACTAGAGCTAACTAAGTTGACTTCACATTTTGTGCCCATCTATTCCTCCCACTGTTCACCTTCATGCACTCTCATATGCCCTTTACGCAAACCAGAAGCAGGAGTTAACGGTACCTGATTGACATTCTTCCCATCCACCAGCTTCAGATCCTTTAAAGGCCATCTGTCTGTCATCTTGTACTGATCACCTCGATCTGTCTTCTTTACCTTCTCTAGGAACAACTGCATTGGCCTACAAGCAGCCACTGGATGGGAAGAAACAGAAAATCTGGTGTTACTCCGAATGTTCCCTCTAATTACTTGTAGACTGTGTGCGCAAACAATTTCTTTGTGTGCGCAAAAACATTTCTTTGTGAGGACCAATATTAGCATTATTGAATTTTTTTGTGCGCACTTTATTTTGTTGTGTGCACAGGTTTCATGACCTGTGTGCATGCGCGCGCACACACACGGCTTAGAGGGAACAGTGGGTACTGCTGGTTGGATACACACATGCAAAGTGCACAAGTGTGTATATGACTTTCTGCTTTTTAAGATTAAAAGTTACAAACATTGTGCTGACACTACTTTTCAGTGAATGCTACCATGTGGGATTTGCTTTCTTAAAACTACCTGAATGAATTCCCTGAGAACAGTAGCAAAACCTACATTTCCTGTATCTGAGGGGAGTGTCCTTCCGTTTTTAGCCTTTCAGTAGGCTATTGGAGATCTTTACATATCCAAAGCAAGCCTCTGTCTCCATCATCTCCAGATCTGAAGAGGTTGTGATGTGAAAACTTGTGATAAACATAAATTCCCACTCTAAGTTCCAGTTACCCTTTCAATTTTTAATATTAGAAGGACAATATCACATACAAAAAGAAAAGTACCTTCTCCTAAACCAAGAAATCACCCACCAGAGATGAAATCCACAGTGCCTTCAAAATTACCACATCATCACAGTTGCCTTTGTGGTGCCATTCTCTCCCCCTATCCATCTAGGGCACTCACCAGCTACACAGAGGATGGAATTCTTCCTCTTTTTTCCTGTTTTCCAGACACGGACAATTTCCAGCAGTCTCTCATTCTGGGGGTTAAACACCTCCTTCTCCAGTAAGATCCAGGGAGAGGCCATGGTGAGCTCTGGAAGAGACAGCAAGCAATGATAATTGTTGTCTTTCTCTTGAAACTTTAGTTATCAGAATCTAGGTGACCACCCTCACTCCTAGGGTATGGAAGTAAGTAGGGAAGTGCCCTGTCTATTTGATGCATTTTGATAAACGCCTATTATTAGACAGATACTGTGATTCAATGGCTATGAGAATTCCCTGCCTTACACCTTGTGTTCAAAGTGAGTACATAGTGGGTTGTTACAGATTTTTAGAGCCAGCACAGACAATTACAATCATGTAGTCAGACTTCCTGTATAACACCGATCCAGATAATTTCACCCAATGATCCCTGCATTGAACCCATCACTCCTAAAGCAGCACACGCTGCAGGACTATAGTACTTTAGTATAGATGCAGAGTCCAGCAGTGAGAAGGGTTTCACAATAATTAATCCACCTTCCAGCAAGCGGGGAGGTAGGCTGATAAAAGAGTTCTTCTGTTGATCTAGCACAGTCTACAGCAGGCTGGCCTAGCTACAAGTCTCAGGGTTTATCACACCCTTGAGAGAAATAGCTATGCTGATGTAAGTTCACTGCAGAACAACCCTTAGTATTTCATACTTACTTTGCCTTGGTGTAAGCAACTCCAAAAATGTCAAAGTTTGGGAGAGTCAAGGCTAGTATTTGAGAATACCTCTTAAATGTTTCCTGGTTCTCAGTGTATTTAAAATACACGGCAAGGGGTAACAGCTTCATCAGCACAGTACTGCAATGACTATCTCACATTTATATAGGAATTTCACTTCTCAAGAATGTCAAGATGCTTCTGCTGTGAGCTTGTCTCCTTTCATGCTGGTATAAATCAGGATTAAATCCATCCTAGTCAACCGAGTTACACTAGTGTAAAACTCACACACCAGAAAGGACAATTGGGCCCTTGTGTATATAGAGTCATACAGGACTAGAAACTGAGCTGGGATATAACCCCACGCAAGGGATGATGTGTAAATTGCACCAATCCAGGCATAGTTCTGAGAAGGCTGGATACACAGGGATACAAACTTTTTGATTTCTCAAAATTTTGATCCTGTGACTAAGCTCAGCAATCACAAGTAGCTATAAGGCAAGGGGATCGCTTGAAAAATCTAAATGCAGAGATTCAGAACAATCAACAGGATACTTTTATTCTATGTAAAGTTTCCTTCCAAAATTTCTAAAGGCAGCATTTATTTAAATTAAAATGACCTGGCAAAAAATTATTTTCCAAAATAAATAAAAGCCCAAATGTTGATTTTTGTTTGTCTTTTGTTTTTAAAATATATTCAGTCAAAACCTTTAGTGTGAGATTCTTAGATGCTACTATGATACAAAATATGAATTATTACTAATTGTTACTAATTATTATTACTACTAATAATAATTGTTACTAATAATTATTACTAATGGTGTAATCCAAAGAACCTTTGCACACATAATTTAAATGCCAACAGCTGTCAAAATCACCAGTTAAGGTTAATTGTAGAATTCCCAACTCAACCTTAATAAGCTATGAATCTGCACACATGCATACTCTGCATATGCTTTTAAGCAGTAAATACATTTTTAGGAAAGGGAGTGGCAAGATAATAAATGAAGAGTACTGAGAGCGAGCAGAGACTGAGAACCAGGGGAGATGGAGACTGGTTGTGTGCCTCTGGGTTCTCCTAGATCAGGGGCCTCAAACTGAAATCACCACGAGGGCTGCATGAGGACCAGTACAGTAGCCCAAGAGCTGCACCACCAACACATTTTCATACAACGACATTGCAAACATTGATAGCAATAGTGGCATTGCAGGCTGCTGGAAATAACTTTAGGGGCCACATGCAGGCCACAGGCTGCAAGTTTGAGAACCCTGTCGTAGATGAGGGGATATCTGTGGGGCTGTGGGGCAGTATAAGGACACTCTCATCTTGGTCATTTCCAGGCAATGAATCAGAGCCCACCAAAGCTAAGACCAGATTGCCCAGCTTGAGTTAAAAAGTAAATCTCCTTATTGGGCACCATGTCAGCATCTGTGGGTTAGGCACAGAGGGGTCAAGGTAACGCATACTGGGCTGCATGGGAGCTGCTTTGACAGCTGAAAGGGCCTCCTTTCCTTTTATTTCTCTCTTTAGCAGCTACCATGCACTGTCCATCCTATTGTTCCACCGGGGTCTAAACAGGCTGAGCAGGACTGGCTGGGCCCTGCTGCTCTTTATGAGATGGGGGAATGGAGCTGACACTCCCACACCTGCCTACCTATGTTGGCTCCACTCCAGACAGCCCCTGCGCAGGCTCGGAAAGCCACCAATGACAGAACTGCATCCAGTTGGCTTTATGTAGCAATTCTGAGGCCCAAAAGCAGGCACCCACTGTTAAATAGGCCCCTGTCCCCTGGTACCAGTAGCCTTTCCCATAGGGCAGACATCCTGCCCTGTGCTGGTGCTTCCCCATTAATCCTACCTCTCTATGTAGTCTGGCACTGCCCTGCACCCTTCCAGAATTTGCCCTCTCAACCCTCCTCCCCTAAGCCCCTCAGTTTGTCATTAATGATCTCTCCAGGTTCTTTGCATGCAAGATGGGCACTGTTCCTTGCTCAGCAGCTCCTACTGTTTGTTTTCCTTCCCTCCCCTGCTGGCTTCTCTTCTCCTCAGTTTCCCCCACTGGCTCCCCTGGGCCAGTGCGTGGATGAAGGGCATTGATTGACTGGTAGATGGAAGAGAGGACAGAGTCTTCTACCACCGCAGCTCGTGTCTTACAGTTCCCACCGCCACTCACCATGTCTTACAGTTCCCACCACTGATTAGTAGGTTTTTCTGTCTTGTGGACTAATCCTAGTGGACTTCTGAGGTCTTCCAGAATCATAGGCAGGACACTTGCCAGGACTATGAAATGGAATTCTCTAGTCTCTCTTGCTGTATTGTATGGTTTCAGTCCACTGGAGGAATGTTTGAAAGGACCCTCTCCTCTTGGGGTAATCAGACACAATAAATGCCCCGTGCAGAGTGTGTGAGGTCCACCCTGAGTGGGACATGGGGAATCTGAAAAGTGACTGCCACTGCATTGAGTGGGCTGAAAAATCATGAAACACTGATAAGTGAATTTGACATGCAATTCTGATTGATTAGCAAATAAACACCTTTCAGCAGGCACTTTCCAAGCTTCCTGGGAAATCTCTTCTCTGACACTACTTTAAGCATCCTGGCAAACAAATCAGCTGTTCTAGGTGGAAATTAGAAGGGGTAAAAACAAAGATATACCAAATCAAGTAAAAATAGAAACTTTAACTATGGAATCATGGGTATTCCTTCATGTTTCTGTATTTTTCTTTCCTTATTCTTCATTATTAGAGATGCTTACAGGAAAACAAGGAGATACAGTCTCCTCCAAGTTACACCGGTGCACACCCATTGACTTCTGCAGTCGTGCTTCTCTAGCTGAAACAGAGAAATTTGAATTTTCTTTCTGCTACTTTTGATTATGCATCTGACCATATTTCTCAGCATGCAAATGCCTAAATGTGGAACATGATGTGTCATCAAAACTCAAAATAACAACACCTAGCTCTTACATGGTGGTTTTCCTCAGTAGATCTCATAGTATTTTACAAAGAAAGTCAGGATGTTTATCTCTTGAACATGAATGCCTGATGTTAAATGAGGATAGTGAGATAACAGGCATCACAGAAACAGGTTAGAACTACAATAATCAATGGGGTGTGGTAACACCAGGGTATAAAAAATAAGAAAATGACAGATCCAGTCGTGCTTCTGGGGGTGTGGGGAGGAAAGTATAAGGGAAAGAAAATATAGAATCAAATACAGTAAAAATCCTAACTGGCTCAAACAGTACAATAGACTCTCTCTCAGTGTTTGAATAATTAAAGTGTAGCAGTAGCAGAGGTTAAAGTATGCCGGAACACAGTTCTGGGGCCCACAAATTTGAGGGTGCAGAGTTCTAAGGCCATGAAAAATTGGGTGGAATGCATGTTCTGCCCTGCACAGGCCTGGGAGATGCAGCCAGGCTGGAGGAATTTTCAAATCTCACATGCATCCTCAGGGCAGAAGCAGCTTGGCCAGGGAGCAGCTCTGGCCAGGTAAGAGGGGGTGAAGGGGTGGGGGTTGGGGAGTCGGTGGAGGGTCCAGGGTCCAGGAGGGATCCGGGGCCCATCAAATTATACTTGAACCACTGAGCTGTAGGGATACTGCTAGCCACCTGACTGGACAGTGTTGGTGACTGGGAAAAGTTCTGGGCACTTAAAGAAGCTACAAAAACAGTATATTCAGTAGTAATGAGAAAAACAAACAAGCAGTCCCATGGCACTTTTAAAGACTGACAAATGCATTTATCACATGATCTTTTGTGGGTAAAACCCCACTTCATCAGACCTATGAAATGGATTGGAAGGGAATATATAAATGCAGAGAGTGGTAAGTCATGAGGTCAGTCAGAATTTTTTCAGGAAACCAAGCCAATTGTTTTGACTCACAGAGTGTGGAACAACAGATAAGACAGTGAAAGATGTCCATTTATTCTTTTGTGCAGAGGCAGTCCAGTCCAGTTTTTCCAATATATAAGACAGAGGGGCATTATTGGTATATGAGGGCATATATCAGATTGGTGCATTAGCAGGTGAATGTGCCCCTGATGGAGTAGCTGGTTTAATTAGGTCCTATGATGGTGTAATTTGAGTAGATATGTGGATAGAGTTGACAACAATGTTTGTTGCAGGAATAGGTGTCTGCCTTAATGTTTCTGTTGTACGGTATGGAGATGCTGGTGAGTATCGGCTTAAGGTTGGGTAGCTGTCTGTAAGCAAGGAGAGTCCTACCTCCCAGGAGGGATCGTCTTGCAGGATAGGCTGTAGTAGTCATGAGGGATTTCAACAACTCCCATATTGTTAGAGTACATAGTATCTCAGAATGGGATGCAGAGATTAAATATGTAGACACCATTAAGGACTGTTTCTTGGAGTAGCTAGTCCTGAAACCCATAAGAGGAGAAGCACTGCTTAATGTAATCCTAAACTGAACACAGGATCTGGTCCAAGAGGTGACTATTGCAGAATTGCTTGGGAATAGTGACCATAATATAATTTAATTTAACATTCTCGTAGGAAAGAAAATTTAAAAAAATATCCACCACAGTAGCATTTATCTTCAGAAAGGGGAACTACAGAAAAATGAGTTAAATGGAAATTAAAAGGAACAGTCACAAGAATGAAAAAAAGTAAGAGGACCAAAAAAGTCACCATTGCTGTACAACAAAGTAAAAGGTGTGGTTAGAGACAAGAAGACATGCTTTAAAAATTGGAAGTCAGATCCGACTGAGGAAAACAGATTTGGAACAAATTGATAAGTAAACAATAAGTCACCAGAACCACATGGCATCCACCAACGAGTTCTTAAGGAACTCAAATACAAAATAGCAAAACTGATAAATGTGGTGTGTAACCTATCATTTAAATCAGCTTCTGTAGCAGATGACTGGAGATTAGCAATTTAAAATAAAAAAAAAGGCTCCAGATGTAATCCTGGCAATTACAGGATGGTAAGTTTCACTTTAGACAGTACCAGACAAAATGCTTGAAGCTACAGTAAAAAATAGAATTATTGATGACCACATTATGCTGAGGAAGAATGAAGATGACTTTTGTAAAGGGAAATTACACCTCAGCAATATATTAGAATTCTTTGAGTGGGCCAACAAGCATGTGGACAAGGATGATTCAGTTGCTGTATTTTGCTTGAGCCTTCAGAAAACCTTTGACAAGGTCCCCTTCCAAAGCCTCTTAAGTGAAGTAAGGAGTCATGGAATAAGAGGGAAGGTCCTCTCAGTAACTGATTAAAAGACAGAAAACAAAAGGTAGGAAAAAATGGTCAGTTTTCTCACTGCAGAGAAGTAAATAATGGGGTCCCCCAAGGATCTGTGCTGGGACCAAAACTGTTCAAATTATTCATAAATAGCCTAGATAAAGGAGTGAACAGTGAGGTGGCAAAGTTTGCAAGTGCTACAACATTACTTAGGATAATTAGGCCCAAAGCTGACTTCAAAGAATTACAATGGCATCTCACAAAACGGGTGATCAGGGAACAGAACAGGAGATGAAATTAAGTATTGATAAATGCAATAACATGCACATTGGAAAACATAATTCCAGTTATTCATACAAAATGATGGGGTCTAAATTAGCAGTTCCCACTCAAGAAAGAGATCTTGGATTCACCATGGACTGTTCACTGAGAACATCTGCTCAATCTGAAGCAGCAGTGAAAAAAGCTAACAGAATGTTAGGAACTATGAGAAGAGAGCTAGATGATAAGGCCGAAAATATCATAATGCCTCTATAGAAATCCATGGTGTGCCCACATCTTGAATACTGTGTGCAGTTTTGGTTGCCCTATATTAAAATAAATTATTTTAATTGTAAAAAGTACAGAGAAGAGCAACAAAAATGATTAAAAGCATGTGACAGCTTCCATAGGAGGGATAAAAAGACTTTTTTTTAAAGAAAAGAAGCAACTAAGGGATACGGTAGAAGTCTAAAACTATGAATGGTGTAGAAAGGGAAGTACTGTTTACCCCTTCACACAAGAAAAGAACTTGGTGTTATCCAATGAAAATAATGGGTAGCACTTTTAACACACATGAAAAGAAGGTCTTCTTCACCCAATGCATAGTCAACCTGTGGAACTCATTACCAAAGGATGCTGTGAAGGCCAGAAGTATAATTGGTTTTAACAAAGAACTGGATAAGTTCATCAGGATAGGTTCATCAATAGCTGTTAGCCACAATGGCTAGTGATGCAACCCCATGTCTGGGTGTCCCTGGTCTCTGATTGCCAGAAGCTGAGACTGGATGATGGGATAGATCACTTGATAATTGTCCTCTTCTGTTCATTTCCTCTGAAACATCTAGCATTAGCCACTGTCAGAAGACAGGATACTGAACTAGATGGATCGTCGGTCTCACCCATTATGTTACATGTTACAGAATGTTACATGAAGGGGAAAATTCCCATGTTACAGAAGGGGAAACTGAGGCACAGAGAAGGGACCTGACTTGCCTACAGTCACACAATAGGCTGGAGTTGAAAATACACGGTGGTGCATCCAGGCAGATATAGCCCAGATAGCTAGCCAAGCCCAGCCCAGCCCAGCACATAGAGGAAGATGAGCCAATGAGGTACCCAACTAGAGAATTGTATCAGCAGCACAGGGAGACACAGATTAACGTCAAACTGATCCAGAAAGAAACATTTTGATTCTCGTTGACAAACTGGAATATTTCAGTGTGGGTTGCTCCACCTCAGAAGGAAATATTTTGTTTAGATTTCCTTGATAGAAAATTGAAACAGTTTAGAAAAACTGAAATTCTGTTGTGGAAAATTTTACTGATGTGGGTAAATTGCATTTTTCATTCAGATACATTTTTTTTTGAAAATTCCCAACCAGCTGAACTTTCTGACCTCAGGTTCCTACTTCTGTATTTCTAATGTAAATAGTGTTTGACAATAAAAGGGAGGGGATGCCATAGTGACTTTCTCAGCATTTGGCCAATAGCCAGTTGTGATTTTGCAAACAGTCTATCAATTTCAGTAAGCTGCAAGGAACCCAGGAGTCAAAGATGCTGTTTGAGGGAAATGTGTTAGTAAGTAAGAATGAAAAAAGAAAAATAAGCAAAAACAAAATATTTTGAAGGAACACAACATTAATTTTAAAATAATGATTTGAAAGTTACCCATGAGACATCAGCAATTTCTTAATACAATATAATATTTAATATATGTAATTTAATATATATGAATATATATTATCTACTATATAATATCATATATTATATATTTATATAATATATGTACAATATAATTTCTTAATATAGTTTCCCATGAGATGTCAGCAATTTCTTAATATAAATGTTGATTGCGCAGCTAAATCAAATAAATGAAACTCATAATGTACATCTGTCTTAGGTGGTGATAAACCTTTCAGCTCAACTGCTTATTACACAGACTGAAATCACATCCACAATTATTTATTTATTTTTTTCTGGAGCTGCAAAAGGAAAGAGATTTGTCTTTATAATCATTCTGCTGCTGTGGCATCTCTTTGAATGCAATACTCTCAATAGGTTATCTTTGCTTCCCCATTCCAATGGCTTTTCAATTTTCTCCATTTCAGGCCTCACGAATGATATTCACCTACCAAGAGATACCAGGTGGTAGACTTGAGACCAGACCGTAAACTGCTATTTTGAACTCCCTAATACATCTATATGACCTGAGGAACTCTGTATAGGGAAATGGTTGAAAGTCAAGCTAACAGAGGGACCATCTCCTCTCCAGCTTACTACAGAAAGCACAATATCTCCTCTGAGTATAATCCAAAAGCTATTGGTAGCTGAGCTGTTTTAACCCCTTGTTGTCTATAGATAATCTGTAGTATTTAAGGATCTCACTGAAACCCCACAGGGACTTCCACAAAAATCCAGAGCACCAATTCAGAAACACTACAAACTGCAAGATAAATGTTAGCAAGAGGAAGACTTTACCAGCCGTATCTTGTTGAAGACAAATTGTGGGATTTCAGTCTCAAGAAGCTTTAGAACAGGAAACAGTACACTGGCAAAATGCAAGCTTTAAGAAAAAAACAGGAAGTCTGAAGAACCTAAGTGATAGTGCTGAAAGCAGTAGATTTGAGGTTGGGGCAGGAAATAGCTCATGTGAACCTCCAGAGCGGAGAGCGGCACAAAACAGGTGCGGCTTAGAATAAGCGAAATGTCAAAGCAGCCAGAGATTAAAATCAATTGTTGGCAGGAGGCAAAATGGTGTGAAATTGGCTTGTCTTTTCTTTGTCTGAAGAAGCTTGAGGTTCAGAATGAAGAAGAGAGATGGTGCATACAGCTCCCAAGAGGACATTGCTTTTCCTCTCAGTACATAAAAATGGCCACCATTTCTTCTATTAAAGGGTGAATTCAGAACTGTTGTACTATGGTACTAAGAATGACACAGTGATTTTGGGACTTTGTGAGATCCTGATTAAGCAAAGAACATCAGCAGATGCTTAACTATATGTGTGTGTTTGTCCCACTGAAGTCAATGGATTGGTAGAAGGGGATGTCAGCGTTGTGAGTGTTGTTCTCATGGTGGAAAGGCCTTTTCAAAGAGGAAGGTTTTGCAGCATTTCTTAAAGCTGGTCAGAGTCTGGCTTGGTCTGATCTCTTCTGGAAGATTTTGTCACAGCCAGATCCCCCCAGTAGAGAGTGCTTTGCTCCAGCTCTCCTGTGCTTTGAGATCTACTTTGTCCCAGAGCAGTGCAGCTGTCATAGTTGTTCAGAGATGGAAATTATGGTTTCTGATGCAACTGGGACTTGAGTAATTACTTGCTTTGAAGATTAAGACCAAAGCGTTAAACTGGCATTGAAAGCTGACTGGGAGCCAGTGGAGGGATTTGGACACAGTTCTTGAGATAGGCTGAGCCATGGAGACAGTAGGCAGTCATATTCTGTAGTAGCTGGGACTCGTGCATGATCTTCACATTCAGCTTCAAGGACTGTGATTTACAACAATCCAGTCTGGAGGTGACTAAGGTACATAGATTGCCATAGCCAGATCCTGGTCCATGAGTAAGGGATGACATTTCTGAGAGGAGTGGATGTGCAAGAAGGGGGTTTAAGATACTGATGCTACCTGGTCCTCCAGACTTAGTGAAGAGTCAAACAGGACTCTGGTGTTACCCCATCCTGTCCCAATCTGTGACTGACTGTAGGTAGGCCTTGTCCAATTTTGGTGTTGGCTTCTTCCTACTGATGTGCTAAGCACTCTCAATTTCCATTGACTGTAACAGCAGTTAAAGAGGTGTGTAGATCTCTTCAGGAATAGGTTTCTGTTGCCCAGAAGAAGTAGGGTGCCTATCCACACTCCAGGACATTGACTACCTATCACTTTTTCATCTGCGCACAGTTGCACAGGCTGTTGTGTTCACACCATGGAGGGTCCCCAGTAGGTGACAGAAAAATGCCATGATACCTTTTGAGGATAGTCACTGAATTCTAGCCCGGATGAGCTTTTCATAGGAGCTTCTGTGCAGATTGCAGAAGCCAATGCATTATATCCTGGCAGCTAATCTCTGATCCAGTCAGCCTGTCAGTAGGGGCAAGGATAAGCCACATTTTCTACTCCCCTGTCCCTGAGCTGGGGGAAGCCCAAAAATGGCCTCCATAACTTAGTGCATCCAAAAGGCTGCTGTAAATTATGCAAGCTGTAGAGATCCCATAGAAACTGCTGGAGCCTGAGGAATAGGAAAAACACTGTGCACTCAGAACACAGCTTGCCCGGTGCCTATGCGACATGCCCCCTAGCTGGCGATGAGCAGACTGAGTGGCATGGAGCTGGCTATCCAAAGATATCCCGCTCCTGGGAGGAATCTCCCATTGGCCTTCAGTGCGGTCCTACAGAAGCTGTGTGTGTGGAGGGCAGTGCAAAAGCAGCCAGGTTATATGGTAACTTGTCAAGGGCTTTGCTAAGGTCTAGTGTCAAAACTTTCTTGTGTGGATTTCCCTTGGCAATTGCCTTCTTGACCCTTTGTGAACAAAAGTAAATTAGACTGGACTGGAATGGCATGATTTATTTCTTGTACAGCTGGTCTTGCTCCCATTTAACATCTCTTCTCTTCTTCAATCTAACTCTGAGCTTCCAGCATATTACCTGGCAGGCACTGAAGTTAGTACAGCTGGCTTATAGCATCTGACTCACACTTTTCCTCTTCATAAAGTCAAGGACACACAAGCCACTGAAAGCAAACCTGGTATGAAATTGTGACTCAGGGCCCAATGCAGCAAAATGCTTGGCATGTCTGTCTCCCAGTGATGTCAATGGGAGGTGAGAGTTCATCACAGGATATTGAGTACAGCTGGCTGAATCATGTTGAGAATGGATATCATCTCTTTTGGTATTCAAGGCATACATTATTCAGGCACAGTGACTTCTTGTGATGCTCCCAAGGTAGACAGAGTCATGAGGCCCCTTGGTACCACCTGCCCAGAGCACAAAGAAACTTTGTCTATGCCTGCTATGGATCAGCTCCCTAAAACCATCAGCCTCTGGCAACACAAGCACTGTCTCCCATGCCTGGGGAGGCCTGGCTCTCTCCTGAAAATAGGCATGCATCAGTCACTGAATCCTCTGATCAGCCTTCTGGAGCATCCAGCCCCCACAGAATCCCCAGATCCTCTGCTCCCAAAGGAACTGTGCACCCTAGCTTACCACTGACACCTAAGATCTGAGCTCTGCTTAACACACAGCACCTCAATAGGTTTATAATAAAAACCTACAAGTTTATTTAACAAAGAGCAGATATTTGAGAAGAAGCAAGTGGAAAGAATGAGAGCGCACAGTTACAAATAAAATCATAACACACTTTCTGGAGCCTAAACTTAACAAAGAAGCCATTCCCTTCTCTCATAATGGTTAGATCATCTAAAGTTTCTCTCTCAACATCAACCAGCCAGACTGTGATTCTCCATTCCTAAAACAAGGCAGCTGGCAACTTGTTCACTTGGTGCAGGCTAACAGGGTGCACCTCTGCATCCCAATATACAGTTGCAGTCATCCATTGTCTTCACTTGGAAAAAGGGTAAGCCCCTTCCCCACTTCTTGGTTCTTCCTGTCTAGAATCTCCCCTGAAGAATTTACTGTCACTTGATTAGTCTTTTTCTCAGTGTGTAAATAGGTGTTCATTGTGAAATTCAACTGGAGTATTTTATCCAGTTCTGAGCAACACAGTCCAGGAGAGATGTGGACAAGTTGGAGGAAAACCTGAGGAGAGCAACAAAGAAGGGGCTAGAAAACATGACTGAGGACAGTGGTCCCAGCCTGCACTCTGGAAGCCAAAAAAGGCCTTTGTTGGCGTTCAGGGTGGTCCTTGGCTCCCCTTCTGCTGGCTGCAGCATTGAGTCACTGCCTAAAGACCCAGGTGGAGCATGTTTACACAAGACTAAAAGACTGATGCATGCTGCTTGCTGTAGCCAAAAGGATAGACAGTTAGTGCTCCCATCCCCTTGTCTGTAGCAGGGAGCATGGCAAAGCACTCTGCCTAGGTCCATAGGTGCTAGGGTCCTTGCTGGAGCCAAAGGGAAGGGAACAGTGATCTTCTGTTCCCCTGGCTGCTGATTTCCTGTCTCCCAATGCCTTGGGACACAGACAAAGTGATCAGAGCGGCAGGATGTGCATGGTTCCTCTGGCACAGCCAGGGAGACAGGAGATCTATGAGCAAGAAGGCAAACTGCTTAGGGAGGGGGGTCTGCTGGCAGAGGCTGGTGGCCCATCAGGACTGTAAAAATGGAACCTGTGGACATGGATTAAAGCTGGAATGGCGTTCCAGGCCCCCCTATTTTTAGGGGCATTGTTCCAGGCCGCCCTAAAAATAGGGTAATGAACCAGAATGCTGAATTCCAGGGCCCCGTAAAAATAGAGGAACATGCTAGAATGCAGTCTTCTGGCATGTTCCCCCAGGGCCAGTTCAGGGAAAGGGCAGCAGGCTGGAAGAAGCCTGGCAATCCCTCTCACCTTTTCCCGGCACCTGGCCCCATCCCTTCCTGCTGAAGCTGGGGTAGGGGTCAGGTGTTTGGGGGGCAGTAACTGGGGTGGGTGAAAGGGGCCTGGAAATTTAGGAGAGTTCTGGGGCCCACCAAATTATACATTAACCCCCGCCTATGGCCCTCAAGACAAAAAAGTTGAGAACCACTAACTTAGGAGGAAACAATGAAAAAAACTGGGTTTGTTCAGTCTAAGGAAGAGAAAACTGAAAGAGGACATAGCAGTCTTCAAGTACATAAAAGGTTGTTACAAAGAGGAGAGTAATACATTATTCTTCTTAACCACTAAGGTAGAGACAAGAAGTAATGGGCTTTACTTGCAGCAAGAGAGAGTTAGGTTAGATATTAGGAAAAACCTGCTAGCTGTCAAAACAAACAAGGAGTCCTGTGGCACTTTTAAAAACTAACACGTTTATTTATCACATGAGCTCTCGTGGGAGAGAATTCCACTTTGTCAGATGCTTGAAGCTTCTGGTGTATCTGGTGCCAATTTTACACCACACTCAGTTGATGTAAATTGGCATAGCTTCCCTGAAGTCCATCCCCTTGATGAAATCCATGGAACCAGTTTACACCAGCTGAGGGCCTGACCTATTGTCTTACTTATGTTACGAGCATCCACACACACTCATGAGCGTTCATGACAACACGTTTGTTCTCCTGGGAATATCTTTGAGAAAACTTTACTGGGCTTCTCAGCTAGTCTCATGTCCTGAGCTGATGGTTCCATTTTCTGTAGTCCATCAGCAGCATGACCCCTCTGTCCTCACCTGCTTCCCTTTGTTTTTCCAAAACTGCCTGCTTAGCAGTTTAAGAATCAGCTAGGGAATTTTTTGGTTCCCTCAAATCCCAGTAGGAATAACTCAGCTGTTCGTCAGCCCAGCTACTCCATTGAGTAGGATGAAGTGATATTGTGGAATCTTTCAGATCAAAGTTGAGCGAAAGGCTAGAGCTGAAGGAATAATTTATTTGACAAACTTCCCCCCCTTTCTTCACGTTTCATGGATTGGCCAGAAACAGATCATAAAAGTTTCCAATCTATGCACTTTTAATTTCGGCAGCAATTAATTCTTGGTCTGCAGCTTGGTCAGGAAATGTTTGCTGCAAGTATCCACAGCTTGCACAGAGGCTTATTATATTAGACATGTTCTTTGTCTGGATGGGCAATATAAGAGATCATCAGTGAGAGCTCCTGTGAATGTTCCTTGAGCAGCATCCATCCCTTGCAGTGTATAAGGCAGGTTGTCTGTGGCTAAAAATAGTATGGTAACATATAGTTAAAGACCTCATCAAAACACATACACACCCGTGGACTGAATTAAGGTTGCACATACAATGTTGAATCTGGCATCTCCTGGCTTTTCAGTGTATGATTTTGGAAATTAAGTCATATAAAATTAATGAATTAATGAGTCCATTGCACCTATTGTACCTATTGTTCCCTTGTACCTATTGAGCGGGGACCTTGCTTCAGTGTCCTTGGCTGCAGGAATGTAGAATGGCAATTGTGTCTGGCCCGGGAGCCAGGAGAGCTGGATTCTGTTCCCTGCTTTCACAGGGATTTTCAGTATGAATTTGGGCAATTCACTTCGCCTTATCATCTCCTCTATTTCCTCTCCTTTCCCTTTGTCTACTTGGGTTGTAAACTCTAGAAAGCAAGGATTGAAGAGACCTGATTTCATCTGGGGGCTCTATATGGTACTGTAATTCAAATGAAAATAGTCAGCCAGATCCTCAAAGGTATTTTACTCAAAATACACCATCAGCCATCTCTGGAGCAGAGGCCACATGGCACAAAGTAAGGATATTGGCCCAGATCCTTAAAGATACATAGGTTGCTAACTCCCAGGAGTTATCAGCAGGAGTTAGGAATCTATGTATCTTTAAGGATCTGGGCCAATATCCCTACTTTGTGCCATGGGGCCTCTGCTCCAGAGATGGCTGATGGTGTATTTTGAGTGAGTAACGTTCATAGACAGACACATCTGTGTATATCCATCCATCTCTTTCTGAGCTCTAGGATGGCAGGTGCTGTTTAAGGTAAAATATCACTATTAATAAAATAGAATGCCTTGGTTGTTTTCATCTCCCCAGCTCTCCTTTTACATTTTTTCTGGGCGGATGATTCTCTTACATGCCCTAGATAACTCATTGAATGTGGTCTTCACTGCTCCTATTTCTCTCCTGCTCTTTCATTTTTTATAAAGACTCCTTTTGGCTCTGCTAACATGCTCTTAATCTCGCTGGTAAATCAGGGAGGTTGTTTGTCTTTAGCTCTCTATTTGCTTTCTTGAACAAAGACATAAATCTACTCCCTCTGCTGAGACAGGACCAAGTTGAATGTATTCCTGAATGCTGTTGCTCCCCACCATAATGAATGGCTTGGAATAAATTGTATTTAAGGATCTATGAATATGTCATCTCCATTCTGTAGGACAAGACTGAATAAAGGTAGCAAAAGGCCACGAGGGTCCCCATCAGCTCCATATTCTTAGGTGTTGGTGAGTGAGCCATTGTGCCACAAGTTCTTGAATAAAATCTTGCCGTAAGCCCGTTGATGTTGATCTGTAGACATTGACATCAACAGAAAGACTCATGCTGACTTCAGTAGGCAATGGTTGTTGTGGATGCCATTATAAACCTGGTCCAAAGTTAACTGATTTTAGTGGGCTTTGGACCAAGAGTTGATGTCATCAATATACCCATGTCAGTGGTAACCATCTATTTGCTGTGCTGCACACTAAAACTGAGGGACTGAGATCTACTGGAGTGTGAAGGCAGGTTGTGAGCTACCTCCCCTTGAGGTCCTACTGCCTGAGAAGATGGGAATCTGGCCTAAAGATTTCTCCCTCCATCTCCTTGTGGTCCCACTGCTGTACAGTGAGATGGGGCTGGCCTGTGGGGAAGGCAGGCTCCCCAAAATGGCAACCCCCCAAGAGGCCACTTGCTGTGACTGTGCTTGAAGATAACTCTGTAAACAACCCACTATGAACCTTTGTGGGGGTGCTGTTCCTTTGTGCTGTGATTTTTCCTGTGGCACAATCTCACCTGAAAGAAAAGGTTAAAAAGATGAAAGCAGTTTAGTTGAATTTAGGGCAGCCTTCACTTGGCTGGAAAGGAGAAGTGGCAGTAGAGAGATCACTGAGATTTATGAAACAAAGAATGGCTTAGAGGAGGCCGTTCAGGCTGCTCTATATCTCATAAAGCCTCTATCAGTTATTTCTTATGAGTGTTTCAGTGGTACGCATAAATGGTGTACAAGAACAAAAGGGCACTCAATGAGATTAACAGGCAAAGTATTTTAAAGGCAGAAAACAAAACTTAGTTTTAGGTATCACATAATTATCCTCTGGAACTCCTTGCCTAAGGATATTATTGGGACAAATGGCTTAGTCACTTTCAGATTTATAAGTCTAATACAATAGACTAGGAATTGTTTAGGTCCTAATCCTCCAAAGACTTGCACTGACTTGACACTGTGAGTAGTTCCACTGAAATCAAAAGGGCTGAAATTAAGTAAGTGAGTCATTCTGTGCAAAATCAGGGCTTTCAACTACAAGCATCTCATGACTGGTCTGGGTTTTGGACAGGACTGGCTGTATTGCTGCCTCTTAATGAACAGCACCCAAGCTTCAATACTCCTTCAATGTAGATAGTGGTCTACTCTTGCAAAATATGGGCATTCTGGGGAAAGGGCCCAGCATTAGCCATCGGTGAAGAAAGCAGACTTAGTTAAATGGAGCATTACTCTGGAGTGCAAATTCTTCTGGTTTGTGTTTTTGTCCAAGTTCCTTCATAACATTTTACTAAATACAGTTGCTTGAATTTCAAGGATCTAACTGCAGAATCATCAGACAGGAAGGGCCCTGAGTCCATTGCTTGTACATACTACAGAAGGAGGGGACACAATATAAGTAGGAATTATTGGACTTTGGGAATAATTATTAGTTCCAATCTAGTAGGATCTAGAGGCCCAGATCAGATCAGGACCCCATTGAGCTAGGCTCTGTGTGAAGGAGAGAGTATCTGCTCTAAAGAGCTGCACTCCAAATAGACAAGATAAACAGAAGGTTGGAGAAAGAACATATTGTTATCCCAAGTTCCAAAGGAGCAGCCGTGTTAGTCTGGTTCAGTAAAGCAAACAAGGAGTCCTGTGACACTTAAATTTGTTAGTCTTTAAGTGTCACAGGACTCCTTGATTGTTATCCCAGTTTTACAAGTGGGGCACTGAACCACAGAGAGGTTGCATGTTTAGTAGAACATTTGATGTTTTTTGGGATAAGTCCTTTGTGTGCCTCTGTTGCACTTTATCTACCATCTTTCCTTCACTTCTGCTGAAACACATAGTAGTCTGCAATCCTTTGATGTGATTTGGTAGCTTCTTGAAGTGAAACACCTCCAGCTCTGAACACCCTCAAACTTGGAGAAGGTTCAGACTCAGATCCACATGTGATGACTGGATCTTAGGTTGATGCTGGTTCGATTCTAAATCTGAGACGTGAGCACCCCTGAGCTCTGAGAAAATTCAAGTCGGGATTCAAACTTGCTGTCTTATGCCCATCTCTTGTTTCTGGTACCTTCCAGAGTTTAGCCAGCTCACCCCGCTGTCTCCAATGAACTCCTGTTTCTTTCAGAGGAGTCTGCTCTGAAGACAAACCTCTATCCCCAAGTGGCTCTCTAGCTTGATAGCTGGCTCTCCCTGCATGGGGGCATTCCACACATAGAACAAGAATGGAAGAGCAAGGCTGAGCCCCGCCATCTCAGGGGACAGAAATTTGTCCTCATTTTGCTGCGGTGCCTTTCAGAACACATCTGCTCTTCTTTGGGGGCAGATCTTATCTCTCCAAACTCTCAATTTCTGACAAGGTACTGAAAAGACCAAGCAAACGTGCTGAAGGAAGATACAAATGTGTGCTCCTGCTTGTTGCTAAAGCTTCAGTGGAGATGCCCACAATAAACACATGGGCATGATTATACCAGATGCTTGCTCAGCTTGCAGGTGTGTGGTAAAATTTGAGCATCAAAGACCAAGTACCTTTAATTACCAACAAGGTGCAGATCTGTGGTATAAGGTTAGTTAGCTTCCAACCCCCTCATGGCAATGAAGTAAGTTCCAGCTGAGAAGCAGGCCTGGTGGGATGGTTATGACTTACACCACAGACAGCTCAGCATGGTCCTCAGCCAATCAGAACGCTCCCTTTATCTCCCCTAATGTATAAATGCTAGCTCAGGTCTGATCTTTATTGTGGCAGATGATGGACATTTCAAAGCAGCACAAACACAGCCTGAGGCTCATTTGCTGGCTCTAGCTCAAAGTTGGAAAAGTCTCATTTTTGAGTTGCCAGAAGAGCAAAAATGGTGTCTAAAGTGAGTGATGGGGAGAAAAAAATATAGCCTGCTGGGATGTCACTTCTCTGGCTATTCATCACCCAGTGTTAATAGCTTAATTAAACTGTTCTCTGTCAACTGTGTGCAATGTAACAATCTAGGTTGGCTGCTGCTGTGAAGAGGAATATTAAAGGATGTCTGCTTCACTTTATCCCACTATGGTACCTGTTACTGTGATCCCTGAGGCACCCCACAGTCGTTATTGCATTCACCATCACAACACCCCATGAGGCAGGGGTCCCCAGTTTACAAATCAGAATCCAAGGCACAGGGAGATAAGTGATGTGCCCAAGGTAACACAGGGATTCAGTGGCATAGCAAAGACTTGAACCTCAGTTTCTTGAGACTCCAAGCTAGCAGGCTGCCCATTGAACCTTCCTTCCTGCTGCTCAGCCCATTAGCGCTCACCCGATTGTGCCAGGTTCTTAGTGCTTAAGGGCCAGTATCTTAGTATGTGAATTGGTCTACAGTTCAGCAAGGTGACCCGTATACTAATGTACTAATCATCAGCAATAAGAGTAGCAGAATCTGGTCCTGTCTAATAAAAAAACAAATCAATTTGTTGGTCTTTAAAAATGCCACCGGACTCCTTGTTTGCGGTCCTATCTAGTTTATTCAGCTTCAGAGATACCAAGTACAACTATTGAGCCCCCTGGTTCCACTAGAGGGCGTTGGACAACTTAATTTGGAAATCCCAACAGGCTCCATTGCAATGTCTCTAATAATCCCTGGTTGCAATCCTTACTACCTTGCAAACCCTCTTTGTCATCTTTTCACTCTTGATTTATCACCATCGCAGGGAGCACTGCATCTCTGCCTTGAAATGCTGCTGACAGCAGAACAAATCTCATCCTTTGTATTTTACAGCGCTACAAAAGCTTTATCAAACAAACGTGAATAATAAACCAAGTTATGGTAAACTAGGGACTGGGTTTACATCCACCCACAGGCTGTACATGCACTTTCCTCCTGGCTTAGTAGGTCTGCTGAAGCAAAACCACAGCCTATCGCACAGTGTGCACCAGGAAGTTTATTCCCTCTTCACGGATGCCAGTCAGCGGCTATATAAAATGATGAAGGGTCCATGTCAAGTGGCTGAAGTTATTTTGGGATGAACAGACTCTTAGGTAATTTTATTCCTACATACTAACCAGCTACCTAGGTTTGCAGAACACATAAAAGTCCAAAGTGTCAGCTCCCCATGCTGGTTCTGCTTTCCCAGGGCTCGCTGGAGGCTGACACACAATCAAGGGAGGCAAATGAAAAGAGTCAGGTAGGTTCCAACTCCATTAGAAACACCAGGACAGATTCTCCCATTTTTACTAGCACTGACTTGCCCCTCACTCTGTGCAATTACAAAGTAGGGTGTGGCATGGGGTTAGGAGGCACAGCAGTAAAATGAGGAGGAAGTGGGAACTGATGTTTGATGAAGACAGAGATAATAGCATCATTGGGGGGGGGGAAATGTCAGTAGCAGGGTTCCAAAAGACCTCTTGGTCACTTGTGACCAATAGCTAATACTATCTGATGGTTCTTCTATGGGCTGTGGGAAATGGGAGTGAGGATCTATCCATTTTCCAGCAGCAAGCCCTTCACCTTGCCTCAGTTCCTACCTAGTTTGCTTACCCTGGCAGCCTCCGTCAGAGAGACTAAAGAGTGGCTTACCCTTCTCCCCTACAGAATGGCTAGGGTAAATGCTAGTATTTGAGGAGAGCTGAGTCAGGAAAGGCTTCTTCTTTCCCATGAAAAGGTTAGAGATTTAATTTTTTTGCTCTTTTGCATCAGGATGAAAGCAAGAGCTCACTTCGGATGTGGAAGGCATGGATTCAAGTTCCCCTTCTGACTGATTTACAGCATGCCTCTCCTACACCCCAGCTGACTGCCCTAAGCAGTGAAGGGAAGCTCACTGCCATACTGGCCAGAAATTATATTCTGGATCCAAGAAACCTGCACAGTGAAAATGTGAAAACTGATACATTTCTGGGAAATTTTTCAGTTTTGACCAATCCACCATTTGGTTCCATCATTTTCCAATGGAAATCCATTACATTAAAAACTTTACAATGAATCCCTGTACAGGACAGAACTATTTTATGCATTTTAATTTAAAAATGTACCACTGAAAAACAAAAGTGGTCGAGCAACTCCCAGTTTCTTTAGCTCTGTGCTCTTCACCTTGCTCTCCATTGGATAATAAAACTTTGCAGGCTGCTATTCAAAAACTCATCCACGAGGCTTTCTACAGGAAGTCAATCACATTGTGATTGATAGGGGATCCTGAACACAGCTGGTATGTGCAGCTGTGAATAACAATGTTGCTTTCCTTTCCTTACCATAGCTGTGCCAGTCTTCACTCACATGTATTTGTCACTGAGACAGTCGTGGAACTTGGCCTCCATGCTGTGGCCAATTCTACATTGTCTCTCATAAAAAAGGCTGGGATAGCTTCTGCTGGTCTTTCCCCATTGACTCCAGCAGGAGCTCCTTGTGCAACTCTCAGAACAAAATTTAGACGGATGCTTCTCATTTACTAGAAGAGGAGTTTTCAGATCTCCGTCATGTTCTTTCATTACAGATGGAGCTAACAACCTGAGAAGTCCCTTCTTATCTTTCCCTAGCCCTGTGAATCAAGCCTACCAAACTTTACCCAACTTAGACCCACATTGGCTACAGACCCCTCCTCATGAATGAAATGAGCAGATTGCAGCTGCTGTCACCTTTACAGTGGCAGTGTGATGCATAGAGACTACAGAGGCCAGCATGCAGAGCTCCAAACTGATCTGGCTGCTTTAGTCAAGATTGAAGCATTGCTCTTTGTGGACTGTCGTGCCCGTGGGCTGCACTGCTATATTAAGGATAAGGGCTGAATTTAAGATTGCTACCTCTGAGATGCCAGAAAACAAAAAAAATAAGAATTCTGGGATCATCCTGAACTGATGAAACTGTACAGCTGGCAGTGTGTACAGATTTCTAAGACAGCTATCTCAAAAAGGGGATGGTCCTGGGAAAACTTGGAGAGATAACAACCATAGCTGAGTGGTGTAATCCCAGGGGCCGCACTGGAATTGCAGGTCACAGCATGAGCACCTCCGCTTTACCAATTATTTTCTTCCACAATGATTCCATAGTGTTCGCACTGCATGTGAGAAATGGGGGTGGAGTTATTTATTTATGTGTGATAGCTCCCTGGTGTCCCACTCATGGACCCATTGCTCTAGGTGCTGTACAACACAGAAAAGAGCAGTGCCCCAGACAGCATAGAATATAAGCAGCACTGGACTTGACGGTTTCAATGACCTCTCATAGTCCCTTCTAATTTCTGTGATTCTATGATTTGCTTCAAGGTCGACAGCATAGCAGCAGCCCTGAAAGAAAAAATTGGGCCTTAAAACTGGTGTAACAGAAAAAGGCGCTTTATTGCTCACCATTTACATGAAATATTTAATGTTTCAGCCATAAACTTGCTCTTCTGCCCGTTAAACTGGTATTAAAGTTGGATAGAAACTGGTTTTCAATTGCTGATAGTAGGCCCATCCACAGCCAGGGTGTAATAAATTGTCACTTTGCAGCAAGATGGCTGCTTTGTCCTTGATTTTTTCAACCAATGACTGTCATAAGCACTGCTGCGGATGCCACACTGTGCCAGGTTTTGATTGGCAGTGAAAGTAACAGTGATGAAAAAAGAGGTAATAAAGGGACCAGTCATTTGGGGAAGGATAGGCTCTTGGATGAAGTACTGGAATGAGAGTCAAGCACTTTTAATTCAGTCCCTGTCTGTCTTTACAGACTTACAGTGTGACCTTGTCTCCCTGTTCCTCACTTTCCCAATTGTGAAATAGGAATAATAATTTTGACTTGTCTTTTTAGATTGCAAACTCTTCAGAGTAAGGATTAAATCTGTAAGTGCAGAGGTTAAGACCATGAGGCCTAGATGTAATCTGGAACCTCTCAGTGCTTACTGGCAGAGCTGTAACTATAGCAGGGTGAGCAGGGCTTTGCTCCAGGTGCGCTGGAGCAGCTCCATTGAGCCGGTTCATTAAAAGGTGCGCGCCACACCATTCGCCCTAGGCACCAGCTATTGTAAGGGGTGCGCCAGGCGTGGTAAACTGTATTTAAGGCTCTGCTTACTGGAATATAAACAATGAGGAAAAGCCAAGGGTGTATCAGACAAATGCAAAAAGGAAAGGAGTGTACCTCCAGATATTGTGTTCTAGCATGTCAAAGGGTGACTGCATCTGTGGCCTTAAGCCTCCCCTGAGATTTGAGCTCAATACAGCACTCTTTTTCACTTTCTGGCATCAATAGAATGTTGCAGGCCTTCATGGCTGTTGTGGTCTGCCCTAGCAGCAGACAAACTTCTTTGGCAAGTGATGCAGTTCTGTACATTTCTTCCTGGACCCAGGAAAGCCTCCTGAGGAACGTTGCATTGAAACGTTTACAATTCCCTGAAAATTTTCAGTTGTGATGAACTGATATATTCCACTGAAAAAATTCCCAAGCAGCCCTGATTGTCAGGCTTCATTAATTACCATATGCAAAGCACTGTCAGAACCTCGGGTGTCAGCAGAAAAGCATTAATTATTAATAAAATGAGTTGTGTTTCCTTATCTCGCAGGAGCCAAGTGGACTTTTCAGAGGTAGCATGCTCCAGAGGGTTGGGCACTCAGCTGGCAGCCAGGACTCCTGGGCTCTCTACCCAGCGCTCCTGCTCACTCAGTGGTTAACATTTTACCTCTGTGGTGTTTCTCTCTGTAAATGGAGAGTAACAATACTAACCTGCTTTTGGGTATCTTTGGATGCAAAATGCTAAATAATGTAGTTATTAGTGGCAAGTTTTCCAAGCAGCAGTGCTAGGGTGTTGGTTGCCTAGCATTACCATGGCATTGTTTCTAGTAATAATCTAAACTGAACACATGGCAGGACTAACAGCTGGATAGTTCCAGCGGGTAATGTAGGGGCAAAGTCTGGGTCACCCATTTCGGCGGTAGCACCACCACTTTACATGCTCTGTGGTAACAGCAGCAGAAGGAACTAGTCATTTGAAGCATGGGAAGAAATGTTTTCATTCTCCTTTTGAAAGGGTCACTTTGTTTTCTCTAGGGTCCCAATTAAAACATTATGACTTTGAAAACACTATAAATGGCATTTTGAGAAATAGATTTGGGGTTTGATTGTTTTGCTTAATATTTGGACGGGGAAAGCATGAAAACAGCAACCCGGCCAGAAAAAATTTGGCTCCTTGGTGCAATGTTGTAAGAAGGTTGGCTTACTGGGAAATGAGAATCCTGGATTCATGCCATAAGATTAAATGATGACTTAACTCCTAGTTAAGAAGCAGTGCTCAGTTGTGCCATAGAAAGAGGAGTTTTAGGAAGGGGTCCTATATGGACCCAGATTCTGGATGTCTTTCTTTCTTCTCTGCTTGCTTTCAGGCTGGGAGGGCTCATAAAGCAACTCTATATCCCTTTTAATGGAGTAAACCTCACAGGGTAGAAACAGAAGCATGAATAAAATGCCTCAAAGACAGCCTAGAATTTCTCCCATCTGCACACAGAACTTCGGCAGGCAGGCTCTTAGCAATTTTGCTACGTCACACAGTACCTCACAGGACTGGGCTCATATAGGTGAGCAAATTAAAGCTGTTTTGAGACCATGTCTGGGAATGAGTCTTGATGGAGCTTTGCCAGGATCTGGATATTATTGTCTCCTTGTACACACAGCACTAATGTAATTGTGCTATGATGGATTGTGTTTCAAAAGTAGGATTAAGTTTATCCTTTATGTTGACCTTAATGATGTGATATAAATAGCTTACCACTATGGCAGACCAGTGGGGTTACAGGAACTTGTCATTGTGCTACAACTGTGATCGTATCTTCTGTGTTTGAAACTGAACACAATAGACTGTAAGATTGCACACTGTCAAGTAGTTCAAGCATGGGAATGGGAGTTAGGAACTTTGGGTTCTGTTTCTGCCCTGCCTCTAACTTATTCTGTGACCTTGGGGGAGTCACAAAACAAGACGATGGTAAGCACATAAAAAATATGGATCCAGAATCTAAATTGGTATAAACTGACTTCAGGTGGAACAATGCTGATTTCAGCATCATATTTGTGACTAACAAATTTCCTAATCTATGAGAACTCCACAGTATTGAAGAAGAAATGAATCCTAATTTTGCTGTTGACCTTTTATGCTCCTGGCATGTCTCACAGCTTGCTAATTTTTTAAGTCATTTCATTTCCCAGAGCTGGGTTGTTAATCAAGCTGATGAAATATTTTCTATCAACCTTTCTTTTTAAAAAAAAAATTAAGGTTTTTTTTTTTTTTTTGACAAAATGAACATTTTTTATGGAAAGTTCTTGCGTTCCTCAAAGATTCTTGATTTTTTTTATCAGATGAAAGAAACCTGTCAAAGCCAAACATTTTTGTCTCTAAACAAAACGAAACAAAAATTGACAAACAAAGAAAACACAGTAAACATTTTGGGATTTTGAATGTTTGGGGCTGAACTTTTTCAATTTGGGGTGTCATAAAATATTTTAAGATACTGTATTTCAACCAAAAGTTGCAAACCCCATTTTCTGACAAATAATTGCAGTTTAGGTTTAGTTTGAGTAATGTTTATTCCCTTTAAAAACTGTTTCTGATAGTTTTTTTTTTTTAATTTCTAAGCATGAGGTCTACACTTTGGGCCCAATCCTGCAAGCTCTTTTATACTGAGGACCCCCAGTGGTTTCCCTTTGCAGGCTCAGGAACCTGAGGCTGATCTTGAACTTGACTTAGACAATGTCCTTTTCATCTTTCCAGGTAGCTGTTTCCACAGCTGTACAATGATATTTACTTGTTTCGTCATGGGTTTGTGAGGATGAATAATTTAGAATTAGTAGAATGCTTTGGGATCACTACTTGAAGGCCGTGTAGTGGAGTGAAGTAAATTATTATAGTAAAAGAAGAAGAGGGGAAAGTCTGAATCAAAGTGGGTGATGTATTTTTTCTATTTACAATAAGAGTATGAGGAAGCTATGGGGGAAACTGCTGAGTCCTTAACAGTCATTGTCACAACACATCCACAGTTTCTGCAAGGATACCTCTGTTGTTATGTTGGGACCCAGATCTGATTCACATTTGCTGTGAAGTCCTCTGGATCCTTGTGGTGACTAGTCATTGTTCCTAACTGTGGGTCTCTCAAGTACTCATCGAGATAAGACCCTATGTCTGGCTTCCTTCTTGCATAGTGGGACCCTGCAGCCTTGCCACCCAGAGCCTAAACCCTGTGCCTTAGTCCTCCTGAGCTCACTGTTGCTTAAATGTATTCCTCCCAGAGGAGAAGCAGCCTCCATCACCTTTCTTGCCTATATGCTTCCACTGTGGAATTCCTGGGTGCCAGCCTGTCTTTTGGTGCCTGAGCAGAAGATTTGTTCAGACCAATGGCCCCTAGTAGGAGGGTGGTGAAGCACTGAAATGGGTTACCTAGAGAGGTGGTGGAATCTCCATCTTTGGAAACATTTAAGGTGTGGTTAGACAAAACCCTGGCTGGGATGATATAGTGGACATGGTCCTGCTTTTAGCAGAGGGTTAGACTAGATGACCTCAAGGGTCCCTGCCAATCCTATAATTCTGTGATTCTAAGTGCATGTTTATTTCATTTTGTGTTTGACAGCTACATGTGACTGTGCTTGGTGCCATGTATGACTGAATGACGGACAGACAGATTTAATCTTACCTGAAACCTCTTTGAGGTGGGGATTGTCTTTTTGTTGTATGTTTGTACAGTGCCTAGAACAGTGGGATTTAGGCCTCTAAGACATTACTGCAATCATAACCATCATCTATCACTCCAGTACATAGTGAGCTATTCTGTCCTATCTATCAGATTAGACAGATAGAGAAGCAATTAGATTAGACAACTATTTAGAGAGAGATTAGATTTATTACGTAACTGGAATGAGTGAGAGAAAGAGATTCTTCGAGTGAGAATTGTACAGGATGGTCACCTACTCTTACTACCATCACATGCAATGGTGTAAAGCTAGAATGGCAGCACAATGGAAACTGGAATAAATCCATTGTGAACTGTTGTTATTACAGCCTTGGAGATCAGTGGTAACAACAACAGGGCTCCCAGCTTCTGACAATTTGAGTAAGTGTGATTAATATGTGTATGTTGGAGGCTGCAAGTGTCTGACTGAAATGCACGCACTGCAGAAATCCTTCATCATAAAAAGGGGAGGGCTTTACACACAGTCCTTAACATGCATTCCCAGTGAGGGGGTCTCCCTGCACATGAGGCAGATCGGGCAGAACAGTAGGAAGCTGAAAGGACTTGGTCATAATCTGGGATAGGGAAGATCACCCCTCTACACACACCCCTCCCTGGAGTTATATATATTGTGTGAGACTCTTTAAAGTCAAAACATTGGCTGGAATCACACAAAGGCGTCAGAGCATGGGTTTATATAAACATTGCATTGCAAAACTGCGCAGCTGGCTAATAACCGTGGAAGTTGCAGCAAACCACATGGCTTGATCCTGCTCCACTGAAGTCAGTGAGCTTTGCCTTGACTTTAATGGGTGTAGGATCAGGCCCATGGGGAAGAGGCTGAACATACATTTCCTAGTTAGGAGACTACTGAGCACTCAGCCCCAGAGATCAGAGGGTTTAGTGCAGGGGTCTGCAACCTGCAGTTCTGGAGCTGCATGATGCTCTTTGGCTTCCCCCTTGCAGCTCCAGGGCTCCCTCCTTCTGCTACTGGGGAACCTATGGGTGGGCCACACCAGGGTCCTGGTCTCCCTCACCCCCTGTACCAGGGGACCCTGGGGCAGGCGTCCTGGCTTAGCTCCCCTGACACCACAAGGTTACACCCATTGTGGCTCTCAGAGCACTTGGTTATTCAAGGAACTTTTTTAAATGGATCTTCTTATCTTTTGGGTTGCTGACCCCTGATTTAGCGCAGGGGTTTTCAAACTTAGGGTCAGGACCCAGTACTGGGTCACAGACCTCAGGTACTGGGTCACATTGCCCCCTTCTTGCACTGCCACAAGACTGGAATTCATTGCTCAAAGGTGTAGTTGTTGGGTCAAGGACATAAATGATTTTTTTGAAAATGGTTCCTGAAAGAAAAAGTTTGAAAACCACTTGTTCAGAAGGTGGAAATTCCTTGCCCCCTCTGCTGCAAACAGAGACAGTTCTGTGGTTGGAGCTGGGGCAGACAATTTATTAAGGCTGGAATTTTCAAAAAAGCTCAACGCCCACAACCAGGGCCAGGTTCTCCTAAGAGTTCAACTCCTATGCAGGCACCTAAATTCACAGTTAGTCTTTAAGATGTCACAGGGCTCTCGTTCTTTTTGCTGTACACAGGCTAACACGGCTACCCCTCTACAAATTCATAGTTTTTAAGATCATTTTACTGATCTTGGCTGACTCTGGGTCCCTGTGCCTCCTGCACTGGTGGGCTCCACCCTCACCAGGGGCCACAGCCGCCTCCGACATACCCCTCTGTGGGAGGGCTGGTGCATGGCATGGAGGCGAGGAACGAGCTGGGGCCATGCCAGCCCCAGATGGGCTGAGCAGGTCCCCAGAGTGGCGGGGCCGACTAGTGCACATGGGGTGACTTCTAGTGAGGCCCAGCCACACCAAAGTTTGCGCTGACTGCAGAACAGCTGGCCCTGCCCCCAGGAGCAGACTGGCTGGCCCAGAGGTGGGGCTGGGGCAGGAGAGCAATGCAGAGCCCAGCCTCTGGTCCAGGGTGGCTCCACTCCCCCCACATCGTGTGGGACCCTGGGCATGGGCCCTATAGGCCCATGAGTTAATCCATCCACGTGCATAATGCAGGCTAGAGAGCTTCACCCAGTGATTTCTGCACCAAGCCCTTCTGTTGCATATACAGTTTTTGTACCACTATACCTTATGTTTATTGGGGTCTGAGTTTTTACCAACAGTTATACTGGTCCAAGCTCTAGTGCAGATGCCGTTAAACTGGTGTAACTGTGCTTTCTATTGGTATTGCTTATTCCCCTTCAGCTCTACAGCTGTAAAACAGTGTTGACCACTGGCTGAAGCACTGGACTGAGATTCAGGAGACTAGGACTATATTCCCAGCTATGCCACTGCCTTGCAGGTGGCCATGGACAAGTTGCTCCACTGCTCTGTGCCTCAGTTTCCATAACAGTAAAATAGCAGTAATGATCCTGACTCCCTTGGTAAAGAGTTTTGAGCTCTACTGATAAGAAGTGTTGTATGAGAGCCAGCTATTATTACAGCAGTGTGGTGGGGCATATACCTCTCACAGTCATCTGAAGATTTAACTGGAACTTGAGAACAATTAGTGCACATGGGTGGGAGTGGCAGCAAGGGGTCGCCCAGACCCAGTTGAGGAGAACCTGGGAGTCTGAATTAAAAGTTAATCCCAGCTGTGAAGAGACAGGTGGAAGGGTGACTATTAAAGATAGGGATTCAGGGAGGTGAGTACTCCTTCGGTTCTCATGGATCTCCAACAAAGGGCCAGGAGAGACAATGGGGCATCATCAGAGTGGAGCAAAGTCCTGCAGTGAACCCACACAATAGGCAAGCTCTTACAATCAGGGGCTGGGTTTCTGGAGGAAAGTGGCCTAGCCACAGAGAGGCAGACAAGAGCCTGTTATCGAGGAAGAAAGCCCTGGGAGGCATTGCTTGGTATGAGATATGAAATGAACTCTATGGGACTTGGGTGAAGAGTCTGCAGAGAGATGAGCCCGGGAAGGGACTGGGGAAAAGGGTCCAGAGCTTGGCCAAGGTAGGAAGTGGTCCAGGGAGGCAATCAGCAGTCAGAGAGCAAATTGTAGCTGTTTGCATCAGGGTCCCTGGGCTGGAACCCAGAGCAGATGGAGGGCCAAGCTTCCCCTGAAAGTCAGGAAGAAAAGTGGGTGAAATCCCCTGAGCTGGGTGTGATATAAGGATCCCTGAGCCCCAAGTTGGATTGAAGACCTGCTGAAATGTCCATGAACTTTTGTTCTTTGAGCGTCTTGGAAGGAGTGGGACAGAATGTGACCTGGCCAGAAGTGCTGAGCCCTGAAATTGCTGCAGGGCCACAGTGTCTGTCACCAGGGGAATCCAGAGAAGAATGCATATCATGCCCATCCATTTTTCTAATCACTTTCCTTACCTCACTATCCATCTGCATTAAACTAACGTTCTTTTGTGTATAATGTATCTCACAATTCAGGCCAGTGTTCTAAGGGTATAAATCCACTCAGCTCTGATTGCTGAGAAGTTTAAGGTTTGATGCCATGAGGCCCAATGCTTGCAAGAGACTTTATTCTTCCCAGGCAATTTTTAAGGGCTAAAATGATTGAAAGCATTCCCCTTCTTAGTCTCCTGCTATTTTCATCTACCCACACCTGGTGTATGCCACTGTCTCTCAAAGTGTCTTTCAGGTCTCTGGTGCTATTCTCAAATAGCTGTCAATGTCTGATACAGCCCTCCAGCATGTAAATTCATCTTAGCCAAAACTGATTAGCCAAGCTACATCTGGAGTCATTGACTCTATAGCTAGGAATGATGATAAAGACATCATTTCAACAAACACCATCCTGTTTGCAGCACTACTAACTAGCACCCAGTAGCGTAATGTGCATCACTTTGCTTTAAGGCATAAAATATACCTACAGTAACAGACCAGGACATTTCATAGAGAAGTGTGATACATCGTTGTTATGCCAACATGCCTAGATCCTCTTCCTAGATCTGCTGCTGATTTACAGTAGGTTCTTCGACAAAGTCGCTTGCACACTGTGCCTCCATCCTCCCATCTGTAAACGGAGAATGGTAGTCCCCCCATGCCTCGCACTGGAGTTCTGAGGTTTCATTTATTAATATCACTAATGTCTTGAGTGTCTAGCAGCACTGTTCATAGACTGTTCCCTGTTTATGAACGATGGTGAAGAAGACTGGCTTGGATCCTTGTCCCAACACAGCCACTAATGTGCTGGGTGACCTTAGGTACATCACTTTCATTAACTGTGCCTCAGTTTCCTCACTATCACAAGGAGGATATTTATGTTTACTGACCTCATAGACTCTAAGGTCAGAAGGGACCAACATGATTGTTTAGTCTGATCCTCCTGCACAATGCAGGTCACATCCCCTCACCTACTACTCCTGAAATAAACCCAGTTCATGACTGAGTTACTAAAGTCCTCAAATCATGGTTTAAAGATCTTTTGGAGAGTGCTTTTAGATTTTCAGATAAAAAGCAGCTATATCAACAGAGGCATCGCTGGCTGGGGGAGGGACCCGGGGCAAGGGCCCAGGCCCTGCCCCAGCCCAGAGGCTCCACCCCCAGCCTGCAGGCCCTGCCCCCTGGCCAGGGACAGGGCCAGAAGCCGCCCCGGCTAGGTCCCACATCCCCAGCCAGGGATGGGGACAGGGACGGAAGCGGCCACGGGCAGCGGGGTCCTGCATCCCTGGCTGGGGATGGGGCAGCTGACGGCACGTGCTGCCGGGCCCTGGATTGCCTGCCGCAGCCGCAGGCGGCCAGGCCCCAGATCCTCGGCCGGGGACGGGGCCAGAAGCGGCTGCAGGAGGCCGGGCCCCGCATCCCCGGCCAGGGACGGGGCTACCATGGCTGAAGGCAGCTGGGCCCCAGATCTCCGGTCCGATTGGGCCAGAGATCTGGGGCACTGGTGCTGGGGTTCAAGGCACATCCCCCGGCGTGCCCAGCACCAGCAACGCCTCTGTATATAAATGTGATATTGATAGCTTTAGCAGACAAAACATGGCTGGTCCTGAGCCATGGAGTTTGTAGCCAGATCCTAATTTCCCCAAAATGTACAAAGTCCACATTCAGGGATTCCATGCCATTCAGTATGGGTTTGGACTTCCCCAAAATCAAGGCGTGTCTGAATCATCTTTAATCAGGGAGGGCCAGACTGTACATTGATGTAAATCACTGTTGCTTCATTAGTGTCAATAGAACTACACTGAGTTACACCAGTAGGGGATGCCACTCTGTGAAGAGAACAGATTGGAAAGATCCTAAATGAGTGTCCGATCACACAAGCAGTATGGCTTTCCTGCCCTCATTGCCATTTTAGTGAGCTGCCCCTGGGCCCCTCCATCATCACTGCAGATCTCAAGCTGACAAGTATCTGCCCACTGCAAACTTCTAGTGGGTGAGAATTTGTGGGAGAACGCCACTGACATCAGAGGGGACTGTCTATGTGATGTTGATGTAACTATAATGATTTACACCAGTTCAGGATCTGGCTTTGACTTCACATGCATGAATCCAGTCTCCATCCTTCCATAATCAAGTACTGATGGATCCACCCTGAATATCAGGCTAGCTAACTAGAGTAAGATGCTTCCGCCAGCAGCACTGGAACAAACCATAGTCAAGACTCAGGTCAAAAGGGGATGAACAAGTGAGATCTGTATTCAGATTAGCCTTCATGATGGGCAAAATGTGAACAGAAACTCTTTTGCTCACAAACATATTGCATCCTTACAATTCAGATAACACAAATATGTATCTTCCTGCCATCCTTTGATGACCTTCAGGGTGTCCCAGAGCTGTGCTTAGCATATATATATTTATCATTTCCAGAGGTGTTATGGAAATACAACTTAAGGAAGGCATCTAAACTGGGAAAGACAGTGAATACTTAGAGATCACAAATCACGATGGTTCCCTGACTTGTTTTTAACCCTACAGAAGGAGAGAAGTGGAGATAGAGATCAGATTTGAAAACACGCAGTTTATCCATCCCTGTGGCTCATTGCTCAGTATTTCTTGTCACTTGAGATTCTGTGCAGATGCTTGAGTTGGAGAGAATAACTGTACAGTCCTTTTGGGGTCAACACTCAAACCTTTAGTAAAGTCTCCTATGATGGAGGCACTGACATGCATGTATCCCCACTCTTAGTCCCCAAGACTGGAGCCTTGTGAAAAAAGTACCAGCTAGCTTTAATGGAGCCATGCCCTGGGCTTGACCATTCTAACCTGCTTTGCTCAAGAAATGGTGACTCCACAAACTGGCTGTTTTGCCACGTCAGATGTATTTCAAAGGTACAAGATTGGCCCAGCTCAGGGACATAAAATATGCCTGGATTTCAGTCCACTAAGTTCTCACTAAAACCATAGTTATTGTCTACATGCAGTTACCGGTATATCTCTAGCACCTTTTATTTTCATATATATTATATATTTTTGATTTTTATATATTTATTTTTTATTTTTATTTATATATTTTATATATTTATCTTTATATTCCTGTTTATATTCTGGGCTTTGTTTACACACATCCTCTGAAAATGTTAAGCAATAGGGGTAGTTTTACAGTAACCTCCTTCAGCTCTGATATACTGGAAGGCTCACTGTGGACTTCATCTTGGGCAGTGTTTGTTTTCACAAAGCCATTTGACTCCCAACATGAGATAAACATTGTAGTAAGGTAGGTGACAATGACTATAGCTGGAGGACTGAAGTCTGCCCAGTCACATCAGTGCAACCTGCTCTGAAGTCTGGAACTTTGCACAGTTGTTACCAAGGGCCAAACCTGGCCTTGAATTTTCAGTAAGATGCAGCTGTTCCCTGTAGGCAATCATAGATGCTACTGGGAAGAGAGGAGAGAACTATTGTGTTAGAGGCATCTCAAGTGCTTAAGCTTGGGTTGACTTGTCTCTGTACTGTTTGCCACAAGCTGTTAACATTTTAATCAGGCTGTGGTTGTCTTTTGCCCACTGTGCAAGACCAAGAAGCCTAAACACATCCTCAGATGTCTCCAAGGGTGAAATTGCATCATCGCACCCTGAGATTGTGCGGTGACGGCATTGGTGCCCCAGTGGAGCGGGGTTGTGTGTCCACATCTAAAGGTTTATTGGGATGACACAGCTTCAAGAGAAAGTGAGACACGGGTGCCAAAGGGGAATAATACATACAATGTAGTCATCCTTTCCCTGACAACGTCGGGCAACATAAGATCAACAGATGCATGTTTCTTGTTACTGTTAGCCAGTATTGAAGCAGGATAGATACAGATGTATGGTCTCTGATGCAAGGCTTCTAGACTCACCAGTGTCATTAATTATATCAGTTTCAGTACGCTGGAGTGGGTACAGAACAAGCAAGATGTTCAGGGAAATGATACTGAACCAAAACCCATAGCCTTTACCACCCCCAAACTCTGGGCATGTGGAAGAAAGGAATTTGAAATTTGGATCCCAGTCTGTGGCGAGGACCCTTCTGTTTTCCAGACATGGTTCATAGTTCACCGAAGTTAGAGCTGAGCTTGCAGAGTGACCATCTGGGAAAAGATACACTAGGTGCAGTCTTCTCTGATTCTATGTCCAAAATCACCCAAGCCCTATTGTGCATATTTGGGTAGTGGTAAGGATTGTCTAGTTCTAAACAGTTTAAGCACCTACCAGACTGACTGGTAATAGAAGTGTTAAGAATGGGAAAGATAAGTGAATAACTGAAACTCCCACCCTTAGCTTCATGCTATTTGGTAGCTTCTAGATTTATGCAGTGTGTGTGCCTGGTCTTGAGGATGAAGAATAGGATCTCACAGGTTTGGGTCAAATGCATGTGCCTGGTAACCCCCTTCTGTTCTGATAGGCTGGAAAACTGCCTTCCTGGCCAAGCTGCTGCAGATAAATTATATTTTACAAGAACCTGCAGCAGCTCAATATTCCAGGCTGCTCATTAGAGCACAGTGAGGCCTTAAAGTGATGGCAGAAGAGCAGGCAGATGTTACCAGTCAAAAGAGAGAGGAGGAAGGACAAAATGCACCTTTCTTATTATAACTCTATGTGCGCACTGTCTGTGTGTGTACGTGACACAGCCCAGCAATGAGGGGGAGGGCCTACCAGATACTATGTATCTGAGGAGGGTGTAGTGTCAAAAAATAAGTGAAATTCTGACTCCACTGAAGTCAATGGGGGAAAATAGGTTGTCATTGTCAGCAGTGGGGTTTGATCCCTGAAGTGCCTATAATCAAGCAGGGAGGCACATATAGTGTCACCACAGAGTCTGCAGGCTAGCTGTCAGTAACATCTAGAGGTGAGCTCTCCCTCGATATCAATGAGGGGTTCATTCTGAAACCAAAGGATGGGGCTTTAAACATCAGTATTAACTATTTTATTGCTAATCATGCTGAGGAGGGTGAGAAAAAAGCTTCTGGCAGCAAATGACTGGGAGATGTCAGAAGGAATGACGTGCCAAGGCAAGCAAGGAGGACAGAAGCAGACACAGACATGGAAAAGAAATAGAGAAAAGAGGCTGGGGAGATAGAACAACAGAGGTCCCAAAGGAAGCAGGTTTCCCCATTGAACAATGGCACATAAAAATAAGGCACTTAATATATAATGCTAATAACTAAATGTTTAGTTACAACATCAATTCCAAATGCCATCTTTGATCTTTATGCAAAGCTGTCACTATGATCAATGGCACCCATATTGCTGATTAAGGGCAAGCAGAGAATCCTACGTGGACACTTCACCCATGAACTATAATTACAAATGGAATTTTAATCTCTGTATGAAATGACACACTGGCCTAGACTTCAATTTTCCCCTCATATAAATATTCCACACCGCACATTTCTACTTTGTATGTTTATTTGACAGATTGCTGTATGTATAATGCTAATGACTCTGGGTCAGTCATCAGCAGCAGGGCTTGAACTTTCAGCAGCAGGATCTTAATGCACGTACCTCTTCTGCTTGAGCTAAAATAGCTAATTGTCTTAGCTACAGCTGTAGTAGGTTCATCAACCTCTGTGTGGCCAAGTGACTATTAGAGGTGGCAAAGCATAGCTTACAGACAGATAGGAGTAATGACATTTTGTCTTTATGAGTATGTCACTGCAACATAATACGTCCCAATGTGCTGATAATCACCCACTACTCAGGAAGGACATAATGGCTATGTCTACATTTGCTTTTTTAGTTCAGACTTGCTAACCCAAACTAAAAAAGTCTGGGTTAGTAATAACCGTGGCTTTTTAGTTTGAACTAGCCACGCATCCTAGCTCGAACTAACTTTTTAGTTCAAACTAGTAAGTGCAGCTAGTTCAAACTAATGGCTTAGTTTGAACTAAGCCATTAGTCCATGTCTACATCACACTAGTTTGAGCTGAAAGTTCGAACTAAGCACTATGTCTGGACTAACTACTTGAACTTATTAGTTCAGACTAAGCTCTGAGTTTGAACTAGGCAAAGCCTAGCGTAGACATAGCCAATGGTGCTTTGCATCAAGTTCCTGAACAAGTTGACTGGAATGTGCTGTTGGCTGGGAGCTGTGGTGACATGGCCATCACCTGCTATACAAGGAATGCCACTAGATAGGAGAGCATAAGGCAGCAAAATACAAGTTAAATAGCTCTGTTAATAGGACAGGTTGGGAAAGAATATTCCACTAAAAAAAATCTACTTATTGGTCAAAATATATTTTCCCTTGATTTTTTTTTTAATTAAGCAACAGAAAAACAAATCAGCTGAAAACCTTGGGAGAAAATGATTGTAGGTTTTCAAATGAAAATCTTTGTGCAAAGAAGATGTTTTCTGTGAAAAGTTCATTTACTAAAAAACCTGACATTTTTAAAGCAGTGCAATTGTTTTAACCTTCCCTGAGGATCTTAAGGTGCCCTTTCTCTGCAGAGCTGAGATACCATGATGAGATGTGCTCTAGGAAATCTAAATAGGGATATATGTAGCTTTTGTTTACTACCAGAAAATACATATTTACTACTTATCAGCAGAGCAGTGTTGTTATCCCCATTTTACAGATGGGGACAATGAGGCACAGAGAGGTTCAGTGGCTTGTCCTGAAGCAGAGCTTCAACTAGGATTCAGGAAGCTGTGCCAGTCCTTTGCAGCCAACCACTCAAACATATTCTTATGAAACAACAGAGTGGATTTGATTTTAAACCAGTACCCCAAAAAACACCCCCAAAGTAGGTCTGTTGTTTCCTTCTTGCAGTATTCTGGTGACTCTCTCTGTTCATGGCTGATAATGTCATCAGAACTCACAGATGGAATTGTGTTCTTGTTACACACAAGTCTGGAAGAGGCTTATATAGGCCATTATGCAATTGCACAATAAAATCACCTTGTCTGCTTTTTCTGAGGCTCCAAGTTCCTTTTTCTTTCTCCCCAGTCACCCTCATTTTTCTCTTTCCAAGAGGTTATATTTTGTTGTTTGGCAAAATGTCACTCATGGAATGGACATTTTCATTTCAGCTCATTGAAGTATTTCCCCCAGTTCAAGACTTAGTAACAATGACTAGGATGAGGGTCCAAGTGGCACGTCGTGCGCTCATTTACACCCAGAGTAATCCCACTAAAGCCAATGGAGTATCTCCAAATTTACACTGCTGTGATGGGGATCAGAGTTGGGCCTAAGACTTTTAAAGGGCAGAACTTCCAGCAAAACTAAAGTCAGGCAGACTCTGGGGGACAGAATGAGGTTAATTCATCTGACAACTGCTGGGAGATGAAAGTGCTTTCTATTATTCATCTTTAGCCCTAGTCCATAGAGGTGGAGGCTGGGTTTTATCTTGCATGAAATCCTGACATAGATGCAATCCAGGCCTGCCCACAGAGGAAGGCAACAGAGGCTGATCTTGACATGTTTGGTACAAAAGTAACAGTAAAAAGGGTTCAGTTTTGAATAACGTTGACTTGAGCCTCGAGCATAGAGCAGGCTGCGGCAGGGTAAAATTTCCCCTTAGCTTTGCTGAGGCATCTTAGTCACCCCCTGCCCTGCTATTCCTGTCCTGCCCTGCCACCCACCTCTACCAGTCCACCTCAGACCTTTCCTACAGCACTCTGGCTTTGTGTGAACTTGGACAAGTCACTTCCCATCTCCCTGCCTCAGCTTCCCCTTCAGTAAATGAGCTTAATGGGTAGTTCCGTTTAGATCAGGGGTCTCAAACACGTGGCCTGTGGGCTGCATGCAGCCCCTAAGGTTATTTCCTGTGGCCCTCAACAGCACTGTTATCAATATTTGCAATATAGTTGTATGAAAAGCTTTCCATGGTGCAGCCCTCAGGCTAATGTGTTGGTCCTTATGCGGCCCTCTACTAGTCCTCATGAGGCCCTCCCGGTGATTTGAGTTTGAGACCCCTGGTTTAGATTGATGGTCTTGAGAAAGCCACCGGCTTCTCACTACCACCACTACCCCTTTTGCCTTTTAGGCTGTATAGCCCAGTGGTTTTCAAACTTAGGGTCAGGACCCAGTACTGGGTTGCAGACCCTCAGCTACCGGGTCGCAGCGCTCCCTGCTGCTTCTGCTGAAAGACTGGAAAGATTGCTCAAAAATGTAATTGTTGGGTCATGGGCATAAATGATTTTTTTTTCAACTTGGTCCTGAGAAAAAAAATTGAAAACCATTGGTATAGCCGATACAGATAGGTATTGGCCTCAGTTTAATAGCCAATTTGTACTAATCAGTTTACATTAGGATCTGTGAAAGAAAGAATTGCATTTCTTGACCGCTCTCGAATACTCCAGCGCCTTTGTCTTCAAAGTTCTAGGACTTAGCACATGACTTGCAGCAGGGATGCCAGTTCTGCTATTCCTGGAGCCAGGTTTCATCAAATGACAGAATCTTTAATTAAAGGTTTGTTTTTATTTCCTGGAAACTCCAGACCAATCCAGGAAGGTTGATAAGTGTATGCAACATCCTGGACTTAGATGCAATGCAAATTGTTACTCATGGAGTCCGGTGATGTCATACCTGCCTGGGCCATCTGTCAGGCGTAGTGTGTGACTGACATGAGAAGGATCACAGGAAAGTTGGGTGTGTTGGGAACACTGAGAGACTGGGTGGCTTTATTTTACCCATAGTAAGGACAAGTATCAAGCTATCAGAATGGGAGTAGCTGTGAAGCAGAAGATGTTAGTGAGGCCAACAGCTGGAATCAATCAAAGAGACTGTGGCTGAAATTTTCAGAAGTGCTGACATGTCGTTTGTAGACTCTAAGGTCAGAAGGGACCAATATGATGGTCTAGTCTGAACTCCCGAACAATGCAGGCCACAAAGCCTCATCCACCCACTCTTGTAATAAACCTCTAACCTATGACTGAGGCATTGAAGTCCTCAGATCATGGTTTAAAGGCATCAAAGTACAGAGAATCCACTAGCAAGTGAGCTGTGCCCCATGCTACAGAGGAAGGCAAAAAGCCCCCAGAGCCCTTGTCAATCTGCCCTGGGAGAAAATTCATAGGTTCCAAGGTCAGCAGACACCACTGTGATCGTATAGGCTGATGTCCTGTAAAACACAAGTCATAGAACTTCTCCCCAATAATCTTTGAGCAGATCTTTTAGAACAACATCCAGCCTTGATATAAAAATGGTCAGTGATGGAGCATCTACTACAAAATGGTTCCAGTGTTAATTATCTCACAGTTAAAAATGTACACCTTATTTCTGGTCTGAATTTGTCTAGCTTCAACTTCCAGCCACCAGACTGTATGACAAACAAGGCAGGACTCCTTGTTTGTTTTGCTGAACTAGACTAACACGGCTACCCCTTTGGCTTGTATGAAACCTTCCTCTGTTGTATTGAAGAGCCTGTTACTAAATACTACTCTTCAAGTAGATACTTACGGACTGTAATCAAGTCACCCTTTAACCTCTTCCTTGTTAAGCTAAACTGGTTGAGTTCTTTGAGTCTTTTACTAAAAGGCAGGTTTTCAAATCCCTCAGTCATTTCTGGAGCTCTTCATTGAACCAATTTTATTAACATTCTTTTCAAATGATGGGTACCAGAACTGGACAAAAGTGTTCCAGCAGGGGTCGCACCAGTATCAAGTCTATTTTCAAAAGTGATGAGTACTCATGAGCTTAGGTCCCTCTTAGTTTCAGCAAGAGTGGGGGATGTCTGCACCAGGGGCGTTGCTGGTGCCTGGCATGGGGGCACGTGCCCTGAGTCATGGCGCCAGTGGCCTCAATCGCTTAACCCCTGCTTCTCCCAGCCTGATCCCCATCCCTGGCTGGGTATCTGGGGCCAGGTCAGCAGTGGTGATGCCTGCCTCTCCCGGCCCAGATCACCTGTGGCAGCCACGACCTCACCTGTCCCCATCCCCAGCTGGGGATCAGGGTCTGGGCTGGCAGTGTCAAGAGCCTGGGGCACCGACTCCAGATCGGACCCAGGGGATGGGGCCCAGGCCAACGATGCTCCTGGTCTGCACTTCAAGACGGGCGTGTGATTCCTGGCTCGAGGAAACCTGCCTATGCTAGCTCTGATCGAGTTATAAAAGCAGAATGTAGCCAGGAAAGTGTGCATACAGCACTGATGAGGCCACATTTAGAGTATTATGTCCAGTTCCCTGCTACCCCTCTACAGGAAGGATGTGGACAAATTGGAGAGAGTTCAGCAGACAACAAAAATTAGAACTTGAAGCACATCTTAGGAAGAGAGGCAGGGGGAACCAGGCTTGTTTAGTCTGCAGAGGAGGAAAGTGAGGGGGATTTGATAGCAGCCTTTAACTACCTAAAAAGGGGTTCTAGGGAGAATAAAGCTAGGCTGTTCTCAGTGGTGGCAAAAGACAGAACTAGAAATAATGGCCTCACTTTGCAGTGGGGAAGGCCTAAGTTGTATATTAGGGAAAAATATTTCACTAGGAGAGTGGTGAAACACTGCAATGGGTTACCTGGAGAGGTTGTGGAATTTCTAGGCTTAGAAGTTTTTAGGTTGCAGCTTGATAAAACTTAGTCTGGGATGATTTTGTTGCGATTGATTCTGGTTTGAGTAGGGATTGGATTAGATGAGCGACTGAGATCCCTCCAACCCTAATCTTCTGTGAGTCTATACCTGTTCAAGACACTAGGGACATATTTTGGAGTGGCTCACCCTCGCACTGCCACAGCTATGTATTATTTTGATCAGAGCAGAGCTAACAGGGTAAGTCTCCTTGAGCTGGAAATCACACTTCCAGCTCAAAGTGTAGTCCTACCCTCCAGTTCTCCAAAGTGCCTGAGCATGAGAATTCCAAACACGCCTAACTCTCATTGAAATCAATGGCAGCTGGGTGGCCAAATGTCTTCCAAAAATTGGGGCATGTCCCTTTTGGCAATGGGATTTAGGTTTTTAGGTGAATTAGGCACTTCTTAAAATGTTAAGCTAGATGCCAAAGAATTCATCCTAGGCATTGTGTCAGGTGCAGTGCACTTTGGGCAGCTCTTTGGGAATTTAGTTCATTCTGCGTGAATACCCATGTGGTGCAGATGTGATTGATAAAGCTTAAAAATTACCACACTTGAACACTGAGTCTCCCAAGTCTTAGTGTATTAATTCAGTCAGCATGGCTCCCACTAATCTGGAGCTGTAAACAAAACTGTTAACTGACAGCACCATGCTCCCTGAAAGCCATGAAAAGCCAAGCAACAATGGTGAAAAGGATGAATGCAAACCCAATCGACTAGCCATTTTGACCACCAGTGCTGTGTCCTGTGGGTGATCCCAACCTAACAACTCTGCATTTGCTTTTCAGGGCCAGAGGCATTGCTTTGGAATGGCAGTAAGCGCCCCTTGATTTGTGACAGCAAGGCTGACGCTGATAATTTTGTTATTGACTGATTTCTTAGGAACAGTTAGGGACCCAGTGAATGGGTATGCCTCTTATAATAATTACAGGCCTAATTCTTTAACACCAGGATTTATTAAATGACATTGGGAAATCGACTCAACTGCTGTGCTAAAAGAGTTCTCCTGTGGAATTCAATAAAAATAATAGAAATCATATAATGGGCATGTGTTGAGGTGATTTGAACAGATATAAGAGACTCAACAGATTTTGCTTCTGTCTCTGCTTCTCTGTGTAACCTCAGGCAAATCATTTCACCACAGTCTTGGGCTCTCTATCACTGTGAGGGGAATAGTGAGATCTACTGTGCAAGTCACCTTGAGTATAGGATGCTCAGCTGTTCTCATGGTGAGCCACTACCATTTTCTGGGCCTCAGTTTTCTCATCTGAGCAAGGGGCAAAATAACTCCCAACTTGGGAAAGACTTTGAAATCCTCAGAGGCCAGGCCTCTGCCTATGTGCCAGACATCTGCAGAGTGTGAGGAGTCTTACCCTGGAACAATTTAAATGCAGTTCACTGCAATACAATAGGGTCGGGCATGTTCAGCCAGATGGGAAGCTGATTGGCTGTGCTTCCCTGAGTGCTCTCTAATGTTTGTGCTGTGAAACTGGGCCAGTGCCTTCATATTCCCATGTCCCACAAACTCGCCCTGTGTGCAAAATATGGGAATGCAACATGACATGTAAATGGAAAAATTCCATGTGGAGAGAGTTAGCACCAGCAAGAGCCCCCTCCCTTTCTTCTTTTGCCAGCAGCACCCCTGGTATTGATTGAAAAAAAAGCAAGGAGTCCTGTGGCACTTAAAGACTAATAGATTTATTTACTGCATGAGCTTTCATGGGAGAAAATCCCACTTCATCAGAGGCTTTGAAGAGGGAGAACATACAGACCGGGATGAAAATAAATGCAGGAGAGTGTAAGACATGGGTCATGCATTTATTTTCATCCCAGTCTGTATGTTCTCCCTCTTCAAAGCCTCTGATGAAATGGGACTTTCTCCCATGAAAGCTCATGCGATAAATAAATCTGTTAGTCTTTAAGTGCCACAGGACCCCTTAACTTTTTTTATTTGCTTTCCTAGACTAACACAGCTGCCCCTTTGGAACTTGCTATTGATCGAGGGCTGAAAAACCTTCTCTGCCCTGAGTGGGGACTGCACTGAATTGTGAGGCTTTTTGCTGGTCCCAAGTTCCAAAGGGGCAGCTGTGTTAGTTGAGTAAAGCAAAACAAACAAACACCAAGGAGTCTTATGGCACTTAAAGACTAACAGATTTATTTATTGCATGAGCTCCCGTGGGAGAAAACCTCACTTCGTCAGAGGCTTTGAAGAGGGGGAGCTTACAGAATGGAATGAAAATAAATGCACTCCCCATGTCTTACACTCCCCTGCATTTATTTTCATCCCATTCTGTAAATTCCCCCTTTTCAAAGCCTCTGCCAAAGTGGGATTTTCTCCCAGGAAAGCTCCTGCCATAAAGGGATGTTAGTCTTTAAGTGCTACAGGATTCCTTGCTTTTTCTTGTCCCACTACACAAAATCGCTCAGTAATCGGCTCCAAAAGCCAACCACCCTGCATCAGGAAGGGGCTGCGGGATCAGGGCCCCGCACTGTCGAGCGCGGGGAGTTTGGCCGGGCGGCTCCCGGGGGAAAGCGGAGCAGAAAGCGAGTCGCGCCGCTCGCTAGCTCCGTGTGCACAGGACGCAGCTCTTGCAATCCCCGAGCAGGGAGGGGACCCAGTGTGTCGTAAAAGGGGTGGAGGAGGGCTGGGCTCGGCGGCCGCCCAGCCATAAAAAGGTGAGCGGCGTGTGCGAGAGGAGCCGGAGAGGGAGAGGGGCAGCCCCGGGTGAGAGGCGCTGGCCGCCGGGCCGGATTAAAAGGTAACCGGTGTCCCGAGCGCTTCGCTTCCCGGCTGCAGCCCGCGGGGCCGGGGCGGGGCGGCCGCCCGCAGAGTGCCCGGGGCTGGGGCCTGCGGGCCGGCCGGGGACGGAGGCTGCGGCGGCTCCGGGCTCCGGCGGGGACTGGGCGGCGCGGGGCCGGGGGAGCCGCAGAAAGGGGCGGCCCGGGGCTTCGCGGCTGGCGCTGGGAGGCAGGAGCTGGACCGGCCTTTGTAAGCCAGGACCCGCTTCGCTTAATGGGCCAGGAAAGAGGTGCCGGGGGGCAGGCAGGGTTTTACTTTCCTAACTGAGGCGGCAAAGTGGGAGAGCTCAGGGCTGTGCACGGTCCTAGAGGTGCCCCACCTGTCCTGTCCTATCTGTCTGTCTGTCCACAGCCACATCCACCTACCTATCTGCCTAATCATCTGTCTGTCCACGTCCACATCCATCCGTCTACCTGTCTGTCTATCCACAACCCCATCCACCTATTTATCTGCCTAGCTGTCTGCAACAAAAGAGATGCCAGGGTGCCGGCAGGTTTTTTACTTTCATAACTGATGGGGCAAAGTGGGAGAGCTGTGCACTGTCCTAGAGGTGCCCTATCTATCATGTCCTATCTATCTGTCTATCCACAGCCACTTGCCTAATCATCTATCTATCCACAGCCACATCCACCTATCTACCTACCTCCTTACCTATGTGCAACAAAAGAGATGCCAGGGTGCAGGCAGGTTTTTTACTTTCATAACTGATGGGGCAAAGTGGGAGAGCTCAGGGCTGTGCACTGCCCTAGAGGTACCCTACCTGTCCTATCCTATCTATCCACCTCCACATCCACCTATCTATCTACCTATCTATCCACATCCACCTACCTAATCACCTATTTATCTATCCACATCCATCTGTCCTACAAAGAGAAAAGTGTTTCTTCACAGAATAGCTCCCCACTTAGCATAAACCAGGCATTTGTTAGCCACCTGATCTCCTTAAAAATGCTTGTTAAATAATTGAAAGGCCTGGCAGCCGGAGGCTTTATAAAAAGACCCAGTGCTGGGACTGCACGTCCTCCCTCATCAGGGTCTTTCACGCTCCATGGCACTGAAGTTACTTTGCATTAGTGAAAAGGGAAATGTTCTGCCACCAAACAGAGTCTGGCTGTCAGAAGAAGTGTTTTTCTAACTTCTCGCCTTCCCCTGTGCTGCCAAGGTGGAGTGTGAGCATGGGGTGCAAGGCAAGCTTGCCTGGGCTGGGCTGAAGTTGCAACCAGTCTCTCTGGAATAGAGATCTTAAACCCGTCTAGGTTTTTGTTTGTTTGTTTGTTTTTTTGCTTGCTTTTTTTTTTTTTAATTATAATTATTTATTTATTGTTCCTGGCCAGCAACATGTAGCAACGGGTCTCAGCCTGGCCAGAAGATTTTGCTGTTGAGTTCAGTGGCTGCACGACTGGATCCACAGAAAGGGTGGTTTTAAGCCTAGGCGTGGGAGGAAGGAAATATTCCCTTGATTCGAATAGTGAATTCTTTCCTGTCAGGAGATGTCCATATCGTACAAACTGGCAAATGCATTAACTAATGGTCTCTTCCCTCCTCGCCTCCCCCACAAGAGAGGGGATGGAGTGACACCCCCCCCCCCCCCAGGGCTAGGAGTCCAGTGAGAATTTCTGGTTAGACTACAAAGCAGCAGTTAAGGGTAATTCTCACTTATGACTAAAGGAGCTTGTTTTTTCCCCCTTATGCCTGGGGTCTCAAACACACTGCCCGCATGCGGCCCACAATGACACATCATTGTATGGAAATGTTTCAGTAGTGCAGCCCTCAGGCTAACATACTACTCCTCATGCAGCCCTCTATTAGTCCTCATGCAGCCCTTGTGGTGATTTGAGTTTGAGACCCTTGCCTTACACTGTTTCCCAGCCAGCTCCATAGTGGAGTGGAGCTGGATGCTCTGGATTTGGCTCTTTGCTGAAGACCTCTAATTAAAAAGCATCCTCCTTTTAAGATTTGATTCTAACCCTGTTGAAGTCAGTGGGGGCCAAACTCTCAAATGGTGTAAATCAGTGCAGCTCCATTAACTTCAGAGAACTTTGGTTCCAACTGCTACAGTGTTGTTGCCATCAAACTGTCTGTAAAATGAGGCTCCATATTTAGGGCCAAATTCCACTTTGAGTTGCAGGCATGTTAATGTGGAGTGGCTCCTTTGCTCTGTTAGCAATCATCTGGATTTACACGGGCTGAGAGCTGTATGTGGCTCCTAAAGTCTCTGTAAATTTCCGTAGCAAATTTGCTCAATTTACGAATCAACAGCATGTTATTCTTGTGTGGCAATCGCTGCAAGCTCCAGCTGTGCTGCGGGAATCCAGCTGTGGCCCTTCTGCCATTGCTGCCATCGCTTGTAATAAAGAGTCTGTAATTGGCACTTGGCTGGCAGTTGTTTTGGTCATTGAAACTTGAAGCAGACTACTACTTACTCTCTTGTAGCTGCATGGGACTAAGAGGAGTAACAGCTGGTGGGTGTCAGCAGAGTCTGGAGCTGTGACTCAGAGCCCCACAGGGAGCAGATCTGGAAAGTAAGGGTGGGTGGTCACTATCGTGTAGTCACCTTTCTCACCGTAGCTGCACATCATTATGGAGGTTACCTCCTCCGTCAGAGATCAGGCTAAAGGGAGTGGTTCTAGGCTCTGCATGACTGATGAGCTGAAGGAATTTTAAACCATTATTTTCTTGGCATAATTTTGTTAGAAACCAGTTAAAGACTGGACCAGGCTGCTAGCTTTGGAGCTTGATTTGGAGTCCCACAGTTGAGGGGTCCTGTGGAGCGAGGGTTTTGCTTTGGCCCATTTCAAAGAGAGGGATCCAACTGTCTATTGCATTACATTCCTTTTGCACCACCCTGCAGGCTATTCAGACAGCAGAATTAGTCACTGGGGTTTATGCCCACAAGAGGGTAATTCCATGGGGGCTGTAAGGCCAGAGTAACAGCTGTGTGCCACACACCCTCACAGTCCCTGTAGTTAAGGGCATGGCTAGAGGCAAGGCAGTGTTCCTAGAATGCTGCTGACCCAAGGCTATTCTTGCTTACCGTAATGATTTCTTTGGATTGTATGCAGCCTGCCATTAGTTAGCACATCACTGAAGCTGATTTTCATTTCCCCCAGGGCCTGGTTCCAGAATATAGGGGGGCACAAAAGTTATGCTCCCCACAAGTTCATGCAAGAAGTGTAATTCAGCCAGAACTGATCAGATCGCTAAGGTCTGTGGATAAATTTGAGCAATGATTTAGATTTAAGATGGCCCTAACATATCAGGTGCTGAGTTTTGGTGCCAGGACCTTTAAAAATGTCATCCAGTTTGAGGTCAAAAACCACTTTAAAACTTTAGCAGGCTCTGGGCGTTAGAGTGTTTAAATTCCTAAGCCTGCATTCAGAGCTGGGGGTGGAGGGTAGGCGTACCATGAAATTCAGTGGCATTGTGCTGCCTTCCACCCCATCTGAATTTGGTCATAATGTCTCCATCACATGCTCTTTGGGGCCAGAGGCAGAATGAGGAATCCATGGGGACTGGCTACCTCCACAACTCAAAAGCACATCAGCAGCAGTTACACTGCTTGGGATACGTGTCCGTCTATCCTCCTGCGTCAGGGCACAAGCCAACCACTCAGTCCCTGAGAGTGTGAGAACCTACCCCGTGGGTGTGTTATGGCATAGTTATCCCTTATGGGTGTTTTACATCTTCTTTTGAAGCAGCTGATATTTTCTGCCATCAGGCACTGGGCCAGGTGGGCCATTGGTCAGATGCAGCATATGGCAACTGCTGTATGGTTCCTGTTAGTTAACGATACAGAATTTAATTGATGTGTGTCAGCAAAAAATGCTAAATGCCTATGAAATAAACTACAGTAGCCTCTTTGATTAGCCACCTGAGGAACTAGATGTACTTAGAATATGTCCTGAAAGTCAACAGATTGAGCCCCCTAACTTGTCAGTTCCTCCGAGGGAAGCCAAGTCAAGAGGCAAGGATGCCCCCAATAATGATGTCTCGTTCATCGTGCGCCAGATGCTGTGATGCAGGGACAGCAGCAAATTGCTTCACTGATCTCAAGGTCCCAGAGGCAAAGTGGAGAGAAGTAGTGACTCAGGCAACCAAGACCTTAAGCAGGTTCCAGATCCTGCAGTACCCTCATTGAACTAGAGCAGGTGGACGAGGACTGGAGGCCTGGTGTCGTGGAGGACTCAGTGTAGAGAGGAGAACAGGGTTGCATTACTTGGTGAATTTAATGGCATTGTGGGCTGTTTTTGCTTTTGCAGTTGGGAACGAGGCGGTGGCTCACCATGGCCTTGGCGGACAATGCGAGCTGTGCCAAACCCAGCGAGGACTTCCCCTTCCCAGAGATCATTGAGCTCAATGTGGGCGGGCAGGTCTACATCACCCGCCACCCCACCTTGGTCAGTGTGCCCGGCTCACTTCTCTGGGAAATGTTCACCCAGAAGAATACGCATTCCTTGGCCCGGGACAGCAAGGGCCGCTTCTTTGTGGACCGGGATGGCTTCCTCTTCCGCTACATCCTGGATTACATGAGGGACCAACAGCTTGTGCTGCCTGACCATTTCCCTGAGAGGAACCGCCTGCAGCGGGAAGCTGAGTACTTCAAGCTACCAGAGCTCGTCAAGATGCTGGCCCCAAAGGTCAGCAAGCAGAACTCGATTGGGGATGACCCATGCCAAAGTGACCCAGAGGAGCTGTCACCTGGTGCTGACACAGCCCGCAACATTGCCTCTGTCAGCACTGCCCTGGCTAACACCCCTGGAGGTTCCTTTGCCACAAGTGGGAGTGGTGCTGGCCCTGGCCCTGACAGCCGAAGGTCCGGCTTTATCACCATCGGCTACCGGGGCTCCTACACCCTGGGCAGGGACAGCCAGACGGATGCCAAGTTCCGCAGGGTAGCGCGGATCATGGTGTGTGGCAAGACCTCACTGGCCAAGGAAGTCTTTGGAGACACCTTAAATGAGAGCAGGGACCCTGACCGGCCCCCAGAGAGGTACACCTCCAGGTACTACCTCAAATTCACTTTCCTGGAGCAAGCCTTTGACAGACTGGCCGACGCTGGCTTCCACATGGTGGCGTGCAACTCCACAGGCACCTGCGCTTTTGCCCATGACCAGACAGACGACAAGATCTGGACCTCTTACACCGAATATGTTTTCTACCGTGAGTGACGTTTACCAAAAGCCAAACACCAAATGCCAACTCTCCCTCCCCATCTGCTGTGCTGGCTGTTTTCTTTAGAACTTAGACATCAGACCCTTGAACCTTGATATTTTTCCTCCTTCCTTTACATTTGTTTTTCCACATTGAACCCTCTCCGGCTCCCTCTTGTACTGGTTACTGAATAACACCAACCTCCCATCTCCAACTTCCAGCAGTAGCTCCCAACCCTTCCTGGATCCTGGACATGGCTATTCTTGTATGGGGAGGGAAGGGGGAAGAAATCGCTCTGGGATTCTTGCAGCTGGATAAGTTCACCAAACTTAATGAGTGAAGAGATGCTGAGCTGAGTTCCAGCCATGTTATAAATTAGAACCAATCCCCAGCCTCACGATATGGATATCAGAGTAAATACAGCACATTTCTCCATTTTGTCAGCTTGTGCAAGGGGAATCTCAGTTCCACCTTATGAATGAGAGCAAAGGGGAAAGAGATGCTGATATTGTAGATATATTGCCAGTAGCCTGTGTAAGCAGCTTAATATTTAGACTGCCAGTCCTTGAAAAGGTTAGAGAGAGAGATGTGGCACATGTTTGCAACTCTGGATTCAAAACCTTTCTTTTGCTGTAACGGAGATGCTTCTTAGTTCTTTGATATGGACTGAGACACACACACACACACACACACACACACACACACTCCTGTGTATATACCTGGGTTTGGACAGGTGGGAGAGGAGGACCTATGAGGAATCATCGCACAACAGGGTGTATAATAGACCATTAGGACAGTTTGATATCACTGTCAAATTTACCTTCCATCTTTCTGTCACTTAGAGTAGGACGAAGATAATCAGGCTTCAGGAGGACGGCCTTTGCTACAGCGAATGACATTCTGGTTTGCCCAGAGCTATGACTATATATTTATAGATTAAAGAGAATCTTAACTAAAATGGAGGGGGGGGGGGAATCTTTTGCCACTTCACTGGCAACCTTTTGTTAGGCCTCCTTCAAACTGTGGTGCTCAGCTCTCTGTTTGTGGGCCTGAGGCTGGCTGGCTGTTGCTTTACCATGCCTGGGCAACATGTAATAAAGGAACAGAAAAAGACCTGCCTCTGTGTTAATGTGCTGAGGTTAAAGGCAGAAAAACTGGTGCCCTTTTTTGATTGAAAGCACATGAAGCTGGGAATGCTTCTTGTCTAGAACTCAGGGATCTTGGGGTAAAAGAATCAGCCAAGCAAAAGGCATTTGATGTGGGTTTGTCTTCTGGGATATTTTTTTGTTTTCCTTTGAATGCAGCTATTGACATCTTTGCAATCAGAAAATGCGCTTTCTACCTGGCCTTCTCCCCTGGTGTCTTCCTTCAGCCCTATTCACCTTTTTGAACCTTCCCCCTCTCTTGCATAAAGGGTTGACTTGTTAAACTATTACCAGGTATCAGAGTTACTGCTCGTGAGAGAGAGGTACCAGGCATTTACGGCCTGATCCAAAGCCCTTTAAAAAAAATCAAAGGACAGGCTCACATTGACTGACAGGACTTGGACTATGGATCAAGTCTGACTGTGTCAGCAGGCATTGTTTTCCTTGCTGTTCCAAATCTGGACTCCCACACTGTTCTGCCGATACACCCTGATCTTGACGTGCAGTCCACCCTATTATTCAAGTCCTGGCTGTTTGGGAGGACAGTGGCTGCTGTGTGTGGTATGTGGAGAGGGAGGGTGAGATAATTACACCACTTGGATACTGGCCAGAGATTTTCTGGAGCGAGTGGAGATGTGGGGGAACACCTAGTGCTTCCTTAAAACCATGGAGGACTGAAAAATATTCTAAAAAAGAAAAAACCAAGAACAGGAATTTGGGGCAAAAAATAACTACAAAAGCTTCCCCATCCTGAAAACTCACTGAAGAAGGAGAGTGAGGAAAATTGTTTTTTAAAATGGTGAGTGCTTCATGATTTGCTTAAGGGAACACAGTCCCCTACTTTTATGCTCTGGGGGTGGGGGTGATTCTTTTTTTAATCTCAAAATCAAAAGGGTTTGTATATGGCATGAAGAAGACAGGTCTGAGGCTATGTGCAGCGATAATGGCACAAGATCCAAATGAACAGAGATATGTCTGTGTTTGTTTGCTTTTGTAATCTTTAAACATTCTTCTGGAGCACTGGTAACTAGAGCTGATCAGAAAATGGAATTTCTACCCCGTGGGAAATACCAGCATTTTGGTGTTTTGTTTTTGTCCCATGTTGGTAAGAAACAATCTCCAAATTTTTCATGGGAAGAAAAATTCTAGAATATTTCTCTCTGGAAGCCTTCAAATGGCCATATTGAAATGAAACATTTCAACAATGGGAAATCATTGTTTTATAATTAAATATTAGATATTATGTATTGAATAAGTATTATATTGAAACTAATATTCTCAAATAAAAGACAATGAGAATGTCAGAACAAAATAAAATACTCACTTTTGAATTTTCTGGCAACTTTTGTGTCAAAAATTTCTTCAGAACTGACCAGTTCCTGTGAAATATTTTGATTCCAACAGAACAGCATTTTCCAGTTGAGAGACTTAAAAGGAAGAACTGATTAATCTAACCCTTAGGTATCCTTCTCATTGAATTTCATGGGGATGAAGAAAGACGTTCAATAGCAGACAAGCACTTTTGAAAACCCCTAAGGCTGATAAAAGTGACTCTACTAGCCTATAGGATGTAGGATCATTTCTAGAGACTTTCTGAAAGGTTCTATAGAAAAGTGGTAGCTCTCTGTTAAATTCTGAGTGGAACTTGAAAAAACCCAGTGAAACATTCTTATCCTTCATTAAATTCCTAGTGAGCAAATTCAATGGGCCAACCTCAGCAAAGTGCAAAGCCAAAACAGCAAAGTAAATTGTGAAAGATGTGAAGATCCTTTGTGTTAATTAGTTAAGGATAAGAGACACAGAGGAGAGAGATCTGGTTTTGCTTAAGTGGTGGTTTGTTTTGTGTGTTTAAATGCAGAATGAGTGTTTTATTGACAATTCCTCTTTGACAGCAGTTGTCTGCATTTCTGTTTCAGTGTTCTAAATATTTAGTGGATGGCCTGGCCCCAAGCTTTGCCATTTCAGAGGAACCTGGAAAAACTCAACTGTCTGAACATTTGTACTTGTTTTTCAGGAACTGTCCTCTCCCCTGGACTTTTCCACTAAGGAAGGCTTTTTAGCATCAAGCAAAATAAAAGCTGTTCCCCTTTTGATAGTTCTGCAGCAGGAACTGAAATACCAACAGAAGAACATATTTTTGTAAGAAGGCAGCAGGGCCTGGTTAACAATTTATTGGAGACCTGGGTTTATAGATCACAAGGGACCATGTCTGTGATTACGTAGACTAACCTGCTGCATTGCACAAGCCATGAGCTTTCTCTGTATTAATTCCTGTATGAGCTACAGCAGCTCCTTTAGAAAAATACCCAATCTTGATTTTAAAATAGCTAGTGCTAGTCTACTGCTCAAGCTGGCTGGAAAACGGTTGTTGCATTTTACATAAAATTATGAAGTTCTGAGATTTGTTTTCATCCTGTCACACACCAAGACTGAGAGCTTTTGAAAATGTTTTCCAAAAGATGAGAGCAAATAAGTGTTCTGCCCAGTGATTAAGGGTACTCCTCTTAGGTTCAAATCCTTGGGTCACCCACATCCCAGGAGGATGAATCACATGATTCTGGAGTGAGTCTCTCTTGTTTTGGCTAGTAATTCCATCCAGAAACCTGAGACATTTTCCTAACTAAACACTGATGCAGTTCCATGAAAGATTTCAGATTCAGTGCAAAAAAGTTTAGTCAAAAGTTTTTTGACCAGCTCTATTCACCACAATCCTTGGTTTGTTGGTCCAATGGGTAATTACTCTTGCTGTTAAAAATGTGTGCCTTTATTGGTCCAAACTTACTTCTGTTCCCAGTGCTGCCAGTGTTTTGCTGGGAAGGTTGCATCACTGCTGGGTGTCTCAGTCTCCTCATCTATGTAAAAGGAGGCAAGCGCTACTGACTTCCTTTATGAAGAACTTTGAGATCTATGGACAAAAAGATGTATTATTTCTTGGTATTTTGAATCCCAGCTCCATGAGCCATTAACGAAGCATGGGAAGAAAGCACATATAAATGCCCATACTCACTCCTTGTTAGTTCTATTGCCTCATTGGCTAATGGGACCATTAATGAGCACAAGAAGCTTTAATAATTGCAAGGTGGGTATTTCTCCATTAGAGAGTGACCTGTGCACCATGGAAAGTGGGCTGGTGATACAGACTAATGCACCCTTGATGCAGAGGCAGATTCAGAATTATGGCTTCTTAGTCTACAGTTTCAGAGGAGAATTTAGATACCAGACTCTCATATTCCACTGGGATGGCTCCTGCAATGATAACAGGCAGGGGAGGTGTTAGGTGGCTGAGGATGAAGGGCAGTTAGAGATCCAACCTTTGCAGCAGGGTCCAGTCATTTTAATCAAACAACAGTAGAGTGAAAAAAAACAAAAACAAGTGAAGGGTTGTTTTCCTGATCCAGGATAACCCAGCATCTCCCTTCCCCTTCCCTCAATCTCTCCCACCACATAGCACTGCTCTTCACGGCAAGGGACAATTCAACTCCCTTTTCCCACACCTGTCTTACAGCCTACTCTCCTGCTTCCCCCATCGCCCCAGGGCTGGCCTTCAGGGATTGCTCTGTGCGTGGAAGCAGGGTCCCCTACAGAAGACATACATAAAACCAAAAATGTAAAGAGACACACTCAAGAAGTGGGTGATGTCCTGAAATTCAGGGCAGCCAGAGGGGGTGCTGTGACAGAAAGGTCTCTGGTCTGAGCAAGGCAAGGTTGGGTTGCCATCTCAGGCACACCCTCTTTGGCCTCACCTGCCAGTTTCTGCCTGCTCCACCAGCATTAGGAGCCAGTGAGGTATCAAGGCAGGGGGAGGAGAGGAAAAAACAGGGTGATGGAGTACTTGGCAGAGAGCTCACAGGCAGAAAATAGGAGGTTAGAGAGGGGTTTAGGATCTAGGAGGCAAAGTGACAGGGAATCTGGCACAATGTGCAGGAGGCCAGCATACGGAGCAGGAGCTGAGTGCAAGGAGGTGCTAGACAATCACACTTGTTCTCAGTCGTCTAGTGTTTGCATGCCTGTCCGTTTACTTCCTAGGTGCTGTCATAGTCATCACCACAGCATGTCACATCCCAAAGGATCAGAAAGGCTTTGCAATCCAGCTGCACATAGAGCAGCCATCTCTGGGGTGAGAAAGAAGGGCAAAGCTTGTCCAGGGCCACAAGGAAGGATCTAAGGTGCCACCACCCTCCTGCTAGGGGCTCTGTAGCAAAGTGCCTCCTTTGAGGATCATAGGTTGAGTTCCTTATTTGCACCCAAATATATACATGTGGTGAACTCCTCAATGGTAACTTATGGGAGCCTGGTGCCATAGAAAACATTCTGTGATCAGGCCTAAAGGTCTACAAACTCCTGGCATTCTGGCGCCATAGAAAACCTTATGCATTAAACATCTGAGGTAAAGCCCATTGATGTACATGAAAAGATGTGAGAATGGCAATTCAGGGTCAGACCAATGGTCCATTTAACCCAGTATTCTGGGTTTTGACCCTGGCCAGAGCCAGGTGCTTCAGAGGGATTGATCGGAACATGGCAATTATTGAATGATAAATTCCCAACATCCAGTCTCGGCTTCTGGCAGTGACAGGTTTAAGGACATCCAGAGCATAGGGGGTGTCCCTGACCATTTTGGCTAATAGCAGTTGGTAGACTTGTCCTCCATGAACTCTGCTGACAGCAATGGATCAAATCCTGCCAGATTAAAAAAAAAAATGTTTTAGTGCTAAAGACCTGCACCTATAACAAGAATGTGCTGATCTCTCTTTTCAGTATATAGACTTCTATGAGCATTTACATGAAAGAAAAAAAAACAAACACCAAACCTTGGAAATTCCTGATAAAAGCCTTTGCTGATTTAAAATTAAGGTTGCCACATGACAAAATGTAGCTGTTTATCAAGCCAACAACCTCCTCTATGAATAGTAATGGTAATATTACATACATGACCATAAGAAGTTCTTTCCATGTGTTCTAGTACTTAGGTTTTTATCAATTGTTTTTCTATAAGGGTTACAGCATTTGCTATAGCAAACTGAACCACCAGTAACAGTCATTATGCAGGAGATGAATGCAGTGTTGTCTGTCCTTCACAGCTTGAGGGACAAGCGTATTATATGAAAAATGTCAGGAGGCTACACTCAATACCTAAACTGTTTCCCTAGATGCAGGCACAACCAGTTGCACCCCAACCTTGCCCTGCCTGGTAATGAACCAGTCACAGCTGCTCTTCCTCCCTCTGCTGTGAGACAGCAGGCAGTCAGGGGGGCGACACTGCAGGAGGGAAGTCACAGCAGCTGCTCCAAACAGAAAGAGCTAATGAGATCATTGAAGGCATAAACCAGGAAGTAGGGAGGTTAAAAAGGCTGCAGGAAAAAATGGAGAGGGTGCAGGGAGGAGCCACAAACATAATGCAAGGGCTGGAGAAAAAAGTCTTGTAGTGAGAAATGAAAGGGATCTCAATCAGTTTAGCTTATCAAAAAGAAGATCAAGAGGTGCCTTGATTACAGTTCCTAAGGACCTTCATAGGCATATGGAAAACTAAAGAGCACTTCAGAAGAGAAAGGCAGGACAAGAACCACTGGCTGGAAGATGAAGCCAGCCAAATTTATATTAGCAATAAGGGACAATTTTATAACCGTCCAGTTGACTGACCATTGGAATAAAGTATCCAGGGTCCTGCTGGACTCTCCATTTTTTGGAGTCTTCGGATCAAGTCTGATGGGTTTCTGAACGATGCTTTAACCAAATATGAATGACAGGGCTCAGTACAGAAGTAAGTCAGAGGAGGGCAACAAAAATGACTAGGGGGTTGGGACACATGACTTACAAGGAGAGACTGAAGGAACTAGGCTAATTTAATCTGCGAAAGAGAAGACTGAGGGGGGATTTGGTAGCAAACTTCAGGTACTTGAAGGGGCGCTCCAAAGAGGAGGGAGCTAGGCTGTTGTCAGTAGTAACAGAGGACAGAACGAGGAGCAATGGTTTCAAGCTGCAGCTGGAGTGGTCGAGGTTGGATATTAGGAAAAACTTCCTCACTAGGAGGGTGGTGAAGCATTGGAATGGGTTTCCTAGGGAGGTGGTGGAATCTCCATCTTTGGAAACATATAAAGCCTGGTTAGACAAAACCCTGGCTAGCAGGAGTGTTGCTGGCTTACGGTCGTGACCTGGGCCTGCCCCCCTCAGCCCTGATCCTGCTCTGGGGCCCAATCCAGCCACTGCTGCTTGCTGGCAAGCGGCTTGGGGTCAGATCCAGCCCTTCCACTGCACTGTCAGCCAGGCATGGCAGGCAGGAGATGCAGGGCCTGTGCGCTGCTGGCCCCAGCACAGCAACGCCACTGTTGGTTGGGATGATTTAGTGGGAGTGGTCCTGCTTTTAGCAGGGGGTTAGACTAGAGCAGTGGTTTTCAAACTTTTTTCCTCAGGACCGAGTTGCAGGGCTGTAACTATTGTGGGGTGAGTAGGGCTTTGTCCCAGGCACCCTGGAGTGGCTTCATTGAGCCACTCCATTAAAGGGTGTGTTCCTTGTTGCTTGCCCCTGGTTCCGGCCATCGTAAGGGGTGCAGGATTCCTTAGTTATGGCTCTGCCCAATTGAAAAAAAATTATTTATGCTAATGACCCAGCAATTACATTTTTGAGCAATGCACTCCAGTATTTTGGCAGTGGCAGCAAGGGGCACTGTGACCCAGTGTTTGAAGATCTGTGATCCGGTACTGGGTCCCAACCCTAAGTTTGACAACCACTGGACTAGATGACCTCAGGAGGTCCCCTCCAACCCTATGATTCTACGAAGTGGAAAGGCTTGGTCTAGGGTCAGTTTCAGTGATGTAAAGGTCCTATCTGCTTTAAACTCTACAGATCTGTGAATTGATGAACCCTCCCTACTGCCAGGACAGCTGCTGTTAGGACTGCAGAAGGGCGAGCTGAAGGAGAGGTGCCCCCTTTCTCTCCCCATGGTGACAGACTGGATTGAAACATGCCAGTTTAAAAGCCCAGGGGGGCGGTTCATAGATACATTTTTAGTTCATCTTCAGAAACGCATTGTGTTATCAACAGTCATCTGCAAGGGCCACAGTTTAGCACCTCAGTGGTCACAGATGGTCCCCAAGACATCATTTGGGCACCCCTCTGCTGGTGTGTTTCTATGCACTGCACAGGTAGCCTGAAGCATCATAACTCTAGAAGTGTAAGAGTGAACTGAGGCCACAGAAAGTTGGAGAAGCTAGATCTCTCAGAAGTCCTCGTCCCCCCAACAGTGCCTTGTCCAGAGACCCATACAGGGAATTTTGAATCCAGTATGCTGCCAGACTGGTTGATGTGTGATGCATCACCTACCTGTCTGCCTGTGAAAGACACAGCTTTGGTTCCAAGTGAGATGGGTTAGGTGAAGGCTATCTTCTCAGTCCCACAAGGAGCACATCTGGAGCTAGCTGCAGCCTCCCATCCAGTGATGTGCTGCTTACACTATAACTCCAGTTTTCCTTAGCCATTGATAAAACACAGAGATATGTGGGGCCTGTGACAAGAAAGGTGAAAGGACTGGGGAATCCATTTATTTGTTTTCTCCATTAATAATAAAAATTCCTAGATCTCAAAGCTCTGTACAAAGCAGAGCAGTATAATTATCCTCATTTCACAGATGGAAAAACTGAGGCACAAAAATGTTTAAAGTGACTTTCCAAGGTTACACAGCACCAGCACCCAGGAATACAATCCAGATCAGCTGACACCTATGGCAGTGTGCTGGCCATTAGGCCAAACCGTTTCCTTGCAACTGCAAGCAATACTGGAGACAGCACCGCTGCTCGGCCAACAAACCTCTGCTGGGAGTATTTCCTATGGGTTATGGGAGGTGTCCAGCACATGGCGATGAGATAACAGGATGCTTCCATTGTGGGCTGTGAAATGGGGCAGCAGGTGAGAGAGGTCAGATGGCAGGGCCATAACTACAGTGGGGCGAGTGGAGCTTTGCCTTGAATGTGCCAGTGTGATTCTATTGAGCCACTGCATTAAAGGATGCGGTCCTTGCCACCTGCTTCAGGCACTGGACATTGTAAGGGTGAAGTGTGATTGGAATGCATACCAGGTGCTGTATTCTTTAGTTAAAGGTCTGTCAGGTTGGATCAATGCATTCTCTCCTAGGACATTTTCAAACCCACCTGTGATTTGGCACCACCTGCTCTATTCCCAAGGCAAAGGAGTCTTTCTGTTCCAGTGCATGACCTCCTGTGAGGGCAGCTATCATACAACTGGTAAACCATATGACTCATTTGAGTGATAAAGTTACCTTGGGGTGAGAACAAGGCCACTACAGTTCTGGTGCTCATGGCCAAGGTGAGATTTATCATCCTGTCCCAAGACATTAATCCCCCTGGGCCTTTCCAGAATGGTGGGACTTTCTGGAAAGTCTGCACTGCAACTAGACAATTTGTTGCTTGCTTGTTACCAGATACCACAGGAGCACAGAAACCTCCTAAGCCTCCACCTGAAATGGGACAATGCAAGTCAGTGGGAGGTAGAAGACCATGCAGCAATTCTGCTGAGTAAATGTAGCTCTTTGTAGAGCTCTGTTGAGTCCCAAAGAAACCCCAAATACTCATCAGAGCCATCAATGACCTCTTCTGCCAGCTGGATGAGGAGAGCTGAAAGAATGTTTGCACAGAAACCCAGGTTGCCTGTTCACTGAGGCAGCAAGAGAGGCTTTAGAAACCTGCTGGTCCCCAATCAGCTTACAAGCCTGAACTAAAGGTGCCTCAGCAGATCAGGAAAGCAAAGGGAATGTGGCTGTGCCCCAGAAATGTGGGCTCCGATCAGTGTGACAGACAACTTCAGTCTGACGGTCCCAGAATAAGCTATGTGGTGCTTTTGGTCACACCTCAAAACTATTGCGCTTTAGCACACTGAACAACAGAACCAGATTTTCCAAAGCACCACAAGGGATTTAGGAATGGGTCCTGCTCACTTCCATTTGGACTGGTGAGCCTAAAGCCCTCTGACATTTTTGAAAATATTCCTCAGCCTGTCCTGAGTTCACATGAGATTCAGGACTAGCCAAACCAGGATTCCACAGCTCAGATCTGATGAACCTCAGCAGAGAATTTCAGGGGTATCTGAAGTGGAAAGAGGAACATCCCCAGCTCCTGTCTGCCCCATTGCTACCTTCAGTCAGTGGAGCTGGACCTCCACATATGGGACTGAGACGACTTATGAGATTCCTCTCTCTCCATCTTCTCCAGGAAACATGCCATGAAGAGGTACACTTTCTCCACAGGCTGCTTAGTAAAAGTATCTTCTGAGCAACCAGAATGGACAACCTGATGTTAGAAATGCTGTATGAACTGTGGGAGCAGTTTTCAAAGGGAACTCCAAAGCCATTAGTGTCTTGTGTTCTCACATACCCAACTAGAGAGGTGCTTTAAAGGAGCAGGGACAGGTGCAGAGGATACTAGAATGAGTGAGGAATGGAGGGCCTGAGCCAGGACAGGTGCAGAGAAAGGAGCTAGAATAAGTGAGGGATAGAGTGCATATCTTACAAGAGAAAGTTGAAAGAGCTGGGTTTGTTTACCCCAGTCAAACCAGTATCTGCAAATGGTGTAGTGGTGCATGCCTTTGCTTAATATGTAGAAGGCCCTGGGTTTAAGCCCCAGGGGGTTGGACTTGATGCTCTCATGAGGTCCCTTCTAATCCTATGAGTCTATTCTATTCTAAATGAAGGCTTGGAGTGGGTGGGTGTGATTACCCTCCATAAATATATTGGAGGGTAAACATCAAGCAGGGAGAAGAACTATGGAAGCTGATGGACAGTGTTGGCAAGAGAAAATAAGGGAATAAACTAGCAAGAAATAAATGTAGACTGAAAATGAGACAGTTTCTAGCCATCAGCGGAGTGAGATTCTGCAACATCTTCCCAATACGGGAAGATGGGGCAGGCAACTTAGCTAGTTTTAAGATGGAGCTTGATGAGCTGCTGGATGGGGGTGTAGGATAGGGTTGGCTGCTGGAGCAGGGACTAGGACCTGATGGCTCAGGAAGGTCCTTTCAGTTTCACAAATCATGGTAACAACCCTGTCTAATCTCCTGCACTTGGCTGCTTACTGAACTTCACTCACCGACTCAGGTAGTAGGCCTGTAAACTCTGGCTGAGTTACTGAAGCCTCAAATCATGGTATACAGACTTCAAGTTACAGAGCTGCCAACATTTACTCTAGTTCAAACCAGCCAGCGACCCATGCAGCACGTTGCAGAGGAGGGTAAAGATCCCATGAACCTGATTTTCAGGCAGCAGCTACTCAGCACTTTCTTCCCTCTCTTGGCTCCCCACCCCACCTCTTGCTTTGTAAAATCTTGGTTGTTGTGCCAAAAGTTAGGCCCCATCTCCTGCATTCCTGGCAGTCACATGGGCAACCAAAATGCCCAACTGTCTTGTGTGGGCATATGAGCCAATCTGTGAGCACCAGGGCAGTACTGGACACCCAGTGTCACTGGAAAACAAACAAGGAGTCTTCTGGCACTTTTAAGACTTACACATTTATTTACTGCATGAGCTTTCCTGGGAGAATATCCTACTTCATCAGATGCTTGAAGATGAAGAACGTATAGAATGAGAGGAAAATAAACACAATGAAGTGTAGGTCATAGGATCAGTTCAGATTGTTACAGTGGGATTTTCTCCCATGAAAGCTCATGAGATAAATAAATTGGTTAGTGTTTAAAAGTGCCACCAGACTCCTTGCACATTTTGCTGAAGTAGAATGACATGGCTACTCCTTTGGAAAGCATCACTGGAGACATTTGAAAATTAGCTCTGTAATGCCAGAGTATATCTGTTGCGTTCCATGTGGCTACTGGTGACATTAATAAAACTTTGGTGCCTGGCTAAATTCAGGCAGATAAAACATAGGGGCTTGATGCTCAGATAATGGAAATACTGAGAGAAGTGGGGGCTCAGCCAGTCTGAGAATCAGGCCCTGTCATTTGTGAATTTGGGCTGTGATGTATCTGTGGTGGGGATTACTACCCCTTTAAGGGACAATTTGGAGTTTGGAGCAGGAACAGCATGCCTGCAATCAAGGCACAGCCTGATCTGGGCTATATACACAGGACATGGCAGGGGAGGGAAATTGGAGTGAAGTTGGCTGTTCAGGGCTTCCCAGAGACCAGCTGAAGGTAGGAAGTAGGGATCTAATTTTTTAACTATACATTTGGTTGTGCTAGGAAAAGAATTATGAATTGGGCTGAAGTGTTCCTCCTTGAGCTGATGCTAGAGGGACAAATCTAACCTGTCCTCCTCCTAGACCAGAAGGAGAGCTGGAGATGCTGCTGGCTGGGTCTGGTTTGATCCTTTTTTTTAAGGTTTTGTTCTGGGCTGTTTTGTGGATCCTCTAGGATGTTACCCTCTTGAGGGCCACACATCAGGTCATACTACAGAGTGAAGCAGAGGCCTGGGAAGCAGCTGCAGTCATTGTCAGCTAGACATTCTCTACTGTAGGCTAGCTGCCTGGCTGAAGTAAACATTAACTTACCCCAGCTGCTGGCCCTAAAGATATAATAGACTTTAACAGCCTAAGTAGCTTGATTTAGGCTTGTACCTCCTGTTCCTAGCTTCTGTTGCAAACAATTCTTGCTGTGCTCTGGTTGTATGTCTGGCTCAGCCCTGGGGCCTCTGTGCTTTGATAGCTCCACCTACCATGTGGCTCTCAGCTGACTTATCTACAGAAGACTTTTCTAGGATAAGGGAGTTCAAAGGCAGACACCTTTTCTAGTTAGGACAGATCTGGATAGCTTCAAGTCTTCCCAAAAAATGTATTGCAGCTCCATGTCAGGGCATGTGTGTGTTTTGTTTGTTTGTAATAAATGACTTATTTACCAGTTCTTCCCACACTTTAAGGTGGGGGAGGTGGAAGCAATGGTGACTTCTCTGTGGCCTGCCCACCTCTGGTCTGATTTAAACATGGTGGCAATCCGAATGGGTATTGCTCAGGCAGAGGTTTCTTGCTAGCAGGGACTATCACTTCATTTCTCTTAGCTTTAGTGAAAATAACAAAGAATCAGTGCAGAGGCTCAATGGGGAAGCACAAGAAGGGTCTCCTCTGTAACAGGGATGGTGTGTTAGCACAGAACAAAATGATTGCTTAAGTTTGCATGTTGGGGGGGAGAGTTCTTAGATACCCAAAGGGGCATCATGGAGGCAAATAAAGAGCAATGCAGTTTTGAGGCTATATATTGCACTAAGCATATATCAGAAGACTTCTTCAGACTAGTGATTGGTGGGAAGGGGGAAAATCATCTTGAACATACCAATGTGACCAGTGGGGGAAATGTTCTCCAGGGGCCCCTGTCTAGATGGCTTCCAACGGTGAATGCTGTTTGTGCTATATCACTAGCTGGTGTGTCTGTCCTGTTCTATGGTATTCTAGAACGAGATTTCACCAAACTAGGAACAAGTGAACTCCAGGATCATTCTGTCCATCTTCCTGTGGAGCTGCAGAGGGTCCCCTTTAAGCTCTGCAGCTTACCTTGCACCCCCAAAAACTGGCTGTTCTGATGAAAGGTCAATTAAACCAAAAATCACACCCTAGCAGGTTGCTCATGGTCCCAAAAGAGCACTGACTTACTCCCAATCAATTGGTATTCCAGATCTTACAACAGTGGTAGCCAATTCCATCCTTAATGGTTCATTAGCTAAGAAAAGGAGAGAGGTTATTGAGTGGTTAAACAGATAAAAATATAATATGGGGGCGATGACTTCTAATACCAAATGGTGGTAGTGATGTAACTAACTGCTAATTTCCCAAAAGTCTTTTCAGGGTCCCTAGCTTGTCTGGGGGAGCTCTGCTTTGCATAGGGTGCATTTCCCAGGGAACCTAGAGATGAAGGATCTTTCCTTGAATCTGTGCTTAGAGCTGCTTCACATAGCAAACAGGCTGACAGGGTCATTTCCAGTGTGGGAAATGAGGAATGTGTTTAACTCTTCGACCTTGATTTGTCACACAATAACAGCTTGCTTTAAAATTGACTGTTTTCCCTTAGTTCTTTATTTGCATTCCACCAGGCTGGCCTCTTCCTGTTTGGTTATTTGAGTTCCTCAAAGTGTTGGGTGTGCCGGGGGGGGGGCAAGGGCCTCACTATGGGATTACCACAGTGCTCAGTTCTGGCCTTCCTCTCACTCCCCCCAACCCCAGCACTCAGCCTCCCAGTGTTGGTGCCCTGCTTCTGGTCATGGGAACCTGTTGCAGCTCTTAACTGCTGTGCCCCAACTGTGGCTGTGTTCTCAGAACTAGATGGGGAGAGCTTGGTGGGCAGAGGGAACAGACAAGTGTAAGGTGGGGGTAAGGCCAAAATTTTGAAAAACCTAGGGTTATTTAGTGATAGGGCTATGCACAGTGCAGGCTTCTACCCTGTAACAGAGACAGATAAAACAATGCAGCTGACATCCCATTAGTTTTAATGAAGTTTGAATTCCAAATACACTTAACAATCCTGTCTGGCTCTGCTACACAAGTGAATTGGCCTGAGGCTTCAGTGTGAGCTGGCACTGGATCTGCAGACATCACAGCCACACATGTATGAGACCTCAAGAGCTATATATGCAGACTGAGGACTCCTAAAGCAGCAAGTCACATTGAAGGAGAATGGGGGATCCAGATCCTTTGGATACTTTAAAATCTTGGCCCTTGCCCTTACATGATTCTCCCATTCCCCTTCAAGATGGGCAATGAATGACCTAGAAGAGGCGAAGGCTGTGGAATGGCGATGGAGTTTCGAGAGGTAGGTTAGATGCGTGTCCTATGCATCCTACTGCCATGGTCTTGCTGTGGTTTTAATGGTTCTGCCTCCCCCAAAAGTCAGGGGAAGGGTTCTACCCAGGTGGCTGGTTCAGCATCATTTCTAGCTGCACAATGTCACATTTCCTGGCCTAGTTGCAGTTCAGTTCACCCCTGCTTCTCACTAATCACAGGAACAAAGCCTAGTGTAAGAGGAAAATGACTTTAAAATATTAAATGCCTGCATGTGTGTTTCTTGCATAGTCTAAGCATCCTCTTGAGGAGCCCCTGGCAACTCTGTTTCCCCTCAGTAGGCTCTGAGGTTTCCTTTGCTCAAAGAGTTTCTCTTCTAAATCCTCCTGGCTCCTTCAATTTCCTCTCCACACAGTCCTGCTGCAGTAACCAGCTGGGCCAGGGCATCAATGTGAATGACTTTTGTCACAAGTGTCTGCTGAGATGGGTAGATCTGGCTCTGCCTCCTCTCCCCTCTGGTGCCTTTCCTGGCAATCTTGCCATTGGATTAACTCAACACATGTACGCTAAACATCACAACCATCCAGTCGGATACAGAGTTCATGGACTATTACAGGCAGCTCCCAGTTGGTTAGGTGCCCATCTTTATGCCAGCTGGCTTTGCCTTGCTATGGCCTGCATTTGGAGGTGCAGCTCTTGAGGAGGGGTGCAGTGTTTGAGCTGCAGCCCTGGGAGATGGGACTCCAGCCCACCTTTGTAGCTCCCATATTCTGGGACCCCCTGTGTCAGGAGCTGCATGTGGTAGCTGGGGAATAGAGCAGGTCTTATGGGCTGGGGGAAATCCCTTTTCCCTGAGGACCATTTTGCCTCTCTTAGGCTTGCTGGAGTGAGTGGAGGCTGGTGTCTAATTCTCTGTGCTCCCCCATGGATAGGTGTTTAGTTATGAGGGTTTCTGACCACTGCTCACAAGTCTGCTGGGGCTAACTGGCAGCAGGTGAGGCTATGGGGCAGGTCACATAGCTTCACTCTGCTGCACTTTCTTGTGCTATTTGAGCCCCGGACCCCCAAAGAACAGGGTGGTTGAATACAGTTGGCTCTAGCGCTCTCTGGGATGATGCAGGAAGGTGGCTCAGGGCTCCCACTTGCATGTTGGTGCAGACAGCAATACAGAGGCATACCAGAGATCCTATGACCATGTTATATCTCGGCAAGGAGTCGTCGCAGCAAGTTGTCTGGAGAGCAGGGTGACTTCCAGCATGGTTGCTGCTTTACAGCCTTTGCCAGGATGGTACCTGGCTTTTTAAATCCCCAACATCATGCTCTCCCAAGAGCTTTCTGCCTGCACTTGGTTGTAGTCGCCTCTAGTATGGGTGGGTACTCTTCCCAAAGAAGTCTGTTTATTATTCCCCACTTGCAGCCACTGTTGTAAACATTCTCAGCCACCGATACAGCCAGTGCCACTTCATAAGCTATTTTTCAGGCTTCTGCCATGTGTGGCTGCTTTGCTGTTGGTCACAGCCCATCAATGTTTCATTTCCAGAAAGAGCTGTGTGGTGTTGCCAGTGTATATGTACATTCACAGCCTCACAAATTACCTGCAGGAATACTTTTGCAGTTGCACACATGCAATCATAGGCAGTTGTGGGGGAGGGGGCCAGACTAGGCATTTTACTAGGGCCCTTGCATTGCAGCTGTTTTAAATTTCCCAGAAGCCCATGGGAGGTGGGGGGCTGGCAATGCATCTAAGCCTGCAGCAAGGGGGATGGAGGGGGGCAGTGAGGGAGCTGACAAGTGTTGGAGGTGGGATGCAGCTCTGGCAGCAGGGTGGGGGGGCTGGTAGAGGCCCTGGCAAGTGTGGGGGGGCACTAGGGGTGGCAGGAGATCCAGGAGGAGGCAGGGGTCACAGCAAGGCTGGGAGAAGACAGTCAAGGATGGAAACCCCAAGCCCCATCCTTAACTCTTGCCCAGGGCCCTGGAATCCCTAAGATCGTCCCTGCACACAGGCAGGCTGCGGCAATGATTTTAGGCCCACATGGGCTTCTTGCCTGGTCATGTCAGCTTACCATGCTTTAGCTGGCACAGAGGCAGAGCCAAATGCATAAGCACATGTCAAATGAACAGATGTACTCATGCCTAAGCTGGTACAGGGCACTCATAGAAGCACATTCACAAAGACATGCAAGAGCATCCATGCGGAAAAGCAGATATGTGACATTCAGGCCCGCATTTCTGCACTAACCTACATACATATTTATCTGCTCATGGTGTTTGCACAAATGTACAGTAGAACCTCCAAGTTACTAATGCCTCATGGGTGGGAGGTTGTCTAACTGAACAAAATGCTGAGTTGGTTATTTCAAAAGTTTACGTTTGAAGATTGGCTTGATACAGCTCTGAAACTGTACTATGCAGGGGGGAAAAAACTGCATTCTCTTTATTTTCTCTTAGTAGTTTAACAGAGGGCTGTGATATAGACATTTGGTTGCAAAGGGGTAGCCATGTTAGTCTAGTTCAGCAAAACAAACAAGGAGTCTGGTACTTTTAAGACTAACACATTTATCTATTATATGAGTTCTCATGGGGGGGAAAAAAAAGTCCATATGGATATTTGGTCTCTCCTGCAGCCTGATTGTGTACTTCTGGTACTAACTAAGGTGTATGGTTGACTGGTCACTTTGTAACACTGAGGTTCTCATGTATATTTGTTTACATACAAAGGCACATTTTACTTGCATACTGTTCCCACAAATGCACATAATATATGACTGAAACCACATTCAAGGTGGCACAAATACCCTGGAATCTGAGAGAGCACAGCCGTGCTTCAGCAACTGGGGAGGAAGAAGTGCAGCTTGGATGCCTCGCTTGCCTATGTATTGTCGCTCTGCAGAAAATGCCCTGCATAGAAGCCATCATATCAAGTAACTGAGAACCTGGTGAATGCAGCCTACCCAGAAAACCAGTCTTGGCATAGGTACTAACTCACAATGCTCAATGGGCTGAGGAAAAGCAGCTGGAGCAGGTAAAACAATGAAAGTCCTGTAGCACCTTAAAGACTAACACATTTCGGGTGCAGGCTTTCGTGGACTGCAACCCACTTCATCAGATGCAGATAAGTGATGCAGCTCCACTTTTCATATTCCTTTCTGACAGGGCTGGTGACTCTACTGGTGACTTGCTGTGTCGCCTTGGGCAAGTCCCAGTGTCAGCACCGATGGTATCAAGCCTTTCCTGTTCTCTGCCTGCAGCACACATCAGTTTAGTCTCCTGAGGACCGAACTGTTTAAATGAGGTCAGTGGGCTCTGCACAGAGGGGTCCAGGGAAGTTCTGTAGCTCATGATCTACAGGAGGAGGTCTGAGTAGGTTATCTAATTGTCCTCTCTGGTCTTAAATACCATAAACCTGATATCTGTAGCAGAGGGATAATGAGCCTCTCCCACAGTGCAGGGCTGCATTGAACCCTTATTAATGAGTATTTATAAAAGTGCTTTGACATCTGTGAATGGCTCTGCAACCAGTCAGTGCCATGTGCTGCTGGTTAAGATGAAACAGGAAAAAAGGGGTAGAAGGTACCCTGTAACCTTTAACCAAGTGCCAGACTCAGCATAGGCAGGACTCTAACTTATTTGTGACTTTCCCTTGACCTGGGAGTTGGGGGTGGGAGTGGCTGAGCATAGGAGTATGTTTACAAGGGAGAAATAGGCTAGATCCTTGACAGTTGTGACCCACTGATTTTTTTTCACCATGCTATACTGTTTTACACCAGCCATTTCTCCCTCTGTTTTACCCACCACCCCACCATCTCTTAATCCCTTCCTTTTGTATCTGAACAATGGATTAGAGGTCATTTAGTAAAGCATGACGTTCTATGCACTTATTGTCTGTATGTTCCATCCTATTAGTTTTAGGTGCTTGGATGTGCCATATTAATCAATTCAAAGGGATTAAAAGCCATTAGCATGCCCTGACTGAAGTGGCCCCCCCTCTTCCTTGAAACTAGAAGAGAAATTGATAGATCCTGAGGTGAGAAGGGATGACTTGTAGCTTGCTTGGGACCTGCTGTATCACACATGTTCCTGAAATGAACAGAGGCCTGAAAAGGCAAATGTGTGGTTCTTCTGCATTTGGACTAGGTTTTGCTGAGGGTTTCTGTTCTCAGGTTATTTGCAAACTGGCTTGTCCCAAAACTTTGTGTAGACGGACCCCTTTGCTGCCTGGAATTCTTCCACAATAGAGGGAATGTGGCATGTAAACAGGAAATTCTTTTACAACCCCTTGAGTCCCAGGGCTGCCAAGGCTACACTTCCCTCAGCTGACTGACTGCTCCATGGCCGTCTGAGGTCTAATCAAGTCTTTGTAAAAGTGAGGGCCTGATCTGAAATCCATGGGAGTCTTTGTAATGACCTCACTTGACCCAAATGGCATGGGTTTGTATAGATGGGGGCTAAGAATGTGTGTTTATGGAGGGTAACCCTGTAGGAGCTCCCATTATGCCTAGGGTTACCAGATGTCAGGCAAAAGGAGGACATGTCCTCCTTTCTACCTTCCTTTCAGACGGAGTACGTGCATTTTAAAATACATGATTTTGTCTGGCTTTTTACTTATAGGGGTTAAAGGATGCTGGAATGCCATGGCATACCATATTTCTATGGGGAAGTGTTACAGGGCCCCCTAAAAACAGAAGAATATTACATTAATACTACATTTTCTCCATGTGTCCTCCTTTTTGTACTTCCCTATCCTCCTTTACAGGCTTTGGTATCTGGTAGCCCTGATTATGCCAGGCCCTGTACAGACAGTTGGAGAGAGCCTTTTCCCCCTAAGAGCCTGCCATCTAAGTAGACAACAAAGGCACTGGGTGGGGAAATGGCAGGATGGAGAGATGGCCCAAGTCACACCACTGGTCCTTGTTATTCCCATGATCACCTTATTGTTGAAAAATGCAAGTGCACCACAGCTCTGCTACAGCACCTACCCCTGCCTACCAGTAACCCCTGTTATTCCAGTCCTGAGCTCTCCCTCCATCCTACCCTCCATTGCCTCTCTTCAGCTACTCCATTCAAATACACTACCCTCCTCTAGATTTCCTCCAGGAGCCTTCTTCATGCAGGGAATTGGGGAAGGGGCTGTTCCTTCCACCCTAAGATCATGGAAAGTATTTACCTCCGTCCACTTTCTTTACGCTGTCCTGGGACTTCCAGCCTTTTACCAAGCACTGTTTCAAATATCTGTGGAGTAATGTCACTGCCTTTAGCTCAAGAGGAGAGGCAGGATCAAAGGTCATTTTAAGCCATTTACTGTAACAGTCGCTGATATCTTCTCCATCAGGGACTAGGCCAACACCCTGAATAATTTAAAATAACCTCAGAGCAGTTCTATTTTGTGCTGGCTTAGCCATGGCACCAAAGAGCTGCTGTGAAAGACAGGGATGTCTGGCGTTTGCTTCAGACGCACCCTTTGCATTAGAGACCAAGCCAGGAGCTGGCATGCATGAGCTACAATCCAGTTGCGTCCCACTTGAGGAATCCTCTGCATAATGGGATAGCAAGAACAAGCCTTAAGTTTGTAATTGCCTCGCAAAACTCTGTTTATGTTTTTAGCTCTCTAAACAACATAGTTCCTTGTTTAGTGTCAAGGGACCAGGCCCTCAGCTGCTTTAAATGGCTTTTGGTCTGACTCCAACTACAGCACTATAGCCACTCCAGTTTCCACTGAGCAGCATGTCTTCTAAATGGCTTTTCCACAATATTCCTGTTGATCTGTCTTACATTCCTGGGTGTGATTTAGCACAGAATTGCAGGGGAATGGAAAACAACAAAAAGACTCCAAGTTGCAGCTCTTCAAATATCCGTCCTCCCCCCTCCACCCTTCCTCTCTTTCAGTAGAACTAAAGTATTCCCCTAATCTGGAAGAATTAACAGCCTTGTAGAGAAGCCACAGCAACACCAACTGTGAATCCATTTCTCAAATTGCCAGAATATTGACAACATAGCAACCCAATGCATCAGCATTAGTTAGAATTTGTTTTCTGTCAAATACCTCCCAGCGCCACTTAACCCACGTCTCTGGAATAGCTCTTTGTTTTCGTGGTGTTACCCTGTTTTTAGGATTGTTGATAATGCTACATTCCATCAACATATGGCTTTTACAGACACTGGAGAGCTCAGTTTTCCATATGGAGGCAGGGAAATGTGATAGTGGGTGAAGTCTTGGCAGTGGAGAAACGAACAGCCTGAACGTGTCTCTCCATCCTTCTTACAGCTGCTCTGCTTGCATGAGTCTAATTCATACTTCAGTTTATGCACATGATGGGCACAGACTGAGGGCAAGTCTACATAGTACTGCTGTAGCACACCTCAAAACAATGGTATATGGCGACAGGAGAATGCTTTCCTGCTGGCACAGTTACTCCATCTACATGAGAGGTCTCTGGCTGACACAACACAGGTGTGAACAATGCCTAGATTGCTGTAAAGTGGGTTGTTCGAGAGGGGTTTTTCACACCTCTGAGTGCAATAAGTGGTGGTGTAGAGCAGTGGTTCCCAACCTTTTCTCTGCCATGGCACACCTTGATACCTTCAAATTTTTTGAGGCACACCACCATTTAAAAACTCATGAATATTCAAATTAACTTAAATTACTTATGAATATTCATGAACCATGGCACAGTGTTTCGGAAATGCTGCTGGGGTAGTGGGGGTAGCAGAGCAGGGGTGGCAAAACACAGGCAGTCAGGAGTCATGCAGTCGCAGGAGTGAGCGTGAGGAGCAGAGCAGGGCAGGGGTGGCAAAAGAGGACAAAAGGGACCATGTGGAGAACAGCATAAGGGTGGCAAGAGAGGAGAGAGGAAGGGAGAACAGGAGTGGCTTTTTAGGGGGGAACCTGGGGAGTGGGAAGGTAGGGCAGCGGAGCATGGTGCAGCACCCACTTCCCCCTTCTCCACAGTGGCTCCCTGCCACCCAGGGCAAACCCTCACCCCACTGCTGCTCCCTCCCACCCCAGTGGGTCCTGTCCTCCTGCTGCCTGTGATGGACCCTCTCATCACTGCAGGGGCCAGAACTAGGCCTCCAGCCCCCAGCTACCCATACACAGCCACCCCACCCTGCAGCTACACCCCCACAACCAACCAATCACCTCACAACCCCAGCTACACACTCTCTGCTACACAGCCGCTCCTCCCCACCTCTGCTGCACACAACCCCCAGCAGCTCTCCCCCGCAAAGCCCTTATCTGGGCTGTTTGCAGGCTGCCTGATTGAAGCTGCTCCACCCTGCAGGGGGAGATTCACACGCTCCCAGCCTCCCACAGCTCTCTGCTGGCTGGGCTTAAGGTGGAGCTGCTGGAACTCTGTGCTCGGGCTATTTTTGGGGGGGCCCCTGGAACTCCATGTTCCAGTGCCTTCCACTATTTTTAGGGGGGCCATAAGGCTGCCTGCTTAAAAATAGGGGGGCCCAGAACTGTTCTGGTGCCTTCCCCCTTACTTTAACACCTGCCTTTTCCCAGCCCTGCACAGCCCACATGGTTGGACTGAGCAGGGAGGGAACTTCAACTCCAGGTCTCAGGGATGCTCGCAGCACACTTTGGGTGTTGCCGTGGCACACCAGTGTGCCTCGGCAAACTGGTTGGGAACCACTAGTGTAGAGAGACCTGTCTGGAGGGTGGCAGAAGCTGGGGGAGCTTTAAACTGTCTAGGATTCATATTTCAGTCCTGGTACCTTTACTAAGTTCCACCAATGCAAGTTGGTCTTGGCTTGCTCCATTGGCTTGTAATATCTGCTTTATTCTCTGCACACAGCTCTTCCAGTGCTTCTCTTTCCTGATGTGCATCCCTCCCTCCTGCTATTCAGGGATTCTTCCATCTAGCTCTGCCAATGCATCTCATTCCTGATCAAGTATGCCCCTGCTTTTCCAGCCCTGGATACATCAGGGCTTGGCTGATGCTCTTCACTCCACACTTCAACACCACTCAAATCCCTTCCTGTTTTAGTGCTGGACATCTTGTGAGTGATGGATGGTGCCAGATTAGCTGATCCTTTTAGAAAATAGCATACCTGCACTGAAGACTCCTCCAATTTGTTTCATGTAACATACTGAAATAAGCTCTAAAACTCTATCATGTAGGTCAAAGGGACTTGGGAGCCCCTCTTCTTCCTCCTCCTCCCCCCCATTGATGAATTATAGGGTCATAATCCTTCCTGCTAGCACAGGCCCACCACTACTCAAGACTACTTAGTGGAAGCAAACCACTTGGCTTCCTGCGCACTCTTGGAATGAGACAAAACTGCTTTCTACTCAGGACTCAGCCTGGGTCTTACCCCTTGGACTCCAGCCATCTTTCCTCTGCATCTGGGGGCCACGTGCATGCCCAGGAACTAATTGAGAGAAGTGGGTACTTGAGGGTCACTCTTCTGGCACTTATGAGCAAATTAGAGGGAGCAACCAAGCTCGTCCCACTCAGCATGACCTAGCTACCATTGGCTTTAGCTTAGCTACCCCAGCTCAATGTCTTCTGCATCAGCTTTCCCTTCCCAAGGCTGCAGGAACCACACCAGTGCCATTGACATATGACTGTTGTGTGAGACTATACAGCTATTCAGGGCTGGCCCAAGGTTTTTTGGGGCTCTAGGTGCCTGTGATTTTGGTGCCCCTGCCCCTTGGTACTCCCCAAGCCTGGGCAAGTGCTGGGTGAGCACCATGCAGGCTATAGGGCCAAACTGGCTCTGTCACTGCTCCCCCAGCTGGGGCTGGCTCCCCAGCCCAGCCCTTGGTGCCCCCTGCCAGTTGACACCCTAGGGGACCACCTAGGTTTCTTATATGGATGGACTGGCCTGCAACAATTTGCCACAGTCTTTTAAAGGAACTGGAAGCAAGAGGCCCTGAGTTGTTTACCTGGCATGTGGTGCAGCAATCCAGCCTCCCCAACTGAGCTAGTGTCTGCTTCTTGTCTCTCTTAGCTGCTTGCAACACCTGCTTCTTGCCAGACTGCCGCACAATCGAAGATAACACATGTGGCTTCTAGCAGAGATGTTAAGCGGACAGTTGATGACAGGCAGCCCAGCAGATGAGTTAATATTGTGCTGCATTCTGCAATCCCCTGCTTTTTTGGGGGAGTGGGGTGGAGGGGGGAGAGTGTAGCCCACCTCATGCCCAAACTAGTCTGATAGGGTGTGCAAGTTGTTCCATGTGCCAGTGCAAAACCTTGAGAATGGCACTTCGTTTGCTGTCACTTTTCAGGCCCTGTTCTAGTTTCCAGGCATGTACCATAAACCATAGTGCTTGTGCATGCACCTTTGGATAGTAGTCTGTGATGGCCAGACACCTGCTTCCCAAGTTACAAGCATTCAGAGCTGTACGAGTGTCTGTGGTCAAAGCCAGGGGCATCATTTAGTGTCAGCATCTTTCTAGAACAGTCTGTCCCAAAAAACATTCCAAGTGAGAGAAACTAAGCAGCTATTGCTGCCTTAATGATTGTGTCCAAAGTTGATGGTGGGGACAGGGGTGGCAAACCAAGGTCAAATGATGCCCCTGTCAGGGTCCTGTTTTCTCTGTGAAAAGGTGGATCTAAATACTATACCAAAGTCCCTCCTGGGGCAACAGATTAGGAAATCTGAGGCAGGTTCATTAACTTAATAAAGGGAGGGTTTCATTGGGACACTGAGCTGAATACTACTACTAAGCACTTACATAGTACCCTTTATCAATGGCTCTTTCCAGAGAAGAGCAGGAGTGTTATCCTTCTCCTATGCATTGGGGAAACTGAGGCACAGAGGTGCCCCATCTCCTAAGACCTAGTGCTTGACTCTGTCTGTCTGTTAGAGCACATTGCTTCTCTTAGTCCTAATACTCTGGACAGCAGCCCCTGTAATGTTTCTATTTCTGCTATTTTTGGCTGACTTAGCATTGCTGGTGTCTGTTTTGTATTTACTGCTCAAAGACCCCAGTCCTGGAAGCATAAGAATCTTGGCTTTCATTTGAAAAGAAAGCAGGGGTCTTTTCCAACCCTTGCTGTTGCTGAGCACATGTTGAAAAGGCAAATTCTAAGAGACCAGACTCCAAAAAGCAAATACTGCCCCCCCTGCTTTATCGTTCTTTAAAATCTCATGCTCTGTGTGGGGAGGGGGAGCTGAATGCTGGGCGTTGGCAGTGTTGGGTTAGTCACATTTGCCGTTTTCTCTGTGCTACTTCCTTTTTGCATTAATAGTGCAAAATTGCCCAATCTATTTTATCTTGGGAGGCAGGAGGAAGAGGATTGAAGGCTTTGGCAGATGGCCAGGGGCAGCTGAAACTCTTGGCATGGGGGGGGTGAGGGAGAGGATGAGGCAGCAATCTGGGATAGGGTCAGTGTGGTATTTCTGCTACAATAATAAGCAATGAAGTAGTTCACAATGTGGGAATGGTCACCATACCACTAAGCTGCATGGAACTGTGGATCCCCTTTCAAAATGGTTTCCTCAGCTTCCAGACTACCTGTTTCAGGCTTCTTTCCATCAGTTTACACTCTATCTATGTTTAGAAGGCATTCTTTGCTGCCAGGATGATTTGAGCACTGTTTTTAAGATAGGTGTAGGCAGGGGCATCAATGGGTCTGGGCACCTGGGGCATCTGCCCCAAATCCCAGCACTGGTGCCCCGGGTCTGGCACCCCCCCTCCCGGTCTCTGGCCCCATTGGGCCGGAGATCCAGGGCCCAGCTGCCGGCAGCCCCATCCTCAGCCAGGGATCCAGGGCTGGCCCCATCCCTGGCTGGGGATGCAGGGCCCAGCTGCCTGTGGCCACTTCTGGCCCTCTCCCCAGGCAGGGGGTGGGGCCTGTGGCCAGGGGACGGGGCTTGGGGCTGTGCCCTGGGTCCTTCACCGGGGCGGTGTCGCCCCTGGGTGTAGGTTTGAGGGTAGTGGCTCCTAGCCTTTTCAGTAACACAACATATTGCACTGAGGCTAACAATTCCATAGTACATCCACTTTTTTCAGCTGAATTGATTGCTCCTAAATGTCACATTTACTATGTTTACAGTCTCACTAGAGATGTTTGCAACACAGTGCATGCAACAAGCTAAAGAAGGACCAAATGCATTAATGTTTCAAATCCACTGGAAAAAAAAATGCACATCATGTCAATTTTGCCCTTTGGCCACCTGTGTTTATAATGTTCATGATTTAGAAACAGAAGACCGATACCTCACTTTTCATTTGATTGATTTTCACAAGTGTTTGAGTTCTAATTTTGGTTAGATAAAATATTGTTTAAAATGAAACAATGCTTTATGTTGATTTTCATTACCTTTGTACAAAATTTCATGGCATGCTTGTACAGTTCTTACAGGATACACTGTGCTGCGTCACACCAGTTGAAAACCACTGTTCAAGAGCACAGTTCTGTGGCAAGGAGTGAATAATGTAGCAATTTTCACACTAGCACCCCATACCCAGGGCTCTGTCACATTTCCTTGTGGTAATATAATTATTCTAGAATTGCTTAGTAGCTGGACTTGAGTGCGAACCATTATGCTAGGTGCTCTACAAACAGAGAAACAAAAAGACAGTCACTAGACTTGAGTGACTTTTAATTCAAATAGTTTTTGCATCAAAAATGTAAGTTTGAGGTTATCAAGGCTTTTCACAAACTCGAATTAGTTATGGTGAATAGTTTCACTGAACTAAAATATTAGGGATTTTTCAGATTTTTTTTTTTTTTTCCCTTTTTGGAATTTCCTTTAAAGCTTGTGTGTGTTTTTTAGAAGTTAAAAAACCCTGAAAGTGCAATAAAACACTTCACTGTGGGTTGAACTAAATGTTTCGTTTCATTTCATTCCACCCAGGGATTTCCCAAACACCCACCCCACTGAATTTCTCAACACCCCCTAGTTGTCAGCTAGTAACAGTGTTATACCAAATTAGTGAGCAGCCTCTACACCCCCCCTCCCCCCAATTTCAAGTACTGAGGAGAATATTGATTCCACCCATTACTACATTTTTTTGATTCTTTACTGTACCAACTTCTAGAGGGGTAGCCATGCTAGTCTGTTTTAGCAAAACATATAAGGGGTCTTGTGGCACTTATAAAGTGTAAAATTTATTAGTCTTTATAAGTGCCACAAGACTCCTTATTTGTGTTGCTTTAACAATAAATGTGAACAAAATTCATTTTGGATTCATCCAGAACAACTCCCTTTTCTTTTCCCCCCAGTGTTTATCAGATCAGTGGCAAAACTGAAAAATTAGCTATTCACCAGCCTCTAACAGTCACTGCTCCAAAGCTTTTCCAAACTGTGTATATCACGAAAAGCAGAACAGAGGTGGAGATAACCCAAAGATAAGGGAATGCAAGGTGCCCATGAGACAAAATGTTGCTGCCTATTACACTCATCAGCTGCTAAGCCACTGTCTGATATCCCTGCAGGAGGTCACCCTGCAGCACAATGCATCTTCAAAGGACAAAAGCATAGAGTCCTATATATGCACAGTGCTAATGAGCATTCAGAGTACAATCACTGGTAATGAAAAGTAGAATCCTGACATTGTTCCATGCTCAAGGGAAAGAGGAATTGAAGGCTTGATTTGACTGCCACCAATTATGAGGATGCAGCACTCATGAGAGAGGCTCCACATGTATGATAAGTCGGTCCATACTTGGCTTGGTTTTTTTACAAGTCTATTAAATGTACTGATGGGGAAACTCTTCAGAACAAGAGCAGGGTATAAAAAGGGGAGGGTCCCTAGCAGAAAATGAAGGTTCCTGTTTGAAACCCACAGTGGTAGATGGTGGAGACCTGCTGCTGGCAGGTGTTTGCTGTGGTTTGATTTCTTGTGCACTCTCATTATTTATCAGAAGAACAGAGCTGGTTTGAGAAATTGAAATCTCTGGGTGCCAGAATAGGGCTGATGTCAACCCGGGATCAGTCTCTCTAGGCAGACGGCTGTACCCCATGCAGTTCATACAGTACCCAGGGCATGTGTGGGTGCACGTGCATGGGTCTGTGTTACGTCAGTGTGTATGCAAAAGAGAGAAGAGGAGTGTTTCTGTGGGCCAGTTGGCTGAGCAGCATGCCTTCACCCCCCCCAGGCAGCAGGGTGTATTATTGGGGTGCAGTAAGCTCTAGCCTCTGTAATGGAAGTGCTTTCTACAAGTCACAGAAGTGTGAGATAGATCAACAGCCTAATCCTACGTGTGCCAAACCTGGCATGTCAGCCTATGCATAGCAGGATGCAGAGGCCCTAGACCTGCAGTGCCACCCCTGTTCACCCTCACTAGCCCTGCCCCTAGATGGAGGAGTGGGGGAAAGGAGTGCAGGACTCCTGTCCCCCCTCCCCAGCTGATGGACAGGGTCAGCAGCAAAAAGGAATGTGAGGCTCCTGTCCCCTGCTGGCCCCACTCCCCAGCTACTGAGTAGGATCAGAAGGAAAAAGGAATGTGCTGCCCTTTGCGTCTTTCTGGCCCTGCCTCTGGCACCTGCTGAAAGTTTGGGAGGTGGGGCTGACACATGCTACCAGCCCTGTCCTGCGTACTACAGGGGCTGGCTTCCTCATTACCATGCCTGGGACTCTGTGTTGGGGATACAAGCTTTCACCTGGCAGTTGGGAGCTGGGAGACACTTCCTGGAATTTTGCAGGGACCCTTTTTGCTGAAGAGGGTGACAGGTTGAGGCTGGAAGGAACCTCAGGAGGTCATCTAGTTCAGTCCCCTGCTCAAAACAGGACCAACCCCAAGTATTTCATCCCAGTCAGGGTCTTGTCAAGCCAGGCCTTAAAAACCTCTAAGGATGGAGATTCCACCAACTCCCTAGGTAACCCATTCCAGTGATTCACCACCCTCCTAGAGAAGAAGGTTTTCCTAATATCCAACCTCAACCTCCACCACTGCAATTTGAGACTATTGCTCCTAGTTCTGTCCTCTACCACAGACAAAAGCTTAGCTTCATCCTCCCAGAAGCCGCTTGGGTGGCAGGCTAACATCCAGGCAGGGGTTAGACAATCACAGAATTAAAAAAACTAAAAGGCGGGGAGGTGTCCTATGATTCTACGGGAGGCTTTGGAATCCTGCCATGAATGCACACCCACACCAGCCCAAAGCAATTACAGCTGGGCATGAGACTCTGCTGAAACATTCATCCCTGGCTTTCAATTTACTGAGGAGTGGTTTTGGGGTCTGGAATTCACATCGCCCACTCTCCCCAACCACTATTCAGTTCCCAGGCCATCCGCCTCCGCATTGCTCACTTCTCCACCCCACACAGCATTGCAATCCCCTCTCCTCTGCCCACCATGGTTTGTGGATATTTCTAGCACAAAGCAGGCCCAAGTGTGATCAGACACTAGATGCTCATTGCACTGGGTTCTGCACACACACACTCCCTGCCCTGGGGAGCCTGCAGGCAAAGGAAAGGGCAGTGGCCTCTTGTGCTGGTGAGGAGCCAAAGCTGAGAGAGATTAAATCCCAAAGGCAGGTTTGTGGCAGAGAGAGACTTTGACCCTTAGAACCCTAGAGTTCAAGGGCAGAAGGGAGCATCCAATCCTGAGCGCAATCACCTGGCTAGGCCAGGATGCCACCACCACAACCCTGTGCCTGAAACGCAGCATCAGAAATGGAACTGAAGTGTTGCAGCCCCCCGGAGACCAGACTATGCTGTGCCACAGGCAGCGTCTAGGAGGAGCTGAGGCCCCTGTAGTGGCAGGAAAATGATGAAATGAGGCTATCCCAGATGACCCTTACAGGTGACCTCCACCCCACACTCTGGAGGAAGATGAAAACCCCCTGAGGTCAGGGGTGAAATCCCTTCTTAGCAAGGGTTACCAGACGTCAGGCAAAAGGAGGACATATTCTCCTTTTTACCTTCATGACCTCCATCCACCAGGTATTTTAAAAATACATGATTTTGTCTGGCCTTTTACTTACAGGGGTTAAAGTATGCTGGTACACTCCCAAAACACCCTGTTCTTAGGGGGACATGTTCCAGGGCCCCCTAAAACCAGAAGTATATTACATTAATACTTCATTTTCTCCATGTGTCCTTTTCATACTTTCCTATCCTCCTTTCCATGCTTTCATATCTGGTAACCCTATTCTTGGCCCTATATATGGCAAGAAAGCAAGAACAAGCCAGGCTTGGACCTGAGAAAGAACCGCAGTGCCACTCAGAGCCCTAACCCACCCCTTCCAATGTCCCATCTCCAGTTGTGGTCATCCCTGAGGCTTCACATGAATGAGACAGACAGATTGATTTATTTTAAAAAAGCTTCCCAGAATACACTAGGCTGACCAAATCCCTTCCTAACCCCTGGCAGGTGTGCAGTTGGAGCCCAGAAGCATGAACTTTAGGAACCTAAGATGTCAATGTGAAGTGAGCCAGATGGTGCTTGAGCCCTTCCTTCCCTTCCCCTCTCCACCATTGCCACACTCACCCCTTTGTACAATTGTCTTAATCTTATGGGTCTCAGTCCAAAGGCACCCTTCAGGATGGAGGGACATAGAGACTCTAAACCATCGTCTACATTTAGGGCAAATTTGGTGGCAGTTGACTGCCAGTTACACAAGGAACGCAAAATTCCTTGCGTAACTAGCAGTGACTTAAAGCTGCCGCTATACATTAGGGAAAAGCTGACCGCAAGTCCTTTGTGGTCAGCCTTTCCCTATGCACCCTGGCCCCTAGGACTTCCAGGAGCAGTGTGGCGAGTTCATACTTGCCATGAACCACTCCTGGAAGGACGAACTGATGCCACCGCCAGTGTAGACACAGCCTAAGATATGTGCTCTGACTCACACCAGCCTATCCTTAGGTGCTTCCAGAGCTCTTGGATGTTCTTCTCACAGCTGCCCTGCAAAGAGGTGGGGATCGTCCAATTTACAGATGGGGAATTGAAACCGAGGGACAATTGAGTGGCCTACTCAAGGTCACGCAATACGTTTGTGGCCAAGATGGGAACTGATCCCAGCTCCCCTGTGTCCTAGTCCAGCTTGAAATTCCCAGTGGATGGGGCCCCTGCTCCAGTGCAGAGGACTGGGGTGAAACCCACTGGGGCAGGGTCAGAAGAAGTTTGTGCCATATGACAGCTCGTCTCTGCCCTGCTGAGGGACCACCCAGCTTCCCTCTCCAGTCAGCCACGGCCACGGGCCTTTGTTACTGCGCTGGTCTGGCTGGGACAGTGCTGGCTGCCTGCCTGTGGCTGATTTTATTCCTTTTGTGAAATTGGTTCATTCCTCCTCCTTGCCAGGTATGTGTCTGTGTCTGTTCCAAGGTAAACCATGGGAGCCGCTGGCCTGTTCTGCATCAACAACACTTGGCCATAGCAGGGTCGGATGGAGTTCAGCTGTAGCCTGACTCGCTTTCCGTACTATATTTCCAGACAATGATGTGCACCGAAAAAAAAATCCTGTTTATGTGACCTGAGTTACTTCTGACAGCAATGACAGGGAGCTCTGGTTCAAGGCAGAAGCACTCCCATGCCTCCTGCAGAATAGTCCTTCTGTATCTGCCCCCAACATGGGAACATTTCCATGGGAGGTGGCAGTTTTATTGAGCTGGACCATGGTGGCACTGAGGCAGGGTTGACACTAGAGTGAGGGACATATCCTTTTTTGAAGGAGTTAAAGGGTTCAGATGTCCACTAAGATAACATCTGCACCCTGTGTTTTAACCTCTGGAAAACACAATGTGAGCCCTGTTGTCTCTGGCTTCTCTGATCCAGATGCAAGCATGAAATTGCAGGCTGTCATTTTTGTTGGCTAGGAAAGTTTATTTTGGGGGAAGCCAAGTATTTCAAAAAGGCACTGTCCAAGCAAACTGCTTGGCCTAGTAGCTTTTGGTGCCAGCTGAGCCCCTTTGTAATCTGAGTTCAAAGGCTGCTAAACGTGGAATGGATTCTGTGGGTCTGTAGCTAACCCCAGGGCCGTAGCTATAACAGGGCCGACGGGGCAAAGCCCTGGGCAGCCTGAAGCAGCTCAATAGAGCCACACTATTAAAGCGATGGCTTGCGGCGCCTGCTCTAAGCGCTGCCCCCACATGACTGGTCACACACAGCAAAGCTGGCTGCTGAGCCCAGTGCTATCTCGTGAGGTGGGCATGGAGTGCATGTTGGGGAGGACTAAGACAGATCAGCAGGGCTGTGTTGGGGACCTGGCAGTGAAGCGGTGGTGAGCCAGATGGCACAGCAGGTTGACACACAGGCAGACTGCTGTGCTGGCCTGCTTTCTTGAACCAACCCCAACATGCTGCAGCTCAAGACTGGGGGGCAACAGTAGAGCTATATTGGGAGCTAGACAGTGGACTAACACTGCGGCCTGACCGCCTGATGAAGGGCATTATGGAACATCGGGCAGTGTTTTAGCACTGATATGCATTCATAGTGCTGTTTGGGGTCCTAGGAGTGCAATGACGGACAGTACGGTCAGGGGGAGGGGAGGCAGATGAGACTTGAGGTGCATTCACAGTTTTGCCAACCATGAGTGTTCAAAAATCCCAGGTCAGGTCAGCTTCCCAAAAATATGAGATTAGCTTAAAAATCATGAGATATGAAGAGATACATTGGGCATATTTTCTATGCCTTCTGGTTCCGAGCCTTTAAAATACATTGATATTGTCTATCTCTTGCAACCTTGAGAGCTAGAAATGTCCTTATTTCTCAGCTGGAAAGCTGAGATCTATATGTATTCACATGGCTCCAGCAGCTAGAGCTTTAAACACCGGTTATTGCAAGGTTTACAAGGAAATCACAGGAGCTGGCAACACTGCCCTTCATGGGGCTGATGCTAGTTTCTCTGTGTGCTAGAAACAAAGATTGAGATGTACTGGTAGAGCTGGGGTGGGGGGAGATGCTGCCTGCTTCCTTTGGTCCTGGTCCTTGCTGCTGGTCTGTGTCACTCAGCCTGTTTGTGGCTCAGATCCTAGATAAAGGGGGTGAAGGACAGGAGTGCCTGCCAAAATGAGGAGTGGGTTCCAGAAATTGAAACTTCATGTCTGAGAATGGGAGTGACAAAGGAGAGCTCTTGGTTGGGACCCAGTCTGGGCAGTGGAAGGCTTCGCTCTTGATCAGTGCTAGACAGATGTACATTTTTGGAAGGCAGTTTGGAAAGGAAGAGTGAAAGGTAAACAGAGGTTGACAGCAGCTAGATAGGAATCAGAAAAGGGAAGGGGATGAGGTTAGGCCAATGGAAGGAGACAGTGATCAAAGGCTCCCAACCCGGAAGTGACAGGAGCTAGCTAAATATGTGAGGTCTCGGTAACTGGGAGCTGTGTGCAAAGCAGGAAATGTCTCTTTACCATCATTAAGCTGCACAACCCCTGCTAAGAGGTATCATTATCCATTTCACAGGTGGGGAAACTGTGGCACAGAGGGATAAATTGCCATGGTCCCACAGACAGGAGCTGCAGTATGCCTGATGAGCAGTCATGCTCTTTTCCCTCCAGAGGTGGCTGTTGTATAGTCCTGTATGTGACCTGATGTGCCAGGACTTCAGAATGCAAATCCTGTGCAGTGTTGAAAGAAATTCTGCTTTGATCAGTCTCCCCATTCCCTCCCTCCCACCAAACAGGTCTTCTCTAGCTTTTTGTTGTCCATCATTCTGTCTCCACATACTCTGCACTGTCATTTTGTTTAGTAAGCATATTTGTTGACAGTGTCAGTTCCGAACAAGAGAATGTGACTGCTAGTAGAAGTCTTGAGTCCCCTGCCCCCCCCCCCCACAGGGTTTCTACCCAGCAAGCAGGGATCAGTTACTACAGGCACAGTCCCATGTTCCCATAAAAAAGCTGCTCCATCCTGTCCACCATCACACCTGAAGCACAGATTGCACTGGGCAGGTGAAGAAGGTGTCACGTGCTATACAGTACCCCACCCTAGAGCCGTAACACCAGTTTTTGCTGCTTGGGCCGCATTTCAATTGGAACACACCCCTTCCCGTTAGCAGTGCTTAGAGCTGCTGGTGCAAAAGCCGCCCCTTTAATAGTGCAGGCCTCCAAGATCATGAGAGTCAGTTTAAGATCAGGAGGTTTTTGGTTTTTTAAATCAGTAAACATTGGGTTCTGTTTGTCTTCCAGTTTGTGAGCCTTATGGTTGAGTTCAGCTCACATTTTCTAGCCTTTCTCTTCAACTGCAAGGCTGAAAATTCCATTTTTTTTTGTAAAGGGAAAACTGAGATTCCCATGATTCCAGGAGCTGGAGCTTAAATTAAAAATGTAACAGTAGCCTTGCACTAAAATCATGAGAGTTGGAAATAGTCCATCTGGACCCTCCAAAGCACAGAGGCCCAGATCCTTGAAAGTATTTAGGCACTTAACTCCAAATAAAATCCCAAAATCTTGTGTAGAGCTTGAGCATCCCCACTGCATTTGGAACCCTGGGTTTACAGTTGCTGGATCCAGTCTCACAGCTATGCTAATGGTTCTGAACTGCATTCAGACCTACTTACCCACTATCATCAACTCATTGCACAGAGGCATCCCCTGGCAGTAGATGGCAATGAGTTTTGTCACTACTTCCCTGGGCTGGTGTAGAGTTCCAGTGCCCATTATGAACGCTGGATGCATCCAGCCATCTCTCCTTTACCATCCTCTTCTTAAACAGGGAATGTGTGGTGCATACAACATCCAGCAAAGGGTTAATCTGGAAACAGTGAAATTCAGCTGCTACTGCTGAGGTGGACCACTTTGTCCCCCACATGTAATCAACCAATGAAATCTGAGGCACTGTAAGATCTTTTGGAGCAGTTAACATCATTCTGGGCTTTTTTTGTACCGCACCTAGCACAATGAGGTTGTGGCTGACTGCAACTTGTAGAGCTATCATAGTACAAATATGGTCATGCTCACTGGCTGCCTGTGCTGTTGCCTGCTAAGCAGCTGGAGAGTCAGGGTCTGGGAGCTCAGACATTCTCTATCCTGCTCAGGCTACCTCTTATGAAAAAGCTCAGATGTTTTTTTCACTTCCATGCCCAGACTTGTAATTCCTCTTGCTCCAACCACAACAGCTTTTTGTCCTGTGCCTTGTCTTACTCCTTATCGCATCTGATCAGCCTGTGAGGGGACTTGGCCAGGAAATCCGAGGGGTGGATGCTGTGCAGAAACACACCTGTCACTGTGCCCTAGATGGGTGCCAGAGAACTCTGGAGACAGAGCTGATTGTGAACTCTGCTGTGGACCTCAGAAGGACAGTGGCATTAAATTGCACACTACTGATGCTGGATATCTGTGAAGGGTCCATTTGCTAGACAAGAATTGTGCCCTCTTTATGCTGTCAGGGCTTAAACAAGGCCCATGCCTGCATGCTTGGTTAACTTTGTTTCATCTCTTTCCCGTTGGCTGAGGCTTGCATCTCAGCAGGATGGAGTCCAGTTAGTTTGCAGAGCTCCTAGGTGCGCCAGGGCTTTAAGCTGGTGTCTGTATTGAAATTGGCATTTCTGACCTGCTGCAGAAATGGCACCATAAAGCCTGCGGTGCCTTCTTTCTGCCATGCACCCCGCCATGGTGTTTCGCTTAAGGTGACATTTTCCATTAATCTTTTTCTTTGTCAGGCAGCCAGGGGTGTCGTGGCATTGGGTAGGGCAGGAAGGAAAGAAGAGGGAGAAACGTTAAAGTTGGCAGGGAGCCTTGCAGTTCTGCGGTGCTACGTGAAAATGCCCTTTTGGTTCCAGGAGGCTTGGCCAGCCTTCTCCTGTCTCAGAGGAAATGGAAAATGCTGGCTCTGAGTGCTCGCTCCGAAAAGGGGAAAAAGCCAAAAAAAGAACAGCATTCCTGAATCTCTACTAAGCACACTGGGGCTTTTTTACCCCATCACTTCACATCCGAACTGGGGGGCTTTCTTAGTTGCTCTTCACATTTGGGCTGACGCTCTCACCCCCCCCCTCAGTTTGGCTAAAGGATAATGTACTACAGTGGTTCTCAACCACTATCTCAGGACACATTACTGTGTCACCACAAAGTGCAAAAGTGTGTCTCAGAGAGTTGGAGAAATGACTGAATTTGGCCTTGTGGAAGGGGGCTGGTGTGTCCTGTAGGGATGTGATAAGTAGCCAAATGTATTGCGACCCACAAAAGGATGAGAACCACTGGTCTACTGCACTGGGATTCTGGAGAGAGAGTGCTTATTCCTAGCTCAACCACTGGATGACCTTGTGAGTAAAATCTCTCTCTGTTCCATATGTATAAAACAGATGATAGTTGCCTCCCTTTCTAGACCTAGAGCACTTTCAGATCTGCTGATGAAAAGCAGTATATGGGAGCAAGATTTTATTACAGAGCTCTTTCCAAAACATCCCCAGGAAAAGCTTTTCATGTGGAGGGCAACTTTCCCCCTCCCTTTATATTTTCAGTGTGGTCAATTCTTGTGTCTTAATTATAAGACTTGTGCTAGCTGGTGTATTTCTGAAAGTCCCTGCTCCTGGAGTGGGTTGAATACAGGAGAAACTTAGCTTTTTTTTAAAAAGTTGTATATTTCTAGCACTCATCGTTATGGATCAAAATCTGGAAATGTGGCTGAAGTGTGACCTAAAAGGTTTTTAAAAAAACAAAAAACAAAAAAAAAAACAAAAAAAAAGAGTCCAAACTGGGTATGTGTTTAACTCTCACAATTCTTAGGCCATCCTTATGGCATTTGAATTTTGGGGGTCTGCCTATTATTTATTTAGCCCTGGATTTGCTGTCCTGCACTTTCCTGCGTTTATTCCTTGTCAGATCACAGGCAGGGTGTTATGTATAGAAATTGGGCAGTGTCCCTTTAAATCAGTGGTTCCCAGCCTTTTTGGCTTGAAGGCTATAGATATAACTTTTGAAGCCTCAGCCTGCAGGATTACCCTTCACCCCTGCCATCCCCAGAAAAAAAGAAAAGCAGTTTGTTGCCTCGCTGATCTCTCATCTCCCGTGCAGCAGCAGGGAAATCACATGTGTCCTGTATCCCTGTGCACTCCACTTGGGTCCCTAGGCAGTGACTCCTTTCTGCAGCCAGAGGTATGGCAGATCAGTCCCTCTGGCTCCAGCAAGGACCCCAGTGCCCACAGCAAGGTGCAGGGAAACACTGATATGCCATCCCCTTGGTTGCAGTAGGGAGCTTGCACCAGTCTTTTAGCCTCACAGAAAAGTGCTGCACCTGGGTCCTTAGGCAGTGGCTCCCTTCTGCAGCCAGCAGGAGGGGAGCCATGTGCCCACTTCAAAAGCCTCCACAGCCCACTTTTGGCCCACAGGTTGGGAACCACTGCTTTAAATAGTTCAAGAAGCCTTTAGTGGGCTTTTTAGTGCAGAAGCCTCTGGATCCAAACAAAGCAATAGTGTTACTATGGAGTTAGTCCAGGTACATTCATCTGCTGCCAAGCATGGGCTGTTTAGAGAGGTTCTCTAGAGTCTGGAGCCCACGAGGCAGCCCTGTAGCTGACCATCTGAAGTGTAGCCCAACAGCCCCTTCCCAAGCGCTTCAAGGCCAGGACATAAGGAGACCCTGTCTAATGAGCTAACCCACTGGTGAGTGTGTCGCTGATCCACAGAGGACGGGATCGTTGTGAGCCAGTTAAGGAGCCTTAGTTTTCACTGAACCAGTTTGTGGTGTTAACCCTATAGGTACCTGCTTCTGTTCTAGTTGGCCAGCCAAGAGCATGGCAATAGGCAGCTATACAAATCCATCTGGGGCCTAGAGGGAACCTGAGTCTGTCAGTGTCCAGCAGCTTCCTTAAAGAGTTCCCTTTTTATTCATTACAGCCAATCCCATCCCATTTGTACCATGAGGGATGCTGCAGCACCATCAGCATAGCAGGAGCTGTAAAGTCTATTGGGCAAGTGGCCTGTCTGATATGGGAGTGGACACAGCAGGCAGATTCTAAATGGAGAAACCAGATTCATCTGCTGCCTGCCTCCCCTCTACGTACCCCCAACCCGGTGTGGGGAGCGACGACCATGACCCAGTATGCGAAAGGGCCAAGGAGGGGATAAGGAAGGTGCAGAGATGATGGGGGAGGCTGCTGGACTGAACCTTTCTCTGTACTTCTGGATTATGTGGCTCAGGGGCAGGGCTATGGGGCAGCTGCTGAGACACTTTCTTCCCTCTGGACTGTAGAACTTAACAGAGCCCTGAGCAGCAGGAATGCTTTGAGAAACCAAGAAGTATGTACGGGGGAGGTTTGCATAGCAAGCTTCCAGCTAGTGTGCTAGGCTGAGGGAGGGCAAGGCCTTCCCTGTCCCCACTGATCTCATTCCAGTGCCTCAAAGCATCCTAGTCTCTGCACAGCTGCTGGTGCAAAGAGGGGAGGACTGCCTTGGTGGCCTGCATGCCTCATCTTCTTGGAGCATAAAGGGCAGGATGTCCCCTTTGCAGGGATGCTGAATTACTTCCTGGAGGCAGAATCCCTCTGAGGCACATGGCTCATAGCAGAGCAGATGGGGAAAACTTAGATGTATATCCTGAGCCTGTCAGCCTGACACATTATCCAGCACCCCGCACTAGCTGCACTTAACAAATGCTTCAGTTTCTTTCTCCACACAACTAACTGTGGTCAGGCTCTGGGCAGCTCCAGGATGGGACCAGGCTCCAGCCCTCCTGGCTGCAGAAGTCGTTTCTTGTAGCCTGATGTGCTATTCCCTGGGGGGGTTCCAGGAGGCCTGGGCTCTCTGCCAGCATGCCGCCAGCCCAACTGAATTACACCAGAGAGGATGTAAAGCAGGGCTAAATTTATACATTAAGTGCTGAAATTACACAGAGGCCCTGTTGGAAAAGTTCAGGTCCCCAGGGCAACTCATGCAGAAGGTGCTGCAGAATCCCTCCTCCTTGGCCCTAAGGCAGGTGTCCTCCTACATGATACTTAAAAAAACAAAGCCAGATGAGCCTGTGGTTTTAAGTTTTTTCAGATGCATGCAGAATCATTTTGCAGGGGGGGGCGTTTAAATCTGGAGGTTGGGAACTAACTACACCAGACACCACCCAATTTCCGTTGATTTAGCTAGTAAACACCTCTCCAGGGAGCCCTGCCCCCAGATACTACACATCTAGGACTGTGGCAGACACGCTGGATTCTCTCTAGCACACTATGTGGAATCACTGATCTTACCAAACAGGAGATTTACTGGCCAAAACAGCCTCAGTTGCCCAGACTCACGACACATCTCCACTGCAGCAGCTGTGCTGGTGAAGACAAGATGCTTCTGCCATTGATGGAAGGAGGTTTTCCCAGAGCTGTAATGTGCTGTTTTGCTGCCTGGGGCACGTTCTGATCGGAACGCGCCCCTTGCCATTAGTGGTGCTTGGGGCTGGTGCCACAAAACGCACCATTTAAATGAGCGGCTCTATTAAGCTGCTCCGGTGCGCCTGGGGCAAAACCCCATTGGTAGAGCCCTGCACGGATACAAATAAGTGGATCCGTATCCAACTTGCATCTGCAAGAAATGGCCTGCGAATATCAGTGTTGTATCCGTGGATGCAGACATAATGCAGATATCAGCATGTTTGCAGGGCTCTAGCTCTGTGCAGATAAAAAATATGTAGATTCCTATCTGATCTGCATCTACAAGAAATGGACCACGGATATCCATGTTGTATCCGCAGATGCAGATATAATGTGGATATCTGCGGATATCCATGGATTTGCAGGGCTCTACCCATTGGCTCCACTGTAGTTACGGCCCTGGGTTTTCACTGATGTAGTCAGGGCCTTCCCTAGAGGGGTGCAGGGCCCTGTGTGAATCATCCTTTGTGGGGCCCCCACTCAACCCCTGGCACTGCAGGGTGGAGCTGGCCAGCCCAGGGGAGGGGCAGGCCCCTGCTCTGGCCATCCCATGCCAGGGACCGGGCGAGCTGGCCAAAAGGGCGGCCTGCTTCAGCACTGCTGGTCTGCGCTGCTCTCGGGTCTGTGCTGGGGCAGCGGGGAGGGAATGGGAAGCAGCGCAGCTGGGGTGGGGATAGCGATACATGTCCTGTACTGCCTCCCTCCCCTTCCCTGCTGCTCCCACACAAAGCTGAGAGCAGCACACATGCCGGGGGGCAGACCAGCAGTGCTGAACTGGGCTACCGCTTTTGGCCGGCTCGCCTGGTCCCCGGTATGGGGCGGGGGGGAGTGGTGAGGGCCCCGTGGGACCCTGGGCAGCTGCCCTGCTCGTCCTACCCTAGGGACGGCCCTGGATGTAGTTAACCCATCTCTCTGAGATGCAATAGCTAGTCAGTCTAATTAGTGCAGACCAGGCATGATACAAGTTTCTGTTTGTTCAGGTTCCCTCTTTGCAGCACAGTCTCTGGTCAACATGGAATGTCACAGTCAGTGCACAGAGATACAGCTAGGGTTAGATCTGCAAAGGGAAGTTAGGCCAAGCATTTGAATGCCTAATTTTAGCCAAACTGCTGCGTAGTGGAAACCACAGCCCTGAGTTGCTGGGCCAGAGCGAGCATGAGACTGACTCTGTAACTCCACGGTTTGGGTGTGTACTTGGGCTCTAAAAAAGTCAGGCATTCCATGCAGGGCATAGTCTCTGGTTAACAAAATGCAGCCGTTTCAACAGGAGCTTGAGAGCATCTACCCTGAGAATACCACTTTAAGTCAGTGGTTAAGATACTTAGCTAGGATCAGATCCATGCAGAAGGAGGTTTGAAATAAAACTTGATCACTGATCGTGAGTGCACTAATCACCAATGTACTGGGTGTGTCAGAGAGCAAGGGTTAGCACCACCTCCACTGCCTTAGCTAGTCTCATGCTCCATCCTCACAGCCTGCTCTGCCAGTCATGTTCGTTCTTTCTCTCTCCTGGCATCAGCATTGCCTTTAGCCATGGATTTTTGAGTTGCCACCTGAACCTCATTCAAGTCCCCTTTAAAGCTTGTTTCATTTCCTATTTCTGCTGCCTGCTGTAAGCAAATTAATAATATGACAAGAGTGTCAAGCCCCTCCCTTCCCAGGGTTTTGCAGTGAGTCCTGCCTCTCTAGATTCCACACTCCATGGAGCTGGGACTGGCCTGCATTGTGTCTTGCCAAATATTGGGCTGCTTCTAACAATCCTTACTCTTGCTCACATAGCAAGTCAGCCCTTGTGCTCTGCCTTCTATGAGAACAAGTCAAGGTCAAAACTGTGATCAGTCTTAGGGCAACCTTTTCTGCAGACATGGTAACAGGCTGAAAACAGATCTGAACTGATTAGGGGTTCTGATACATGCTGAATTTTTTTTTTCAAGGTTATGTTTTTAATTTTCTCTCATATTTTCTTTGGAGCAGTATATAGCGAATCCACAGACTGATAGAATCTGCTGGCAGATAGACACGGTCTATGTCAGGGGTCTCAAACATGCGGTCCACAGGCCACATGCAGCCCCTAAAGCTATTTCCTGAGGCCCACAATGACACTATTATTACTGATATTTGCAATGTCATTGCATGAAAAAGTTTCATTGGTGCAGCCCTCGGGCTAATGTACTAGTCCTCGTGTGGCCCAGCACTAGTCCTCATGCAGCTCTCATGGTGATTTTGAGTTTGAGACATCTGTTCCCTTGGGCCACTCCCGCTGTTCACCTTCATATACATACACCCCTTCATCTGTCCATCAACTGTTATCTATCTAGAATCTGGCTCTGAGTCCAGGGAACAAATTCAGCCATGGCACCAGAAGATGCAATTACAAGTGGCTAGCACCTCTGCTTAACAGGCAGAAGGTCCTGGGTTCAATTCCCAGGGGGTTGGACTTGACGATCTCACGAGGTCCCTTCCAGCCCTATGATTTGATTTGTATGTCAGTCTATGCCTAGACTAAAAACTGAGCTGGATAAATTTATGGATGGGATGGTATGATGGGAGAGCCTAATTTGAAAATTAACTGATCTTTGACTTCTAGTGCTAAATACATCAATGGAGTGTTAGATAGGGGGGTTCTGAGTTGATTCAGGGAATTCTTTTTTGGGGGTTTCTGGCTGGTGAGTCTTGCCCATGTGCTCAGGGATTGGCTGATAGCCATATTCGAGCTCAGGAGGAGAGGTGTGTTTTTTTTTTTTTGTTTTTTTTTTGCCCAAGGGCAGATTTGCAGGGGCCCTAGGTTTTTCACCTTCCTCTGTAGCAGGGGGCATTGGTCACTTGCTGTTGGTGTTTTTTTGTTTGTACTTTGAAGTCTTTAAACCACGATTTGGGAACTTCAGTGACTCAGTCATAGGTTTGGTGTCTCTTGCAGGAATGGGAGGTTCTGTGGCCTCCATTGTGCTGGAAGTCAGACTAGATGATCATATTGGTCCCTTCTGGCTTTAAAAATCTGTGAACTTGAGCTAAACTGAAAAAGATAAAATAATTCTGTGAAGTGAAGCTTTGCTTCTTGGAAAGGCAAAGGGCAAGGGCCTCCAGGGTCAGTGCTATGTAGGGTACGTGTAGTGTACAAACACCACAGAGGTGGATGGAAAAGAGATCCAGAGAGATATTGGGAGCAAGAGGAGAAACTACCCACTAGCTAGCATGTTATAGTGGGTTAGGCTGAGGTCACCATGCTCATTTCACATGTGATCTAGTTCTAGTGTTAACCCAGACCTACCAAAGTGAAAGGCTGACTGCAATATCTCTTCTCACGATGTTCCAGACCTCATCCCCAGGCTTTTATTTCATCACAGGAGGGGCCATGGACATGAGCCCATTGCCCTGCCCCTCTTCCACTTTTGCAGTGGTTTGTAAGAGAGGTAATCCAGCAGAGCTGTGGTTTAATGATTGGATGCAAAATCCTGGGACACTTGGGGGAAAAAAAAAAAAAATAGAATGAAATCAAAAGTGAGCCATTATTTAAATAATCTGTGGCTGAGAGCTTGCTGGCAGCACAGCAACGATTTAAAGGGATTTGACTCCTGTTCTGAAGCCTTGCCGGACTGCAATTTTCTGATTAATTCTTGCACAAATGATGGGCAAAACATCCTACCCCTGATCCTGCTGTCCCTGGCACCAGCTCCATGGGAGTTGATCTTCACTGATTGTAGCAGACCTGCTGCCTATTGACAACAGAGTGAGAGGAAAATCAGACCCTAGGGGTTTAACCAAATTGAGATTATCCTTCCATTGTAACTAAGGAGAAACATATACACAGCAGTCAGAGTTCAGGGTGATGGAACAACCCTTTAATTCTCAAGGGCTTTTGGCCAGGGAGTTTCCTTTGAAGCTGCCCACTTTACCAGAGGCTTCTGTGTCAGGTTTTCCCACTCTCTGGCTAAGCTGTGCTAGGCATGGCTGCTACCAGCCAGTAGGAGCACTAGAGAATGAAGTGAGCATTGCATGCAGTAGTAGGTCATGTTGCCACAGAACTATTTGCACAAATGTGTATCAAATTTTTTTACCTTTTTGTAAACTGCCCTTTGGTTTGTCCCATTCTTGTGTAATGTCCCACAGAGGTTCTTGGAAGGGTGTCCGTAAACCATCACCAAATAAAATAGGCTTTTAAAAATCGATCTTGCAACAAATGTTTCATATTGTTTCTATGCGAAGTCATCAGTCAGTATGAGAGATTCATACTGAAGAGGTGAGGATAAGAATAATTTCATTACTGGTCAGATGATGTAACACTGCAGCATTGCCCACTGCTTCCTCCTCCCTCTGGCTGCTCATGATCCAATTAAGGCTGCTCTCTGATAAAATGAACCACTACTGGACATCCCTTATAATTAAATTTACATGTGAGGTATATTAAAGGTGAACTGAAAAGCTTTCTAACAAAATGAATAAACAAATGGAGATTAAGAGCTGCAGCCAATTCAGAAATGATAAACAGGGAGACCTAAAAACTGCAAATAATTACATTAGAAAATGACGTAGGAAGGCACACAGGATTTGTGAGACAAGAGCAGACAAATGGAATGTCTAGCCCAGTATCCTGTCTCTAAAGCATCTGGTACTGGCCACTGTCAGAGAGAGATGCAAGGAAGCCGTACAAAATAACTGACAATTTTGCAGTTGGGGGTTATGGGGAAATTCCTACCTAATCCCAGGCAGATAGAGATGTGCTGGTGTCCCAAAGCATCAAGGTTTATGGCCCTTAGAAAATGTTATCCTATCTAATGTGAATCTAGGTAGTGGAGCAGGTGTGCCTCTGGGGTGACTGAGTGACGTTCCATGGACCTATACCAAATTTGACTAGCTCCAGGGCTGGCCCACCCTTATTGCTAGTCCAGACAAATGTCAACCCTTTTGCTGAATTCTCCTGGGCTCGATGCGTTGGGTCAGTGAGTTCCACAGGTTAGCTGAGCCTTGTATGTGCTATTTCCTTTGTCATTTTACATCTGTATTGCCTGCCTTCCTTTTGTATTGAGAGAATAAATAAGAGCTCCCAGATTTCTTTCTCTAGGTTAGTGATTATTTCTTTTTTTTTTTTTTTTTTTTTTTAAACTATTCCTGAAAAGTCTAAGATGAGACTGTCAGAGGGAAAGGCCCCTGTGAGTGGGAAAGAGGCCCAGTCCAATTGTGCCTGGTTAATTGCCTTCAAAAGGGACTGCAGAGATGACACCTGGCCTACCATAAGGCTCAGGTGTTGGGAAGGTGGTTGGGGAAAATGGGGCAGGAAGAGGCTGCTGGGATACGGGGGAAGGCCTTGAGAGACCGTGAGCTAGCAGTTGGAGTTTTCACAAAGAGTAGTAGTGGAAAGCCACTGGGGGGAAGTTGAGGACCAGGGGGCAGTGGTGATGGAAGAAGTTTGACCACTGGCTTCTCTGAGCCCAGAGAGAAGGGAGGAAGGTCTGAGGAAATAATCTTGAGCTGAGGGGGAACCTAGAGGGGACTAAAAGCATAAACCCAGAGGGGGTATGTTCTGTTTGTTCTGTGCTTTTTTGTTTGAGCTTTGGTAACCTGCCAACCTCCCCACCCTGATGAGGAGGAAGTCTGAATCAGAGCCTCGGTTTGTGTTTTGGCAGGGCCATAACTGGGCTAGGTTGAGTGGGGCAAAGCCCAAGGCATGAATTTTGGAGGGTACCAGGACAGATTTGGCTCCCCTTGGTGGCTCAGACTCCCCACTGCCTTCTGGCGGTGGCTGGGGCAGCGAGGAACAGGATCTACTCCAGCTGCTGTGGGGGTGCCACGCCGGATGAGTGAGTGAAGGCGGGGCCGCCAGGGCAGCAGGATGCCAGGAGCTGCCAGCAGGTCCACATCTGGAGCACCACTGGGGCTGACAGGAGTGGTGTGCAGTGTGTTGGGCCAGGGGCCAGCAGGGCCATGCAGCAAGGGGGGCATGGCTAGCCACATCTGCCGCGCCAGGCTCAGTGTCATGACCCCACCCACAAAGAGACAGTTGCTGGCCAGTAGCATGTTGCTCTGAGGTCTGGCAGGGTCCTGGGGCCAAAGCAGCACCCCCCATGAATCCCTGCACAGCACCCAGCTGCAGCTGGCAGCCCTCGAGGCTCACCCTCTGCTATGGGCTGGCTCACCACAGCTCAAAGGTGCAGGAGAGGATGAGCCATGAGGCCAGCACAGAAGCCTAGGATGCTGAGCCAGGTGTGGCAGCTGTAGCCATCCATCCCCCCCTTGCTGCGCGACCCTGCTGGCTCCTAGCCTGACACGCTGCAGCCTACAGGCAGGGGTTAAAGTAAGCCAGAATGCTGTTCTGGGGCCTCTAAAAACAGAAAATGGAGCCAGAACACTGCGTTCCGGGACCCACCATTTAAAAATAGCGGGCCCCAGAATGCAGCGTTCCGATATCATGTTCTATTTTTTGGGGCCTGAATGCTGGGCCCCTAAAAGTAGCAGGCCCCAGAGCAGCATTCCACCATGTTCTGGCAGGTAGGAGCAGGGGCTGGGGTGTTGCTGGGGGGCTCAATCCGCACCCCAAGCTGGGGCCTGCAGCCTCCTCCCCAGCTGCACTGCCACCCCAGCCCAGGGCCTGCCACCCCCAACTCCCCAGCTGTGCCACTGCCAGTAAGCATGGGGGGGGGTATTGGGGGGGCAGAGGCTGGGCTCTGGGGTGACCCACCTGTGTGGGAGCATTCTGGGGCCCTCCAAATTATACTTTAACCTGTCTATGGGTGAGGGCTGCACCCCTACCTCCCTCAATAACTCCCTGGCAGCACGTGGAGTGGTTGGGATCTGGATCCTTTGCCAGATGCTGCTGGAAGGCAGCTGGGGATGGATCAGGTCCAGGGCGCTTTTCTGGGTGCTTACACCAGGTGCCCAAATCTGTAGTTATGGCCCTGGTGTTGGGCAACACATGGAGACCTTTGGCAGGAATTGGTAGTATTTAAATCAATGTTAGCCCTCAGCAAGGGCATTTTTGTTCTAAAAAGGGCAGATAGAGTTTGAGAGACGTTAAGTGGTGGTGCTGAGACTGGGATGCTGGTGAGGCCAAATCTAAGGAGTAATCCAGGAGAGCCTGCCTATTTAACCGTGATGGATTCTCCATTACTGACCTCTTTTAAAATATAGGTGGGATGTTTCCCACCTGAAAGATCTGTTCTAGGAACTGATGGGAGAGGTGCTGTTGTCTGTGCTGCACAGGAGGCCAGACTAGAGGATCACAATGGTCCCTTCTGCTACTGGAATCTATGATTCTGTAAAGAGGTTGATATTATTAGGTGGCTTTTAACACTGTCTTTGTGAGCAGTAAGCAACTCCTGCCTTTGGGGAAGCTGGGTGGGAGGGGCACTGGCCCTCAGAGTGTGGCCCTGGCCACACTCTGAGGCCCCACAACTCTCCACCCCTGCTTATCCACTCCCCAAGGCTTCCCCATCCTCCCTCACATCTTTTTTTTTTTTTTACTCCTCCTGCCTGTCACTCTTGCCTCTTGGGAAAGGGCTGGGGTTGAAGAGGCACCAGCAATGGGTAAAGGAGCCTTGAGGTAGGTGGCCAAGCAGGAGCAGGTCTTGGGGTGGAGCATGGAGGTGGGGGGGGGTGGAGCATGGAAGTGGGGGGCAGAGAGACAGAGCAGGAGCTTCTGCAGTAGCTCCTTGGGACCTTCCCAAGCCTATAACTACCCCATATATGTCTTTAATTATTGTTTCAGTTAATGTTTTGGGCACAGAATAAAGCTTAGTGGTCTGTATTATCCCAAATCACCCCTAGAAAGGAGAAGCGTACGATTTGGTGCCCAGCATAGAAGCTGATTTTAAGTGTGTATTTTTGTTAACTGTTCAGCCACATCATTGGATCTCATCTCATCTCAGACAGGACTTACAATGACTTCTGACTCCTGCCAAAGCCAAAGTCACCTGACACAGCTCTGACTAGCCCTGACCTGCATGGACCAGTTTCCCACAGAAACAACTTACTCTCTGAATGCATAACTTTTGCTTTTATATGTGATGAAAGGGTCAAATACCACTTCTCAGCTGCAGTGTGGCAGCCATGTTGGTCCTGGAGATGGTCCTGGAGAGAACGATGGAAGAACTTGATGGAGTATTTGGAAAGAAAATCTAGTACAAATAATCTTGAGAGAATGCAGAAACATGCATGGCTCTTTGACTGAAGAACACAACAAAACCCTTGGCAACATCTTATAACTAATCCCTCAGTCTGAACTGAAGCTAAACCATGAGAAATGCATTTTCTGCTTACTCCAAATTGAGTTTTTGAGAAAGACAATAAACAAAGATGGAATCTGTCCTAGTTCTGAGGAAATAAAAACAATTAGAGAATTGAATGCACCAACTAATATACCAGAACTGAAATGTATACAGGGGATGGTAAATTACCTTAGGTGATATCTACAAGATCTTTCTACAATGACAAAATCATGGAATGAACTGTAAAAGTCCAACACGTCTGGGCTCTGGGAACCAAATCAAGGAATTTCCTTAAAAGGGTTTAAAAAAAAATCTCAGCATCTCCAGTTCTCAACTACTATGATGTGAACCAAATCACAATGGTTGGTGCAGATGCAAACAGGACAATTAACTGACTCAAGTGCACTCATCAATTTCAAATGAAATGAGAGGAGAAATCCTAAACCTCATCCATTAAGGACTTCAAGGATTAACTAGATGCTGTGAATGGGCTAATGAGTCAGTGCAATGACTGGGTATCAGCAAGGACATAAAGTATTTGCCTGTGAATATTGCAGAACTTATAGATCAACGCAAAACAAAGTACCTTTAATAACAACATATCTATTGATTAGACCTTAGAAGAGGCTAGCTGCACACTTGGATGAATTCAGGGGATATCATCACATGACCATTGTGGACAGTTTTTTCCCGCTATAAGTGAACTTGTAGGATCTAACACATCGCAGTGTTACTGAAAAACTGAAGGGTACTTTTGCTCATTGTGGTGTTCCAGAACAATTATTGACAAACAGTGGACTACAACTCATGGCAGCAGAATTAGTCCTTTCAGATGAAATATGATTTTGATTAGTTTATTAGCAGTCCATGTTACTGCACAAGCAAACGGAGAAGGCGAGGGCTATTCTGATAGCCAAGAAAATCCTGCAGATAGAAGATCAATCCCTTGTTCTTCCATGGGTGTTCTTCAGTGATTTCCCCATCTTCAAGCATCTGAAGTGGGATTTTCTCCCTCTGAAGCTCATGTGATAAATGCATTTGTTAGTCTTTAAAAGTGCCACTAGACTCCTTGTTTGTATTGCTGAAATAGACTAACATGGCTACCCCTTTGGAACTTGTTTTTCTATGTCACAGTACAACTCCAATACAGTCCAGTACCATTCCTGATGGGAGGACAACTGAGAACTACTGTTCCAACTTTGCAAAATAATCTTTTTCCAAAGTGCCTAATCATAAAAAAGAGTAGCCTAATTGGATAAAAGGGCTAAAAAAAAAGCTTATGCGCACTTTTACAAGAGAATTCTAGAGAATTATCAGGTCTGGGTGATTGTGTTCATGTCAAATTGGATGATGAAGATGGATGGATAACTCCAGCTATCATAAAGAAAAAATTCCATGCCCAGATAATGTGTTCAACGTAGACAGTGAAGAATTCAACAAGAACAAACATCTACAGATTGTCCTTTAGAAAGGAACCATCAACGGAGTAAATTCTATGTATAGTGGATGGAGACCAAGGATGACTCGGATTCCAACCCAACCACAGCCAGTTGATACAACTAACGGACAGTCAGATGACCAAATTGTTATGTGTTTGGGTCAAGCAATTAGAAAATCAGTACAATTCAGAGACACTTAATAAACAGATCTGCACTGAAGTTCAATGGCAGTGTGTTATGGTGTTGGAAACATTGTAAATGGCAGGAATTTAGAACTTAAGGGGAAGTGTAACAGTGTGCTAAACTATATATTTTGATGAGATACTGCATGTAAAATAGCTGATTTGAACAAACCTCAGTCACATCTGACAGAGCGTTAAAGGATCTTACGATGAACGGATCAGGTGTGAATAAGCAAACTCTGTAGCCAGTCCAAATCTGGTACAAGAACAGGACACTCTTCTGGGATGAAATTCTGCAATTCACCCATTCTCAGATGAGGACCTGTGTCACAACCCCCTGGGCATCAACCATGACTAATTTTACCAGGTCCAAGTGGGTTTCTTTTTGGCAGCCGGTGACAATAGCTGGTTAAAATGATTCAAGAACAACAACTTTCAAATAAAGCAGCATTTATTTCTTTAGCCAAAGGTACAGAGCATGAGGGCCAAAATATAAAACAAAAGAATCCTGTATGCCTGTTTTGCTTACTTAAGCTTAACCTGTGTCCACAGCTCAGACAGACAGGTCTGACTATTATTCCCTACCTCTGAATGGGATGACTAATTGCCTGAGTATGGTTTTCCTAGGATGTGTCAGCTTTTCAACTGACACATCCTCTGTAACCTCTCCAACTGCTAGCTTACCCAAACTCTCCTGTCTTTCATGGGCTTTGAGCCCAGACTTAGCCTTGGGACAAGTAATCCATCCTAGCCCAGATGGAACCGTATTGGTACTCTGTTTCCTCATTACTATGCTATCTGAACTCCTCTGAAGCTATGTAATTGAGGAGGTCTAGTCTGTGTCACACTGCTATCCTTCCTGCTTGTTTCCATAGCAACCCCTTGAGGCCCACCCCTGGATTTAACTCTGTGCATTCAGACAGGCAGCAATGCAAGCTAGCAGGGAAACAGAGTCACACTGACTACTGATAAAAAGAATAGACATTGTCCCACACTGTCATGGCTATGTCATGCACCTGCAAGACCTGGACTTCAGTGGGGATCCCATTGATCTCAGTGGAGCTACACTGATGGAAAATAGTTATAACCCTGCAGAGAACGAGGCTCAGCCAGCTTCTCACTTTGAAGTTGACTTGCTCAGTTCAGTAGAGTCATGGTGATTTGCGCCCACCGAGGATCTGGCCCCTGTTATCTAAGTAGTTCTGAGAAAATGGATTTTGCATCAAAGGTTTTGTTTTAAAACATGGATTAGTGACCAGATGGGCAGTAGCAGCCAGAGCCCACTGTATAAATACTTATAAAAGGAAGGGTTCATTAAGGACTAATATTTAGCTTTTCAGCTGAGACTGATTGTGCTACTCTAGGAATATTTATGTAGGGACTTTTTTCTGACCTTATATTAGAAAGGCACTAAATTAACAGTCCTGGGGTCAGGGTTCCTCCTACAAAAGAACAGCACTACTGGTAGTCCCAGCTTCTCTGTGTGTCCATCAGACCTGCCCTGGAGGCTGTCTGTGAGAGGAGGTCAGCATCTATGACAGTGTTTCTTAACCTTTAGGTGTTTGCCAGTCCACTAAAGTATTCATTACTTTATGTAGAATACCTGACCAAAAAAAATTCCTTGGTAAAAGCTGGTATAATACAGACTGTGATGTTCATAATATCTGCATACTATGCACTTCAGTGAAAATGAGTCAGGAAACTGAATTAAATACAATTTTACAAATTTAATAAAACAATGAGAGTCCTGTGGCACCTTAACGGCTAACAGATTTCTTCAGGCATAAGCTTTCATGAGCTCCAGCCCACTTCATCAGATGGAATGGGTTGAATCCCATAAAAGCTTATGCCTGAAGAAATCTGTTAGCCTTTAAGGTGCCACAGGACTCTCATTGGTTTTTGCTGTACACAGACTAACACAGCTACCCCCTACAAATTTAATATGCATTTATTTCTTTAAAAAAGAGAGAAATGATTATGCATGCAACTTAAAATTGAAGATGATATCGCTCAAGTTTTAGTAGGAATTTTGGGTGTGCATGTTCAAACAAAGTTACTTTTTTTGGAGTAAGCTTCATCAAAGAATATGTACAACTGATTTCGATGCCAGTAGTAACATCAGCAACAAATTTAAAATGCTCCAGCTGCAGCAAAGGTGCAAAGTGGCAGCACATGCTGATGTATGCCTGGAAGCTTTGCTGTGATTTGGGCATCTTAAATCTTCCAGGCACCTGTTGTTTTGCCACTTTGCTCCTTCCCCCCACATTCAGCTCTCTGCATGCATATACACAATGGGGAGGAGTCGGGGTTGGTTGTGTAACACCTTTGCTATGGCTGTGACACACCAGTGTCCACAGAGCACCAGTTGAGAACCATTGGTCTATGACATTTGTCTCCTCGGACCTCACTGCTGACATCAGCCACAAGGGGCCCAGATGGGCTACCTGTTTTTGTGGCACCACTACTAGTTGGCTAGACAAGGTGAGGAGACCATATCACAACTTTGGTGGGTTCTCCTTTGAGTGAAGGGGCACACCCTGCAATTGGTCAGTTCAGTGAGGAGTTTTAGCAGGGCTCCTAATTTGTCTCTGAATATTGAGTTCTCACATAGCTGTTTCTCACAGAATTGGCTACCTACCATCTCCAGATAGCTGGGAAACTGTCACCAGGTGATCTGGCCATGGCTATGAACATCTCTTGAGTGGCTTACAGCAATGTGATTTACTCAGCAAGAAGCTGCCAGCCTGTAGGAACCTTCTACTACAGGCCCGTCCTCCATGCTCAACACTTGCTTCCCAGAGATAGCTGAGGCAAAGTCAGGGTCTCCAGTCTTTATCTTCTGCCTGTGCCCGGGTAGCTAAAAGAATGCTTGCAGCTCTTGGATCAGGACTATGCTCGGTGGCTTCTCACCTCAGGTGCAGCAGAGTTCTACCACCAGGGTAAAATTCATCTGAGACAGAGCTATCTCGAAGGCCAAACTGAGCCCTTGGAATAAATTCACCCAGGAACTAAGGGCCACCATGAATCTTGCCACCTTCAGTTCCAAGGGCAAGGCCTTTACCCTGCCTTAACTGACCAATATAGACCAGTGTGGATATTTAAAAGACAAACCCAAAACAACACCTTTCAAGATGAACCCCTTCCTTGCACATGCAATTCCTCCCCACGGGCAGGATGTGAGACTATGATCCCCATGTGAGTGACCAGAATGCCCTGAGATACCACAATGAGGGCAGGATGAGAAATTCTATAGAATAGAAATGTATTGAATCCCCACAGTGCTTTCCATGGGCCATCAGATGGTGACTCTCAGACACCACTAACTCAAGCCACTTCTCAAGAGGTGTTTGATCCCCAATCCCTGACAGTATCTGGTAGTCCTATTCACCTGGAGCCTTTTGGGGATGAATTCTTCTGGTGGTGCAGTTCATGAAGTAGCTGTTCAGTGATTCAGGTCATGACCTATATAATTGGTTGGCAGTTTTCCAGTAAGTCTCCCACCCATTGTGGAGTCACCAATCAGGTCTCAATTCTACATGTGAATGTTGAGCTTTGGGGGAGAGAACTGAGACCTGCATGAATTACTCAAGAGACCATTTCAGCTCTGTCTGGTTACAGGGTGAGATGAGCCTACACACAACCCCACAGACAAACACTTCCAAACTTGGAGAAAGTTTACAACTGACCTCAAACTGTGTGGTCTGGTTCCACCTCCACAGCTAAATAAATTCCACCTCCTCCTTGACCACACAAAAATGTCTTGGTTATGAAGTTGCAGACGTGACATAGTGGAAACAGACTAACTGGCAGATCCTATACAAAAATATATTTGTTATAAGCAATTCTGCCTGTTTTGTCCTCACAGATAATGTTTAAAATAACAGCATGTATCTGGAGCTTTGCAAGTTTCTCCATTCCTAAACATGGAAGAGGGAAAAGGGGGGGGGGAAAACCAAAAAACCCCAACCCTCTCCTAATGCTTTTAGAACTAGAGGAGACTAAGATTGTTTTGCGAAGGGCCACTCGCATGGATGCACTGAAATAGGGGCACCACCTTTGTGCTTTCCCTGTTGAAAGAGGTAACAGCTGGAGGAGGAGTCAGAAGAAAATGGCATTGTGCGATTAGTCAAAAGGTTGGCTATGTACCTGAGTTGCTGCCAGATAGGGGCTTACTTGCTCTCCAAGTGTCTGTGTGCCTAATTGATCCTAGTGATGTATTTAAGCTATGGAACTGATCCTTTTGTTTTCTTTGTGCTGCACCATTAAATTTCTAAGATGTCTTTGTGCACAGGCTGTAGCCATTTTGTCTTGGGAGTGGCTGCAGACTGTTGGAAGAGAGACACATCATGTGCATGCTTGTGTGCTCTCTCTCTCCCCACACACACACACACACACACACACACACACACACACACACACACAGAGCTTTTGTTCTTTCTTTTTGTCCTTTTCATTGTTACAATTAAAGCAGTTTCAGATGGGAAGTTCTTGGTTGCTGTTGATGTATGGGGGGAAAAACATAATAGGACTGGTGAAGTTGTGGCATCAGGGGACAGTCAGGCACACCCATATGACACTACTTTCCCAGAACAGTTGAGCCTTGCAGAAGAAGTTATCGTTTGGTTCTTGAATAAAGGCATTTTCCCTGTAGGGAAGCAGCACTTTTAGTTGGTATTTCTCCTCAGTTTATTTGCATACCTCAATCCTTTTGGTTACAATGAAGTCAGTCTGCAAATTGTCAGGTCAGTGCTGCACAGTCAAGCAAAGTCATTATATAAAGACACTGAATAAAAGTCCATTAACTCAAGCCTTGACAATCAGTGTTTGGAAACAGTCCATGGACATCACTTTAACTGCAATGATGAGATGGGACTGAGCTGCAGAATTCTGATCTGAATCCACATGGGGCTTTAGGGTGGGCTCCACTACTGAAATGGTAAATACTCCTGGAAGAGGTGAGTGTAGTACACAGAGATGCTTCAAAAGAATTCTGTGGCTCATGGAAACATTAAAACATGGTAGATTCTGCTGCAAGATCTTGGAAAATGCTGTCCCTGAAAATAATTTTTAGTGAGATGGGATCATTGTGGAATTGTTAACTTTGGGATTTGTGTTTTAATCTAATCTGACTCAAATTCAGAAGCCTGTATAAAGAGATATTATGAGCAGCATTGTAGAGTGATGCCGGTGACAACTCAGAGCAACACACACTCTCTCTGCTTTTTCCTCCAGGTCCTGTATCCAGAGGGCATGGCTCAAGGCAGGGTTCCGGACACTTCAGTTTCCCTGGTAAGGTGCAACATAAAGGATTGTGCTGATGGGAAGATATGGGAGCTGGGCTTAGTTATGGTGTAGGAGAGGGCTTGGGGGTGGGTATTGTTGTGACTTTCATGCAGGTGAAAGGCCATCACTGGAGACCAAGTTTTCTGGCTCTTTACGTGGCAGGTACAGCACTGTGATTCCCTAGCAATGTTCTTCATTGTTCTACTCCTGTGGGTGGAGCGGGGGCAAGGGGGGCAGAAAGAGGGTCAGGTTTCAAGCAGGACCGCCTTTGGTGTGATGTCTGGCACTCAGGCATGCCAACTGGTGACCAGTTGCTACAGGCCCCTAGGCTTGTAACTCTGGCCTCCCTGCACGTGGAAGAAAGATCTTTTTCCTGCAACCCTGCAGGCCCTGTCCCTCATTGCTAACTCTAGCAAACCTGGGCTGTACTTATCAAGATCTTCTCTAGGAGTATGAGAAGGTTTCCTAGGCTCAGTTTCACTGAGGCACATTCGCTTCTTGGCCTTTTTGCTTAGCCTGTCAACAAGAGAGTAAATTGGTGGCTGTTGTACTGTTGGTGTTTGTCTAGCTGTCCCTGGGAATTGGGCATATTGTAGATCAGTGATTCTCAACCTTCTGGAGGTCACAACACACTCGTGGCTTACTATGACCCTACAGGACACACCAGCCTACCACCCCCAGCCAAATCCAGCCATCTCCCCAGCTCTCCACAACACAGTTACCACTGTGTGGAGACCCAGTAATGTGTCCCAACACAGTGACTGAGAACCTCTGCTGTAGACAGTGGAATCCTGGCTCCATTAAAGTCAATGGCACTCTTACTCTGGGCTCCAAAGATGCCAGGATTTTACCCAGAGTGTTTGTGGGTGTACAAGGGAGATGTAGGGCAAGCAATCCTGATTCTTCAGGCACTTGCTGCCCAGGTCAAGACACCTCTGCCGCAAAAACTACCAGCTGGGAAAAGTTGATTTGGAGATGTAGAAACATGAGCCAGGCCTAGTCTGAGACCATACGTTGGCCCACTTATTTAAAAAAAAAAAAAAAAGACCAGCTTTGAACTCTGCTCTCCAGATGTCATTATTTAACTGAGCTGCAGAACTGCACTTTGACTCCAGCCTTTGAACCTGCCTCCTCTTCTCCACTAAAGTTTGGAAGTTGGATTTTGGCTCAGCTCTGAAGCCTGCCTGAGAGGAACTCAGGATACAAGAACATGGCAGTGGAGAGGCGGTAGTAGCGGGGGGAGACAGGCTGACATGAAGACTTTTGATTATGTTGGAGACGGTTTTGATTGCTTTTATATTTTTTAAATCTTACTTAGGAAACGGGAAGTTAGCTATTGAGTGGTGGCGTGTAATGGTCTCTTACATCTTGGATGGTTGCTCTGGTAGTGGTCTGAATGCTGCATGTTACAGGCGAGTAGTAGATTTCCCCAATTGCAATTGCTGACATCTCTGCTAGGCAGGGTCACAAGTGCTCTGTGCTTTCCAGGAAGGGTAGGGAAGGATTGCATTTGGGGGCCCAGATTAGTCTCATGATAGCACTCCCAGGTGAAATGGGCACATCCAAAGGGTTTTGATTTTTAGTAAGTTTTAGCTGCATTTTACTCTGTAAGAAAGCACAATGCAGATCTGTCCTCTCTGGGTCTGGATTTGTGGTGGCTAGAGGATGTTGAAGGCTGTGGAGGACGCCCGTGCCACAGAACCAGTGGTCTTGGTCAGATTAGGTTACTGTGATGCAGATGCCTCGAAAAAATTCTGACTCCAAAACTTAGGTGGGGCTTCCTGGTTGCTAGCCAAGCAAACTACCGAATTAGAGATCAAGAGCAGCATTCTGGCTTGGTCTTTAAAAGATGAGAGGGAAACACAAAGAGCATACACACGATGATATCTTTGCCTGGCTAATGGCCTGGAATCTGTTTTGAATTAGCTTGTCTCCCACTTGGCAGCCTTGCAGCGTGCTGGCATTGACTAGAACCATGGAGCTGGGGTCAGGTTGCACTTGGCTCCTGTTAAAAAGAGTGTTCCATGTCAAGCCCTTCTTTTGATGTATTGCAAGACCTCTGCCACTTCAGGAGTGCCTAACCCCAAGTTCCCAGGCGCACACAGCACATTTCAGGTTCCAAGAACTGAAGCAATGCAAAGAGGAGATGGAAAAAAGATGCATCCATTAGCTGGAAGGGAAGTTGTCTAATGGTAGACTTTACTTGGTCCAAGATCTACTGCAAGTCTGCCATCCAGGTCTCAGACTGAATCTTTGAATAAGGTTTGATAGAAAAGACAGAAAATGAGGGGAGGGATGGTCTGATGGTTTAGGCCTTGCCCTGGGACACCAGAAATCTGCATTCAATTCTTGGCTTTGCTACAGGCACTCCCTATTACTGTGGACTAGTCCCTTCATCTGTCAGAACCCCAGGGCCCCAGTGGGTTGACGATGCTTCTTTTGTCTATTTAGATTGTGCTAGGGTATGTCTCTGCCTCTACACAGTGCTAGCACAAGTCTCCCAGTTTCAGTTTGGGGCCTCCAGATAGCGCTAAATTAAAAGCTAAGCATTCTGTTTATCGGGACTGGGAAACTAGTTCAGGGCCAGCTCCTCAGCTGGCGTAAACTGACAGAGTGCCATTGACTCCAGTGATTTCAATGGTGCACTGCCAGTTTGCATAGGTGAAGGATCTGGCTTTTGTATCCAGAGGTGTCGCTGGCTGGGGGAGGGACCCGGGGCATGAGCACGGGCCCCGCCCCCTGGCCAGGAACAGGACCAGGCGCCACCGCGGGCAGCCAGGCCCTGCATCCCTGGCAGGGGACGGGGCCACTGTGGCCGCCAGCGGCCAGGCCCTGAATCACCGGCCGGGCACAGGGCCGCCACAGCTGCTGGCGGCTGGGCCCTGGATCTTCGGCCTGATTGGGCCCGAGATCCAGGGCACTGGTGCTGGGGTTCGGGGCACGTGCTCCGGAATGCCCAGCGCCAGCAACGCCCCTGCTTGTATCTTTCATGAAGGAGACTCGCTGCAAATGTGGCTCACTGTAATTGAACCTCTGATGAGGGGTATGGCTCATACTAAATGATACCAACTCGTAAGGGAGAACTAGCTAGGAAGGATTGCCTGCCAACCATCCAGGCCCTACGGCCAGAAGTGCATGTTAACAGAATCCTTGAAAACTTAGAAGCCTCAGTCAGCTCAGAGGGATCAGAGGAGATGAAGAGACCTGCACAGTCCAGTGGAAGGGGGATAAGCTTACAAATTAAGAGAGCTGGGTTCTGTCCCTGACTCTGCTGGATGATCTTGGACAAATAATGGCCCCTCCTTGTCTCAGTTTCCCTTACTTCAAAGGGAGAGTCATCTTACTGACCTGCCTTTAAGTGCTAGAAGATATATGTGGGAGAGGACCTAGGAGAGCACTAAGTATAATTCTCACCTACACTACTCATGTACACCACTACTGGGCAGTCCCCAATTGAATCACTTGAATTTTTAATTAAAGATCAGTTGATGCTCATGGCCACAGCATCTGGGAGTCCTACCTAAACACAACCAGATCAGTTACAGATTGCCAGGACCCCCTTGTTTGTTAGTATCCTTGCTTCATATTTCAGGACCCTAGCCAAACCCACACATTGGGCTTTGGATGTCGTCAGCCCCACCAATGCATGACAGACCCTCTCCTGGAAGTGCTGCAGAAAAGTCTAAATCGCAGAACCAGCCACCAGAGCAGCCCAGCAGCTGTTAGCATCCTGAGCATGAGAGGCGAAAGGGCAGTCCATGAATTATAAAGACACTAACTAGCATTTTGCAGTTCCAAGGCCATCACTTACAATCAAGTAGCAAATTGGATTTGATCTACAGCCCACATGTAGGTTGCACAGAAGGCATTGATTAAAGAGAGAAAGCTGGACTTCAGGGCCACTGCAAGGCTACCTAATAGTGCTGAAAACACTGTCATTAGTAAGCAAAATCGTTTGCATGTCTATAGCCCCTTTCATCTCGAGTCAGAAAAAAGGTGGTGTTGTGGTTGAAGTTCCTTATCTGGGACACAGCAGATGTGAGTTGAATTCCTGGCTTTGCCATGACTCACTGTATGAGCTTGTGCAAGCTGTTGGGGCTTCACTGGCATGTAGGCACCTAACTTCTATTGAAACCAATTGGGGTTAGATGCCTGAATACTACTGAGGACCTGGGCCATCAGCTGGATTTTCCAGCAGATCTCCATACACAGAATGTCACCTTAAGAACAAGGTTGATTTACAATGAGTTTTTGCTCACAGCATTAACAACACAGGTGGCCTTTGTGCATCCTTGAGTTTTGCTTCAAACTGTGTATGTTGGAACTGTTGCTCATGTTACAGAACAAGCTAAGGTGTAGGGGATAACATTGAAAATGCAGTGCATCGGGGTGGCAAGAAAAACACGAAGAGTGCACTGGGGCTTCAGTGGGGCTAAGAAGTGTGGTTACAACAGTCAGGCAGACAGTATGCCTGTCTCCTTTGAACCCGGGCCTCATAAAGGGAGGAATGTTTTCTAAAAGTTAAACCTGTATGAGACACAGGTTTGAAGCTGCTTACCAGGCCATTCTTCTTTGAGTGCTACTCACATCCATTCCCATGCAGTCATGTGTGTGCTGCAGCTCAGGATGCCCGGAAAGCTCTTTGCCCTAGCCTGTCCCCATAGGGTCACTGGCCCATGCCCCCTCTAATCTGTACACCTGCATGGCATATGGGTGGCCCTGCCCCTGCCCCCAGTTCCTTGCTTTCACCTGTTTGCGACAGTCCTGAAACTGCACTCTCTTGCAGATCTGCAAGTGCCTGTCCTTTTCTCCGTCATCTATTCTTCTCTTTACTTTTACTTTTCCAACTCTGGAATCGCTCTTTATTTCTATCTTGCTTCCCGGCTTGGACTGCACTGGAGATCCTCTCTCTCCCTCGCATCCTGGAGGCAACATTTGGTCTGGCACAGACTCGACCATGCCTGGCTTCAGACCCTATGCCAAGTGCAGAAAGGCTTTCTCAATAAGTGACCCCCATGAGAAATGCCTGAAATGCCTTGGAGAGGCCCACCAAACTGACAAGTGCCAAATTTGCCAATTGTTTAAGCCAAGGATGCAGGAGGAATGCATAAAGCACCTATTGCTCCATGGCACTGAAAGAGGCCCTGCATCCCATCTCGGTGCTGAACAGACCATCGTTGGCACAGGCAGGTCCAGCGCAGAGGTCACAGTCAGCACTGGCTTCGTCTTGGCACAGGTCTCCATCTGTGAAGCCTAAAAAGCACCACATGGGATCAGAGGCAACCACGGGTGCTCATCCACTGAAGTAAAAGACCCGACATCGGCACAGTTTGGGATCCATCATGGACTCATACAGGTTCACACACCCTGACACAGAGGCCTAAAATGCTGCCCAACCCTTCAAAGCCCAAAGCTTTCAAAGTGGCTAAGGCCCTCCTACAGCAGGAGCCTGTGCAGGACCGAGACCAACAATGTGGTAGTCTGCTTCGGGATTGGGCCTCAACACCCCAATCCTGATCACTCCCCTCTGGGGAAGATTGGCACAGCTACTCCTCACCATGAGCTCACCAGTCCCCTCTAACCTGTTCTGGGGACTCCCCACACAGCCACTCACTTCAAAGGGTGTCTGCCCCCTTGGCCTTGGCTTCCAGGTCAGGGGATGATGAGGTATACCTTTGACTCTCTCTCCAGAGGCCTTGTCCCGGGAACACTCCATGGTGCAATCACAAAAATCGTGCCATACCAGCAGCTCACAATCACATTTGTCTGGGGAATCTGACACCCAACACTGGTGCTGCTGCTCGTCAACACCACTGATCCCAGCAACGGCCCTGGCGCGCCCAGCCAGTAAGTGCAGGAGGAAATGCTCCTCATTGTCGCCTTGGCACAGAGACTCTGGAGCTCAAGCGTCACCACCACCTGCACTGAAATGCCACTCCCCTCATAGGACCTCACCGGTACTGGCGCAGAAAAGGAGTTGCTCTCTATGAGCCCCCCAGCACAGGAAGACTAACCACCACAGCTGTAACAGTGTTTTGCCGCCCAGGGCGCGTTCTGATTGGAACACGCCCCTTCCCATTAGCAGCACTTACAGCTGGCACCACAAAGCTGCTCCCTTAATAGCGCGGCTCCATTGCACTGCTTCAGGTGCCCGGGGCTTTGCCCTTTGGCCCTGCCCTACTTACAGATCTGCCGACCACACCCCCGCACGGGGCAGAACATCCCTGTCACAGGTCACGGTGCTGCAAACCTTTAAAAATTGGTCGTCACAGTAGACTGACTGAGACTCCTGGGACTCTTCCCATAAGTATCCAGCATCCCCCAGGTCCTCAGGACTAGACCTGGGACACAGGGGCATCCGTTGAGGACTTGGGCACAGGAGAGGATCTTTTGGAACTTGGCCAAAATAACTCAAGGACAATGTCCTCTTCCTCCCCAGTAAAGTGGGTAAGCAGAGGTCCTTTTCACTTAGAGAGGACCCAAAGGCACACCAGCAACTACTTAAGTGCATGGCTGCAAGCCTTGACTTACCAATCGAGGTGGTCAGGGAAGACTTTGATCCCCTCTCTGATGTGGGCACTGCTACCCCCCAGCCAGGGTGACTGGCCCAATTTTTGAGGGGGTGCTGAAGATCTCTTGCACCTGATGGCAGACACCATCATTGATTTTCCCCAGTATCAAAGGGGACACAGTGGAAGTACCATGTTCCCGCAGACGAATTCAGCTTCCTTTTCAACCACCCTGTCCCTGGATCATTGGTAGTGGATGTGGTGAACCAATGGGAGAGATAAGGCCAACCCACTGCTACTCTTTATTTATGTGGAGGAAAGATTTATTCCACCACAGCCCTCCAGCTGCACATCACTAACCAACAGGCCCTCATGGGCAGGTACATTTTTAACTTGTGGAGCTCCATGCAGGGGTTTCAGGACCTCATACCCTCCAATCACACAGTGGACTACAGGGCCTTCATGAAGAAGGGCCTCTTAGCGGCACCTGCTATGCTCCTCTCTTCATGGGATGCTACAGACATGGCCAGCGGGGGGGGGTAGCTTCAGCAATCACTACGCGCTGATCCACATGGGTACAGGGTTCAGGACTATCTCCTCAGATGCAGCAGCCTATACAGGACCTCCTTTTCGAGGGTCCCTCACTGTTTGCCGAGTCCACTGGCACCAAGCTGAATGGTATGAAGGACTCCTGTGCAAAACTCCGCTCCTTGGGGATGTATACTCCCCAGATGGTCAGGCGGTCCTTTTGACCCTACCAGCAGCAGTCCCAGCAGCAGCACCAGCAGGGTTCTCATCATTGTACCTTCCAATGATTCTGCCACCCCATGGGAATGGAGACAAGGACAGAAATAGGAGTGGAAGAGGGTCAATGTCTCGGGTTCAAACTAGCCCACCTGACAGGGCAATAACACCCACCCATCATCCCAGAGGCAGAGGTTGGTCATAGACACGTCAGCAAAACAGTTGGAATCTGCAGTTCCATCAAAACCAAAGTACTGCAAAACCAGGTCAGTTTTACTGAATTTGCATTTTGAATGAAAATTGGAGTCAGAGGAAGTTCTGACTGCTGAAATATTTCATTAATATTATAATATATAATCAAAATTAAAATGTCTCAATTGACTTGAAAAGGAAAATTAGGGGAGGGGAATTTTCAGAGGATTTTAAAGTGTTTTGGTTTTTGTCCCAATTTGTATCCAAATCTCATAGCCTTCTGGGAGTTGGACAGGAGTTTAAAGTATAATTTTTGCTGGGCCATGGAATCCTCCTATTTGGGTGAGCCCCCCACCTTCCTACCCCCCACCCCAGCTCCTGCCCCTGAAAGCCTTCTCCCACCCCAGCTCCTGCCTCTGTCCCAGCTACTGCCCCCAATATCCATTACCATGTCCCCAAAACCCACCCCCTGCCCCCAATACCCACCCCCCAGTGCAATCTAGGCCACCCCAGTACTCAAGGGGAGCCACGAACTGGGCCAGGAAACTTCCTTATACACTCATACATAAGCCAAGCCCCTAATTCTGAGTCCCAAAAAGAGGCAAAAATGGGTGACCCACATAAAACTAAGGTCCCCATTTGGTCTCAGTCCCTACCCTCCCCAGCACTGTTGTCTTCCCCCAGAGTTCCCAACACCCTCCCTAATGCCCAAACCCCTGCCGCTGCTTTTCCCCTGTCTCTGCTGCAAGCTCTCTCCCTGCTGCTGTCCCCCTGCTCTGTCCACTCCCCCTGTTGTCTCCTCCTCGCTGCTGCCTTTTCCACTCCCCATTGCTGTTCCCCATCATTCCTTCTACCCCTTTCTCCATCACTCCCCAACCCCTACCACCACTTTTCCTGGCCTTCCTGACATGCACCCCCTAACCCCCGGGCCCTGCTGCTGCTTCCATGGCCTCCCCGAACCCCACCCCAACCACCAGGCTGACCCTTCCCCACGGTCCCCTTACCTGGCTGCTCCAGCCGCTGGGGTCCCCTCCTAACTCCAACCCCAGCCCAGGCCAACTGCCCAGGATGGCTGCTCCAGCCGCACTGGTGCTCCAGCCTGTAGCATGCCCAGTGAAACTCCTGGGCTGTGGCTGTCAACTGTATCAACCCACGTATAAGCCGAGTGCCTGTTTTGAAGCCAATTTTCAGGCACAGAAAATTCGGCTTATAAACAAGTATATACAATAAAGTATGCATACGATATAAAGTATATACGATACAAATAGCAGGTCCTGGAATGGCGTGCCTGGCCAGCCTGCACATGTGCAGGCTGGCCAGGCATGCGATTCCAGGACCTGCTATTTTTAGGGGCCCAGTGTTCAGGCCCCTAAAAATAGAAAATGGAACCAGAACGCTGCATTCTGTGGCCTGCTATTTTTAATGGTGGACCCTGGAATGCAGAGTTCCGGCACCACTTCCTATGTTTAGGTGGCCTGGAATGCTGTGGCCCTAAAAATAGTGAGCCCTGGAATGATGCTTCTCCGCTTTCTGGCCCGCTTCAACCCCTGGAATCAGAACTTCCACCTGCCATGCTGCTCTGACACAAAGTGACTTTCCTGAAGGCACATAGGGAATCTGGAACAGGACATGCAACAGAACTCAGATTTCCTGCCTCCCATTCTGGTGCCTTAGGTACAAAACCATTCAGACAAAACAGAGTCCCATGGCACTTAATGATTGATACATTTATTTATTGCATGAGCTTTCATGGGAGTAAATCCCACTTTGCTAGATGTGGGATTTTTCTCCCACAAAAGCTCATGCAATAGGTAAACTTGTTAGTCTTTAAGTGCTACAGGACTCTTCGTTTTGCTGAAGTAGACTAACACAGCTGCCCCTTTAGAGCTTGTCAAAACCATTCAGGTCACTGCTGTGGGTAGCCTCTTCCACAAATGCATTTGGTAAGGAAAGCAAATTCACCCAGCTGGATTTGGGATGAGGGTCTCTGTGTTTTGTCCCCATCCCTGTTGGTCAAGATCATGCATCTCAGTGGGAGTGACACAGCTACCACAGTGGACTCGGGCTATTGCAGTGCTCCATCATCGGCATTGCCACGTTGGATGCCATATTTGGTAATTTGGCAGGATCTTCTAAGTAAGCTCAGGCATGGCTGAGATAGCAGGATACAGAACCATTCAAATGACTTTATCAACTGAATTCTGCGGTCGCTCTCAGACACAGCTGCCTCTCAGTCAGTCACCTACAGCAAACACTGAATTATTAATTCGAGATCTCCGAGTGTGAGGTGGGAGAAGAGAGGAGAGGGAGCAGGAGGGGTGATCTCCTGTAATACTGTATACCTCTTTCCCCTGCCCTCCAAGATGTGCAAAGCCTCTGTTACAGGTTCAGTAATAGCAGGACCCCTGCCTAGTGCTCGGTAGGTCAGTACAGCCTCGGCAGGGACCTCTTCTTTCCTTCCTCCCCCAATCCTATTAGTATTAGAGAGTGGATAGAGCTATAACAGGAAAAAAGCCCATCCCTGAGCAGCACAGCTGACGGCTTGCCTTTTAAATCTTTAATAAGCATTAGCTTTAGAGGCAGCTCAGATCTTCTTGGGAATGGCCGGGAGTGGCAGCCTAACTGTAGTGCCTAGCTGATTAGCTGCTGAGAATGGCTCAGGACCAGGAAGCTGGATGTGTGAAAGATGGATGGGAAAACTCAGTTACTAACGTGTGTTAACAGCACATGTGGCTGAGGACAGTATTTTTGCATGGCCTAAATCTGGCAGCTACAATTCCATTTAAACCCTTTCCTTCTCCACATACCAGCCATGACCTTAATCCATGTGCCGTGTGTCCCTTCAAGAGCTGACACCACTTCACCCACTTTTCGCTGTACCCCTTGCACACCTTCTGAGGTCATTGCCACCAACCCAGAAAACATGACAGGACCTCACATCCAAGCAGAGTAGTAAAAAAGGAATGGATTTTCAAAAATGTAATTTGAAGATTAATTTTCTGGGGTGCAGTTCTGTCCTGATCACTCCCTTCAAGTGCCAGAGAGTTAACTAGGGTGCAGCTATATTACATAGACCCATAATGTTTCATTCTATTCTGGATTTGGGAACTCAACCTATTTGTAAATTTAAAAGCATGAAAAATAATGACCCTTTTATTTGAAACTTTAGAGACTGGAGGACAGATTGTGGCTAGGCAAATGTGACAGGCCTATATGAGTGGTGATCATTAACATGGGAAATGTAAGGTTCACAGTTATTACCAAAGGAAGTGTCATCCAGTGTTCATAGACGTGCAAATAAGATTAATTAAAATAGACTCTAAAAGCTCTGCCCTGTGCACCCACTGTCACTGGAAATAGGTACTGAACAAACCTGTATTCTGCTGCCCTCTCATGGATGGATTATTTTATGCCTGCCCACGTCTATAGTGGCTCCTACAGGTTGAGCTGGTTTGGGGCACAGCTTAAATTGTCTGCACATCAGCTCTGCTTCTTGCAGTTAGAAGTTCTAATTTACGCAGCTGTTTGTCTTTTGGAGATGGAGTCATTCAGTCCTATCTGATTCTCTCCTTTCATATCCTGTCTAGCTGACACAGGTGAATGTGGAGGAGTCCTTGACATGTCTCCTATATTTCTGGCATTCTTGACCAAACACCTCTCTCCCCTGCAGGTCAGAGCATGTTTGTAAAGTGCCATTACACAAAAAGGTGCAAGTTTCTGATACAGGGCCCTTTCCTGAGAACCTGCAACTCCTATTGACTTCCATTAGAGAGGGCACATGCTCCAGAATTGCCTGCTAATCTGCTGCTGTGTAGGCTCATCAGGTAGAGGTCTGTTGGTTTGGAACTGAGGATCACATCAACTGTAAGTGACAGAGGAGGTTAGATGGGGTAGGTTCTGAATTGGTGTGGTGAATTCTTTTCTAGATGTCTGTCTGAGTCTTGCCTACATATTAAGGGTCTAATTGATCTTCATATTTGGGGTCAGGAGAGGATTTCCCCCCAGGACAGAGTGGCAGGGGCCATGAAGGGGTTTTTTTATCTTGAAGTTTTTAAAGTGTGATGTAGGGACTTCAGTGACTCAGCCATAGGTTAGGTGCCCACTGCAGAAGTGGGCAGGAGGTCCTGTAGCCTGCATTGTGCCGGACATCAGATTAGATAATCGTATTGGTCCCTTTTGACCCTAAAATCCAGGAATCATCATGAGTCCTGTTCTTGATGGATAGTGTACAGGTAGCTTTAGATGACTGTGAATTCTACGTGGAGATGTGGCGATGGAGCATGACAGGAAGATAGCCAGTGGTGGAAGAGAGCTCTTGTTTATCCCAGGTATCCATTCTGAAGATGAGCAGTATATGTGTGTGTGCACTAGGGCCTTGAATATTTCAGGATCACTCATGTGGGCAACAATTCCATCTATTGTCTGAGTTAGTAGGCCCTTACAGACTTACTCTGAAGCCAAGGATCTTAACTGCAGTCCTCTGGCTGAGGCTCCATGTGTACTGGTAAGATGGTGATAACGGATTGGTGGTGGTCTGTATGTAGGCAGTCATGGAGTGTTAGTGTGTGGATGTCAGGGGGACAGGTCAGATTTGGGGGACAAAGGGGTATTTCAATTCCAAGTTCTGTCCACAAAATTAGCTCAGGCCAGATGAGACACCACTCACAGTAGACAGTGCAGATGTTCACACTGTGATTGTGGTATTCTCTGACCTCCAATGGGTTCTTGAGCTTGTCTCCCCCTCAGCAGGGCTTGAATATGCCTCTGGGCTTGCTGGGTACTTGGGAGCTGGCTCCCTCGTAATGGAGGAAACAAATAAGTGTTGGCATCTCCCTGTCATCACTCACTTGAGACAACCAAAACATGCTTTCACTCACTTTCACTGTGCAGATTGGTGACTTTCATCTCTTAGGTAGTGAAACCATTAACAGTGTTGACCTATTGCCACTGTCATCACTGAGCATATGGATTAATTGTAGAGTGGGCTGGAGATCTGAATTTTTCAACCATCTCTAGTCACTCAGCTCAATGACTCCAAAGAGCAGCATAGGAGCTTTTGATGCTAAGTAACCCACATTCCAGCCCAGCTAACACCTATTATCTATGCAACCTTTATTTCTTACCCTTAGCCGTTGCTCAGGCAAGTCTTCTGTGTAGAACAGATCAATGGCTTGTTGTCAAAACCTTTCTTACGATGAAAACATAACTTTTTGTTCTAAAGGAAAATGTTTTGTGGAGATTTTTATTGTGGCCTATAATTTTCATTGTTGGTTTAAAAAATGGAAACTAAAACAGAAAAAATGCTTAGTTAAAATTTTAATTTTAGTGTGAAATTCCTCATTTTCCACCCTTGATTTTCAGTTCTGTGTTCCACTGAGAACTACATTAATTTGTGGAGAGATTATTTGGTACTTGTATGACTGTTGCTGGAATCATGTGTCCAATTTTGGGGCCCACAATTCAAAGAGGATGTTGAAAATTGGAGAAGGTTCAGAGAAGAGCCACAAGAATGATTATCCGATTAGAAAACTTGCCTTACAGTGACTCAAGGAGTTCAGCCTATTTATCTTAACAAAGAAAAGATTAAAGGGTGATGTGATCACAGTCGATAAGTGCCTACATGGGGACCAAATATTTAATTTCCAAAGGGATAGCCGTGTTAATCTAGTCTAGCAAAAAAAACAAGGAGTCGTATGGCACTTTAAGACTAACAGATTTATTTTTCGCATGAGCTTTCGTGTAGAAAATCCCACTTCGTCAAATGCTTCGAAGATGGGTGAATTTACAGCTGTAAGAAATTTCTTAGTTTGAACTAGACAAAGCCTAGTGTAGACATGGACTAAATTAGTTCGGACTAAGCTTGCTTACTCTGGACTAATTGGCTAGTGTAGACATAGCCTATGGTGAAGTTCTATGGCCTGTGTTATACAGGAGGTCACACTAGATTAGTGATTTTCAAACTTTTTTTTCTTGAGGTTCAGCTGAAAAAAACTCGTTTATGCCTGCAACCCAATAATCATGCCTTTGAGCAATGCATTCAAGTCTTTTGATGGTGGCAGCAGAGATGCCGCAACCCTGTACCTGAGGATCGGCAATCCAGTCCCAACCCTAACTCTGAAAACCACTGGACATCCTTCTGGTCTTAGACTCCATGAAACACGCACTAGGGAAGTTCTAGTGTACAGCATGTTGGTACACTTAAGAATCTGCAGTGCACTCTTGTGCATTATTGCACCATGGAGACAAGCCCTTAGTGGTCTGTCCCAGGAGACTCTGGCAAAGCCAGCAACTCTATTTAAGAGTTATAGTCTGACTGCCCACTAACTCACTGGGCTGTTGTTTTTGAGTAGAGAAATGGGAAGCACTTTGGGAGAAAGAGAGGCATTATGAAAACTAAACCCTATTCTGTCCTACCTGTGTGTATGCAGCATGAATCACTTTTCCCTGTGGCAAGTTGAGTACTACCTCTGCTGCAGAAGAAGAACTCTCTCTTTGACACCGCTTAGCAAACCACCTCATTAGCAAACAATCAGGGCTTAAACTCCAGATTTGTTCAGTAATTGAGTCCTAATTTGCTGTGTACAGAAGTCATTTTTTGCAAATTAGCTGGAAAGGGGAAGAGAAGGGAGGCAGGGGAAGGTGGATGGAGACCTGAAGAGACCAGATGAATTCTGTTGTCTCAAAGGACTTTTCTGCTGTAGGAGATGGGTGTAGGAGTTGTCATGCAGTGATCAAGCTGTGCACAGTGAGCAATGATGGCTTATATTCCAACCATATCACTTCCTTTGCAACTCTCATAGTCCAACCAGCATAGTCTATGAGCAGGCACTTGACTACACAATAGAAGGGCCATTAAAATAACCCAATGTGTTACAAAAGATGAAAGAACAAGAAGGATTCTCTCTGGAGGTTCTTTTCAGAAAACTGGTTTCATACTTTTAAGCAGCTCTCCCTTAATGGAATCACTTGTTCAAGTATTGTGCAGGCCTCTGAAAGGTTTAAATATTTTTATTGGATAATGGTAGAAAAATTGTTCAGATGTTGATGGTGTATTGAGTGGAGCTGGATGGGAAATTTTCCAACTGAATGTTTTCCATCAGAAAATGCCATTTGTGGAAATCAAAACTTTTTGCTGCAATGTGGATTTTGTTCAAATGGCATTGAGGAAAGCAAACTGAAACAAAGCATATCAATGAGGTCACTTCAACATTATCAGGAATGAAATGCTTTGGTTTTGTTTTTTGTCTCAAAACTAGTTTTTGGTTTAAAGTTTAGATAAAGTCTAATAAAAATATATCAGTATAATATGTCTATAAAACCAAACCCAAAATGGAATGTTTCAGTTATAATATCATATCATAGGGCTGGAAGGGACCTCTTGTATCATAACAAAAATGTTTTGGTAGACCCAACATAATTTTTTCCCCCAGATTTTTCTCTTTTGTGTGTGGGGGTGGGATGGGGGGGGGGGAATTGTGGAATTTTGGGTTGTCATTTTGATTTTGGATGAAATAAAGGTCAAAGGCCATGGGATTGCCTGCAAAATGTAAAATCTGGTTCCTGCACAGCTCAGACACACAAGTTTGAATAGATGTCCAGAGGTTACAGACAAATAAGGGTTGGCAAGCTGTCTAATGTTAGGTATGATGGCAGTCCACTGTCATCAAAATGCATTTTATGGAAGAGTGATTTCGAGATGTGGGTAAATGAGGTAGAGCTCCCCCATGTAAAGGTGACATGTTGTACAGGAAAGGAAAAGATGGAGAGCTGGATTATAGAGCATTGCCCTCAAAATTTGGAAGAAGTGTGACAGACCCACTCTCCCTCAGCAGATCTGTAGCATCATAGAATCTGGAAGAGACCATGTGAGGTCATCAGGTCCAGTCCCTTGCACTCATGGCAGGACCAAGTACTCTCTTAAACCATCCCTTACAGGTCCTTGTCTAACCTGCTCTTAAAAACTTCCAGTAATGGAGATGTCACAACCTGCCTAGGCAACTTATTGCAGTGGTTAATCACCCTGACAGTTAGGAATTTTTTCCTAATGAACAACCTAAACCTCCCTTGCTGTAATTTAAGCCTATTGCTTCTTGTCCTATAATTGGTTGTTAAGGAGAACAATTTTTCTCCCTCCTCCTCGTGACAACCTCTCTGGTACTTGAAAACTGTTAGCATGTCCCATCTCAGTCTCTTCTTTTCTAGACTAAACAAACCCAGCTCTCTCAATCTTCCTTCATAAATCAAGTGTTCCAGACCTCTACTCATTCGTGTTGCCCTTCTCTGGACTTTCTCCAATTTGTTCACGTCTCTCCTGAAAAGAGACACCCAGATCTGGACATAGTACTCCAGTTGAGGCTTAATCAAGGCGGAGTAAAGCAGAAGAATTATTTCTCTTGTCTGTCTTACAGTACTCCTGTTAATACATCATGGGAAGGGAGTGGATCCACACAGAAGCTCAGGTGGGAAGTGGAAGGAATTCAAACTAGCAGAGATCAAAGGGGTGGAACAGTCCAGTGGCTCCCCTAGACCTCACATCTGTGTTTTGCAGGCCTCTGGGAGAGCCTCTTTCTCTATGGGAGTGATTTTGTAAAATTTTAAGAAGGTGCTCTTAGCATAGCATAGCTTGGGGCACTAGTAATATGCTAAATGCTCCACAGCAAACAGTGGCATTAATTGTTTCTCCAGTTCCATCAGCCTCCTTGGCGGCCAGGTGCCTATAGTCTGACGTATCATACCTACAGCGAGCCTGCCAACAGACAGCTGCAGTGGTGTCCCCTTTAGACCTTGATGGGTTTGTGTGTGCCTCAGTAGTGACAGAGGGATGTCCCTCTGCCTAATCCAACACTGCACTTCTTTGCACTCTCAGTGCTTTCCCCTCAGATGTCAGCATTATCATGTTCATGTTCTCTTGTTTCTCTGGAGGATTCTTTACTTCCACTGGACTGCCTTCACCAAAGCACCCTCTGACAGCCTTCCCTGTGCATTCGGAGTAATCCCACTGCTAGTTTTCAGGTCCTAGGTGGCAGTATTTGGAATTTATCACTCTTTTTAACAACCCTGTGAACCAGCCAGCTGGGGACAGCGTGACACTCATGGGCTCCACTTTGATGTGGAAAAAGAAGACTCTCTCAAATGTAAGCTTGCCAGAGGAAATAATATTTTCTTCTGCCCATGGCATGGCACTCATGGAGCCAAGAATAACACCCTTTGTTCTCTCTGTGGATCTGGCTGTGAGTAGTGATTCATAAGCAGAATAATCTCTGACTCTGCTCTAATCCAGTGGTTCTCAAAATTATTTGATCTGGACCCCCTTCTTCATGTCTGTAATTGTTTATTTCCCCCCTCCCCTAGGACATGTGCCAACAGTGTACAAGAAATCAAAGGAAGACTAGGAATTGTCAGACAAGATGTGACCAGCAAGGAGGAGGAAAATCAGGCCAAGAAAAACAGGCTAAAAATCTTACAAAAATAGATATGGAGTTGCAGCAAACCAGTGCAGACAAAAGCAACAAGTGCTGAGTCATTTGCAGGCGCGCGTGTGTGTGTGTGTGTGTGTGTCCCTCTGTGCTTGAGAGACTGTCGACTATGCTTAGATGCGAATGTAGGAGAGAAAATGGATCCATCTATCACCCCTCTTCGCTGACACCAAGCGCACTCTCCACCCCACCATGCCCATACAGGAGTAGTTGAGGGGTGGAACGCTGTGGCCCATTCTCAAATGAGAGTTTCTGTGCCACTGCTAAACCCCTGGTTGCACATGCTGCCTAGGGAGCAAGTTTCAAAACGTGAAATAATGTCATGTATACAAGGTTATATGAAGCACAAAGAGATCAATAGAAATGAAAGAGGTTCAGCCCTAAGATCTAAAAGAGGCACTTATTGTTACTGGTGTATCTTGTTACAAATACCATAGCTGGAAATGGTTTGACTGGCCCTGTATGGATAGGAGAGCAATTAGAGTTTGACCATGATGTTATATCAATCCTATTAAAAAGGGAATCTCTATTTTGCAACCTCTAAGCAGCATGCAAGGTGGCCTCTAGAAAGGAGGGAAATGGATGGTGTGGAGAGAAATTGGTTTACTAGTTGTATTCTCTGATGCTCAATTTTTGCACAGTACTTCTCTGTTTGTGCCTATGCACTTTGTGACTAGACGAAGTCTGGAGAACAGAGAGGATGGAAGAGTGAACACACAAAGGAAGCTGGTTGAAAAACTTTTGAAGAGTTTTCTGTCAGAAAATGCCCATTTCAACAAAACTGAACTGTTCTGTAAAATTGTACCACTTCTGGCACCATTGTATTTAAAAAAAAAAAAAAAAAAAAAAAAAAAAATCAGGAAAATGTTTGAATATGTTGTCCCATGTTGAAATTTTCCACCTTTAAAAAGGCAGGTTTTCATTTTGAAATGACTTTTCTTTGGGACATTATTTTGTGTGTTTTAGAGGGCTGAAATCAAGCCAGGACAGTAAATTCATTAATATGAAATGCTTTGATTGACCTCAAATGACACTTTTTTTCAGTATTTCATTTGTGAAACTTTTCAGAATTTTGGCTTCTGGTTCCAATCTGAGATTAAAAGAATTTTGAATCTTTATAATTTTCACAGGATGGAGAGTTTTGTTTTCTGACTGATTCTCTGAGCAAAGGAAGAGCAGTAAAAAAGAATGAGAGAGAGAGAGAGAGACAGATCTCTCTTTAAACTGAAAGAGAATTTCAAAGCTATCCATGACTGTACAGTGTATGCTGGGAAATCTTGTGAGGTGATCTTTGTGTACTGCCCAGGAGAAGGTACCTTCATATAGGGAATGTGCAGATTAACAGGGCTTAAACGAGAAGCAACATTCAGCAAGGCTCTTAGACAGGGAGAAAGTTTATAAGATGTTGCTGATTTCCTGCTTTCTGAGAGTAGTCCATGCACTCCTGTTTGGTACATAGGTCCCTGACCATCTTTCTCAGTATTCCAGTCTGGAATCTCACCCTAATCACTCTCCTTGGGTCTGGACTTTTTAGGTAACTCCAGCCTCAGCATGGCTGCAGTCCCAGCTGCAGAACTCGAGCAGAGCCTTAAAGAGCATCTCTCTTCTTCTTCTTCTTCTTCTGAACCCATGTTGGACTTCAAGGCAGACACATCTGCAGTGCTTCCAGGTGAGAACACTTGCCAACTGAGTCCCACAGGGGGTAGGTACATGGGATCAAATGCAAGCTTTTTCTAAGTGCGACCTGTCTGTGCCTAGTGTAGCCTGCCCAAAAATGCCATGATCACAGCAGGCTGCAAAAGGAAAGTCGATTCTCCCAGCACCAGTGGGTAACACTGCTGTTAGATTCACCAACCAATCACAAACAGTGCTCCTGATTCTCCACACTAGTTAGGACACTGAAATAAGAAGTTACACAGCTCCCTCTACTATATTTCGGTCTTTGGCTCCCAGTTAGCAACTGGGCTCAATAGAGAGAGAAGTTATTTAAATTCTATTCCCTTTACCAAAATGTTCTGCTGATCTCCAAGGCTGTGTTCACACACAGGCATTATTTCGATACAAGTTGTTTCGACACAACTTGTATCAAAATAATGCCTTATTTTGAAATAACAGTTTGTTAATTCGAATTCAGGAAAAAAAGCTCAAAGCGAAATAGCAGTTTCAGGCAACATTATTTCAAAACAAGTCACTGTTGTTTCAAAACATGTTCAGACTGCATTGTTTTGAAACAATTGTTTCGAAACATCATTGTTTCGTCCCCAAATGGGGTTTAAGTTGTTTCAAAACAAAGCCGTTGTTTCGAAACAACGGGTGGTGCTGTTTCGAAACAACCATGCGTCGTGTGAACAGGGTATTTCTTATTTCGAAACAACCTCTGTTGTTTCGAAATAAGAGTGCTGTGTGAACACAGCCCAAGAGTCAGCCACATAATCAGATCAATGTAAGTTTGGATCTTACCCAGTAATACCACGCTGCCGGCCAATCCGTTAGTAACTGAAGGTTTATTATAAAGGTAAGGAGATGTTAAATGGTCATATCAATCAGACACATCTGAATGATTTTAAAGTCCATGTATATCACATTTGGAGCAGAACTGGGAAGTTTGCAGACTTGTATGTTCCCTTTGGTCTACATCCCCAGTGCTTGGATTGGGCTCAGTCTTTTGTTTCACAGTTTCAGTTATAGATATGCTCCAGAAGGGTAGCTGTGCTTGTGTATTTCAGAAAACAAACAAGGAGTCCTGTGGTACTTTTAAAAACTAACAAATTTATTTTTATTAAGTTAGTTGGTCTTTGGAAGTGCCACAAGACTCCTTGTTTTTTGAGATGTAGGTGAGTTTTTCGTGACAGAGGTAGGAAGCAGGAACAAAGACAAGATGGGGAGGGAGCAGTGTTCATTTGTCATATGGCTTGTCCCAAACACAGCCCCACAGTAAATGGCATGGAAAAACCTCAAAGGCTCCTGCCCCGAGCATGTTCTCACAGGTCCTGGTGACTCATAAAGTGCAGGCCCTGGATTCGTTGTACCTTTCAGTTCCCTTGATGGGCCATGAAGCTTGGAGCTGCTCCCATCCTGTCTGGGGCATCACCTAGAAACAGTTCGAGTCAAAATACAAATATTCCAGACATATTTAGAACTTAAGAATACAAAATTGATATATATAAATGTGCTCATCAGGCTTAGCTGATTGTGACTTTTCCATTGGCACCTTGCGCGGCATATCTCATATGATTAATCATAATTTTGCAATTTTGGGATCGGTAATATTGTGCATGATCACTTGTACTTCCAACACCTTTGGGTCTTGTTGCCCCAAGCAGAACAATTTCACTTGGAGTCGCAGTAGGAGTCTCCACTTAGTAGTATCTCTGACACAGAATTGGGTTTTATAAATCATCCTTCTCATCAGGCAGCTGCCAGGTAAGAATATGATTATTCCCAATGTGATGGCCTTAATTTAGGGCTCTGCTCTGAGAGGTGCCGTACAAACTCATAGCTCTTGTCTCTGAGCTCAAAGTCTGACAAGCTGAGGCAAGGCAAACTAGTATAACTATTTCCATTTTATAGGTCAGAAGCTGCAGCACAGAGCAATTAAAGGCCACATTTTTTTTTTTCAGGGATTTAGGTGTCTAAATAAATACCCTTCAATACCCAGGCCTAAGTAACAGAGGGTCTGGTGTGCTGGGAACTGGACCCAGGAGTTCTGGTCCAACCTTCCTAACCAAAAGATCCTCCTTCTGCCCCAGAAGATCTAAGACACCAGTGGACTCTTTGTTGGCTACATTTGGCATTTCATCAAGTCCAAATCCCAAAGTTGTTGCTCAGCAAAATTCCCACTGACCTTCAAGTGAGAGCATTGCTTGTGTAAAGGATGAATAAGAGGTGAGTCAGCACTGCATGATCTTTTTCCTCTGGCAGAAAAGGGTCACCTACATTCCAATAAGAGGATCCCTTTTACCTTAAGAGGTTTCCTTTCCCACTGCCAACAGCATTCGGTCACGTATAACAAACTCTATTAAGCCTTTTACTGGTTCCATCTGCTGCAGCCTTTGAGTGATGATGGGTTTTAGCTGTGGTATATGAAGCACTTACATTGCACTTCTAGGAAGACAGAACTGACCATGTTCAGCTCAGGAGTTATTGTTCCAGTCTGTGCCTGACACATGGTGTGCAGCACTCAAGTGATTAACAGAACATCTTAGAAGTCCTTAGCTCAATAGTTTTCCATTCAGCATAACAGGTTACTAGAAGGCTTTGGAAACATCAAAAACAGGAGTTGTCTGCATGGGGAAGTTAGTGTGGAATAAGCTAGGGAGTGAATTTAAAATGCACTAGCTACTCTACACTAACTCCCTGTATGGAGACAAGTTCCAAAGGGGTACCCATGTTAGTCTAGTTTAGCAAAGCAGTCAAGGGTCTGGTGGTACTTAAAAGACTAACAAATTTATTTATTGCATGAACTTTCGTGGGAGAAAATCTCACTTTGTCAGATGCTTGAAGTGGGATTTTTTTCCAGGAAAGCTCATACAATAAATCAATTTGTTGGTCTTTTACTGTAAACACCACCAGACTTCTTGTTTCCCTATGTGGGCACTCTTACTGCTCACTAAAAGCACCCTCAGGGAATTTAATTTTTTGAGCTTTCAAAGTGTACTGTAAGTGTTCACATGGGGAGAGAGAAAAGAATACTAGCTACTCCAGGAATTTTTCCCATCTAGACAAACTCCGAAAGAACCCTGATCCAGATTCTCAACTGGTGCCTATTGGCATAAAAGCTGTTGAGTTCAGTGGACATACCTGGATTTCTACCACTTGACATATTCCCCCTACATCTAGTAGATTAGGCCAGTTATGTGACCTAGTTTGGTTGCCATTAAAGTAGGGGTCTCAAGCTCAAACCACCGCAAGGGCTACATGAGGACTAGTACACTAGCCCAAGAGCCGCACCACTGAAACCTTTATATACAACAGTAGTGGAAATACTGGTGATGATAGTGTCGTTGCAGGCTTCAGGAAATAGCTTTAAGGGCCACTTGCAGCCCACAGGCCGCGTGTTTGAGACCTCTGCATTAAAGTGTCAGCATTGGCCTCCAAATATCATACAGTGCCGTTCCTATTTCCTGTTCCGTGCATAGGGAAGATGTATGTTATCTCCCACATTCATTACATATTGACAGGTATTAAATACTGACCCTCTAATGGCAATCATTGTAATTTAAAACTGATAACTGGAGACAGAGAATAGAGTCTGGACTCTAAGGCCACAGCAAATCTACTGTCATTAGATCAATCTAGAAGGTGGTCAGTTAAGACCCACTAAGTTAATTTGGAAACCAACTTAATAAAAACACCCCTCAAGGCCATGTCTAGGTTGGTGGCAGCAAATTCACCTTCATCACATTGATCTTTCCCGATTGACTTTGTGGTCAGTTAAGACCTGCTAAGTCAGTCTGGAAATTGACTTAATAAACCCACCCATTCACATGATGTAGCGCTGCATCAGCATGAATGCATTTCCCATCAGTGCGGCACAATGAAGATGCTGCACTGAAGGGGAGTTTTGACTGTAGTTACGTGTGCTGTTCTGTGTAGCTCGCCTAACTCTCATAAACGGCTGCCAGATTTTGTTGACACTGTAGACCTGGAGTAGAAGGGTGTGTTCACATAGCATTCTTATTTCGAAACAACAGAGTTTGTTTCAAAATAAGAAATGCCATGGCCACACGACATCATTGTTTCGAAACAACGGGTTCCATTGTTTCGAAACAGCAGTGTTTCAAAACAACTTAAACCTCATACCCTTTAGAAACAACATTGTTTTGAAAGGAGCTGTTTTGAAACAACCCTGTTGGGACATGTTGTTTTGGAGCAAAGTGTTCTGAAACGACCCTCAGCACCCTGGCCAGGGTGCTGAGGGCTGTCCCTCAGCCCCAGAAACAGGTCTGCAGCCCCCGGCGGGGGGGTGAGCCGC
>ML681991.1:40958366-41046200 GCA_007922195.1 Podocnemis expansa | reverse complement strand
CCCAAGCAAAATAGCATGTCCACACTGTGGACATGCTATTTCGCTCCCTTATTTCGAAGACGCCTTTTTTGTCTTTCGAAATAAGGTGTTTCAAAATAACCCTTTATTTTGAAACAGCTTTGTTTTGAAACGTCTTGTTTCGAAATAAGCCTTCTGTGTGTGAACATAGCCGAAGTGAAAGCCTGGTTCCACTGCTCATTGGGGAAACTCCTGTTGACTATAGAAGAGACAGCATTTCACCCTAAATGTATAATTCTACATCCATTTATCCTACTGTAATATAGCTCTCTCTAAAATATATCTAACTCTCTAGATTCTTTCTCTCTCTATCTAAAATACATCTCTAGCTATTCTTGGCTATTTAAAATATATCAAAGCCTATCTACAATATCCATGTTTAAATTCATTGTGCTGTTCCTGATTCCAAATGGCAAATCTGAAGCCAAATTTAGACTTCTCTAAAACTAAGCATTTAAAATATGAGAACAACACAAATGTTTGCATTTTAGCTCATTCCAGTGTAAGCAGTTTATCTTTCTTAAAAACAAACATTCTCTTGCACCCTTTGCACTCTCCCTTTTACAACATGGTGCTAGCACATAAGCACTTGGAAGTGAAATTGACTTGAAATTAGCTGTAATAAAACATGAAACTGATCAATCTTATTTTCAGTACTCAGGCTGAGAGCAAGGGGGGGAAGAGAGGCAACAAAAATGGAAAAAGGTAAATGAGTCTTTAATAATCTCTAGGGTGTTATTTCTAATACACAAGGTTTTGGGGGGGGTTTCTGTTTTTGTTTTTTGTTTTGTTTGAAAAGCATATGATTTTTAACCTGTCAGTTAAAATAGACAGTATTTATGTAGAACCCACAGCAAACAAGCATGTATTTCTGTTAAGTAGTAATATACTTGGCAGCTTCCAATGTAATTTTTTTTCTATTAGAAGCTGAGTTTTTTCTTTATGATCATAGTTCAGGCCCTGTTTGGTTTCCTTTGAGTGTGATGATGTGGGATCTTGTCTCTGTCACACTCTTATGAACACATCTGATACTATGTGGACAAACAACAACCCCAACCTCAACATGTAGTTCTCTTGCCAGGACTCCTGTGACCATCACTTCTTGGAGTGAGGTGATTCCCTTCTCCTGATGATGTTTTTAGTGCTATTGTTTTGTTCCATGGAAGGATTTCAGGCCCCCATTTATAATGGGAATATGAGAGAGAAACAGACACACACCTGAAATATGGCGTGCAGAGGAGAGATCACAACTCACAAAAGACACATGGAAAAACTGCTGACAGTAGGGTCTCACTTATCTTGCCTGTTTGTTTGTTTTTTTTTTTTTAGGGACTGAGCAATAAAAGGCAGATAAATGAAACAAATGAAGAACTCGTAATTCACATACAGTATGGTGTAGACAATTTCTCTCTAACCAAGCACCCTCCCACTTGTGTGATTGTTTAGACAATAACTGATTATGCATGCACATGTGCACACAAGGGTCTAGGCCATCTCTGATACATACGCAAAATGGTTTAAGTAACTTCCGTCTATGCAGACACACTCAGTGCCTTAATCTCTCTCTCCCTCTCTTTCTCTTTCTGATATAAATAGATTTGTAGACCAACTAAAAAAACAACGCTCATTACACTGTAGATTCCCTAAACATGACTTAGAAATATAACAAAATGAATACTCATACATAATTAATCTGGCACATTCACACTATATATTTATATATGTCACTGAAACGCATAATACATTAGATGTTTCCATGCAGGCTCAGCACATGCACAACGAATTGACCATGTCAGCTATAGCAAGAAATCAGTTTGCCGCGCTACACATCATTGGCAATGACACAGAGCAGGACAAGATGAAATGGTGCATGTAGACAGGGTTGGATTTCTTCTCTCTGATTGGATAGCAGACCTTTTAGGCAGGAGAACAGAAAATGATAACAAATCCCCTTGGTCATACACCAACAGCCTTTGCTTCCTGAAGAATTTAACAACCATTCACCTAACTTTTGAATGAAGAAAACCCATTTGTTGGAAGTTTCAAAAAAGGGCAAATGTGGATCCATGCAAACCTGATCAAAATTTAAATGAATACTCATGGACAGGGTTTTGCTGGATTCACCCAGTTCTTCTTATCTTTCAGGGGAACCTTGTGAAATAGAAATCTGGTTGATGGAAATTCATCGTTAGAGCATGTAACCCTAATTGACATAATGTCTTTGTACCCTGGTGCATCCAGCACTCTAGAGGGCCTATGAATGTCTTTGTTCAAAATCAATTCCAAACAGTTTCCTGCTTAATTTTTGCATTTGCAAAATCTTTTTCCCAGCAGTCTTGCTATAGTTGATGAGTGAGGCTAAGCGGTCATTGCACACACCAGTCAATGACTCTAGATATATTGGGCCACATTCTGCTTGACTGGAAGAATGAGGGGATTGCTGCTGAAGAGAAAGGCAGAGACCCCTACTATAATCACCCCTTAAAGTCTTCCAATGGTTTCAGATAGCTAAACAGCATTTCCATAAATTCTTATCCATTCCCAAGAGCGAGATTAAGAAATACTGCAAATATTGATGTAACCTTTTGGTAAATTAAAACTGGTAGTGCTTTAAGGACAACACCAGCTGTGGAGCTACTGATGTTCTATTGCAGTATGCATTTCTAAGGCATCCATCCCATCCATGAGCTAGGTAGCATTACATCCAGTTGTAAGTTCTTCAGAGGCCCTCCAGAAGCATTAGCCACTTCTCATCATGTCCCCTGAACTTCTGAATAGTCCACTATAGATGGTTTCTTCCAAGGATATGTTTCCAGGACTGTTCCAAAGACTGGAGGAACCCACACAAAGAAGGGAGTCTCATTCAGTACACCAGGGACCTGATCACTGCTCTGTCCAACCTATATCTAAGCAGCGCTACACTGGATCTATAATACACTAGTGATTCGGAATCATGGATAAGATTAAGTGGTTAGAGAGGAAGGTTGACTTGGATATCGTCATGTTGACAGAACAACTGTCCTTGGAAAACATGTTTTATGTGCTATCCTGCCATGTGGTGCCTCATGTTACAGAAGGAAGCTGAGTAAAGATTTCTGCCTCAGAAGTCTCAGCCATCACTGGAGTTGTGCCATTTGCACACAGGTGTCATAGACAGGGATGCATACATGACCTAGGCCAGAGCGTCGTCTGGTGTAAATAAGCACAGGTCCACTGACTTCTGTGGAGTTGCACCAATTTACACTGGCTGAGGATGTGGCCTGAACATGCCAGTGGGTGCATAAGGGCAGTGATCAAAACTTGAAAAAAAGAAGTGCTTGAACACGCTTCAAATGACCAAGTTTATCCTTTAGCACCCTTCAACAATTGTCCCTCCTATTCATTTGAATCAGGTGTTGTGACCTGATTGTTAAAGGTCTTGATCAGGCAAAACTGTGGGGGATTACTACCATCCTGTGGAAAATTTACTTCCACTAGCCTGGACATATTGTTTGAAATTTTCCCTTAAGAAAATCAGATTATGTGGACACCATTTCTACTCCCTGAAAACAGTTGCTAGCACTCAGATTGCCCCTGAGAAATCCCAGCCTTTTTGAAATCAAACCAACTGGAGAACAGTGATTAGAAAAAAAAATGGTCGCTTCTGTGGGGACCATATCGGAGAGAATGTCAAAGTGACTTTTCTGCTTGTTCTGGGTTTTGAGTGCACTGGTGTCCCTTTCCATCTCCTTAATGTTATGGTGCTGATGCTGCTAAACATTAATTACTGGAAGTATCATGTTGGGTAGAATCTACTGTTTGCCAATAGGGAGAATCTCAAGATAGGATAAAGGCTTTGAATTACACAGAAAGATATTGAACTAGGAGAGTTTTGTTCAATAGGGAAATGGTAAATACAATGGTAACAGAATAAGGGCTGTCTTTCTTGAGCAGAGGTTGTCTACATCTGTGAATGATTGCACAGAACTTCAATGGTAGTGATTGGCCTTTTCCATATTGCAAAAGGAGTATAAAACCTTCCCAACACATGCATTCATTAATCTCTTCCCTAGGGTAGATGGCTGCCCATCACTGACACAGCCTGCCTCACTAGATCTAGACATCAGTGACCAGTCTCTCCCATCCATAGTTTGAACCCTGGAGAGAAGAGAGAGAGAGGAGGAAGTTAGGGATTTAAAAAAGCACACTGTGGTGAATCTGAACTGCATTTAGCCCAGTGATAAACATTAGCAGCAGCGTTTGCCATGTAACCTCATGACTAAGGAGTTCTGATGGATAGTGATAAGTGAAGTCACCTAGCATTTGGCTGCAGCTGGGCATATTTCATGTAATCACGTAGTTGCTGTAAATCAACAGAGCTCAGAGGAGAACCTGATCCAAACAATCTCAAATGGCAGTTTTTCTCTTGCCCAGGAAAGACACTGAGGGATGTAGGGGAAAAAGAATCACAGGCACAAATTCCAGCCAAGACTTGTTTTCATTTTCCTGGAAGCTCTTGAGAGAGTGTCACTGCCTATAATCAGACAATCTTGTGCTGGGAACCTGCAAGTGAGGCAGGGCTTGGCTAGGTGACCTTTGAGGAACACTAACCAGAAGATGATACAAAGAATGGTGTGTGAGTCTATTTCCAACTTTACCATACTGGCTGAACACCTGATGATCTTTTTAATGACTTTTTTCCCTCACATCATCTCTGTGAGGGAAGGAAATTATTCCCATTTTATATCTGGAAGCCTGAGGCACAGAGAGAGCCAGACTTTACCAACATCATACTGGAAGGCTGTGCCAGAAGATGAGACCAGTTTCTAATCTCCAGAAGTCCGTGGTTTGTTCTAACCACTCACCACGCTTCTTCTCTTAATAGGTCTTCGTAGGTCTCTCTCAGTAGATGACATTCTTCACTGAGCCACTAACGTGGTGTTGAATGCCATTCAGTGGCTGGAGATGTCTTTTCAGATGACCTTAAAATAAACATCATAACCACTTGGAATTCAGTATAAATAGAGGTGTTTAGGTTTGGTGGCCTGGACAAATCCTACATTGAGTGTTTATATTGTTCCTAATCATGCTTTCTTTTTATAGATTCATCAGGAAAAGGGTCTCTTCTGTTTTCTCTTCAAACTCCTCTTTGGTGTTGCTGCTCACTTTTATAGAATTGTTGTAGCTAAACACTAGTGACTGAAGTTATTGTGCTGGCTAAACTCTACCAGTCTCAGTGTAGGTGATGTACCACTCCTCACAATGTCTTGAATCCTTTGGGTTATTGTTGAGATCTCACCCAAAAATATTTATCACCTTGTTGCCAAAAAGGCCGATGGCATATAGGGCTGCATCAGAAGAAGTGTTACCAGCAGATCAAGGGATGTGATCATTCCCCTCTATTCTGCACTAGTGAGGCCACATCTGGAATACCGTGTTCAGTTTTGGGCTCCCCACTACAAAAAGGACATGGACAAATTAGAGAGAGTCCAGAGGAGGGCAACCAAAATGATCAAAGGGCTGGAGCACAAGCCCTACGAAGAAAGACTGAAGGAACTAGGCTTATTTAGCCTGCAGAAGAGAAGACTGAGGGGGGATTTGATAGCAACCTTCAACTATTTGAAGGGTTGCTCCAAGGAGGAGGGAGCTCGACTGTTCTCGGTAGTAACAGAGGGCAGAACGAGAAGCAATGGCTTCAAGTTACAGCTGGGGCGGTCCAGGCTGGATATTAGGAGAAACTTCCTTACTAGGCGAGTGGTGAAGCATTGGAATAAGTTGCCTAGGGAGGTGGTGGAATCTCCATCTCTGGAGGTGTTCAAGTCCCAGCTGGACAAAACACTGACTGGGATGATCTAATGGGAGTGGTCCTGCTTTTTTTTGGTGGGGGGTTGGACTAGATGACCTCGTGGGGTCCCTTCCAACCCTATGATTCTATGATTCTAAGACAGGGTAGGGATTTGATAGCAGCCTTCAGCTACTTGAAGGGGTGCTCCAAAGAGAAGGGATGTAGGCTATTCTCAGTGGTGACAGAGGACAGAACAAGCAGCAGTAGTTTCAAGTTGCAGCTGGGGAAGTCTAAGTTGGTTATTAGGAAAAGCTTTCTCACTAAGAGGGTGGTGAAGCACTGGAATGAGTTGCCTAAGGAGGGTGGTGGAATCTCCATCTTCGGAAACTTTTAAGTCCCAGTTAGACAAAACCCTGGCTGGGATGATTTAGTGGGAGTAGTCCTGCATTTAACATGGGCTTGGACTAGATGACTTCATTAAGTCTCTTCCAGCCCTAATATTTTATGGTTCTATGATCACTTGCACATGTAGCTAGGAAAATAGCATATGTGATCACATGTGAGAGAAGCAGACTCTTTTATTTATAGGCTTCAGTAATTCTAATGATCTTAGAGCAAGATTCAATTCCCACTAAAATCAACAGAGTGTCCCTTTGGCTCATTTGCAAAGGAGACAGATTGGGCTGCATCATAGAACTTTGCAAGTATGATGGCCACCATCTTGGACAAAGTTAGAGATGGCAACAAGGACCTGTAGAGCTAAAAGTATGAATTCCTGTACCTTCATCCAGGCTCTGTAACAGAATCACAATTTCCTTGGATCAGGCGCATAGATTCTGGGTTTCATACCAAAGAAGCTTGTCCCAAGTGTCTTAGGCCTGTAGGAATTTGAACCCAGACAAACCACCACCATCTGTAACCCAAGAATCTTCAGGGCTTGTAATAATTAGCTGAGCGTAACTATGGCCTAGCTTGAAATGGGTTGCTTGGAATAAGGGATTAACTAATTAAAAAAAACTGTCACCATCTAAGTATGACAGTAAACAAAAGTGCTATGTGCTGAGAAGAGCAACATATGGAACCACAAGAATATACTTTTGGAAATTCAGGGAAAGTTTGTAAGATATGGGGCTTCTCCAAATTTACATGTACTAATCACAGCTATACACATGTCAACTACCTGCTGTAAATGCTAATTACAATGTTGTAAAGTCTTTAAATCATGATCTGAGGACTTTTAATAACTCAGTCATAGGGTAGAGGTTTATTGCCGGAGGGGGTGGGTGATGTTTTGTCCCCTGCATTATGCAGGAGGTGAGACTAGATGCTTGTACTGGTCCTTTCTTATCTTAGTTTGAGTCTAAATGACTGTGACCTATTGATGTTAGGGACACCAACATTATTGAGGCGCAGTATGGCTTATCAGGAAAGAAGGTTGAAACCATCATTGCATTGTTATAAGGTGGGTTTCAGTGTAGCCTTATCTGGAAGATGATACCTGGTCTGTGGGCAGAGAGAGAAATGGGAACACATGGACCAGAAGGTCATTCTGGGATCCCTTCCTCTATTTCAGGGTTCCCGGCAAGAGATGAAATGAGGAACACGGGACAAATGCCGAATGTGCTTTTGTTGATTGTCTCCTTTTGCTGTATGACAGGGTTAACAATTCTATTTGTGGTGCTAATGTAGTTGATAACATCACTAGTTAGAGGCTAAGTATGACAACCTTATCACAGTAGCCGATTTGGGAAGCAGAATCCTGTCAGATTGATGCATGGGAAGAAAAGATGAATCCTCCCTTACAGATGATGATAGACCAGGGACTTCTAGAGCTAAAAACATGACTGCAGGTTGAACTAACGAGACATGCCTGTAGCGAGGACTTGTGCTGGACTGAGATCCTCTGTGGATCAGGCATGGAGGGTCTGTAGTGCACACTGCCCAGGAGATTACACAAGTAGTATGAACAGCCTACACAAAGACTACACCAAGAGAGAGGTGTCATTAGACAGGATGTTTACACCTAATTCTTTCCCCACTAGAATTCCACCCCTTCCCCATCCAAGACATTGTGAAGATGTTCAGACCTAATCATGGAAGTGTGCATTGGGCCTCATGTCCTCTGTCTGCTCCTAGAGCTCAAAAGCCTGTAGGCAGAGTGCAATGAAGAACTTAGCCTCCCAAACCTCATGTCCAGGATTTTCCAGTTAAAATTCACCTTCTTTCCCTCTTTACTGCCAGTATCTCTTCTTTGATTTTGATTTTAGCTGGTGCCACGTAGCCCCTGGTCTCTCACTCTGCCATTCCTGAGCACCAAGCCCACACCACAGTCCCTGACAGCGAAGGCCAAGCTGAGTGGCTGAGGAAAATGAGAATTATTATTTAAACTCAACAAGGTTAGTTCTTCTGAGGGCTCAGGCTTCTCTCCCCCTATCTCCTCCCACTTGGATGCAGCAGTTACCAGAGCTGATCCTTAAAAGCTGGCTGGTTCAGCTCCAGAGGTCTGTTCAGAGCCTGTCTTGGGTCATAGGTGAAACAAGTTTTGTCAAAAGCTGGTTTCTCTTTATGCACATCACAAACAGTCACATGGTGTAGCATCTTATATCACAACTAGCAGCTTCTGCTCCTCCAAGTGTGTCTACATTGCATGCTAAGCCTGGGCTCAGATTCAGGATTGAGCCCAAACCCACACACAGCTGTTCAGCTCTAGTCAGTAAGCACTAAGGGACCTTGTTAATGCATGTGAGTCAGAGGCCAAATCCGGTTTGGACTCGGATCCAAGCCATGCCATTGTGGAGTGGGACTTGGTTTATTAACAAAACTGCTTCAAATGCACAGGTCTTCCAGTCTTTGGTTAACCTGGTGCAGGCACCCCTGTAGCACTGGAGGTTGCCATGACAGTTAATCCAGTAGCAGTGTATGTTGCAGATTTAACAAACAGCCTTCGCTGGCACCTCTGACTGAGGGGTGCTAGGAGTTGATTATCCCAGGGAGGGAGAGGGGAACGCTCAACTTTACAGCAAGTTGATTATCCCACAATTGTTCACTTCTGGGTTTCCAGCACCTTTCACAGAAGCATCTGGTGCTGGCCACTGATGGAGACAATACTGGGCTGGGTGTATGGCAGTTCCTACATTCTGGGATTCAGAAATTCCATAAAGCACAGAGAGTTGGCTCAGATGAGCTCTTCTGGCTTTCGGAGCTATGAGCCAAGTTTCCTTTGGATAAATCTGGACCGAACAGCCTCCGAGTCTCATGGCTTTACTGGGCATTACACACAGGAGCTAGTCACACAGCCTCTCATGTGGCATAGTCTACCTTTGTGGACCATGGGCAGGATGTTTGCAGAGGAGGAGGCCACGCTGACAGCAGTAGCTGGGGATAGCAAAGACTTGCTGACATCCTTACTATTAGCAGAGTGCAGATGATTTCCGCAGACAGTGGCATGAAGGACTTGCTGGATAGGCTAAAGGAGGATCTGCCCTCAGTAAATGGGATAAAAAAAAGGCTAAGCTGATATCTATGTGCTATTACTGAGCTACAGCATTTCCAAAGGCCACTGATTAGCGTCTGCCTGCTTCTAAATGCAAAGTCTTTCCTGCTGATGGCATCATTCATCTTGCATGCAGCCTGTGCTGCTGTGCAAACTGATAGGCAGATCCTCTGCGCAGTGTAAACCAGCATAACGACACCCAAGTGACAGTGAAGTGTTGTTAATTTACAGCAACTGAGGATCCGCTCCTGAGCGTGCACACACATTGTTGCAGCATCAGGCTGAATGGCTTTTGGAGAGTACTAGAAGGACAGTATGCCCCAGGCTCATCAAGCCCCCTTTCTCCTGGTAGCAGGGCTAGGGTTACTGCAGGTCAATTAACACCAGGAGCTAATCAAGTTCCTGGCCAGGACCTATTAAAAGCCTCCCCTCCAGAGAAAAGCTGGAGTTGTGAGCATGGGGAGTGATACCAGAGTGTTTAAGCAGGCAAGATGCTGGCAAGAGCCAAGAGGGTTTAGCAAGAGGCATAGAATAGTGGTAGAAGAGGACCAGGGCTGGCTCAATGGGTTGTGGTACCCTGAGCCAGCTTTTGCTTTTTGTGTCCCGGGGCAGAACCCAGCCTCTGCTCTGGGCTGGCTTGCCCCCCACAGGGTGGGGAGCAGCTGGCCTGCAGGGGCTGGCCAGCCCAGAGGCCAGGCTGTGCTCTCCTGCCTATGCCCTGGGCTGACCGTTCGACTCTAAGGGAGAGGGCCAGCCCAGAGGTGGGGTGAGGGAGCGGAATCCGCCCCATGGGCTATCCTGCTCCGCCCTGGAGAGGGATGGAGTGGCTGCCTCAAAGGAGGGGTGGGAATGTGGGGTCTGCATCTGGGCTTGGCCTGGCATGGCAGCACCCCTAAGCTGTGGTGCCCCTGATGCCATGCTGTCTCATCACTAGAGCTAGCCCTGGAGAGAACACTGCAGGTACAAAAACTACAGGAGAAAAAAGCCCTGCCTGAAGAGGGCAAAGGGCCTTTCCCAGGCTTCGGGCTCTAAGAGAAGAAACCCTGCCAGAAGGGAAAGATAGAATTGGACATTTGATTTGGGCCCTACCATGGCTATGCAGCTATCAGGTGTCATGAGCCTTCCCTGGAAAGGAGGCCAGGAAGGACTTCTGTCTGAGCAGGGTATGGACATTAAATCAAGGGATGTGGGGAGGTAACCCAGGGAAGCTAGCAGCTTTCCTGAAACCAAAGTACGAGGCTGCTACTTGTAAGAGCTGTAAGTTGGAGCCCAGAGTCAAGGGTGGAACCAGTCCCCCCCCCCACCCCTGCTGGCCATTCAGGAGCCCCAGGGAGGAGGCAAGGGACTGTGACACTGCCTGGGAGCCAACAGAGAATAGTCAGCTTAGGGATGCTGCATTATCCTCCCCCATCACTAGATGGTGAAAGAAAAATTCCAACGAAGCAATTCCCTGACCTACCACTAGAAGGAAGCACTGCAGTTACCAATATATAGTACTGTGGAGAAGGCATGGTTTGTCCGCTATTGAGGTCTCAGAAGGTTGAGGTGCATTGGCAGAGCTGTGTGGGCCCAGAGCCTTCCTGCTTTATACCTATCACTGCTAAAGATAATGATCCTTCTGTATTTTGAATGCATGATCACCTGTCCTGATTGCTGATGTTTTTTGTGTTATGGCTTATTCTCCCCAGACTCAGGAATCCATGACATACCCACAGGTGAGCAGGGATGTGAGGAGGAGCTCATCGCAAGAGCAGGTGGTTCCGGACAGGGTGGCGTTTGCAAGCCTGAAGGTTGGTGTCTGATGTGCCTTTATTTGCTCACCCATTCCCCCAACACCAGCAGTGCTGCCTAGTGCAGTGTCTATCAAAATTTGGGTCATGACCCAGTATTGGTTTGCAGACCCAAAGGTACTGGGTCACAGCACTGGCTCGTCTCTGGAGGGGGGAGGCTGCTGCTCTCCCTCCCCTGCTGGCCGGTGCTGCTCCTGGAGGGAGAGAAGTGGCTGCCCTGCATGATCCGGCAGGCCAGCGCTGCTCCCAGGGGGGAGTGACTGCCCCTCGCTCTCCAGCTGACTGGCGCTGCTCCCGGGAGGGGGGGCAGCCCATTCCTCTCACATTGGAGGGGTCTGGAGCTGGGTTGGGAGCAAACAAGTTTGATGACCGCTGGCCTAGTGGATAGATCATGGAACTAGGCCTCAGAAATTGTGGCTTCTACTCCTTGCTCAGCCAGTCTTTTGGGTCATCTTGAGCAACTCATGGACTTGTACAGTGCCTCAGTTTCCTCCTTTTGTAAATTTGGTTTGAGATCTGTTGGTGTTATTCAAAAAATTCAATATTGAAAAATAAAGTTCCCTCCATGTGACTCAACTGATCAAAAATTGGCAAATGCAAAATTATAACAGAAATGAAAAACCAAAAACATTTTGCTGGCTTGTTCTCCCCCCCTCCCCCAAGCATCTGCTGATGATATTTGGAATAAGGGATTTTAAGGGGGGGAGGATTGCAGAGTATTTTCATTATGTAAAATGGCCAAATTCCACCCCTCCTCTCCAAAAAAAAAAAAAAAAAAAATTTGGTTTGAAAGCTATAAACAAAAAAATTCTGTTTCAGGCATGACTCAGAATCAGACTAGGGAATTGTGGTCTAGATCAGTTGTTTTCATGGTTTGTTTGTTTTGTTTTTTTTTCATTTGAAGACCTCTAAAATATTTCAAATGAAAGAGTGGTCCCCTTTGGAAATCTTAGACATAGTCAGCAGAAAACCAAAGGTCTAAATGAAATTTCAGTATGTGGGTGTGTAACTGGTTGGAAAAAAACATACTCAAATGAATAGTTACCAATGGTTTGTTGTCAGATGGAGAGGATGTATCCAGGGGGAGGGGGGACTCACAGGGCTCAGTTCTAGCTCAAGGACTAATCAATGATTTCATTAATGACTTGAATAATGAGGTGGAGAGTATTCTATTAAAATTTGGGGATGATTCTAAGCTTGGAGGGGTTGCAAACACTTTGGAGGATACGATTTGAATTAACAATCTAGACACACTGGAAGACTGGTCTGAAATCAACATGATGAAAAATTCAGTAGACACAAGTGTATGAATACAAAATGGGAAAGAAGTGGTTAAGTGGTAGTACAGAAGAAAAGGATCCGGGGTTATAGTGGATCACAAGTGGAATATGAGTCAGCAACACAATGCTGCTACAAAAGAAGGCAATGTAATTCTGAAATGTATTAATAGGACTGTCATCTGTAAGACATGGGAAGTAATCATCCCTGTCTACTCCACTCTAGCGAGGCTTCAAATTAAGTACTGTGTTTCATGTTGGGCACCACGCTTTAAGACAGATGTGGACACAAGGGATTCCCAGTGAGAATGTAGAAATGACAAATAGTTTAGAAAACGTGACTTCTGAGGAAAGATTGAAAGAACTGGCCATGTTTAGTCTAGAGAAGAGAAGACTTGGGAGACCTGATAAGTCTTTAGATCTGTTCAGAGCAGTTATAAAGAAGGTGGTGGTCAGCTGTTCTCCGCGTCTCCCAACAGTCGGACAAGAAATAATCAATTTTGTCTGAAATATGAGGGAGACAAGTTAGAGATTAGGGAAAGGTTAGTTTCCAAGTAAAAACACCGGAACGGGTGATCTAAGGAGGTTGCGGCATTCTCATCATTAGAAATTTTTAAGAACAGGTTAGACAAACACTGGTCTGGGATGATCTAGATCAGTGGTTCTCAATCACTGTGTCAGGACACATTACTGTGTCACCACAAAGTGGTCATTGTGTCATGGAGAGCTGTGGAGATGGCTGGATTTGGCCTGGGAGGAGTAGGCTGGTATGTCCTCTTGGGTCACAACACATCACCGAGTGTGTCCTGATGCACAAAAGGCTGTGAGAACCACAGATCTAGATATACTTAATCCTATCTTTAGAATAAAGGGATGGGTTAGATGACCTCTCTAGTTCCCTTGTGAGACTGTGTTGCTAGGCTAACAATATGGGCCTGGAGAAAGATGTCTCCCTGCTAAATTTCAGCTCACTGTCTGTGTAGAGGTCTCAGTAATCCCCTAGCTGTTTATAATTTGAGATTGTCACATGCTAGCAGCTTCTTCAGAATCAGGTAAGTGGCACTGTGTTTCTCCCAATTGCCTTGTACTGGTGATATTTCATAGACAGCCTAACTTGCAACTGGACTGGATGCACGGGTGTCTGGAAAACGTTTCCTTATGCAAAATGAGTTACTAGCTGGGGTTGGCACTGCCATGATAAGTTGATTTAGAAGTCTGCAGCAGTTAGATGTATTAAGGGAGCTAGCCCTGTAATCTCTTTTCATTGCTGAGCAAAGGTATCAGTAAAAGATGCACTCCACTGGGTTCTTCTGCAGCTGCATATGCTGCTTTTCACTAACTCAGGGCAAGAGAACAGGACTGACCTTGCTAAATGGTTTTGTATCGGTTTCCATTAAAAGTCCTTTATTGCATGATTTGTTCCTATGGCTTGAAATTGAAACATAGTGGCTATTTCCAGTGCAGACTCACTGCTTATTTTCCACTAATGTTAACAGACTGAGATTGCACCATGATTGTCTTGAGGCTGTTTCAGACCAATTCAGCAGACAGAGGTTCAAGAAGCTGTATGATTTACTCTAGTTGCTTTCCAGTTTCCATTCACCTTGGTTTCATGTTTAAATCATCCCAAAGCTTAGCCTGAAATCCTTGAAAACCAGTGAGCTTTGCACAATTTCCACCCCAACCCACAGATCAGCCCCCAGGCTTGCCCAGAGTTTAGCTCTAGGCTTGCAGAATGGTGCATGAACACAGTCCAACATGTAACAAAAAGCCTGCTTCAAAACAAGGGCTGAATCCAGCTCTCTATACCAGTGGTTCTCAACCTTTTGTGGGTTGCGACACACTTGACAGCATACTGTGACCCTACAGCAGTGGTTCCCATTCTTTTCTCTGCCATGGCACACCTTGCTAGCTTTAATTATTCTGAGGCACGCCACCAGATAGTCTCCAAATGAACTCATGAATATTCATGCGCCAACCCAGCGGTCTGAGTAGTTTTTCAAAAAATTCTGTGGCACACCTGCTCATGCCTGAGGGCACACCTGTGTGCCATGGCCCACTGGTCGGGAAACACTGCCCTTCAGGACACAGCAGCCCACTCAGTCCAGGCCAAATCCAGGCATCTCCCCAGCTCTCCACAGCACACTTACTGCTGTGTGGCGACACAGTAAATATGTCCCACCACAGTGGTTGAAAACCTGCTCTATACCCTATACCATGCTAACGGTTGCTTCTCCCTCCTGTTTGATCTGAGGGGCTAGTCAAGGTTTGAAAATCTCTGGACATTCCAGGTGTGAGTAGAAGTTGACGGTGTCTGGTATTTTCTTTGATGCTGTCTTGCTAATTTACTCTGGCTATGTCTACACTGCTGAAGATATTTCAAAATGGTTATTTCAAAATAACTATTTGAAATTTATTTCAAAATAATTATTTCAAAATAGCATTATTTTGAATTTATTATTTAGAAATAGGAGTCTAGTGAAGGCTGTCTATTTCAAAATAAGTCAGGAATTATTATTTTGAAATAGCCTTCACTAGACTCTCTCAAGATAGGGGAAGGCAGGGAAAAGCATAGGGCCAGTATTTTAAAAAAAGCCAACTCTATGGCTTGGAATGGCTTTTTTTGAAATAATTATTTGGAAAGAGTTGGTCTTTTGAAATAAAAGCAGGTTAAGTTGTTTCAAAATAGCACTTTTATTATTTCAAAAAAAAAAAAAGCATGTATTTCGAAATAACAAAATGCCTCCATGGATAGGTAAAAAGTGTTTTCAAAATAAGCCTCCTTTTTTCAAAAAAAGCCTTTTCAGTGTAGATATACTTAGAGTGCAAAAAGTGCTGTGTCTCCAAACGCAAAGGAATTGAGAACAAAGGAGTGGTTCCTTGGCTTACAGCAGTGGTTCCCAACCTGTGTTTCAGGGGCTCAAAGTGGCTCTTGGCTCCCCTCCTGCTGGCTGCAGAATGGAGTCACTGTCTAAGGACCCAGCCAAAATGTGTTTCCACAGGGTTAAAAGATCAGTGCAGTATCCTTGGTGCACCCAAAGGGATGGGAGATTAGTGCTCCCATCCCCCTGCTTGTAGCAGGGAGCACAGCAAAGCACTAGGTGCTAAGATCCTTGCTGGAGCCAGAAGGAGGGGCTGGGAGTGCTGATCTTCTGTCCCTCTGGCTACAGAAGGGAGCTGCTGCCTTGGGACCCAGATAGAGTGCACAGAGCTCCGCTGGGTATGTGTGTTCTAAAGGGGCAGCCGTGTTAGTTTAGTACAAAAAATAGAGCCAGACGGGTACCCCGAAGTCAACTACTGCAGGAGAGGCCCATAAAAGAACACAATAGAACACCACTGGTCACCGCATACAACACCCAATTCAGACCTCTGCAACAGATCATTAAGGGTCCACAGCCTATTCTAAAAGATGATCCCTCACTCTCTCAAGCCTTGGGAGACAGACCTCTCCTCGCTTTCAGACAGCCCCCCAACCTTAAACAGATACTCACCAGCAACTACAGACCTAACAACAGAAACATTAAAGTAGGCACATACCTGTGCAACGAACCATGTTGCCAGCTTTGTCCACATATCTGCACAAAAGACACCATCATAGGTCCTAATCAAGCCAACTAGTCCAAGGGCTCATTCACCTGCTCATCCACTAATGTGATGTATGCCATCATGTGCCAGAAGTGCCCTGACACCTTATACATTGGACAAACAGGACAGTCCCTGTCCAAAAGAATAAATGGGCACAAAAACTGACATCAGAAATCACAACACACACAAACCGATTGCTGAGCACTTCCATTTTTCTAATCACTCTGTGGATGATTTGTTAACAACTGTGCTCAAGAAAGTCAGTGAGACATCAAGACTTCAAAGACAAACAGCTAAATTAGAATTGATATGCATATTAGATTGTGTGAATGCAGGATTGAATCATGACTATGGCTTCTTCTCCCACTACAGCAAGTACTTTGACTTCACTCTCCTCTATGTGCTCTTTCTCAGTGTTTGAATCTTAACAACTGCCCTAATTTGCTGTTACTGTACAACACTGTTCCCTCTAAGCTGTGCGCATGTGCACATGCACACAGGTCCTGAAACCTGTGCACACAAAAAAATTCAATAGTGCTAATCTTGGTGCTCACAAAGAAATGTTTTTGTGCACACAAAGAAATTGTTTACACACACAGTCTACAGAGTGATTAGAGGGAACATTGCTGTACAACCCGATCCCATGTCTTAGACTCCCTTGCATTTATTTTCATCCCATTCTGTAAGATCCCCCCATCTTCAAAGTGCCTGATGAAGTGGGATTTTCTCCCACAAAAGCTCATGCAATAAATCTGTTAGTCTTTAAGTGCCACAGGACTCCTGGCTTTTGGGGGGGGGGGGGTGAGATTTCTGTGCTGCAGCCAGGGAGACGGGAGATCAGCAAGCAAGGAAGCAAACTGCTCTTGGGGGGACTGTTGGTGGAGGCTGGTGGCCAGGGCTGTAAAAATAATATCTGTTGCCCTTGAGCTCAAAAGCAACCAATGACTTACAGTAGAACCACTGGCTTACAGCTTCCATGTCTCTGTAGCCAATACCAGAACTGAAACATTTCTTTCACAGTTTCTTCCAGCTTCACATTTGTGCTTACAGGCTCTGGGTTGCTTAGGTAGGGACTTACGCTTGCTGTTATATTACTTGAAAGGTGAGTTAACACCTATCAACCTTAATGGTGTTTCAGCTCCCGTGATAGCAAGTTTCACCCAGCTCTGAACAGTTTTCAGTATCCCAGATCTTTTAAAACCAGGGAGTTTTACACAGTTTCCCCCCCACCTATAGGTTGGCCCCCAGGTTTACCCAAAGTTTAGCCCAGGGTTTCCTGAATGATAATCAGCCTGGCTGAATGTGTAAGAGAATTCCCATTTCAAAGCAAGAGCTGAGCCCAGCTCTATGTACCATGCTGAATTTATTCAGTCTGGTAGGGTTTGACCAGGGGGAATAGAAAATGAAAATCAGCCAACCCCCTCTATGGCGCTCTATTACTGACTGGTTCTCCTGTCCCTGCCAAGCTGATGGGTGGAAATCATGCCCTCACTGAAGTCAAGGAGACTTTTGTCATTGGGGTCAGGATTTCACACTAGCACCCCTACTTGGTTGTGTTAGTTCCCAGGCTGTTGTTAAATAGCTGTGCTCCATGGAGCACAAGGGTGTGTGACTGGCTTGCTGCTAGATTGATGGCTTTCCTGTGTGCAGTGAGAGAAACCGCTGCGGTGGGAGGAAGGTGGGGGCGAGATGAGAAGCCAGAGGAGAAAGTTGAATAAGGGAAGAAACACAGTGCATTGAGAACAACTAATGATACAGCCACTCTTTCCTCATGTCCCTTCCCCTGTCAGCAATAGGGAAAGGAATGGCAGGAAAACAGGTCATTTGGGTGGGGAAAGGCGCCCACCTCTGTGTTGGTTTCTGGAACCTCCGCTGAGCTTGGTGGTTGAGTGGAGTGCAGGGGCACTAGATTTGGTCTATGATATTGAATGTGCCTTCATGGGAGCCACCTGTTCCTAACGTAGGTCTCTGATTTTCTCCTCCAGTGCCAGCAGCGAGCAGTGCCCTCATGGTGACAGAAGAGCCAAACCCAACCCCAGAGACACCCAAGGCCTCAGCCGGCATAGACAGCAACTGTGACTTCTCAGCCTCGAGCTTGGATAGCCGTTGTGAACCAAATCTGGCTCTGGCCACTGGAGACAGTCTCCCTGACCAAGGTCTGCAGTCAGAGGCTGGTGACCCCAATTCCACAGCCTCCTTGCCCTGCCCAGAGCTGCTGGAGGAATGTCCGCCTCGACCCAACACCCTGGATTTCGCCAGCTCCCTCAGATTCCTGGAGGACGTGAAGCAGATGGGGCAGAGGAGGAACAGTGACCATTCAAACATCCAGGAGAATGGGCTGGAGAGCTGCCCCGAGGCCCCTCCCATCAGCAAGGAGAAGAGGGAGCTGGAGTCAGAGCTGGGGAAGTGCATCGAAGACTTCAGAAAGATCAAGATCCCCGTCTCCTTCCCCAACAGGAAGCGGCAGTGGCAAAGTGAACTACTGAAAAAATACCACGTCTGAGGGGAGTAGCTGGGGCTGAAGCCTCCCACAGTCACAAGAGGAGCCTTCACTTATATCCCTTCCATGACGGATCAGCCTGCCAGGTGCTGGCTCTCCTTGGCCTTCATTGGCAACCAGGAGCAGTTCAATGTCCTGCAGTCTTGAGCCCTCTTTAAAGAGGGACATGTGAGACCCTCTTCCTGTAATCCATTTATTTGGAGACCCTGGGACCAGCTGATTTGCACCTTGACTTCACTGTCTTTACATGGGGGAGTCAAGGGCTGAATTTGAACCATGCATTCAAAAGAGAGAGCAGCAGGTTTTTTGGTCAATGGGTCATTTCTGGAAGGGATCCTGTAAAGGGTACAAACTTTACAGCTATGACATCATGTTTGTTCCCAGGGCAATCAGGATGAAATGTGCATGAAAGGAGCTGTGTAAATTATAGAAGTGAAAATATTTGAAGGAGTGGGGATGGGAGGGAGGAAGTTGAGTTTTTGGATCAGTCTGTATCTGTAGGGCCAAAACTCACCCAGGCAGTGTGGACATTCCCGCCTTTGTGACAACATGGGTATTATCAGCACTCCCAAGCTAATAAAAATAGCAGATGATGAAACGTCATTCCACTCCCTTCTCAGCTTTTTTTTCCCCAAAATGATGGGATATCAGGGTATAGCTATTCAAAGCTGCACAAGGGGTCTAGATACATAGTTCCTGTTGAAGCCATTGGGAACTCTGCACCTACAACCCCTAGGCTCAACTGGACTGTTCAAAAATTTTCCATCTAAAATGTTTCTCAACAGAAAATTACATTATTGTCTAAACAAATCTTTCTGTAAAGAGTATCTGCTTTCCACAGAATTTCTTATTTACATATTTTTAGTCAAAGAACTGAACGCTTGAAAACTGAGAAGATTTTGATTTTTTTGGGTAAAAACTAGAATTCTTTGATTTGAAAATGCCACCCTGGTGCTTCATGGGAATTGTAGTTTGGTTGCCTCATGTTCTCATTTTTTACTATGGGCTGGGCTCCCTTACCAGACTTCTCCAATGATGTACCTGGCCATGGGAATCCCACAGTATACCACTTCCTCTCACCAAGATGGAAGATCATGGTGCATGTAGCCCAACAAAGGGTGCAGTTTATCGAGGAGAAGAAGAATATGAAGCACCTGGATTGTAACTTCCATGATACACCATAGTAGCAATCCAATTGGAAATATTTCAGATTTAGATCTAAATATTTTGATTTTGAAATTTTTTGATAAGTTAATTTTCCATGCCTTAAAAAAGAAAAATCTGACCAGCTCTCAGTTCAGCTTCGAGAATGTCAGCCCAGATCCATAAATAAGACAAGAGTGAATGGAAGACTAAATTGGCCAATGGAGGGTATGTGTATCTGGTGTGAATCCACAGCACAAGAAGAGCTAACCATATTATATGCATTTTAATGGGCTGGCATTGGAGCGTTTCATGATGTGAGGTTGCCCAGGTGGATAATCATTTCCTGTCGGTTGAACCTGTGGCTTACATCACTGTGACTTCCCACAAATGCCATGAATATGCAGGTTTTCAGTATAACCACCTGGCCTTTCAGCAATGAGCAGATGCAGTATCAGTGAAATACCAGGTACACGCTTGAGCAGTGAGAAGGCAGACAGGCTATATCCTATGCTGATGGAGTTCCATCGCATCCCTGAGTTGCTATGCAAAGGTCCCATCTGGACTTTGGGACTTGGAGATTCTGTCTAGAGGGGCTCACAACTGTGTGATAATCTCAGGTCAGACTGGGAGGAAACAGGCCAGGCATCCCAAACTGGTGCTCATTAGATTTAACCAGGCCAGTAAGAAATGTAATTCCTGGATCTGTATACCGGTCTTACCATGGAGTCAAGGGAGGTCCCATGAGGGTCTGCAGTCTATCTTGCTACCCAGACAAACTAGACTTAATGATAAAAAGTTATATAAATCAAAAATGACACCATATTTAGTTGCACTCAATCCCAAAGGATCTCTCACTTATCCCACATCACTTTGGTATGCTGGATCTCAAACAAAAGACACTGCCGGCAGCCAATTCTTTGTAAACTGAGTAAAGATGTATTCTCTCAAAAAAGAAATGAGAGTTAGTGAGAGATTAAAGCAGGCAAAATAGATTAACAGGTGAGTCAGTTTGTAAATCCACAACAACCTTAGAGATCTGCTAGTTTCCTGAAAGTCGTTTACAGTTAGTCAGTATAACTCTGGGAATCTGTCTTTTTGTCCAAATATTTGATCATGGCAGAATCTAAACAGTCCAGAGATGTGGATTATTTCTTTGAATCAGTATTTATTGTTTCTGCGCAATCTTCACCGACAGGAGCCAGTGAATTCCCATTGTTGAACACAAAAGTCCTTGCTTTGAAGTTAGCACTCTTCTTTGATTACATTTCCCAGTCTCCAATCATGTTTGATGGATAATTGGATTCCAGGTATACAAACAATGTAAAAGGTAATGTAAAAGCAACAAGAATCCTTCATTAGTTTTCATGAAGTTTGACACATCAAGTTCATTCTAATCTTAACAGTAACACACTTTTGATCTAAGAAGTTAAAGTTACAGAGATTTACTTAATGTAATGTGATAATCAACAGGTTATGGATAAGTGAAGACAACACTCTCAACATTTCCTTTGAACTAAATTAACATACAAGTGAATTGGCCTGATTACACTTCAATACCTTTTGACTTTCCTTTGATTTCTCTAAGCATATGAGTGAATTAGCTTGCAACTCTGTCCTGAGTTGGCACCTGAGTAGACAGCATCATGGATGCTATTTCAGTTGAATGACTTTTATAGTCAGAAATATACCCTCAGTAGATCATGAAAATTAGACCCCTCTTTCTTCCAAGAATATAATGTGTCTGAGGAAACGTGGTGTTCTCAACAGGATTTCAGACAGTGGTGCCTGGGGCGGGGAGGAATGAAGTATTGCTGTTAGAGTCTCTGGATATAATCTGAGAAGAGGCAAGAATAAGGTCAAGTGTAAATTATCTAACACAATGTAACCTCTTGGCTATGACTTGAAAGTGTTTCTCATTTTAATGTAGAAGTTTCAGCATTCCACCCAGGAGAGCTTTATCATCTAGTTTCCATGATGCACGGCTCATGGAGCCAAGAGGAGGCCTGTGTAGCATCTCCTGTCTGCTATAACAGGCCAACATTGCTTGCATGTCATGCCCTGCCATACAACGGTGCTATCACAAGGCACTGGACAAGGAGCCAGATGCAATCTAAGGTGAAAAGGAAAATGGTGATGAGAGACTGAAAGAAGGGAAGTGGAATGGAGGGCAGATTGTACAATGAGACCACTTGCACTGGAGCTCCATGCAACTAGAGGTAGCTTTCTCTTGCCTTGTAGCTCGGCAAAAGTGGGTGGTGATCAGCTATGACCCAGTGCTGCCGATTCTTGCGGTATTTGTTACTCTTCAGGCCCCAGCTTCTGGAGTCATGATTAGGTGAGAATCTGTTTTCATTTATTTTATAAAAGTGTATTTCTACCATTGATGGTTAGGGAGAAGACATCTGACTCAGGTGCAGCCTAAAGGCTCAAAAACCAGAAAGTAAAGAAGAAGAATACCCAACACTTAGTATTTTTAAATTGTCTCATGGTTTTGAAGGCAGTCTCAGGATTTTTCATGGCCAGATTCATGATATACAAATTTTTAGGATTGACAGTATTGATGGCCTTGCACCTTGCCATGAATTATATTGCTTACATATGTAATAACCCTTGGGGAGGAAGGGGTTAACACTCTGGTCAGTGAGTCCCAGGACAGCCAATAGGAACGAAGCACAGCTTTTTGAATGGTAACAGCAGCCTGGCCTGGGCCTGTTTGGATGCAGCAGAGCTCCTGGAAGGATCAGGAGGAGGCCAGAGGGGCCTGAGGAAGAATCCAGCAACATCCTTACCAGAGATAAGTTAAGTTTGGTACTGACCAGGCGTGGGTAGAACAGGGAATGTTTACTTAGACACGGTCAGGGTATTTTCTTTGTTTTTGGCTTGTTTTTTGGATTTCTCTGTGCTAAGCACATGTAACCAACCCCACTACCCTGTAACTACCTAAGTTAATTCCCAGAGAAGCAACTCTCTGTGTTTATTATCTGTTCTTTTTGATTAAAGAGTTTACCTTTTAAGCAAGTTCTGGTTCTGTGTCCTGAAAGGCAAGAGGTTTGTGTGCCCGTGCCTTAGACTGCACAGGCAGCTACTAGAGGGAACCCTGTTCCAGTTCCAGCTCATATTGCAGCTGGAGTTCAGTCATTTTCCTGAGAGAGGAATAAAGAGGATTGCAAGTACCTCACAGGGAGGAATTCCCAAGTGCGCCTTCCTGGGTCACAAGAGGTTTTTTTGCATTTGGGTGGTGGCAGCGATACCACTCCAAGGCCAGGAATTGGAGGCCTTGGAGACTTTTAAGAGCAGGCTTTAAGGCCAGTGGCTTTTCTGGCCTGTTGCGGGCCCCCACCTTCTGCACTCAGAGTGCCAGAGTGGGGGAAAAAGCCTTGACAACATATTTAAAATAACTTTGATCAAGAGATGCCAAGTTCCAAAGGGTAACATAGTCTAGTTCAGCAAAATAAACAAGGAGTCTGATGGCACTTTTAAAGACGAACATATTTATTTATTGCATGAGTTTTCAAGTTCCCCATCTTCAATCATGTGACGAAGTGGGATTCTCTCCCACAAAAGCTCATGCAATAAATTTGTTCATCTTTAAAAATGACACCAGATTCCTTGTTTGTTTTGATTAAATGAGGCTCATAGCCTACATGAGAGTATAGCATATTAACAGGGTCTGTGTTATGTCTGATACTTTTTGCAGGGCTGGGCATTATTTGAATAATAAAATGAGATGTAGAGGAAGAGAATATCCATACCCACTTCTCCCCATGGGAGAGGTCTGTGAGGTAAAACACCCCTCCTGTGCCCCTTTGTGGTACCTTGCAAACTTTCCACAAAGGACAGTTTTGCTCTTCCTCTCTTAACTTGTATTTTCATTTCTTTGTGGGGAGCAGTGATAGGGGACAGTGCAATTCCCAGAGAGGAACTGCCCCAAACAGCTTGTCCAAGCTACATCCTTTGGTCTAAAATCTCAAGCACATCCACCCCAGAGCTGCTTTTCAGCCTGACTGACAAGCACATGAACAGAAATCTTGGTTCCCCTTTTAAATTAAAACACAAACTGATGCAAGCCTGGACTTTGTTTAGGCATTGTTGGGAGGCAGGAATTTCTTGGCTTGTCAAGAAACCACAGTGGTGGCATGTGTTTAGCTGCATTCTTCTTCCTTTTATAAGCAGGCACCTTAGATGGGAGCATGTTTACAAGAATCTAGGCGGCCAGGGAACGTGGGCTGACGCTGTGGCAATGGGCTTGCTGGAGTGGAGCTGAGAGACAGTAAAAGCCTCACTGCTGGGGAAAACACGTTACCCTAAATACCAGTCCAGGCTGTTTGGCTCCAAGACCAAAGGCTTATGCAGGCACAAAAGCACAGGAATTGCCAGAGAGGATCAGGTCAACTCCATCTAGTCCAGCACCCTTTCTCCATCTTTGACCAGCATTAGGCACTACAGAAGAAGCTGCAAGAAACTCCCCCTAGTGGAAAATAATGGAATAACGTGCCTATGGGGTGAAGTGGCTTCCTCACTGCAGTTGGGTGATGTCTTGAGGACAGCAGGTTAATGTAATTTATTTCTGTCCCATCTAATCTAACTGTGGATCGTCTCATTATCAATATACATGCCTGAGACTTTTAAAGGCCCAATTAGCATCTAATAATGTCCAGGGACAGTAGTTCTCCAGGTGCCTTATGCCTGTGTAAGACATATTTTCTTATCTCAATTGTTAAATATGCTGATATTTACTGCTGTTAAATATCCCTCATTGCTGCATTCTGAATAAGGGTGACTAGACCTTTCTGGTTGAACAGAGCTTCTTGGTAAACTTTCCCCAGTGAAGCTCAGGTCTTTATCCTGAAGGATTTCTATTCACTGAGGTAAAAATTAAAGAAATGTAGGGCTAGAATTAAGGGGCCTCAAGAAATCGTCAAACCCAGCCCCTTGCACTGAGGCAGGACCAAGTAAACCTAGACCATTCCTTACAAGCATTTGTCCGACCTGTTCTTAAAAACCTCAGATGGACGGGGTCTGCACACTATCCCCTGGAAGTCTAGTCCAGACTTTAACTATTCCTATGACAGAGAGATTTTTCCTAATATCTAATCTAAATTTCTCAGGCTGCATATAAAGCCCTGCAGATCTCTCGTCCCACCTTCAGTGGACAGGAGAACAGGTATCATATTTCTCCTCTTAGCAGCCCTTTACACATTTCAAGAAAGTTATCAGGTCATCCCCCAGTCTTTTTTTTTTTTCTTGAGACCAAACATGCCTGTATTTTTTAACCTTTCGTCCTAGGTCAGATTTTCTAAACCTTTTATCACTTTTGTTGCTCTTTTATGAACTCTCTCTCCAGTTTGCCCACATCTTTCTCAAAGTACGATGCCAGACCTGGATGCAGTACTCCAGTGGAGGTCTCACTAGTATTGAGTAGAGCTGGACAGTTACCTCTTGTGTCTTACATACAACACTCCTTTCTATACCCTGCATGATGATACCAGCTTTTTCACAGGTGCATCATGTAACCTTTGGGTGGCCTAGAATTCATTCAGTTGCCCCTCTCCAGTGCCTAACAGAGATAAACCCCTGGAGAAAGCAGCTGGAGAGCCAGGATTCAGTACTAAAGGGACTTACAGTGAAGACTGCTCAGAAGTCCTGTTCTACAACAAAACACTACTCAGAATAAACATAACAAACTTTATTAACTAACTTAACAAACCTTATCCTAAGAACCCAAAATGAATTTAAAGAAAACAATAAGAAACCCAAGAGTCCCAAAGTTCAGGTGGAATCACCATTATCTCAGTTGCAGTCTTTGCTCAAGTCCTTGAGGCTTGAATGGAGAGTAGCAGCAATCCTCTTCTTCTCTGGCTGCAGAAATCTTCAGGCAAATTCCATGGAGTCCTTTCTTTCTCCTGTGCAACTAGCACCATACAGTCAGGTTAGGTTAACCAGCTCTTGGTCCCACAACAGAAAACTCCCCTGCAAACTAGTCCAAAGCAGGGAGAAAACATCCTGCAGTCCACTCCTGGCTCAGCTCCTGGCAAACACTCAAGCACTGAGCATATGGACTTTGCCCATTGCAGCTCTCTTTAGTTGCTCCTCTTCAGGCTGCTGTAGCTCTCTGGCTTCTCCCAGGCTTCTGACTCCAGCAACAAAAGAAACTCGTGGTGCATGCTCAATATGCTGCTACATCCTATTACCAGAAAGTTCTGGTTTCTGAGCAGCAAAGTAACCCAGCCTGAACAGGTCTCAAAGAGAGCGCCTGATTTAGGCATATGGGTTACACATAACACTATTTGTTGACTCATATTCAATTTGTGATTCACTAGGGCTATGCTTACACACAGGGGGTTATTTCAATACAAGTTGTTCCGAAACAACTTGTATCGAAATAAGGGGTTATTTTGAAATAAGTTAATTCAATTAACAGTTTTGTTAATTTGAATTAAGGAAAAAAGCTCAAAGTGAAATAGCAGGTTCAGACAACAGTTATTTCGAAACAGGTCACCATTGTTTCGAAACAACATGTTCAGACGGCATTGTTTCGAAACAATTGTTTCGAAACAACGTTGTTTTGTCCCCACATCGGGTTTAAGTTGTTTCGAAACAACGTCGTTGTTTCGAAACAACGGAACACATTGTTTCGAAACAACGGTGTGTCGTGTGAACAGGATAATTCTTATTTCGAAACAACCTCTGTTGTTTCGAAATAAGAGTGCTGTGTGAACACACCCTAGGACTCCCAGATCCTTTCCTGCAACCCACTCCCTAGCCAGTTACTTTGTACTGGTGTATTTGATTTTTTCCTTCTTATGTGGATTACTTTGCATTTGTCTCTCTTGACTTTCATCGTATGAACCTCAGGCCAATTCTCTAAATGATCAAGATCTTTTTTTCACTGAGCGCTTCAGTAAAAGTAGATGACATTTTTCGGGTGTGAAGGCTTTGGAGCTGGGGCCATGCATCCTGTTGTGGTGCGTTGCAACTCCAGTCACATCATCCTTCCATAGTGAGATTGTAACTCTGACCTGACGTGCTCCAGAAGCAAGAGAGGTCTCCCAGGGCTACTTTGCAATCACTCCAAAAGCATTACTCACTAGAGCTTAAGTCTCTTCCCTTTACTCTGCCCCCACAGAGCTGTTGCACTCACATTACCAGTGCACCAGTCTGTAAGCTTTGCAGCAAGGAGATTTTATGAAACCTGAACCTTGGAAATTAAAGCAGCTTCTGTCATTGCAACATTCCAGCATGAGGCCTAACATGGCAGTGGGGCGTGGGGCAGACTCCCCACCCCTGCAGTGATTGTGTACCTCTCAAACACAGCAACAAGACCAGTCCACTCCTCCTCACCCCACTGAACTGGGCAGAGCCCAGCAGCAGCTGTTCAACCCTGCATAGCATTTCAGACCCTGGTTAAACACACCAACCTGGCCTTTAGCCCCAGATCTTTCAAAGCATGTGGGTAATGTGGGTCATGTGAGTAGCCTTAATGAAACCAGGAGAAATACAAGACAAAGGACATGCTAAACAGCTTGTCAGGATCAGGGCCTTACTTACAGTTACATGCAGGAATGACATTGTGGAAATATTTGATATATTTAAGAGTCTGTTAGGCATTTACACATCAATTGCCTCAGTTCTTAGCCCACAGCTTTGGAGTGTAATGCTTCCTATCTTGTTTGATATCCAGGAATTTCCTTGCATCTTTTGTCCTGTTGCATAAGACTATGGGGAGAAAATTGAGGATGCTGGTATATAACCTTGTCATTATCGCCTCTTCCCTGTGAAAACTGCCGCTTGCTGATATGCGTTTGGAAATGAGCTGACATCTTTTCAGACAAGAAGATAAGACCAAAAGTGTAGCAAAGCAACCAGGACAGTTAACAGCTTTCTGCATTTTGGACTTCTTACAAATTCTATCCAGGTAAAAGCTGAAGGAGGGGAAAAAAAGGGAGGGGAGGGAGAAGGAAGGTGATAAAGGAGAGGCTGAAAATAGCCAAAATGTAATGCAATATATAAGCAAGAGTACAGAACAGTTAATTATTGATGGCATCATTAAACTCTTGGGCTAAACAATTAGAGCTAGCAAGCAATTCCTTCAGAGGAAGTACCAGACATCAAGTGCTGAAAGGCCAATTTGCATTTTTTCTTAATTGATTTACATTTTTCAACTGGGAACATCAAGTCTGAGGTAAAATGAATGAGCACTTTGAGGAAAAATATGCAGCAAATTGCTTTGAAAGCTAGATTGGGCATTGGTCATTTAGCCACAGCATGCAGACTGCATCTGCACCTGTAACCTACCTTTGGCCAAGTGTTTGCAGAAGTTTTGGCCTTAAAGTCAAGTCATACTCATGTAGCGAGCCAGCACAAAACCTGCAAAGACTCTCTTAAGCTCACTGTGGCAGTGGTTAAAGTGTAACATGAGCAGCCACACAACTTTCCTAATCTCTGGTTCCCCTTCCTGTATTGTCCAGGCCCCCTTCATGCAGGCGTGGGCCCAATTTTTCTAGATTCTGCAATCTGGGCCCCAGAACTCTGGCCTGTCAGATTGGTGGGCCTGTTCAGGTTACTTTAACCCTTGCACTGTGGGTATATAATTTCAGTGTGGGTAAGGCATCCATGCTAAAACAGCTAAAAATAGCAATGTAGGTGGAGTGGCACAGCTTTGTATGCTGGGTGAGCATGCCAGTGACCCTGGGTATGTACTTGTCTTGGTAGTCCGAGCTGACAACTGTGCCCCTTGCTAGTTTTAGCCAGCTCGTATGGGGAATGCTAGCATAGGATTGTCCGCTCACCCCTCAGACTGCAGTGTAAACAGACTCTTACATTTTCCAGACAGTCCGCGTGCACGAATGGACACAAACGTATGCAAGCGAGAGCAGAGGGTGAGAGAGCCACAGACAGAGGGAGAAACAAGTGCATATGTCCCCTTGGGCTGTCTCCCTCTTGGGGTGGCTGGCCATGTACGGAGGTCAATGAGGCTGCTGTTGGTTGGCTTATAGAGTTGGGTGTTTCACGCTGGCAGCAGAGGCTCATGTGCTTCGTGCCAGAGGGGCCATGTTTAGCCTCCTTGCTGCTGGTGACCCAGTCAGGGCCCGGCATTACAGAAAGATAAATCTTTCATTCTGAAGCCTACACACCAGGGTGGGTTTCTGCTCTATGGCTCTGAGTGGTGCAGCATTGAGCTCTCGGGTACGAGCAGGTCCAAGGTGGCTTTTAAAGGACCTCTGAACCCTCCCAGTTCTGGCTTGCTCTGCAGCCACTGGGGTAAGCGACAGGCCCCCCCCCCCCCCCCCGGGATGCCTTAAAATATGGGAGCACATCCCCAGCATTGCTGGAGTTTCTGCTGCACAGCAGGCTGAAGAACCACCATCCTACCCCTCTTATACCAGGGCTCATGGAGCGTCCTTGGAAGACAATTTTATGGCTGTCCCACAGTTTCAGCACTGGGATACTCCTCTCCTGGCTGGATCCAGTGCTTTCAAAGCCCTTTTATGCTGCTCTGGTATTTTCACTGGGTGTAAAGGGGCTGGAGGGGGATGGGGGAAGAGCTAACCCATAATTCTGATGATTTGTGGCTCATAAACAGTCTGAACGATAGAAATAGACTGAGAGAAACATCAGTGCGCTTCTAACTCCAATCTACTGAGATCTCATGGGCTCACTACAGAACACATTGTCTCTGACTGTCACCCAGGGAGAACAACCACAGATCAAAATAGCCCCTGTGATCTTGCCCCAGGCTAACAGCAGCTGGGATTTCATCTCTTCCTTTGGAGTATGATGAACTGAAATGGCTTGGCCACATCTTATTGGGGAAGGGCAAATGCAGAAAGTTAAGCTTATTAGCATTTCTTCTCATCCACTGTTCCCTCTAAGTTGTGCGTGTGTGTGTGCACACAGGTTGTGAAACCCACGCATGCAACAAAATAAAGTATGCACAAAAAAATTCAGCAGTGCTGATATTAGCGCATGCCAAGAAATTTTTTGCAGACACAGCCTCCAAAAAATTAGAGGGAACATTGATTAGGACCCCATCCAGTCTGGCACTCTAGGCCCAGCTTCTCAAAGCTAACAAAAGGCCTAACTCCAATGGAAATCAACGTCAGGTAAGGTGGCTAAACAGCTTTGAGGCTTGGGACCTTATGTTGAAAGTGAAGCATTAACTTGTCAAACTCCCTTGAAATCCTGTTTAGGTGCATGCTGAGTCAGGACAATCTGGAATGGAAACGAACAGACTTGTGGAAGATGGAAGATTTTAGGCGGAAATGGGAGATAGGGGTGGGGATGAAGTGGGTTGGCCCCAGCCAGTTACAGGGTATTCAGCTGTGAATGCAACTCCCTCTGCGGCTGCTCAGATGCTTATTTTAGTCAGCGGCAAGATTCCCATTGACTTCACAGGGGCACGAACCAGCCCCTTCCAAGATAGAGTTTTGCAAAGAGCTCAGCCTGCTGCATTCCCGTGAGAAGCTGAGCTCAGTGGCAAACCTGCCCTGCTTGTGACCCTTGTAAATCTGATCCAGTGCTTGTCAGAAAACCCACCCATTTGCCCAAGAACCCCTCTTGCAGAGCAGCGCATCTTTGCTTGCAGGTGCTAGTTTGGAAATCACAAATGGAGCTCCCAGAGCTCAGAAAGGCTGTAGCCTTTTCTTCCTGCCCCCATCTCTGAATGAACAAAAAGTCTAAGTCGAGAGCTGTTTGCCGGGCTGGCATGTAATAGGGGGAATATCAACAAGGCCTAGGGAGCATGTGCTTATTAACAAGCAGATGCCATCAGTATATCTCTATCACACAGCATTTCGTATTGATGGTCTCCAGTTTGAACCTGGAATCTCTGTGTGCCTCTGGCCACTCACCAGACTGTTCACATGCACAACCTCAGCAGGTGTGGGAATGCTGAGAAGTGATGGATTTACAGTGGCTGTGGTGCTTCGCTGATGCCTGGCACCGTGGGGGTGTATCATCAGAGCTGTGCAGCTAGTGGAGCCCAGCAGAGGTGCGGCAGGACAGGAATCAGCCAGGTATAGTGACAGAGCTTGGGGGACCAGGCGGTCTGGGTGACCTGACTAGGACTGGAATAACAGCAGCATCAGGAGGATCAGAATTTGGGTACATCAGCAGAGCTGTGTGTTTGTAGGGGGAGCCTAGGATGGGAGATGCAGAGGGGTGTGGGTCGAGATCAAGGTAGAATGACAAAACTGCTGGCCTGTGTGGGGAGCTCAATACTTCAGCACCTGCTTACTCCATTACAGCCACTGTCAGCCCTGCCCCTGCTCCCAGCTTTGCATTTCTCTGGGCAAAACAATTTGTTGCTGGGCTGCGGAGCCTTTCTGAAAGGGACAGTGATATCAAAACCTGGGCCACAAATGATGGGAAAACCAGCTGCTATAACCCTTGTCTCTTTGGGGCACTGCCAAGCAGGATATTTCAAACAGGATGACCAGATGTCCTGATTTCACAGGGCCAGTCCAGTAATCAGGGCTTTGACTTTCATAGGCACCTAACGCTCTCTTCCACTGGTTCTGATTTTTCATACTTGCTGTTTGGTCACCCAAGATTCAAACCAGAGAAGCAGCCGTTGCTGGGCTGAATGGCAATTCTGTGCTGCCAGGAACTTCCCATTTGCAAAGCTAAGACCACCTTGGTGGCATTTCTGGGAGTGGTGGGGCAAGGACATGAGGAGGGGGTGAGCAAAAAGAAGAGGTGGAATCCAGTAACAAATGGTTCATTGCACTGAACAAACAGCTTTCAGGAGGATCTGTGCTCTTCACTCCACCTTCTGTGCATTCCTCGTCTGCCTCCCCTAATTAGTGCAATTTTGGTACCTAGACAGGATACCAAGCAAGCACTCTTCTTGAGAATCTCAGAGGGAGGAGTCCTGTGGGGAAAGGATGGCACTTCCTTCCCTCTTCCCAGTCCTTTTCTTTACGTCTTATCCTACCACTTCCACCCATTTCCCAAGTTATGGTTGCCATCCTCCAGCTATTGAAGGCAGGACTGGGCCCATCTGAAGCCCATCATCACAGAGCTCCTCACAGTGAGTCTACAGGCTATCTTGCATGCTCCCCTCTGTTGGGACAATGGGACATCTAGTCCCCCATCTGGGTTCTCTAGCAGCTGGAGACCTGAGCTTCCTCTCGGGTCTCCTGAGATCTCAGAGCAGGCAGTGTTGAGGATGAGAAGGAGTGGGCAAACTGGGCAGGACAGAGTTAGAACTAGACCGAACTTTACCCTGTTTCAGCACCTCTCCATGTCTGGGGGGAGCTTGGTGCCAAGAAGCAATGAATCATTGTTCCAAGATCAGAAACTTAGCTGGTTTACACTAAGGGGAAGGATTCCACAGCATTTTCTGTCTCCGGCATGACTGATGTTTTTTCTGTGTCCCTCCTTTGGCGTTTTCATCACACATCACAGCCCGTGTATGGGTCTGGGCAGATGGAGGGCCCTGGCTGTCAGTGCCAGCTGTCCAGTAGCTCTGGGCTGAGATGGCTGGCTGATTGCCCAGGTCACTCAGCAGGTAGCAGGTAGGAGCAAATGTTGATTACGACTGGGCTTGTCAAAGGGACCTAAGAGTGTTAGTTGGTTAGCTCCCATCAGGCTGACCTACGATTTGCTTTGACTTGCTTGGGCTTTAGATTGGGTTCCCTGACTGTCACTGGGAGATGCTTTTCTACAAAGCCAGGTGGGGCACAGCGAGCCAGAAGCAAAAGGCTTTGTATCCTGTCATCAATTCTCAGAGCTGCCAAGATTCACGGCCTGATCCAGTGCCCTGTGAGTCCCATGACAACTCATTGCTTTATTCGTTATTGGTTGGGCTCCAAATCCCATGGGAGTTCAGTGCCTCGCTTTTGAGAAAATAGGCCTGGAAATCCAGGAGTCTGGACCCCAGATCTGACCTCTTGAAATGTTCAACTGTGCTGAGATCCAGAGCTTTGGTTCCAGCCCACCTCTAATGAAGAGGCCTCTGTGTTTGCAGTGTCACTGTTTTAAATAAGTCAAACCTCCTGGCTGGAGATGGAGTGGCAACGGCATACCACTGGGCTTCTCAGCAGGATGGTGAGTGTTCTTCCTTTTCCATCTGGTAGCATTTAAACAGGGGATTGGAAATTAAAAGCATATTCAGATATAGGCCACAGCATCTGCAGGGAAATATGATTTATTTATGTTGCAGGGAGAAGAGGAGGGGGAACTCTTCTGGATCTTAAAGGGACAGTGCCTCGTGCTCCACTTTGACACCATGGGAAGTTGGAAACTTTGAAGCGCATCTGTTCTTGGGAGGCTCTCTCAGCTGCAGCTTCGAATGAGGGAAGAGACTTTTTAGCTTGGGCAGCAGAGGTGCCTGTGTAGAGGTCTCAGCTTCAATCTGCCTTTCTGACAACTACCCAGGGGCAGGGGTACAGGCAGGAGCACCTTTGCCCTGGGAAAAGACCCGGGACCCGGCCCAGATCCAGAGTCAGACAAAAGAACACCTAATGGATAATTTTTTAAAAAAATCTTTGTTTTTTTTAAGCCAAACGCCTGATCTATTTTGTTGAGAAGGAGAGGCTGTTTCATGATTTTTTGAGCCTTTTTGGGAGTGGATGACCCTATGTATTGCCAGCCTTTGTGATCCTGCTGGGGAACATGAGGTGTGGAAAACCTCATCATAGCTGCTGAGCTCTCATGAACACTCCGTCTTGTCCTCCTTATATGATGACTGTTCTCTCCCATTCCCCAGGAACATCTTTGTCCACCCAGTGTCCCTGCTGGCTTTCCATTGGTTTTATGAGGACATTTAACTTCCATTCTTCTTAGTAGTAATCCAGTTCCTAAAGGAAGGAATGATGAAGCCAGATTCTAGGCAGTCAGTTGCAAGTAATCTCTGAAAGAATTGGGAGACTGTTACTGCTATTAGAAAGCAAGTTGATTACTTTTAGTATTATGCTAATGCCTAAGTGTGGACCCTGGCCCTTTGTTCTAGGCAATGTACACACAGAACAGAAAGATGGCCTCTGCCCCACACATTTTACAAGCTTAGTTCCTATCAGTGAAGGAAATTTTGCTCCTTGTCTTTCACATGTCATCAGCATCATGGAAGTCCCAAATGTACATGGTGTCCTTGCAAGTCAAGCACCAAATGAGTAGGTCTCGACCTAAGTCCCTAAGGGAGTCTGGGAGATGATCAGTTTGTCCCCATCACCACCAAAGCTTTTTTGGAGACCAGATGATCGCCAGCCAAATAGCGGCATTCCTTGGGAAACGTTCTTCATGGGTTTGTATCAAGAAAGGTACCAAAAACCAAACTATTGCTGGCAGAGAAGGTTGCTGGGTTCAGTTACAAATATCCGTATTGCTGGTCTGGTCTTTTCACTGAATTCTAGGTGCAAACAGACACTAAAACCTGGAAATGTATGGTTAGGCATAACTAGCAAAATTGCTGGTTCTTTAGCATCTGTGCATTGGGTAAAGCCTGTCAGCATTTGTCCTCCTTTATTTCAAATGCCCATTTGTTGTGTGTGTGTGTGAGAACTTTCCCCTTCTGTCTCAGGATCCCAGGAAGTGGACATGGATCGAGTGTCCCAATTTTTCACTTCATTAGTCCAAATGTTTGGGTTTTGGTATGTATATTCTGTGTTGTATAGCCATATGGAGTGGAATGTGTTCTGCGTCTGGAGTCCAGCCAGTAGAGCTAGGGTTCAAGGTGATGAACAGCGAGAGGAGCACAAATATGAATGAGTGTAGACTGCCAGTGTTGTGCTGGCTCAGAGTGAATGTTGATGACAAGGTTTCATGATAAATTTATTCAGACCCTATGTACTGCAGGGAGGCGAGGGAATCCCTAGCTGAAAGCCATGGCTATCACAGTTGGGAAAGAAGCTGGCCATGGTGATATCAGCACTTTTTTTACACATACACTTCTGTCTTTTGCATGAGTTTTTCATGTCCCAAAAAATGTGTATCCTAGTGTTTAGACTACTGGACTCTGGAGACCTGGCCTCTATTCCTGACTCTGCCAATGGCCTGTTGTGTGATCTTGAGCAAGTCACTTCACTTCCATGTGCCTCATTTTCACTATCTGTAAAATGGGGGGATGGTGGTACGGACCACTTTGTGAAGTTCTTTAAGATGAACTGATGAAAATTGCTACTGAGAGAGAAGCTAGTTGAGAGCTGGGTGTTACTACTGAAAAAAATAGTAATCACCTCTTTTCTTTCTGCCTGGAGTCTTGGCAAATAAGGCCCTTAAAAAGATAGTACGGTGAGATAAATTAAGCATCCATACCCATTACCTTGGTTGGATGAATGTTTTAACCACTGTTCTGAATAAATAGTGCTTCCACCTATCAGATACTAGCTATTCTGTGAGCCAGCATGAATGCCACCAGTCAACAATGGCATGATTAGCCGTGGGCCCACTCATCACTGATACCCAGCAGATAACGTGACTATGTCAGCTAGAATAGTGTTTCTCAACTGGTGTTTCATGGAACACCATGTTCAGCAGACATAGTTCAGGTATTCTGTGACCCACCCCAAACTCTCCATGCTGGGTTTAGGGCCTGAGTGGGTAGGGGAGAAGAAGCAATTTAAAATGCCACAGCTGCAGCAAAGCTTCCAGGTACACGGCAGCAGATGTCGACACATGCCTGGAAGCTTGACTGGGGCATTTTAAGTCTTCAGCCACTGTTGCCTGCTCTTTTGAGAACATTTTCATTAGGCGTTCCATGTAAAGTAATTAATACTTTTAGGTGTTCCTGGGTCCACTAAAGGTTGAAACACACTGCACTAGAGAATGGGACAAGAGGAATATAGGCCACTGTGATAGAATCACCTCCCCTGCTGTGGAAATAAAACATCTCAGCGTCTCTTCAGGGTTTGTTTTCCAGAAATGCCTCCTTTTTGAGCCAGCACTTGCACAGCAGCAGGAAACCATTAATTACCCTGCGACACTGTTCCACTGACATGACTTAATTGAATGCCATTATCCCTTAATTAATTAAATGCCAATTAATTATCAAGATCATTGTCTGACGTAACAAATGCCAAGAGCTACTTTAGACAGAATAATTTAACACCCCATAAACAAGTCCCTCATAACATTACACAACAATCGTCTGACGAGGAGATGAAATTTTCATCCATGTCCATTCATTTGGAGGTGTGATCCAAAATTGGGCCAAGAGACAAGTGGACTGGGAGGTGACAGGCCCGGCTAATTGGGAGCCAAGCTAGCGATAGTTCAGTAATTCCAAAAGCTAATTTAAATCCTGGCAGATATCATTTGTTTGTGTCATCTCAAATACAGGGAAGCAAGAGCTGGTTGAAAGATTAGGAGTGGGGGTTTCCCCAACAAAACAGGTGGATTCTGAGTTTTAGCCACCAAGGCTTCTGTCGGAGCTGGTTGAAAGAAAGATGAAGAAGAAGAAATAGAAACCACATTGTTGTTCTTATAGCCACTCCCATTGTGCAGGGTGCTGTACATACTAGCAAGAGATTGTCTAGTTAGCTTGTAAAGCTCTTGGGTAGTGACAAAGCATGAGGGGAAAAGTTGTTACCCTGTTTTATAGACAGTGCAGAGAGAAGTGACTGGTCCACGGTTGCACAGGGACTTGGGGCAGGTTTGCAGTCAAACCTGAATCTTTTGAATCTGTCTGTCTGTTTTAGCTTTAAGGTCACTTTCCCTTGTGAGCTAGTTTTCTTAAGTTCCTGTGGTTCATGCTCCCGTGTTCTCCTCTTTGATAGAATTACCTCCAACATGGATGTGATTTGCCACATTGCCCCCCCCCAGGCAATTCTTGGCTCTTCTTGCTGTGATTGCCGTTTCTTTCCCCCTTCTTCCGTGATGCAGTCCCAAGAGGTAGGAGGTACTGCCTGCTGCATGCAATAGAGTGCGCACTTGCACCTATTGATCTGTAGTGGGCTCCAAAGAGCAAAGCAGCTGCTTCTTTACCCACAGTGGTGGGAAGGGGTCTCAAACCTGAGCCTTGCAGCTCTTCTGGATAGAGCCCTGCAAATCTGTGGATAGCCGCATCCACAAATACAATGGAGATATCTGCAGGCCATTTCTTGTGGATGGAGATCAGATACAGGTCCACATATTTTTATCTGCTCAGGGCTAGAGCCCTGCAAATACTTGGGTATCTGCATCCGCAAATACAATTGGGATATCCATGGACCATTTCTTGTGGATGCAGATTGGATGTGGATCCACGTATTTGTATCTGCACAGGGCTCTACTTCTGGAGACAGATTGTGCCTGCTGGTTCTGTGGATGCACCATACTACAGAGAACAGGAGCCAGGTGGATATGCAGCCCCTCTGCTCTGGGCCTAGCACTCATCTGTTAGTCTGGCACCATGGTGCTACAGCAATGCAAACAAGTAAGTAAGTATAATTAATATATTATTCATTTGCAGGTGGTAGGACATAAGAACACCATGTTCCAGGTGCTGTACATATCCAACAGAACCAGCGTGCATGACTTCCTGGGGAGAGAAGGCTCTCAGCAGCCAGGTGCCCTCTTCACTGCACAGCCACCAAGGGGTTAAACCTTAACACTCCTCTGAACTCTCTACCAGTCAAGCATAGATAATAGCGTTTTTCAGAGTCGCATTTAATGGCCGTAAGGGAGGATTGTAAATGGATTATATTTTTATTTTAAACTGGCAGTAAAGCTAAAAGTGGATACAAAAGGTGGGCAGCAAGGGGGGTGGAAGACTCAAGACCTATGTTGATGCAGAAGGAAGAGGCCGAAATAATTAGCCTTCCAACCGCCTCCTGTACAAATATCTCTATTTTTAAAGGTTATGGTGAGATGCTCTTCATCTCCCTGGGCTGCCAGTGTTCTCCCATCCATCGGCCTCTCTCCCGCCCCTGCTCTATCTGGGAGGGATATCTCCGCTGCAGTATTGCTTATGAACTCGCTTTCTTCGTCTTTCCCCAGGCATCCATAAGCTGTTCCAGTGAAAGATTTGCAGATGGGGAGATCTGCCCATCTTAATCAAGAGTGGGGGTGGGAGGGAAGGACTGGAGCTATTTCTTGCTTTTAGCATTTTAACCCTTTTGGAGACTTTTCAACAGTGAGTTTTCCAGGGTGTTGAATCCATTGATACTTTCCCAGCCCACAGTAGCAAAGAGCTTGCAAAGGATGGAAATGGAGTAGCCAGAGACTAGTCCAGGGGAACACTATGCAGGGGCATTGAGATCTGACGTGGGCTGCCTTCTCCAGCTTGTTTCTTTTTTAAAAAGCATCTGAACAAACCTGACTGTGCTGGAAATGTCAGTGCCCAAGGCTGACGTTTTCCAAGGTGCTGAAGGGATTTAGGTACAAGCTTCCCATCAGTTTCAGTGGGAGCTGTGGGTTTAAATCAGCTGTCCTGTTTTGTAAATCTGAGCCAGAGAGAGCATAGATTGTAGCTAGGTCTGATGTAGAGTCTTCCCTCCTACAGCTCTGCTAACAGCCACCAGCTGAGACCTGCCAAAGCACCCTGGACTTTTCACATTCTGGAGGTTTTCACCATCAATCTTCCTTGCTATTGCAGACCTGGGCTCTCCCTATGAGTTAACCATAGAATCCTAGAAGATGAGGGTTGGAAGAGGCCTTAGGAGGCCATCTAGTTCAACGCCGACCATCTGCTCAGAGCAGGACAAAGCTTGATCTCTTTACTTGGTGCTTGAAAATACCATCAGCCCATCCTTTTCATTCTGGGATCCCCCTGTTTTCTTTATTGATTCCCCTCAGTCTTGACATGCAGCCCATGCTGGTATTCCAGGTCAAATTTCCTCCCTTACCTCTTTTATAATGCCCCTCAGTCCTGACTGCAATCCTCTTTTGTGCCACTCTTGGACTTTCCCCATAGAGACCGCTACGGCCTCAACATAGCAAAGAATGCACTGAAGTGTTCTGCTGAATATAGGTAGATTTAAGTGCTTTATCAATTCACAGACTAAATCAGCAAACACCTCTTCCAACTGCCACGTCAAACTCACTAATTATACGTTACCCACCTGCACTACTTGACACAGGTCACTTCTAGGCAGACAGATTTCAAGGAGATGAATGCGATGTTTAGGGCTCAGGAATCTCTACCCGTCAGAACCAGTCATTATCATTTCAAAAATGGAGCATCTGATCAAAATAGCTGATGGTGCAGCAGGCAAAGAAAAAAAAGACACCATGCTCCCTGCTTGGCTGAACGGCATGCATTGATTTAATTGATGTAACAATATTCTGTTAAAGGAACACTGCTGCCTGATTTATTTCAGATAAATGCCTTGTTCCCCCCAAGCAATTAAATCTGATCTAGCAGTATTTTTAAGCACTAGGAGAAGTAAAATGAGAAAGGGGACAACTTTAAATAAGTCTGAAAACACGGAAGATCCTTGTGTTAAAAGGGGAAAAAAAAATTCTCTCAAAGGGGGGCTGAAAATGGGCAGTTTGAGAGGAAGCCTGGTCTCAGAAAGATTCACCCTGTTCTGCTTATAACCAGGATTCTGCTTCTTGGCCAAACCTAGAGGAACTCCTAGAATAAACTTCAGGCCCTTCATTTTCAGTTTTTACTGATGTTTACTCTGAAAATTTTTGTGTTTTGTCAAAGCTGCTGGGTTTTTACTGATTTTTTTTTTTTTTTTTTCATCCATGTTTTGGACCACTTCAGTACATGAAAATCATAAAATCATAGGGTTGGAAGGGACCTCATAGGTCATCTAGTCCAACCTCCTGCCAGAGGCAGGACCACTCCCACTAAACCATCCCAGTCATGGTTTTGTCCAGCCAGGCCTTAAACACCTCCAAAGATGGAGATTTCACCACCATTGTGTCTTACTGTAAGTTGGTACAGCACCTCGCACTATGGGGACCTGACCTTGGTTGGGTTTTCTTAGTGGTATTGTGATAATCTCTAGCTCTCCATTAGCTCTTTTCATCTTTAGATCTCGGGGGGCTTTACCAAGGAAGGCTAGATCGTTTCCCTTCTGTCTCAACTGGCTTTCTGTGAAAAGTCAGATGTTTGGCGCTGGCTGATCTGCACATGATGCATCAACCATCAAGCACTCACTGTGCCATTCCTGCCAGCTAGGAGGCTCCCCTGGCACTGAAGCATTAGCAATTGTATCACAATGCTGGAGTTCACTTCAGAAAACACAGCCTTGCTTTGGCTAACAACCCAGCACTGGAGACTTGGCTCCACAATAGAAATGGCCACCCAGTCAATCAGCCGGGAGGCTGAACCCTGGAGCTAACCAAGAGGCCTAAAAAAGGCTTGGGAAGAGAGGTATAGTGGTTCCAACCATGCAACACATGCCTGGTCTAGCTTTTCTTTCTTGGACAACCCTGTTCAGAGCCATAACTACAGCGGGGCCAACGGGGAAAAGCCCTGGGTGGCTCAGAGCGGCTCAATGGAGTCACTTTACTAAAGGGGCAGCTTTGCAGTGCCGGCTCTAAGTGCTGCTAATGGGAAAGGGCATGTTCCAATTTGGAACGCACCCTGGGCGGCAAAACACTGTGTTACGGCTCTAACACTGTCACTGGCTTCTTTCTACCTCTCTGGTCCTTAGTCGCTGATCTGGTTCAATGGGAATCAGTCTGTTTTTGGGGCTGGATCTTCAGCCACACTCCCTACTCTGGGGTCTGATTCCCTATGCGTGGCTTGCATGTTTGATGTAGCTTCATCTCTGGTGCTAAATCCTCCACCACTGCGATTCCACTCTGCCGTTCAGCCCTTCAGAGTCAAAGCTTGTGCCAGTGACTCCAGACCCCCATCTTGCGAGGTGCTGAATCATCTCAGAAGATACCTGGCAGTAAGAGGCAAATCCACTCTCCTGCGTGCTGAGGAGATCCACTCGGAGAGGCCATCCTAGGATTAGCATCTTAAGCCCTAAAATTTCCCTACCAAGCTGTGCCCACTCCAACCTCACCTTGCCTTCCCTTCCTGCCTGCCTTGATGCAAGGCCCCACTTTTGCCTTCCACCAGCTATAAGTCTTTCTGCAAACCAGTGCTGTCCCCCAGCAGCCAGTAAACCAGCTTTGCAGCCCATGGATGCACTGAGCCAATGGCCCTGGCACACAGCAGAGGCTAGGACCTGTGCTCTAGTGCTTTGGACCATCACCATAAAACACTGTGGGGCTGCACAGTGGAGGAACTCTTTGGATAGGTTTCCGCATCTTCAGTCTCTGCTGGGAGCCTTTCCGATGTCAATAGCTCATGGTAATAAACAGAGAGGCCCCAGCAGGTGGGTGGATGTGTGCGGGGGGATGTGTGGGGGGACAGAGGTAAATATGGCTTCTAGAATGATGGATGCACCTCATTAGAGAGGATGTCAAGAGATATGTTTATCTCCTTCTCCCCCCTCCTGCTTGGCAAGAACTAAACCATTTAGCTCCATTATATTAACACCCAAAGGGAATTTGCCTACATAAGGAAAATGTATTATGGCCTGTAACTAACCCGCCATTAGTTACAGGCAGAGCTGATCTTAGCACTGCAGGAAAATTAAGCTTCTCTTCTGTTTGTTTAATGCTCTTTCCAGACTCACTTGTTATGGATAAACAGCTTTGATCTCTTGGGGGCCCACCTCAGCTTGGTATTTTTATCTGTTTTGCAGCATGTTTGATTTCACTATCTTTTTATATATAATATGCATATACCTATATCTCTGCACAACATGTAGCACCAGGGAAATTGAACATGGAGGTGCTCACTGTGGCTTGCAAGTGTGACATCAGTGCATCATCCCAAATGTTGCCCAGAGGAGGGGAAAGAAAGATGCCAGCTTCCCAGAAGCCTCATTGCTAGTTTGCCAGGAGCCTGTGAGCCACAGCTAACATGCACAAAACAGCTGATTGTAATTGCCATCAAGTGTAAATATGGACAGGCTGCCTGCAGAAATCATTGTGCTGGCCCCAGGTGCTGTGTTCTATGGGGGAAGAAAAGCAGAACAAGAACTGATAGCGGGAAGTTAAACCCAGACAAAGTCAAATGAGAGAGAAGTCACCAATTTTTAATAGTGAAGGTGATTATCATTAACCATTCCATTAGGTACCAACAAGACAGGGGTTTTGCCCTTTCTTGATGTTTTCAGGTGAAGGCTGGAGGCCTTTCTGGCAGGGCCATCCGGGGGGGGGGGGAGAGCAGGGCCAATTGGCCTGTGCCCATGATGGGGGGCAGGGTAGGACAGCCTAGAGGCTGGGCCCTGTGCTCCCCACTCCTCCCTTGGGCAGGCTGCTCCAAGCTAGGGGCAGGGTGGACCGGCCTAGCCCAGCCCAGAAGCGGGCTCTGCTCTCCTGCCCCATCCGTGGGCCAGCCATTCACCCATGGGGGCGGGGCAAGCCAGCTCCAAGGCTGGGCTCTGGGCTCCCACCCCACCTTGCTGCTTTTGGTGGCAGGGGGCACCACAGCAGTGGTTGGGGGCAGCAGCGCAGGCCCCACACTGCTGTACGTGTTAACCAAGCACAAGATTTTGGATTCAGTGTAGGAATAACTGGAGGAAATTCTCTAGCCCATGATCTACAAGAGATCAGGATTTAATGGTCCTTTTTGGCCTTAAACTCTATGAACCACCTCTTGAACAGCAAAGCAAACAAGGTGTCCTGTGGCACTCTTGAACAAAGCATCCAAGCAATGATGAACTAAGATGGCAAACCCCACAACACGCTTCATGTTTATTCTCTCTCGTACCCACTTAGGCCTTGGATGTAGTGTAGCCAACTCTCACGTTTGTTGCAAGTCTCATGATATGGTATTAAAGCCACCGTTCTCAGCGTCAAGTGATCTCCTAAAAATTTCATCTTTCACAGTTTTTGAAAGTAATATTCTACCCCTTGTGGCTTAAGAGGAAATCTTAAAAATATGATCCGAGTGTGACCAAAAGATTCAGAAATGAGAAAATGTGTGGAGCTGACAGTAATGTAGCCAGGGCCTCCCCATGCTGGGGACTGGGCAATTCAGCTAAACGGGCAGCCTGGTTCAGCGCTGCTGGTTCAGCCACCCACCTCCCTGCCGCATGCACTGCTCTCGGCTGTGTCGGAGCAGTGTGGAGGGGGGTGGGAGGCAGCGCAGAAATGGTATTGCTACCCCTCTCCCTGGCTGTGCTACCTCCTGCTCCCTCTCCGCTGCTCCGGTACAGAACTGAGAGCAGTGCACGTGGCTGGGGGCTGGGAGGCGGACGGACAGGCAGCACTGAACTGGGCCGCCCTTTTGGCTGGCTCACCCAGTCCCCGCTGGCATCGGACAGCTGGCGCAGGGGCCTGCCCCTGCCCTGGGCCAGCCGGCCCTGCCCCCCCAGTGCTGAAGGGGGTTTAGTGGGGGCCCCACAGAGGACAATTCACCTGGGCCCCACACTCCTCTAGGCACAGCCCTGAATGTAGCTAGTAAAGGATTCAGATGTGATCCTTTGTTGTCCCTTTATGCTGCTGCATGTGTGCAACAGCCACAAACTGTGTGTATCTGGTGTAAACTGGAGCTGCCTGACACTTGTCTAATTTATGCTGGGGCTAGCCCCTCCTTGTCTGGAACTATGGGGGTCACCCAAGTGGGTTACACCCACCTTTGTCCATCCATTCTCCTTTCCTGTGTCAAGCATAGGACAACCAGAAGAGATAATCAAGCCCTGTGTTCTTTAATTAGTATAATTTACCTACTGGAAAGGTCCATTTGTACTTAAGGGTCTATGTCAGGGGTGTCAAACATATGGCCTGCAGGTGACCCTCTTCCATCTGGTCTGTGACTATGCTCTGCAGGACCATGCTCTATCACTGAGAAAGAGAGAGAAACAGCGTGTGGTCTCGTATACCCAGAGTATCATGCTTCTGCCAGTGTCAAGTCTCAAGACTTTGCAGAGTATGCAAGACTGTGCTCCATGGTTATGTCTACACTGGCAATTTAGGTCAAATTAAGGAGGCTTAATTTGAACTAAATTAGTGCCTGTCTACATTACACTTTCATTAAGTCAAATTAAGAAATTCCTTATTTCAACTTAATTAAAGCTTAATTAGAATTAATAAGAACTGCCTCTTAGTTCAAACTAAGCCTTAATTCATTCTTAGTTCAAACTACAGATGGTGTAGACCTGGATTAACCCTTCATTTGACGTTATTAAGGTCAATTTAAGGGCAGTTAGGTCAAATTAACAAAGCAGATTAAGTTGATTTAAATTTGTCAATTTAGTCCACCTTGTTAATTTGATTTAATAAGGATGAGATTAGTTTAAATTAAAGTCAAATTTATTAGTTCGAATTAACAAATTCAACCTAACTCTCTACTGTGGATCTAGCCCATGAGACTCTGCTCTGTAAGTGTAGTATTGCAAAGTGCAGTCTCACACACCCAGTGCTCAATGATGTTGCGAGAGTGCCCTAGTATTTCAATTTATGATATGTATACTTCACCTGAAGTACATTCAAGTCAAATGTAGCCCACCATAGCAAACGAGTTTGACACCTCTCATTTATGTTCATTAATAATAATACTAATTAAATGTATTATGATTGGAAGGGCAGTTAAAGTTGCCCACATAACCTTAACTCTACTCTTACTGCATATGCATATAATATGTTCATTTATTTCTTACATGGTCTTATACTATTTTCCCCCCTTTTTGGGTGTCCAAGATAGATGCTGCTCAGGAAATGAAACAACCAGCTAATAATTCTTTTCATCTTCAGCATTTGCCTTATTTCCTGTGTATCGTTAAAGCTTGGCAGAATGCAGATCTCTGTACTGTGCCAGACATGACCAATAGGCAGGAGCCCTGGCCTCATTCCACTAATACCTGTGTTGTATGGAAGAAGGCAGGACTCCTCACTCCTATAATACTTGTCATAGAAAAAAAAACAGTGCCTGCGGACATTCCAAGACACCAAAAACTATACACTGTACACACTGGGAGCCAGAGAGTAAAACACAGAGCTCTGGGTGATTTGTTCATGGCAACCTATGTTATTGCTGAATTGATGGACTGCTGTGCTGTGTACTCACTGGAAGTTTTTTAGGCTGTTTGGCTTCATTCCCAGATATAATAACTTGCAACAGCTGTGCCTGGAAGACTCAGATGGGTTGAGCCCTGTGGCCAGAGCTTCATTTGGTAGATGGGGGTCAGACTTCAGGAGGAAGTGAGTATTTTCACAGGCATATTGTGGTGATTTGGAGAATCTCTGTGCAATTTAATAATTTTGTGCCAGATGATGAACTCACTAGGTATCTGTATTAAACTGCAAGCTCCAATTTGAATGTGCTACTTGTTTGCCTTCTTTGGTGTCTTGCAGAACCTTCCATGTTGGATTGAAAAATTCCAAAGAGTGGTGATTTAGGATTGATAATAATGTAGTTAACCTGAATGAGGGCTTATTCAAATGAAACACCTGTGGACCACAAGATGGCTGCTGCCTAGGACATACCAATTTTTCAAGTCTGAATGCAGGGCTGAGGACAGAAGTAAAATAACTAAGCACCTGATGAAACAGATCAGGAAGTCACTTGACAAAGGGGAAGGAAGGTTATAAAAGAGGAGGTCCCATCATCTACTTGAGACAGAGAGAGAAGGAAGGCCAGAGGTTCCATGTTCTTGATAAGAAGACAAATGCAGGAGCTCAGGAGAGAAGAGGATGCAGAGCATCCAAGAAGACTCTGCTGAAGCCCTGAGAACTCTCCAGTGAAGAAACAGAGGCAGAGGAATGTTTACAGGTTCATTATTATTTTGCCTAGATCTGTGGCTCACTCATGCTAAATGAAGGGCAGTTGTATTTAGAATGCCATGCAGTCTGTCTGTGCATCCATTTGCTTCACTGTCCCCTGTCTCTAGAGCGTTAAATTGTTAACCCAGAGAAGTCACAATATGGGAGCTCCAGCAAAGCTATGGGGAGGTTTGAGGATTTAGCCCTGATCCTAGGGGCTGAGGGCATCCGGCCCATGTGATCCCATTTCAGGGATGGGGTAACAGACAGCCTGTGTTCAGGAAATGTGCCAGAGGAGCCCAAGGGACAGACAGTGCTGGAGCCTATCCTCACCCAAGAAGGTTTGAATCACATGGGTCTGATGACTTGGGACCCAATACATCAGCCTGGGGCGTGTCCAGCAAAGAGAGTTCATGAAGAGCTGTGTTTGTTATACACATGCCTCAGGGTATGTCTGGATTGCAATGCAATCCAGGATTAGTAGAACTTGAGTAGCAGACCTGGGTGTGCTAACCTAGGGCTTGAGCATCCATGCTCATTGGACCTTGGGTCCCAACCTGGAGCTTCAGGAGCTACACTACATTATGTAGAACCAAGTCCAGCCACTCCCTCCGAAGCTTCCTAGCACCCTCCCCACAAATGTGGCCACTCTAGGCCTTTGGCCCTGTCACAGTGTGGGAGAACTAGACTGTCCATCAAACATGTCTGTCTAAAGAACAAAGAAAGTTGGCCTGTGAGATTATGGAATACTTTTTTGACTGACTCCCTGAGCGTGAGGCCAGCAGGACTTTGTCTATGCTGCAAAGCCATAGGGTTTGATGTCTAGGTCCCAGCTTGACCCTCTGTCCCTCTGGGTTCCTCACACCTGGTTCTGAGTCCTGGGTTACTGTGATTTCTGTGTAGAGAGAAGGTGAGTTAGTCTTGAACCTGAGTTTGAACCCTCTGCTTACCTTGCACTGTAGCTATACCCCAAAATTACTGATAGGTTTAAGATGTCTCTGTAGCTAATGAGCTTTCATGGTTGTAACTGAGGGCAGATTTTGACCCCAGTCATATTAGCTTTTTTTAACTAATGCCATGTAATTTCACAGTAATTGCACATTGGCAGTAGCCGCAGGCAAATTACAAAGTGTAGGTACAATGACAATTACCACGCAACTCTCTGGTGGTTTAGAGGACAGAAATAGCTATGTACAGTAGTTGCTGTGTAATTAAATAGATCTCACTGTGTAGATAACCTGCTGTGAGATGGTTTTTATCATATAATTAGATGGTCATCAGAAAAGCTGGCTGAAAAATTTCCATGGGAAAATGCAGTTTGGCTGAAATCAAAATATTTCGTAGGGGGCTGATATTCTCAAGGAGCTGACTGAGGAGACAGCTGAGCCAGGAGTGATTATCTCTAAAAACTCATGGAAAACAGGAGAGATTTCAGAGGACTGGAAAAAGGCAAACATAGTGCCAATCTATAAAAAAAAATAGGCATAAGGACAACCTAGGGAATTGCAGTGTTAACAGCTTAACTGCAATACCTGGAAAGATAAAGGAGCAAATAATTAAGCAATCAATTTTTAAGCACCTAGAAGGTAATCAGCTGGTAAATACAAGTCAGCATGGATTTGTCAAGAATAAATGATGTCAAACCAACCTAATAACTTTCTTTGGTGGGGTAACAAACCCTGTGGATGGGGAAGCAGTAGATCTGCTATATCTTGACTTTAGTAAGACTTTTCATACTGCTTTGCATGACTGTCTCAGAAACCAATTAGGGAGATCTAGCCTAGCTGGAGCTACTATAAGCTGGGCAGATAGCTGGCTGGAAAAACACTTCCAGAGAGTAGTTATCAATGGTTCACAATCAAGTTGGAAGGGTGTATCAAGTGAGTTCTTCAGGGATAAATTCTGGTCAGTATCTTCATCAGTGATTGCTGCGGGCTCTCAAAGCAGTAGTCAGTGTTTTTGCACCTCAAGGGGTTCCAAGGGTGTTATGGGGGGAGGTTGTGAGTGGTCAGTCCCCACATATGCCAGAGTCCTGCAGAGGTGGGTGGGCTCTCTGAAGGCAACGCCACTCTCAGACGCAGGGTAGAAGGTTGGTATGGCATGTGGTCATCACTTTTGGCTGGGGGGGGGTCATCACAGCCTGAAATATTTTCAAAAGGGATCCCAGGAAAAAAAAAAAAAAGTTTGAGAACTTCTCATTTAGATAATGGTTTAGGGAACACACTTATAAAGTATGCAGATAAGAACAAGTTGGGAGGGCTTGGAAGTACTGTGGAGGATAGGTTTAACATACAAAATGATCTGAACAAACCAGAGAAAATATCCAAAGTAAACAGCATGTAACTCAGTAAGGACAAATGCAAAACACTCCATTTAGGAAGGAACAATCAATTGCACACACACAAAATGGGAAATGACTACCTAGGACATAGCAGTGCGAGAACTAGATATTTCTGGCACCTGAGGCAAGCAGCCCCAAAGGCACCCTCCCCCAGCCCAAGCTCTGATCCAGTCCAGGACTCGATCCATCCCCTGTGTTGGGGAGCTGGATCCAGCCCCAGCCGCCCTCCCACGACAACTGGGGCTCCCTGCAACCTTCCAGCAGCAGCTGGGGATGGATCCGGCTCTCTGCCACTTTCCAGTGGCAGCTGGGGTGGTGGAGAACTGGCTCTGTACCCAGCCACCGCTAGAAGGTGGCAGGGAGCCCAAGCTGGTGGCAGGGAGCCGGATCTGTCCTCAGCTGCCACAGATCCATCCCCAGTGCTAGGTCGACCCTTCCTGGTGGCCAGGAACTCTCGGCAGGGGGCTGGAGGCCAGTTAAGTCAACTTAAGGGCTTTTCCCACCTACATTGGCTTACACTGACTTAATAAGGTCTACTTAAGTGTTAAGTCAACCTTAAGAGGTGATGTTATTAAGTCTACTTAAGCACTTCCTTAATAAAAGCCCAGTGTGGCCGTGGGGGTCTGTAGGTTGACTTATCCTTCCTTAAGTCAACCTAAGGCTCCAGTGTAGACATACCCGAGGGGAAATGTAAACAAGCGATTTACAGTTCTGTAAGAGAGTGGCCCAATCGCCATAGGATGGAGATTGCTTAGTACTATGAACCAGTTGCACAAGACCACACCAGTGTTACTGCTCAACTCTGGGACTTAGCAAAGCCAACCAGGACATGTCTGGTCTAGTTTTTTCTAGTCACATGGACTGAGGGTACAAAATAGGGAGTAAGGCAGAACACTGGGAAGACAAAGACTTGAACTGAGGAGGCTGGTCCCAGGTTTAAGAGGAAAGCCTGTCTATTAGTGACTGTGACCTACCTGCAGTATCCAGTGGCGTGAGGAAAAACTGCTTGATTCAAACACTGCTTAGTGTAAACAAACAAGGAGTCCTGTGGCACTTAAAGACTAAGAAATTTATTTATTGCATGCTTGGGGTTAGATTTTGACTGTTTGTTTTGTTTTTATTTTCTGTGGTAAATATCTCTGGCTTCTATGCCTACTACCTATAATCGCTTAAAACATTAAAATAAGCCTATTAACTACAGAAAGATAGATTTTATCTTAACCAGTGCATTTGTCTGAAGTGCTTGAGGAATCTGCTCAGGTTACAAAGGTCTGGTACGCGTCCTCTTTCCTTTGATGAACTGGCAAACGTTAATAAACTTGCATTACTCAAGAAAAGGCCTTGAGCAGTGCAAGACAGTATATTTCTGTGGTGTGAGGCTGGGGACTTGGGAGATTTGCTGTTATTTCCCTCTGTATAGTTTATGAGAGTATTTGTGCAACTCAGTAGGTGTGCCTCTGCACGCTGAGTGATGACAATGCCTGGAGGGGCTTGCTGTTTGTCACTAACAAAATATTGTGAGAGACAGCCCAGGTCGGTGAGTTAAGGGGGCACAGCAGCCCCACAGTCCCAGGTTGTACCCCAGGGATCTTGTCACAATGAATTGTAACAGTAGCTCTCTGCATTACTTTGGATATTGTCACTGTTCTTCATAGTCATACGGTGCCCACGTATTACAGCAATGGATACTTAAAAAGCAGATAGAACGATATTCCCTATTTCTCTAGTATCTTATCTTTGAGCACGCTACAAGCACTGGACCGTCTTCACCCCAGGAGTTATTTCAATTGAATCCTGGCATGACTGCATTAATTTAAATGGAATCACACCAAGGCAAAACAGTGGGTTACTTACCGGTAACCATCCTTCTTCGAGATGGGCTGCTCACATACATTCAGTTACAGGTGTCTATGTGCCAGAGCACATGGTAGCTTGGAAAGTCTTTAGCCTGTCAGATCAGGGCACATGGCCAACGTCCCCTCTGTGCTGCGACTGCAGCTATATAGGTGACCATGACCCTGACCTCCTTAGTCCCTTATACCTTCACCAGCTCCATTAGCGGGGAAGGTGGGAGGGGCCTGAATGTTTGTGAGCAGCCCATTTTGAAGGACGGTTACTGGTAAGTAACCCACCGTTCTTCTTCGAGCGCTGCTCACATCATTCAGTTACGGATGACTGCTAGCCATACCCGAGGATGGTGGGAGGAGTTAGTCTGCCCACGCTGAGTATGGCTCTGCCCAATGTGGCATCCTATCTAGATGATAGTGTAGTGCGTCGTGAAGGTATGCACTGAGAACCAGGTAGCAGCCCTGTAGATCTCTTGGATTGGGACCTTAGCGAGGAAGGCCATTGATGAAGCTTGGGCTCTGGTAGAGTGAGCCCTAACAGTCCCAGGAAGGGGCATATTCGACCTTCTGTAGCAGTCTTTGATGCAGTTTACTATTCATTTGGAAATGCACTGTGAGGACACTGGAAGACCTCTTTTGCATTCAGCGACCGCCACAAAGAGTTGGGAGGTCTTGCGGAATGGACGCGTGCACTTGACATATGATAGGAGAGCTCTTTTCACATCCAGAGTGTTCCACCTCCTCTGGTTCTCTGTAATCTGAGGGTCTGGAAGAAACACTGGCAAGCAAATATCCTGATTTAGGTGAAAGGGAGAAACTACCTTGGGGAGGAAAGAAGGGTGGGGTCGCAGTACCATGTTATCGGGAAAGAACCTTGTATACAGGGGTTCTGAAGAAAGGGCTTTCAGCTCTGAGACCCTTCTAGCCAAGGTGATTGCTACTAAGAAGGCTACCTTCCAGGAAAGGACCAGTAGGGTACATGAGTCTCAGGGTTCATGGGGGGGGCTCCGTTAGTGCCTGGAACACCATGTTGAGGTCCCAAGGAGCGATGGGCTCATGAGGTTGTGGGAACAGTCTTTCAAATCCCTTCAGGAACCTATTGGAAATAGGGTGGGAGAAAACAGGGGCACCAGCCACCCTTTCATGGAAGTCTGAGATTGCTGCTAGGTGGCCTCTCAGTGAAGAAAGAGAAAGACCTTTGTCTCTAAGGTCTCGCAGATAATCAAGAAATAGGTGTAAAGGAGCCTGTATGGGGTTTACTCCTTTACCTCGAACGTAGATGGAAAATCGTTTCCATTTGGCTGTATAGGTGGACCTGGTGGATGGTTTTCTACTACCAACAAGGACCTTCCTAACCCTGTTTGAGTAGAATTTTTCCTGCTCACTGAGCCAGAGAGTCTTCAAGCTGTCAGATGCAGGCAACCTGGATTTGGGTGCCGCAGGTGCCCTAAGTCCTGTGTCAGGAGGTCTGACCACAAGGGAAGGCAGAGTGGGGTCTCTATGGACAGGTCCTGTATGAGTGAGAACCAGTGTTGTCTGGGCCAGTCTGCAGCTATCAATATCATGTTTGCTCAATCCAACCTGATTTTCAGGAGGACCCTGTGTATCAACAGGACAAGTGGGAAGGCATACCTTAGGGGCCCTGCCCAAGTGATGAGGAAGGTGTCATTGAGCGACCCCTCCTCCCAACCCCTGAGAGAGCAAAATTGCTGGCCCTTGTGGTTCTGCTGTGTCGCAAACAGGTCTGCTTGAGGTGTTCCCCATTTGTCTGTCAGGTGAGAAAACACCGTATTATGAAGCAACCACCCGTGATTCATTAGTGGATTTCTGCTGAGCAAGTCTGCCAGCCTGTTGTCCACAACCTGTAGGTGTGCTGCCACCGGGGTGAACTTGTATTTCAGGGCTAGTTCCCAAAGTTTGCATGCTTCCTTACAGAGAGTTGGGGAGCAGACACTCCCTTGCTGGTTTGCATAGAGCATGGCTTCAGTGTTGTCCTTTAGAATCTGGACCAACCTGCCCTGTGTCCTGTCCAGGAAGGTCGTGCAAGCCAATCTGATGGCCTGCAGTTCCTTCACATTTATGTGAAGAAGGCTGTCTGCGTAAGACCAAAGTCCCTGGGTGGAAAGCACCCCCTGAAATGTGGTGTCCCCCCCCACCCACGCTGAGTCCAAGGCATCGATTTTCAGTGTCACCGAGGGCCTTAGTGTTTTGAAGGGAATTCCCCTCATGGCAAACCCGGGGTCCTTCCAAATCTGTAGTGTCCCTAGGATGTCTCGGGGGACTGAAAATACCATGGACATGGGGGTCTCTCCATGGGTGGAGCACCGTGGAGAACCAGACCTGGAGCGGCCTCATTCTCAGGTGTGCTGGTCAAATCACAGAGATGGAGACTGCCATGTGCCTGAGCAGCTGTAGGCAGCGGTGGGCTGTGGTTGCTTGAGACTCCTGCAGCTCCATAATGATAGTGCAGACGGACAGAAGTCTTGAGGGGGGCAAGGAAGCCCTCCCTCTGTGAGCATCTAAGAGAGCTCCTATGAACTCTATGGTTTGGGATGGGCAGATTTTTGACTTTTCTTGATTTATGCAGAGGCCCAGGTACCCGCACGGGGGGTTACCGCTCTGACATGGTGCTCTACCTGAGCTCTCGATTCCCCATGTATTGACCAATCGTCCAGGTAGGGGTAAATCTTTATGCCCTGCCGATGCAGGAATGCTGCGACGGCACTGTGCATTTTGTGAACACCCTGGGGGCCAGAGAGAACTCAAAGGGGAGCGATGTGAACTGGAAGCAATTTCCCCCCATGATGAACCTTAAGTGGCAGGGACGTATTGTTCTGTGAAAGTAAGAGTCTTTTAGATCGAGGGCTGTGAACCAATCCCAGGAGAGAGAGAGATGGGATGATCTGTGACAGAGAAACCATGCGGAACTTTATTTTCCTTATGTGTCTGTTTAAAGCTCTGAGATCTAGAATGGCTCTTAGGTCCCCGTTGGGTTTGGGGACCAGAAAGTATTGCGAACAGAACTCTTTTCTGCGTTCCTGCTTTGGGACCCTTTCTATGGCCCTGAGGGAGAGGAGCTTCTCACATCCCCTCTTGAACAGGCAATCTAGTTCCCAGTTCCCGAGGTTTGGACGAGGGAGTGGTTTTCTGGCCCAAGGGGCTGATTGGAACTGTATGTGATACCTTTCTGAGACTGTTTCAAGAACCCACTTGTCAGTTGTGATGTTGGCCCAGTGATGCATGAAGCGGTGTAGGCCGTTGGCAAAGGTTGGGGTCAAGGCTGTGGGTTCACTGCCCTCGGGGTGACCGTCAAAAGTGCTGCTTCCTCCTCATCGAGCAGTCGGTACCCTGCCCATGTCTGCTGGACTGTGAGGCGTGGGGCTTCCCATCTTTGCTCGAAGAGGGTTCGTCCTTATCCAAGTCCCCGAGTTGTCGTTGGGGGTACTGGAAGGACTGAGGAAAGGAATTCTGCGTCTGGACTTGCTGTTTTAACTCTTACAGCTGTTGTTGCAAGAGTTGATGAGGTTTCAAAGAGTGTTGAGTAGATTGCAGGGTATATATTTCCAGCGATCTAAGAGTGGCTCATGAGTCCTTCATGCCATGCAGTATGGCGTCTGTAGACGCGGCAAAGAGGCCAGGGCCTTCAAATGACAGGTCCTGGATCATAAGCTGCATCTGTGGGGACAGGCCCGAGCCCTGGAGCCAGGCGGAACAGTGCATGGAGTGGACAGTGGCCAGAGATGACAAAGAGGATGAGCTGTACCTCCATCTCCTAGGGCCCTGCAAGCACGGTACCAGAGGGTTCGCGGGATGAGTGCTAATTGGAGTGACCGTTGGTACTGTTTAGTGATGGGAGCTGGATGGTAGCGGTCTTGGGGGTGGTGCCGATTCCTGTGTTGACCGCTCCCCAGGTGCTGGAGCTGGCTTACCTGTCGACCTGGCTTTCTTCACCGGTACTGGAGCTGGGTCTTGGAACAGAGCCCATGCCATCACTAGGGCTCATGGAGTCGACGGCCCTGAAGCTAGTCCTGGTCCCATCTCAGACGAGGGGGAACGTGGGGCTGGAGGCAAGTGGTGCCGTGATGGAACCGACGACGATGCCAACCATGGCTTTGAGCTCTGTGCCGGGGGTCAGTGGGCCCCAGTGCTGGAGTGGCCCAAGGCGCTGGCAGAGCACTAGTAGCTCGGGCGGCATCAGAGGCGGGGGTGCAGTCCTCCGCGAGGGTGCATAGGAGCTGCTCTCTGTCCTTGCGAGTCCTGTGTTTAAAAGACTGGCAGATAGAGCAGTTCACCGTAAGGTGTGGCTCACCCAGGCATGCGGGGCATTTCTTGTGAGGATCATCAAGCGGAAATGCTTTAGAACACGTGGGACATGGTTTAAAGCCTGGCATTTTAATTTTTGCAGAAAAAGGGTGACAGGCACTTGCTTGCCAAGTTTCTTGGCCAATCAGAAACTGTCACTGAGGGCGAAAAGGGGAGGGTCAGGGTCACAGTCACCTATATAGCCACAGTCGCGGCACACAGGGGGCATTGGCCGTGTGCCCTGACCTGACAGGCTAAGGCTAAAGCCTTTCCGACCCACCATGCGCTGCAGCACATAGACAGCTGTAACTGAATGTATGTGAACAACGCTTGAAGAACTTGACACTACAAAGCACTGAGTAACTTGTAGAGTTCCATGGGAATTGTTGGACCCCAGCACCAGCGGATCCGTAACACCTTGCGAGACTGAACCTGAGAAGAATTTATTTCCCTGGATTGCTACAGGAGGAATAATGCTGCTGGAGAACATGCTTTTCCCATAGCCCTGCTGTTAGCTGCCTTAGGGACTGGAGAAAATTCACTAGTAGCCAGCTCTGTCACATTATCTGAGCCCCCTGAGGTGGACTTTGTTTCTTTGGAGGATTTGCTGTGCTTTTCTGGAGACATTTGCCCAGTTTTGGTGGCATATCCCCCAGATCTCAGACTGCAAGAGGGAATAAATAAAACTGGGGGCAAAATCCACCTTAAGGAAATTTTAAGTTAATGGGATGTTTGTAGGAGAAATCTAATCTGGTGCGGCAAAACTGTATGTGCCAGAGGGGAGGAGAGGGAAGGGGCAGGGTGAAAAGAGAAGAGCAAACGGAGATGTTGATTTGACAGCCCAGGATGTGACAGTTCTCCCTGTTTGGCTGTGAGAAGGGGCACAGGCCTGGTGCCAGTGTTTTCCCACACTTAATCCTTCCCAGCTGTTCTAGCATCAGGAAAAGTAGAATTACAAGCGGTGAAAAGCAGGGCTTATGTCTCAGCTGTTGCTGCTGCCGTGGTGGGAAAAAACAGCACAAAAACTGCAGTGGAGAAAGTAAAACCAGGGAGCAATTTGAGATTCCACTGTCTCCTGAGAGAGCCAGGAACAACCCACGCTCCCATCCTGTACTAACACTTACAGACTTTTGGAAATAGAGGAGAGGTCACTGGCCCAATGGGGCCTTAATTGTACTTCAGCATGTCTTGAAATGACCCCTCTCCCATATCCCTCTGCCCTCCACTGTGGAGCAAAGAAATTCCACGTGTGGTATGTCACTTGGGATTGCAGTGTGCTTCAGTGTAACTATGGCCGCTTTAATCTTGCTAGTGCAGGTAATGGGCAAAGACTTGACAGCACAGTGTTCAGCACAGGCTGGTCAGCCTGCCAGGGACCCTGCTACATCCTCAGGCTCCTGACCTACACTGATGTCTCTGCCACCAAGTCTGGGCAAGGTGCTGCAGAAGCTCATGCTGTTATGCACAATCAGTTGCAAGTAGGTAAAGCATAAAGCAGGTCTCTTGCAAGTACCCAAAGTGCTGAGTGATCACTTTATACCATGGCAACCTCTGACCAGTATTTCCTCATGGATCACCCCCTGCCATCTGTCTGTTGCATCCGCCTTTTGTCTCTTGCCTTATACTTCAATAGTAAGCTCTTAGGGGCTGGAACCATCTTTGTGTTCGTTGTTTGTCCAACACCTAGTGCAGTGGGATCCTGATCCACGACTAAGGCCCCTAGGCTCTACTATAATACAAATAATTAACAATGCACTGACACAAATGCTTAGCTGCAGATGCCAAGGCAGGATTTCCTGCTGAAGAACAAATGAATGTGCAAGTTTGGTGTCTTCCATATAGGAGGGGCCGTGCAAAATTCTGCCTACTCTCTTCTCACTGTGACAGCTCTGGCCAGTCATCAGCTTTGCAGTAACAAACCAGAGACTTTCCCTAAGCAGACTCCTGATGTTCTATCCTGACAGACCATTGAACCAAAGAGAGCAAATATAAAAATACCGTAAGAGGACAGAGGGAACCCACTTAATAGGATCCCCTTCCAGCACTCCTAAAGAAAGGCATTACTCAACCTTTTCAGGTAGCTAGTGGTCTACGGTCAATAACAGAGTTCTGTCTATATAGAAGTCTCCCATCTAAACCAACAGGAAGGGAAAGTTGGAGCCCTGTAATTTCTAACTCAGAGATCTGCTCATTAGATACCTTTGCTCTTGAAGATATTGCATGCATTGGGCCAGAAGTCTAAGGGGTTGTGCACATGAGCAAAGTTCCAAAGGTGTAGATGAGTTAGTCTAGTCTGGCAAAACAAATGAGATATGTCTACATTTGGGACATTTAGTTTGGACTTGCTAGTCTGAATTAAGAAGTTCAAGGTTAGTCTGAACTAACCGTGGGTTAGTTTGAACTAACCAGGAACATCTTAGTTCAAACTAACCCTTGCTTTCTAGTTCAAACCAACACTTAATTTGAACTAGAACATGCAGTTAGTTTGAACTAACTTCTTAAATTCAGACTAAGCCTTAGTTCAGGTCTTACCCACACCTAGTTCAAACAGAAGTTCAAATTAATCACGGAAGTCCGAACTAAGCTTGGTACTAACTAGTTCGAACTAGGCATTCCCTAGTTCAAACGAAGAAATTTCTTAGTTCAAACAAAAGAAATGCCTAGGGTACCCATGGGCTAAATTAGTCTGGACTAAGCCTCCTTAGTCTGGACTAATTTGTCAGTGTAGACATAGCCAAGGAGTCTGGTGGCACTTTTTTAAAGACCAACAAATTTATTTATTTACACAAAAGCACTTACTGTGGTATAATTTACATTGCTCAGGGGTGCAAATAAGCCATCCCCCCAAACAATGTAAGTTATATGGCCTAAGCACTAGTGTGGCCATTATTCTGTTGGTGGGAGAGCTTTGCTGACACTTGGGGATGCAAAGTACTTATGCTGATGGGAGAACTTTCTGCTTTAGCACTGCTATAATAGTTCTACATTGGTTCAGCTGTGCTGCTGTAGTAATTCTAGTGTAGACTAGGCCTCAGAGGTTTATTGCAGCATGTACTGAATCCCCAAGTCTTTTTAGAGTGATGCCAGCATGAACCCGTGAAATCAGCACCAGACTGTACCTTCGCTGTAGTCCCCATGCCTGTTACCCCTACCTGACTTTACATCCAGATGTGATCACTTCCCTAAAGAGATGGGGGTAATCTCAGCCTTGGTTCCCAGGATGGTAAAGCACCAGTAGCACGGTACAGTATTGGCACAAATGGCGATCATCTCATCTGACTGATTTTCTCTGGTGGAGCTGGGGGTAGGTACTGTCCAAGATGAACCACGGGTCTCACATACTCAGGCAATCTCTATTCCCACATGTTGTTTTATTAAGAAATCCAAATGGATGGGGCTTTGTTTTTTCAAGGGAAGATTTCCAGAAGAGACTAGTAATTTTGGGGCACTGCAGGTTGGGATGCCTAGTTTTAGACACCTTTTCCGAGCTTCCTGTTCAGCATGCAAGTACAGATTGGGGCAGGCTGCATGCTCCATTAGCTGATACCAGGAGCACCCTTTAAGGTCTTAAGGTTATCATCCAAAATCACTAGTTATCATATCTTTTCTGATCTTGGCCTCAGCACATATCAGCCTCTAAATCAATGTAGTTCTTAATGACCTGAGCTGTAACTGACCTGTGGGGCCAAATTTCCTAAGCAGTGCAAACTGGACCTGCAAACTGCACCTCAACTCTGCTGAAATAGTCAACCAGGCATGCAGTTATTGAAGCTGTCTGTGCAGAAGCACGTTTTTATTATGGTTCCATTTGTGGGTAGACATTAAAAACATGGCTGTCAGTTTAGGTCTTTGCTGTCAGCTAGATAAATGGAGCTCTGCTAAGGTAGTTGTGTTTTAGCTCATACACACATACTTTCCTTCTCTCAGCCAGCTTTTGATTGTGTCTTGTGTCATTTGCTAGCCAAGTGTGTCCGTGTCCTAAAATTTGGGGAAATCAGTCTCCATACAACTTAGATACACAGAACGTTCTGTATGTATCTTCAGCTGACTGCAAACTCCATTTTGAACATGCATCTTGTTTCTCTACTCTCTTGTCCTTTTATCTGCATGTTGAGCTGAAATCACAATCCAGTGGCAAGGGCACGGTTAGGCCTAACAGTGGAGAGTTGCTAATTTGGGGTTGACTTCTAGTCAAATAGAAACCCTCTATCTGGCTTGTCCAACCTATGGCCCATGGGTCAGACTCCAGTGCCAAGGGGCTGTTATCTGGCTTGCAGAGCACCTCGGAGTTGGGGCCTGGCCTGGGCCTTTTTAAATCTCCTACTCAGTGCATACTGGCCCAAGGCGGGAATGGCCCAATTGGGAGCTGACTCTCTTAGCCCCTTTGAGGTGAAGTATGGTGCCAGGAAAGGGCAAGGAGGTCGGGGAGCCAGCAAGGGGGAGATTGGGGAGCTGGTGAAGTGCAGGACTGGTGAAGGAGGTCAGAGAGCCGGTAGGGCTAGGGAGAAGGGGGTTGGGGAAGTGGCAAGGCATGGAACCAGGGCTGGAGTCAGGGGGGCAGTGAGGTGTGGGGCTGGGGCCAGGTAAGGAGGTCAGGGAGGCAGTGAGGCATGGGGCTGGAGAAGCGATGAAGTGCATGCTGGGACCAGGGCCACCCCTGCACTGCCATGCTCCCTATGCTATCTCCTGCCTCTCCACACAGCCACCCTGTTCTCCCTTGCCTTACCATGCCTCCCTGTCACCTGTATGCACTGCCACTTCCTGAAAAAAATAAAGGTAAGCCCTTTTCAAGTTTTTACAAAAGGTGATTTTATTAACAAGCAAAAACTTATGTACAGTTATGGTGACACTTCTCTAAAGGTTGCTGTAGGGAGAATGGATTTTATCTGAGAATTGTGTTTAGGTATGAAATGTAAGTTTCTTCTTTTACAGAACCAAATTGAGTTTTTTAAACTGGTGTTTATTGTTTGACTATTTAAATTTTGTTAATAATATCAGTGTCTATGCCTTATCTATCCAAAATTTGCTCATCAGCCCCCTGAGTGAGAAAAGCATTACAATGTGGCCCCTCACCCAAAAAGGTTGGACACACCAACAGACTGAGTCCTACCCATCAAAAGTTGTTTGTCTGGGAAGATGTTACCCAACAATGAAATCACTGGGTTTGAGTTTGATCATCTGGTGAAGCTGGGCAGGTGGTCCCATAACAAAGGGGGCTATAGGCTGTAAAAGAGAAGGTCTCCTATGGCCATGGGAGTAGGAGCTACTGATTACAGGCTCTGTGTTCTGCAGGAGAAGCCATGTGCAAGAGATGAAGGATTCTGGGCATCCCAGAGGACTCTGCCTAAGTCTGAAGAATTTTCCAGAGCAGTAAGGAAGCAGAAGAGGTGAAAGCAAGCAGGTGGGTTTATTATTTTGTCTAGATCAGCATATTCCTGTACTATGAAGTACAGAGCAAAGGTGTTATAGAATCCTGAGTCACGTGTGTCTGTTGGCTTTCACTGCTGTGTGCCCTGTGATGGATGAACTACAAATCAGAAGGCTTGTGCTTTAGGTGGGACTGTGGGAAACACACACAAGTGCTATAGGGGAGGCAGTACCAGTTTCACTGAGACCCAGGGAATACCACGCAAATGGGTGGCAGATAAGAAGTCTGCAGCTGGCATCCATGCCCAGAGCCCAAAGCCAGGGATGAGGGAGCATCATTCTCCCCTGGCCCAGTCAATGAAGGGAATGTGAGATTCAGTATTTGTTTCTCCCACAGCTGTCTGATGTGGACCAGATATGTGACAATTTGTTCTTCTCTGAGACTGATAGCTCACCTTCCTACCAATGCTTACAGCTTGTGGTGTGAGGCCTTTAGTTCCTGTCAGAGTGGCATGTGACATGGGGGTCTGTGTGCAGGACTGCTGCCCCCCCCCCCAAAAGCGTGGGTATGTTGCACCTGGAAATGGTCACCCATTAAAATGGACTGCACAAGGATCTTATTCACTGAGCAGGGCAGAGGGAGAAGACAGGGTCCTGTAAATTTCAGTAGACTTCCCTGCAGATAAAAATGGATCAGAAATGGGGAGGGATAGGGATCCAACATCTGGGAACTGCAGTGGACGCTGGCCCTGATTCTGAGCTTGTTTTTTCCCATGGGCTCCACCAGGAGTGAAGTGGCAGTCCTGAAGCTGTTCCCAGAGCCATAACTAGCAAAGACAGCGCCTGGGACAAGGAGCCCTGGATGCTCCCCACCCTCCCACCCCCAGGGCCTCATCCGGCCTCAGCAGCCGGGAGTCCCCCAGCCAGGATCCCCAGCAGGGGCTTTCCCTGCTGCCAGCAAGGACTCCTGGGGTTCCCTGCCGCCTGGCAAGCACAGCCAGCACTGGGTGAGGGTGCCTTCTCTGGCCGCACTTGCCGGGCTGTGGGGAGAGGCATCCTCCAGCCTGATGCTGGCTGCACTTGCCGGGCAGCGGGGAGAGGCACCCTCTGGCCCGCTGCTGGCCGCTCATGCCCGGCAGCACAACCAGAGCCAGGACAGGAGTTCCCTTCCCCCACTGCAACCAGAGCTGGGCAGGAGTTCGCTTCCCTGGCTCCTCAAATAATTTGCCTTTAAGGCACATTCCTTTTCGGGGCCAGGAAGGATTTGGTGCCCTTTCAAATTGGTGCCCAGGGCCTTGCTCCTTTCACCCCGCCGTAGTTACGGCCCTGGCTGTTGCGGTACTTGTTTTATCGATCTGTGAGATGTTGTGAAAGCAGATATTCTCTTTCTAAGGAAGGGTCCATCAGCCTTGATGGTGTCATCCCTTTAATATTTTAACGATTGGCCTGGAGAAGCACAATATGTGCGAGGCAGTAAATGTCTCCTCTGTTAATAAACAGTATTTATGGGCAGAGCTTTCATTGCCAGCTGACATTTTAGCACTGAGCACCCTGGGCAGCTGCTGTTGTGAAGCACATTTTCCTCCTCCCCTCTCTCACCCCCACCAGCAAAATGTTAACCTGGTCTTTCCAAGCATGACTGGATTTGGAGGATCAGTTCAGAGACTGCACTGCTGGGCCAGGGCTGAGGAGGGGAGCAGTGGATCCCATTTGCTTTGTGAGCTGTGCAGGAATCCAGCCCACGGGATGAGTGGTTGTTCAATGTTACTATGTGTGATAGGGGATGAGATCTCTGTGGGACCCACTGGAGCCTTCAGAAGAAATGAAGGGACTGCCGTGTGTAGCAGCAACAATTTCCCCCTGTCCACACATCAGCTTCTCGACAGCACTTAGCATTTAGAGTGTGCTCTTCATCTTCCAGGGGCTGCAGAGGTATTGCCTTCCTGGCAAAGCATCCCCTTGAGACACATATTATAAGAATATATGCTCTACCTTACAACAGCTTCCCACATAACTCAGGGTTGAAGGCCCCCTGTAGCGAGAAGCCCATCTGGAGCTGTAGGTGGGAGGACAGAAGCACAAGGCACATGCATCTCCTGTTCTGCTAGGAGTCTTGGACAGGAAGGCAGACCCAGAAACCTGCAGGGATCAGTGGCGTGAGTTTAACTCAGGCACAGCTGCCCCCCTTCCACCAGTAGCAGTGAAGATGCCATGTATGTCCCTGCCACACTTCAGCAGCCGGGTGAATCTAGTTCACTCTTTCTGTTTTTACAGGCGTGGAAACTGAGGCATGGCATTTAAATATCATGCCCAAATCCACCAGAGGCTGTGTCACAGCCAGCAGTCCAATTCAGGTGCTCCACTCTTTTGCTCAGAATGCTAGTCAAATCTACTGCTCTTATTTCAGAGACTAGGATTGTGGTGGTTTAGCCTCTCACCACTCCCTTCATATTCCTGCCCTCTAATTAATGGGGAGTTCTACATGTCCTGCAAGGAATCTGGGTGTGATTCTGAACTTACCATGAACCGACACTGAAAACAGAGTTTGAAACAGTGTGACCGTACAGGACACCCCAGCCCACCCACCCCAGGCCAAATCCAGCTATCACCTTGGCTTTCCGCAACACACTTATCACTGTGTGGTGACATGGTAATGTGTCCCAACACAGTGGTTGAAAACCACTGGACTAGACAGATTTCAAAAATATGGCCTCAGTATGCATCTTTCTGTCTGCTCAGGCATTTATACCATGTCAGTTTCCAAAGGGATAGCCGTGTTAGTCTAGTCCAGCAAAAAAAGAAAAAAAAAAACCAACAAAAAAACAGGGAGTCATGTGGCACTTTAAGACTTAGGTTTATTTTTCGCATGAGCTTTCGTGGGAGAAAATCCCACTCGTCAGATGCTTTGAAGATGGGTGAACTTACAGAATGGAATGAAAATAAATGCAACGGGGTGTAAAATGACTTAATTGAGACTATGGGTTCTTTTCCCATTACAAAAGATAATTTGACTTTAGGCTTCCCATGGTTTAAACCTAACAACTGCTCTGATTTGCTGTTACTGTATGACCTGATCCTATGTTTTACACCCCTTTGCATTTATTTTCATTCCATTCTGTAAGTTCACCCATCTTCGAAGCATCTGATGAAGTGGGATTTTCTCCCACAAAAGCTCATGTGAAAAATAAATCTGTTAGTCTTAAAGTGCCACACGACTCCTTGTTTTTTTTATTTATACCATGCTCACCACTGAGCTTGGACTCCATAAACCACCTCCCAAAGACAGAACTGAAGGCAGTGGAACCTGTGCTGGGATTGACTAAGGTGCTCTACTGAAATCCTTCAGACTTAAGCTATCTTTAATACACTTCAGTAACACTAAGGCTATCACCTGCCACCCAGGTAATGTTCATCCCAACTACTAAAGTGTGGCTTCTCCCATCAAATCAAGCACTTGGCTGCATACCCAAGCCCTCTTCCTTTTGCTTGCATTTTTTAAACCATCTTTGCAGCAAGATTTTTTAAACAGAGGAGAAAGCACTTAAAGAAGAATAGAAAATCAAGAAGTAGATTTGTATTGAAGCCGAGCCTAGAGACGTTTCCAGAGGGATAGCCATGCTAGTCTGTGTACAGCAAAAGCAGCAGGAGTGCCACAGGACACTCACAGCCTAGAGACGCCATCCGTAGATCCAGGATATACTAACCACACACATCACGCTCCAATTACAGATGAAAAATCTGAGAGCATTTTGTCTAAAGGTCTCTGGAAACTAGTGCAATGTGCTCTAGTACACATGGTCAGTAGCAGGACATGTGGGGTTCTCTTCCTGGCTACTCCATTAACCTGCTGCATGAGTGTGGGCAACTCATCTCCTTTCTCCATTAGATGCTTTGTCTACTTGGACTAGTAGCTCTTTGGAGCAAGGGCTGTGTCTCTTGCTATGTGCTGCACTGGGCCAAGAAGAGCAGAACCCCCGTCATGCTGACTTTGGCCTTCCAAGGCAACTGTAATGAGAAAGTGATCAAATAGCCCCTGTAGGTTATTTTCCATGGCTTTTTTAAAGCTAGCTTTAAAACAGCCAAGTAAGGGAGCTGAGTCAGGGATATTAATCAAATCTTTCATACTCCAGCTGGTTGGGATGGCTTTGGCAAGTCAGGGCCATCCGCAGTTTCCCTATTTCTCTTAAGAGATTTTGGAAGAGATGGGGCTTCAGGCAAGTGACTGAACTGGTCCAGAATGAAACTGATTACAATTATGCATGGCTCTCTCCGAAAACAATGCTCTGCAATAAGGGGCTGGGAACCTAAAGTAGTTCCCGTTCAGGTGACATTACCAGAATGCATTGTGTCACTTGTGTTACAATGGCATCACCTAGGGCTACCCTGGAAAAGCCCACACGCAGGGAGCCCCCACCTGGAAAAAGCCCATTCCTGGAGAACAGGCAGCAAGTGAGACACCTATGGGTTTCCAAGATCAGTTGAGTTATACTAATTGCTTTCAAACCACGGGTGTATCAAGAGTCTCCAGCATTTGGGGGAAATACTTGCATTTGCACCATCCCTCTCAGTGACAGTTCCGCCATTTCCCAGTCTCCCTGACTCTTCCCACCTTGCTGTTGCAGGTGCACCTGAAAGCATGAGTCACAAGGGCAGATGCGTGTTGAGACCCACAAAAGGCTTAGAACCACCAGTCTATTCCATTAGAATAGACTATTCCATTCCCACCTTGTCAGAGAGAGAGATTTCATCATTTAAGAGAACCATCCTTTTTCTGCATCCCAAATCACTTACACGATCCCAGGTCTTATACAGCACTCTCTATTATGTGCAAGGAAAAAACTGACTCATGACTGTCTGAAAAGAATAATATGAGAAGCCAGTAAGTTTACATTGTTTAACTTCTCCCAGGTGGATAATACTGACGCCTGAAGCAATGAATACAGTTGCGAGTAGTTGCACCTGACTAGTTGCAGCCAAGCTTGGTGAAAACCATTATTTGCCTCTTTGGTCCCTCTGGCTTTATCTGGCCTTTTAAGAACGTTGGCTTGTCAGGGAAAATGTGCAAGAACTTTGTCCAATTAGATGGAATTCTAACCTACAGTAGGTGACTGAATGATTCTGCCAACACATGCATCGACTTCTTGTTTAATTGAATAATGAGATTTATAGTTCTTCAAAGTAAATGTTGACCTGGAGGTCACCTTGATCAATATTTACTTTCTAAGTCAATACATCTTGATAATCAGCTCAACGGAAGTCAATATGTCTTGCTTTGTGTAGGTTAATGGCTGGGGGAATAAATTCCAGTGAATTAAATAATGGTAATGAATTAGAAAAGCTCTGCAATCTTACTGAAATTCACATGCATTATCAAGCAGTTTAAATTCATTTTTTCAAATAGATATATATATAAATCCATAAGAACATTTTCATGAAGTCTTTTTAAAAATGTTTCTTCTATGATGATGATTACAGTTCAAAGTTTCCCCTACTGTGAACTAGAACTAGAAAGCGAAAGTGACCATTCTAATTTCATCGTCTAAACAGAGTGACTTGGGAAAAGGACATAAACAGAATAAATGGCGAGAAGGAATTTACAGTTAGACAATCTGTTCAGATGTAAGAATCTAAAGGACTATTAGAAACACAATCCAGAAATTTTTATTTATGCATACGACCAGATTCTGCTCTCATAGTGGAAATCTGGGAACTGCATTGACTTCTGTGGAGTTACTCCAGACTTTCATCAATGTTAGTGAGAGGAAAAATCTCTCCATTGATTTATATGTTGATAGTGACTCCTCAAACTGAAACCTCACCCCCGTTCACCCAGCAAAATGAAAAGTAAAAGCCAAATGGAGTGAAGAATCATTTGCACAGCAGGAGAGCTGAGAGCAAGAGACAGGCATTTCCTGAATTCAAAGCCTGGAGCACCATACTGATGCCTAAAATACTCAAAAGAGTTGAGATGATTGAAAAATGGAATTTCTCTCCCATAGCTAGTTTTGATATTTTTACGTTTATTGTGTCCCAAATCTGGACACACATTCAGCATTCTTCATTCTGTTCTTCATTCTGTCAGGTAGTGTTGCCTGGTGGACAAAGCACAAGACTGTTACTCAAGAGAGAGTTACAGCTCTGCTAGTGGCCTTCAGTAAGTCACATCCCTGTTTATGCCCCAGTTTTCCCATCTGTAAAATGAAGATAAAGCTACTGACCACCTTTTGTAAAACACTTTGAGAGTTATGGCGAAAAAGTGCTATATAGGAGCCTGGTATAATTATTGATTATCATTAGGCTAGCAAAATTAGTGGCTGGAGTTTTTTTTTTTTTCAGCCCTCCTGCAAACAGTAATGTAGACAGGGCTCAGGAATTTCTCAGACCATGTCATGAAAAACTGCTTGGACCTTCCAAGCTGTGTTCACATAGCATTTGTACTGGCAAAATAGCATTTGCTGCCCCAGTGCTAGAAAGCTGGCACTACCATTTCCTGTTGCAAACAAGTTTTAAGAGCTTATGTGCATGCAAATGTTCACCGGTTTAGCTAAACTAGTGCAAACTATGAGGGGGGTGCTGAAGAAACTCTGCTGTGATCCAAATGTGCAAAGTAAGCCATGAGCAGCATCAGCTCAGAGGATGGGGGATTCTCACCAATACTAGATTCATTTGGTTGTATCTACAATGAGGGTGTATTAGCCAGTACACTATGGATTCCTACCAGATATTCCATCTGTCTGATTTCTCATCTGCACTGAAATCCTAGCCATTCAATCCTGTTTGCTCTCAGTGTCTCAGAGAGGTTCACTGGAGAAATGTTGATTTGGAGAACATTTTCCCAAAGCATGGGTCTCACTGATAATGCATCACAGCTTCCCCAAAAGAGTAGTGTCAGCTTCTGACTGGAGGATTTCTTGGACGAACCTAGAGACCTGCCATTTTATCTGACTGCATCACAACAGAGGCCAAGGGGAATTCCCACTGACAAAAGGAGAAGTAAGTGAAAGGCGCAACATGACTCCAATCTGTAATACTCAGGGTTATTTGGGTCACCTAATCAAAACTTGACTGCAGCCCCCACTGCCCACAGAGGCCAAACACAGGCAAGATGACAGACTCCCTACTTCCCAGTATCATCTGGAATCTCAGATGGTCCAGATACCTTACAGGCTTCCCTGCTGCTGCATATACCCACCCTTCCCACACAATAACCAATCCCACAATGTGGTCCTTTAGCATATAAGCCTCCTATCTCTGCCCCATCTGGTCTTACTGATAGATCCAGTCAATGAGTCTCCACCCACTGATGAGGGCTCACATCATAGGGCTGCTAAAGCTCATCAGCATTTCCTGCATCCCAGCTAGGTGCTTTGTGCCTGAAAGTCCCACTGAAGTGAACAGAGAACTGGGGTGTACAATGCCTTCAGGATCTGACCCTGCCCCTTGGTTCTGCACTCATGGCAGGACCAAATACCCCTATTAAACCATCCCTGACAGGTGTTTGTCTAACCTGCTTTTAAAAACCCCTAATGTAGGAGACACTCCATGTATTATTTGTTCCTAGCAATGCCCAGCTGGCAGGCTGATGTTCCCTGGAGAGACCTGGAAGCACGCACTGCCCCACAGTGTGTCAAACCTATGGCTCCTTAAGAATCCTGTACCACCTTTGGGGCCAGCTGGTATACCATGGGCACAGGCACTTTCCAGGCCTTCTGGCACCTCTAATTATCCTTCATGCCTTTGTCCATCCCGTGGAAAGGATCTGCAACAGTTTTGTCCAGTACTGAAAGAGTTAAGGTGGCTCCAGAGCGTGAAGCCAGCGCCTGGGTTTGCAGCTCTGGAGGGGTCACCTTTCACAGCTCCCTTCCCTGAATAGGTTGGCTTTCTAATGTTCTTTCCTTCTTGGCACGCTTGAAAGCAGCTCATTTAAAGAGTTGTGAGGCCTCTTGCATAACCTTGTGTTCAGAAGCCATTGTGCGTACCTAATCATATTTTCTGCATATTTCTCCCCTGCCTTTCCAAGGGTATGTGCATGAAAACAGGATCTTTTTGTTGTTAAAAATTCACCTGTGGCTCGTGGAGCGGTGAAGAGTGACAGCTAAATCCTATCCCGTCATCATCCCCTCCCAAGGGATGTCATAAAGACTTGAGATGAGTTCAGATCTGAAAATCCCAGAGTGGAAGAAAATCCAGATAAGACTTTGAACCCAAACTACCTCTTGCTTTGAGTGATGTCATTCAGCAATATCTCCCCTGCGGTTGCTTGAGCAGTCAGATAAATAAGAAGAGAAGCAAGCCCATAGTATTTGACATATCACAATGGGTTGACTGAATCTCTAGATTAAACAGCCCTGAACTATGGGAAACCTAAGACCCTGATCCTGACTATGAGGCTTTAACCCACCTGTTATAGGCCTCACTAGGCCCCAAAACAAAATACAGAGTTTGAGTCTGAGCAAGCATGTAACCCTTTTGCAAACCTGGAAGAAACATTCCATTAGCAATGATTATGTTAACTAGGGGTTGAAGTTAGCTGGAAGGTGCTGGAATGCCATTGTGGGGCCCACTATTTTTAGGGGTCCAGGGTTCCAGGCCCCCTAAAAATAGAAAATGGAGCCAGAATGCTGACTTCTGGGCCCATCATTTAAAAATATAGGCCCTGGTATGCAACATTCCAGCTCCATTTTCTATTTTTAGGGGCCAGAATGCTGAGCCTCAGAAAATAGTGGGTCCCGGAACGGTGTTCTGCCTGCATTCTGGCAGGGCAGGGAGTTCTAAAAAGTCCACCCCCCCCACCTTGATCTCACTGAGCATGCTTAGAGCCTCTGAGCATGCTCAGTGAGACCAGGCTCTAGGCTGAAGCCGCAGCCTGGGCCAGCACCCTCCTCATGGGGGCCAGGGAGGGGGCAGGAGCTGGGGTAGGGGTATGTGTGTGCAGAGCAGGAGCTGGGGTGAGGGGTAAGTGTGTGGGGGACAGGAGCTGGTGGGGGGCTAGTTTGGGGGAGCAGGAGCTGGGGTGGGGGGCAGGCGTGTGCAGGGCAGGAGCTGGGGCACATGAGGGGGGCCTGCACTGGTGTGAGGGGGGCCCAGACCAGCATGAGGGGGCCCACCAATTTAGGAGGGTTCCAGGGCCTGCCAAATTATACTTTAACCCCTGATGTTAACTAAAGAGACATCCTGTGACCATAAGCAATGTCACACACTGAAGCACCAAGCAGGCACCAAATGCCCACAAGCAGATAATGTTTCAGCTTAATGGTGACAAACAGAGAAGGAAACTGAATGAGAGCAATAAGATGTTGATTGAAACAAAAATGCAGACTCGAAGAACTATAACAAGATGTTTTATTATGATTATGTAACACTCCTAGAAGGTGTTATGATTGTTTTCCTCTTAAGTAGCAATAGATTGATACTTTTAAACTTTAAGAAGGGGTGATTAGAAAGCATGATTGAGATGGTATGCATGGATGGCTCTGTGGAGGTGAGAAGTACCAGATCTATTCAGGGAGGCTGCAGATGGCCAAAAAATGTGATGATGGCAACAGGAGATGGCACCCGCAAGGAATAACAAAACATCAACACAATTAAGATATGCAACAGGAACAGAACAATAAAGGCATCATGTTTGTTGTTTTGTAAAAGATGCATAACAGCATCAAAGATGGGAATGACATGACATCATGCCTATGGCTTTGGCTCTATAAAAAGAGTGAAGAAAATGAGGGACTTTGGATCTGCTCTGCATACCCCAAGGAACATCATGTCACAACTGACTGGATCCCGCTCCATCACTTGAGTTCAGCTACCTGGCCAGTAGTCTGACTTGAGCAACTTTGAGGCTAGTAGCTATCGTCCTCCTGCAGGAGAGAGAGAGAGAGAGTGTGTGTGTGTGTGTGTGTGTGTGAGAGAGAGAGAGAGAGAGAGAGAATTTTAGGTAAGAGTTAAAGGTTTTCTGTACTCACAATAAACACGGCTCATTGCCTTCTCCCCCATTAAGATCTCATTGCTCATTTCTTTGTATAACACTGTGACTCCTACTTCTGCTGAGAACAAAGGGAAGTACATCTTTCACTAGTACAAGGGGGCCAGCTGGTTGCAGCCCAAGAGCTCTGTATGATGTTTCAGGGGGGCTGGAGAAGAGTTCAGCAGAAGGAGCACACGGGTGGCACTGCTTCTAGATTTTTCAGCATCCCCCTGGATTGTTTGTGTTGCATCAGAGACTGCTCTGGTGCTGGAGACAAGTCCAGAACGAGGAGGGTCCAAAAATGCCCCCCCCCCCCCCTGCCCTGGGCTGAGAGTTCTGTGATGTGCTTTTGAGTCAGGGCCATTCACATTTAGCTATTTCCCGGCTGTACCCGCAAATCAGATCTTTAGATGACTTGATGCTATTGGTGCCTGCATATAACTCAGCCTGCAGTTTTGTGTCTGTAACTGGGTGTGGGGGGGCAGCTCAAGGGTCCTGTAAAAATGTTGCCTTCTGCCTGTCATCTGCCCATCACTCTGACTTTTAAATTCCCGTGGACCCTGCTGGGAACCAAAATGCAGAGGAGGACATGTCCAGCCAGGCTGAAGCAAGTATGTGGTTCTGATGGAGGTGAGCCTCATGGAATACTGCACTTGAATTATTCTTAGGGTACCTAGTGATCCACACCTTAAAAAAATCAATGCCTGTTGAGAGCATGGCCCACTTGGCAGCTGGTATTCAATGATGAGCAATTAACTGGCATGCAGGAGACCATGCTCAATCTCCTTCAGCTACACAGATGAGGTTGCGGGGTTGGGGAACTCAATGTCTTACACACCTGTGGATGGTGGAAAAGGCTGTCAGTCTCAGCAAGGAAATTTATTCATCAGCAAAACAGATGCACTCAGGGACACAAGGTATGTAGTTTTCAATAGCAATGCTTTTTAGCATGCAGCCAAGTCTTTACAAACATCATCTAATTAAGCTTTCCCACCAAATCTGGGGGTCAGTGCTGTAAGTATTAGAGATACTCAGAGGTTATAGTAATGTGGGCTATAAAGGACCTGAGAGCCTAACATAACCCTGGGTAGAGTAATCCCTAGTTTGTAGGGAAAGGAACTAAAACAGACAAATGCCCAAGTTCTAGTTCAAAGCCTGTTGAAATCAATAGTTGGGTTTTTGTTTTGTTTTTTTGATTTTTTTCCTCCATGGTGCACTTCATTGCCCATTGGATCAGACTTGGAGCTAAGCTGGGTCTGGGGCCATGACTGCCGGATTCCCAAGGCTGACTCCACACCCCATTGCCCCAGTTGTGACAAATCGCCAAACCTGAAAGCAATGCACAAACCCCTGAAAACATGTGTGCACCTGTTGTGCCTGCAAAATCTGACTCCTGCAAGCTTTAAATGTTATTGAATAATAACTTCACTGCACCGTTCAATGCCAGAATCTCCAAGCGCTTTACAAAGGTGTGTAAACACAGCACTATCATCCCCATCTGACAGAGGTGGGCAACTGAACTATCCAAATATTACAGACCAGCTTCCTAAAGGTGCTTAGGCAGTGCTGTATGGTTGCAATACTTACCAGCGTTAATTTCAAAAGGGATTTAGGCACTTAGGAGCCCAAATCCCACTGTATCTCAATGCAACTAAGTAACTTGGCCAAGATCCCCTAGCAGGTGAGTGGCACAGCCTCCTGAGACCCCGTTCTATGCTCTCTATCCCTACTGGACACAGAGGTCTTTGCACTTCTTTGTACCCTGCACATTCAGTTCCCTAGTTGCATTTGAAAATTGGTAAGGTGGAGCTTTGTGATGAAGGCAACTGCCATTTTGAGTGGATTTCTCTTGTATGGATATTTGGACCACAGTTATCCAAGACTCATGATCTGGGGAACAAATGACTAGACCTTGCGATAAAGTTGAATCTGAGTCCTGGCGTTTCTGCAGGAAATTCTGACATTTCAAAAAAAAAAACAAAACAGTAAATTGTGAAATCTAACAAATCCATTTATTTTGAACTTTCTGAAACATTTCCCTGGGCTGCATGCCAAGAAACCCAGGTCTGCCTGGCTTCCATCAAAAGTTCCTAGGGAACATGTTGATTTAGTCAAATCTGCATTTTTCCAATGGAAAAGTGTTCCACTTGCAACTTTGTGATCAAGTCTAGTCTTGGTGTAGCATTGTAGAAAATAACAGGTAGGTTTATGTGCATGCCTGGGGGTTATTTCACATCAACTCATGCTGGTTAAGCTAAATACAAGATGTCCAGTGCCTGCTTATGGATTAGGCCACCAGTTCTCAAACACGGTGACAAGACAGACTACTCTGTTGCCACACAGTGGTAAGCATGTCACAGAGAACCGGTGTGGATTTGGCCTGTGCTGGGGTGGGCTGGTGTGTTCTGTAGGGTCCTGCATGCAACCAAGAATATCACAACCCCCAAAAAGTTGAGAACCACTGGTTTAGGCAGCAGTTCTTAACTATGGGTGGGTATACTGAAGTCTTCCAGGGGTACATCAACTTATCTAGATATTGGCCAAGTTTACAACAGGATCCATAAAAGAGATTAGTGAAATGAGCACAAACTAAAATTTCATACAGACTATGATTTGTTTATATTCTCACTATAGTATAATATGGTACATATCAAACTGAAACGCAAGTACAATATTTATATTCAAATTGGTTAATTTTATGGTAAAAATGAGAAAGGTGACCCTGCCAGCAGGTTCAATACTTTTAGGATCTTGGGGGGGCAATTACCACACCAGTGGGGTACAATTCAATCTTTATTTAAAAATGGGTATTGGTGTCAAGCGAGTGATGGAGTGTATGTGTGTGAAGTTTGTCACGGTTTCTTTTGTTAATGGGGTTTTGTGAAATGCACTTAACTTTGTGGGGGTGGAACAGAATGGGGGGGGTCTCAGCTAACCTAGCTTACAGTTATAAATCAACTCTCAGTGACCTAAAGGTGTTCCAATACCATATGGGGGGGGTACCATACAAGTTAGCATGCCACAGTGGCAGAGAAGAGTGAGAACCAGCGGGGGGAAGCAGGAATTTCGAGGTTGGCATGGAAGGGGATGGAAGGGGGTTGTGGGAGCGGGAAGAAGGGGGTGGCAGAGCAGCGGCTGGGGAAGCGGCAGGGGCAGGAGAAAGAAGCCACGGGAAGCAGCAGGGACAGGAAGAGAAGCCACAGGAAGTAGCAGAGGCAGAAGAGGCAGCCACAGGAAGCAGCGGGGGCAGGAGGAGAAGCCGTGGACAGTGGCAGGGGCAGGAGAAAGGAGCCACGGGAAGTGGCAGGGGCAGGAGAAAGGAGCCGCGGACAGCGGCAGGGCCAGGAGAAGGAAGCCGCAGATAGCGGCAGGGGCAGCAGACAGAAGCTGTGGGAAGCGGCAGGGGCAGGAGAAAGGAGCCGCAGGAAGCGGTGGGGGCAGGAGGAAGAGCTGAAAATAAAGAGGGGACAAGGAAAGTTTAAGGAAAAAGTTCATTTAACCCAGGGGAGCCACAGAGGGGAAAGCAAAACGACTTAGCAAGTAACTCTAAGGGTTACAACTAAATGAAACAATCTTACAATCTATCTTAACACTTCTAAGGCTTACAGATTAAACTAAAACAATGTTGCAACTCACAGTGATACTTCTAAGACAAGTTCAAACAATTTAGAGGGGAGAGATACAACAAGTGATACAGAGCAGTGGCAAACAATTGGAAGCATGGGAACTTTTCTAAACAGCAGGGAGCAAAGCAGCAGTCTAAGAGGAAAAAATGGAGGGGAAGCCAGAAGGCAAAAGGCAAGCCTGCTCTTAGGAGCGTGGGCTTGGTAGAGCTGGGAGAGAGCAGTGTCAAAACAGCACCAAAGGATGAGGTAACTTTATGTTTAAAGAAGACTGCAGGGACAGGCTCTTTCCAATTCCAGCAGCAGCAGCAGCATCACAGGCAGGAGAGAGAGAGAGACTCATTACTCAGCCGGCAGTTCAATCATGGTACACTCAGGGGACAACTCATGAGCGGAGGAAGTCAGCGTCTGGGTGATCAGGCCAGGCAGGATGTCGGGAACCGTCCTGCCTGATCAACCCAAACCCTGGGTTTTTAAATAATTTGTTTCCCTCCAGAGGCTATGATTGGCCACAGTTACAGGTGAGGGGGAAACTCAGGTGGGCATGACTCATGCCTTCACCATTTCACAGATCTTGCAATTTGGGCAGTGCCCACCTACGCCAAGCCCTGTAGAAATCAATAGGGTGTCAACGGCCATCTAGTTCAGTTGAAGGGGCCATCTGCTTCCCTTAACATACTTCACATACTTAACTGATGGCCCGGGAGGGGCAGCCATCAATTTAACTTAATGGACAATGGACAAAAGGAAGCTTTTTTATTTTTTATTTACTAATACTATGCTGTGACCCGTTTGTCTTTATATGTCTGCTTTTATGACCAAGTCGTTTTTATGGGCAATGAAACTTGGGGTGCATGAGACAAATCAGATTCCTCAAAGAGATACAGTTGTCTGGAAGGGTTGAGGAACACTGGTTTAGGGATTAAGAACAGAAAATCTGCCTGGCTTAGGAAAGATCTTAGTAGGTTCTCTTCACATTGTATAAATCTTTTGCCTTTTACTAAAGATGTCCGTGGAGAGGAACATTTATTCTCTATGAAGCAGCTTAAACTGTGAAGGAACAGCAGGCAAATTGCTTGTACTGGGGCATATCTAGTCATATGACTCACTAGAAATAACAGGCAAGCAAGAGCCAAATGGACATTATTAACTTGTGATGCTCTGTCATCGGTCTGTTAGCTAAGGTTTAGCACTTATAGCCAAGCTTTTGGCTTTCAGGGCTTACTACCAATTGTCCAATTCACAGATATCACTTCTTCTAAGACTGCACTGTTGGACTCTCACTGCCCTTTTGTAAATTAGGACACTGGGATGTAGGAAACCAATGAGCATGACCAGGGAACTGAGGTTTGCTTGAACACATCAAGATGAAAACAAGTCCTTCAGTTCAACAGAGCTATTTATGAAGAGCTAGCATGGCAACGTTTGTTAGGCTGAAGAGCAAATGTATATTTATCTATCTATCTATCCTTAATTCACATCTGTGGGGTGTCAGAAGGAAAACAGATAAGTGAAATATCAACCACTAGAGTTGAGCAATCCTTTCATCATAGGGTATGTCTACACTGAAAATTTTTTTCAAAATAAGGAGGCTTATTTTGAAAAAAAAACTTTTTACCTGTCCATGCAGGCATTTTGGTATTTTGAAATAAGCACTTTGTTATTTCAGAATAATGAAGTGCTATTTTGAAATAATAAAACTGGCATTTATTTCAAAAGAGCAATTCTTTCAAAATAGTTATTTTGAAAAAAGCCATTCCAAGCTGCAGAATTGACTTTTTTTGAAATAATGGCCCTGTGCTTTTCACTACCTTCCCCTATTTTGAAGAAGAGAGTCTAGCAAAGACTTTCTATTTTGAAAGAACTCCTGCCTTATTTTGAAGTAGAGTCTTCACTAGACTTCTATTTTGAAATTATAAATTCAAAATAATGCTATTTTGAAATAATAATTTCAAAATAAATTATAAATAGCTATAATTATTTTGAAATAACTTGGACAGTGTGGTCAAAGCCATATTTGCTGTTCCATCTATCCTCACCAGTATTGTTTCTGTTCCCTGATTGGATAATTCATGTAAGTAGTCAACAATGTGTATATTTTCTGTTGTATATTCAACTGTAAAAATGATAAATGTGATCCACTTTTGCCCTGCTTGTAGGTTTTTCTACAGAGACCACAAAATTCTAAGAAGGAATTTTGTGATTTTTCTCCCCCGCCCATCATTTTGACGCTTGAAGGCCCTATTAGACCAGGGGTCTCAAACTCAAATCACCATGGCTATGTTCACACAAGGAGGGCTTGTTTCGAAACAAGACGTTTTGAAACAAGCTGTTTCGAAATAACTATTTCGAAACACCTTATTTCGAAGGACAAAAACAGTATCCTCGAAATAAGGGAGTGAAATAGCATGTCCACAGTGTGAACATGCTGTTTCGCTTGGGGAGGGGACTGCAGGCATCTGCAGGGTGCAGCACAGAGGGGCGTTGCACCCCACAGGTGGTGGCCAGCGGACACCCCTCAGCACCATGGCCAGGGGTGCTTAGCACCCTGGGAGGAAGGTCAAGCGTTGTTTCGGAACACTTTGTTCCGAAACAACATGTCCACACAGGGCTGTTCCGAAACCACTGGTTTTGAAAAAACCCTGTTACAAAAAAAAAAGTAGTTTAAGCCGTTCCGAAAGAATGGCAGCCATTTCGAAACAAGCAGTTTGCTTGTTTCAAAATGGCCATGTGTCATGTGGCCATGGCAGTTCTTATTTCGAAACAACCTCTGTTGTTTTGAAATAAGAAGTGTGTGTGAACATACCCCATGAGGGCCACATGAGGATTAGTACATTAGCCCAAGGGCTGCACAACTGAAACCCTTCCATACAATGATATTGCAAATATCGGTAATGATCGTGTCATTGCGGGCTGTAGGAAATAGCTTTAGGGGCTGCCTGCAGCCCGTGGGCCCTGTGTTTGAGACCCCTGTATGAGACCATCTAATCTGACCTCCTTTATAAATCTGTAGAATTTCATCCAGTTATCCCTGTGATGAGCCCAATAATTTGTGTTTGACTAAATGATATTTTCCAGCCAAGCGTCCAGTCTTGATCTGAAGATGATAAGAGACAGAGAATCTTCCACTTTCCGTAGTATTTTTTTTCCAGTGGTCAGTCACCTGCTGTGTTAAAAATGTATGCCTTATTTCTAGTTTGAATTTGTCTGGCTTCAGCTTCCACCAATTAGTTCTTGTTCTGCCTTTCCCCAGCAGATTAAAGAGCCCCCAGTATTCCTGCCTTGTGAAGGTACATACACACTAGAATCAGTTTACTCCTTGATCTTTTGGATAAATGAAAATGATTGGGACCTTTATGTTTCTCCTTGTACCTCATCTTCACCAACCCGTGAATCTGTTTTATGGTTCTCTGCATCATCTCCAGTTTTTCAACTTCTTTTTAAAACTGTTCACCTCCAGAACGAGATGCTGTATTCCAGTGTCAGTCTTGCAAATGCTGAACACAGAGGAAAACTCACCTCCCAGCTCCTATCCACCATTCACGGGGTTTGTAAATCCAAGGCCTGCCTTAGCTCTTTTTTGGCCATTGGGCACTCAGGCTGAGCTGTTTGTCCATCATGCCCCCTAAATCTTTTTCAGAGTCACCAGCTTGTTTTCGATTAGTTCCATAAATCATCCAGTCAGGTCCCAGAAACAATACCATGGCATTATTTATTGTTCCCCTTGCGGCTGTCTTAGTAGAGAGATCACAAGGGTTTAATTGATCAAGGAGAACGAATTTCCAACTCATCTCTAGACATAGGTTCCTGCAAGGGAGATGAGTGAGATAGATGGACATATTGGTTGTGGAGCGAGCTTTCGTCATTGCTTGGTATGTGTGGCAGTGTAGTCGTAAATAAGGCACTGGACTAGGAGTGAGGAAACCTCAATTGACTTCTTACCTCTGCTGCTGATCATCTGTGTGAGTTTGAGCAAGTCATTTTGCCTCTCTGCTACCTTTGTTTAGATTGTAAATTAGGTTTGGAGTGTCTGTGTGTGCGTGTGTGCGCAGAGTGCCAAGCAAAACAAAAATGTTGAAACTATAATAACACCTCAGCCCCTTCTCTATCTAATACCTGCTTCTCTCTTCACATCTATCTCCACAATCAAATGGGTGACCAAGTTACAACCGAAGGACAACAAAATTCTCACAAAACAAGAGCTGGCTGTTCAAAAATCAACAGTGGCCTTTGTTTTTATGCCATTTCTTCCTGCCACAGAAGAATTATCTTTGAAATGGACCCTCTCACAGTGGATGCAGATCAGGAATTGCATTTTTTTTTTTTATTATTCCTTTTCATGTATTTGAATTCTGAAATACATGATGGGTGTTTGACTCTTGGTGGATGTTTCAGTGAGCATAGGGGGGAAAAAAAGATTTCCTCTCTGTCCCACCCCACATCTGGAAACTGACCAGATCTGGAAAGGGAAAAGGAAATGAAGCTGCAATGCTGTTTGGATAAATTATTCCCTACATTGTGATCTCAACCCACCATAAATATGATACATGTAAGATAAGCAAAGAAAACAGCTTCTGTATCTTCATTATGAGACCGAACAGATGAAGAAAGGAACCAATGCTAATCGTCATGGGATTCATATCATATCATATCATAGGGCTGGAAGGGACCTCATGAGATCATCAAGTCCAACCCCCTGGGAATTGAACCCAGGACCTTCTGCATGTTAAGCAGTGGTGTTAGCCACTATATATGCAAATTGAAAGGAGCCATTTCCTACCTTGCTGGCATATGATAATATATAGTGATAAAATAAGCTCTATTATCAGAGCAAAACCAGTTTGAGTCACACAAGATTGACACCAGTGTAAGCGAGAGCAGTATTCTGCTCAAAAGTCTAAGGAGTGCAGAGGATCAGGCTAAGATTTTCTACAGGTCTTTGTGCTTTTCAGTGGCTCAGGTTTTTTGATGCCCGACATGAGACCCCCTCTTAATGGATCCCAGCTTTCAGAAGGGTTGTGAACCTATCCTGTGAAATCCAGCCCCTTTCAGATGTCTTGAGGTGGGTACCTAAAACCATATACACTCACAATCACCAGTCACTGTGGTGACTCCCCAGCCAATAAAGGTAAACAACAGCACCGAGGATGCTGAGGAAGTGCATTCTTCTTAAATCAAAATGAGACCCAGGAGCAGAGCCATAACTGCTATTTACCACACCCGAGGCAGGTTCCCCTTGGAACTCACTCCTTACAATGGTAGGCGCCTGGGGCAAGCAGTGCGGAACGTGTCCTTTAATGGAGCCACTCCGGTGCACCCAGGGCTAAGCCCCACTCGCCCTTCCATAGTTACAGCCCTGCCCAGGAGGCCGTCAGGACTCCTTGCTTACTGTCCCTGCTCAGTTACTTGTTTACTGTGTTACACTGGCAAATCATTTAACCTGTTTGCGAGTCAATTTAACCATCTGTAAGATGGGGATAATAGCAAATAATTGTCTTCACATGACACATCTGGCTAATTACACCTCTTACTCTCCATGTACATTTGATTTCCAAACCAAGCGTGACATCTGGATGTGCGTCTGTCATTCAGGGCTATTCACGAATGCATTCAGTGCATGGGATACAGACTTTTCAAATGAATATTGAACGATTGGCTTATCATTGCACCAATGTTGCAACCCATTTTCAGGCCTTAGCGGGCGTGAATGGAGGCAGTCTTCTGTGACTCTGTTTCTGTGTATCAGAAAGAACCCCAAAGGGAGCAGTGTGGATTTTTTCTTGTGTCTCAAAGGTGGCACCAGCTGTGGAGCCAGCTACTGCGCTATACACAGCTGCTGTAAGGTGCCTTGTGGTAAGCAGACACCCTGCTTTAAGCTGGACAGCACCCTTGGGACCATCATGGAGCAAAGGTTGAAAAGAAATGGCCCAGAGAGAGCAGCCTTAAGCAGATAACTGGTAGTCCTCACAGGGCCCTGGGTCACAGCCTGCTAAAATGGGAGGGTCCAGGTTTCCCCACCTACAACCCTCTGCAAGTCATAGGCCTAAGCGCTAACCACTAGGTGACACTCCCCACCAACCAAACCCTGAATGAGGATTCTAACTCACCTGATGTCATCTCAGCGGTGGGACAGTCCAGCCTGGCCACTAGCAAACCTCAAGCTCTACATCGCCCTTTGCAGAGGCAGAGCGGGAGGTGAACTTGGCTCTTGTAGCTGAGGGGGATTATCACATCCTGGGTGCACTCTGCACCAAGGAACAAGCACCCCTGAACAAAGTCAAGTCAGAGTGCCTGAAAACATCCACCTTCCTTGACTTAACCAACATGCCCATGAGTAATGAATGGATTGCAACCAGTGAGTGGTTCAGGACCTGTCCAAAAGGAATAACTGGGCAGTACCATTTCTCCTGAGAGAACCTGGTTCTCACAATCCGCAGGGCCTTTGGTGGAGAGGAAAACAATGAGAAGCCAGCTGGGAGGATTTCTGGCATTAAGTGACATACTCCAGATGTTTCCATAGAGGGAGAAACAGAAAGGGCTGTTAATACTGATAAATAACCTCAATGGAATGACACAGCAGGTGTGTGGAGCCGGGCACTTATTCGATCATGTGAAGCATTGCATACTGACAACTGGAGCCCCCTCCTCCTCAAAACTAGCACCAAGGGCCCAATCCACCCCCAAAGGAATTGGATAGTTGAAGAGACCTCCAGGATCCTCTCACTGCATTGACTGGGGAGCAGCAGGATGTGTCTGAGGAAAGCCCCAAGTGCAGCTATAGAGAGGTACCTTCAGTGCATCCTTTTTAAACTCTTGAGAGCAAAGGAGCTCCTTTGTGAACCAGAATGGGCTCTGGAGCCCTAAGATGCAGCCACAGCAGTGACTCTGTGAAATCAGGGCTAGAAATGCATTTTGGGGGCAGTGGGATCTGCTGACCACTTTCCTAAACAGGGATGGAAGAGTTTGGCCTGAGGTTCCCATCTGGAGATACCTTGACCACCCATGTTAGTTTGGGGCATTATAAAGTCTGATAAACAAAAACACAGGGAGTGCTTGGACAGTCCTTTCCAGTCTCTTCCCTGTCAACCTCCCAGACAGCCCTGCTGCTCTTCCCTGGCTCAAGTTCCTGCTGTCACTGGATGGCAGCTTCTTGCCCTTTCTCCAGAGAGCTGAGACCTTAGCAGCAGTCAGAAAATTCCTGGTTCACACCTGTTAGCTTGAGCTCTCTGGGGCCAGCAAGTTGCTTACTTTTGCCGTAATGATGCTGTTGAGTACTCAGCTGGGTCAGAGAGCTCTGCAAATGCCTGGGGATAGGATGGATCATGCCCTCTGCTGCAGAGATGGAAAGGCCCTACAGCCAACCAAGGGAGAATTGCTCTGCTCAGGCATGGAGTTGGCCCACCAGAAGCTACTTAATGCAGAAAGCTTGTAAGCCATGGTGTGAGGGAGGGACTGTGAACAGCAGTGGCATGTTGCAGGTGGAGCTGAAGGGCACAAACCTGTACACGTTCTGTGCAGGCTGGGCTGCCCTGAGTTACACCAGGGACTGAGCAGGCCATTCCTGGGAGGGACAAAGATGACTGAAAGCCCAGCAGCATCTCACCCCAGCTAATGAATGACAGCCCTCGGTGGTATCCGGTCTGGGGCTAAACAAAGGCATTCTCTCCCCAGGTGATTGGCTGACCACCAGCAGCTGAAAACAAAAAGGAAGGCATGATGAAATCCTGAAAGGCTGATGCTTTGCATTCTTGTCCTCACCTGGCTGTATGGGCAGAGGACACACAGTCTGAATGGTACATTGTTTTTTGTTGGTTTAATCCATTCACTTGGTGTGTTATAAACAGTTACGGGGATGGCTCCTGCCAGGGAAGGAAGCCATGTGATTACCTATGGGTGAGGCATAGCTGGCTCTGTGGTGTTGGTGCAGCTGTCACAGGTATGGCGCACTGTTAAAAAGCCAGCACAAGCCACTCCAGAGATGGCTGTTTCGGTGACATGTGACATGGTCCCAATAGCTAGATGGAACATGCAATAATCTGCAAAATTACTAGTTGCACTTTGGGATCCTTCAGGGTGAGTGGTGCTTATGAAATGTCATGTGCTGATATTACCACAAAATGAACACAGGCTGCTGAACTCAAATGTAAGCCACCTCTAATTCCCTGTAGACATTTGGATCCAAGTTTTTGCCTCGCTGTTAACTGCAAACTAGGTTTCCTAATAAAGGCTTCAGGGCTGGCTATACATCTCTGGGGAACTAGATCACAGAATAGGAGAGGAGGAGTTAAACTTGCCAGCCAGATTTGCAAAAGGCAGACTGCTCGCCCACAGAGCTACAGAATATTGGCTTGCACTGAAAAACAAGGGTTTTACTAGGAGTTTTAACTGCAAAGCCATTTAAAGGGCAATGGAGATGTTTCCAGTGATGTGATCTTGTGACTTTGCCTGTGCTAAGTGATGATAGGCTAGGTAAGAAATCAGATTGGAAAGTGTGTGGTCCAGTGAGTAGCACGCCTGTGTGGGAGTCGAGAGAAATAAGTTCTACTCAAGTCTGCCAATAACTTTGGGCGAATACCTTCCCTGTACCTCAGTTTTCCCCACCTGGAAAATGGAGATAATTCTCTTTGTGAAAAGCACTTTGGCCTAGATCTTCAGAAGTATTTAAACTCTTAGCTTCTGCTGATTCCTTGGGAGCCTCAATGCCTTTGAGATATGGGCTTTTGAGATCTTTGGCTGAAAGAGGGCTAGAGATGATCAATTATTGTTGTTATATCACTGCAAGACAATGACTGTTTGAATTAATCATATGGGCTCTTTCTTAGCATGTAAGACCTATCGTCCACTTCATGATGGATGGGAAAGTTTCTGCGTCAACCCAATGTTTCATCCTTTGCAGTCTACTGTCTTGCTCTCGTATCTCTCTCTAACCCACATTGGGTGCCGTTGGTTGTTCCAGGCCCTTGCTTCCCAAGGCGTTGCATCTTGTCTGGCTATACTTGCCTGAAAGTTGCTGCCAATGAATGTTCCCCGAAGGGAAACAGCTTCCAAAAACAAATGCAGAACTAAGGAAAGGAACCTGCTCAATCAGCCTTCTAAGCAAATCTCCACAGCACGTGGTGTGTGTTTCCTCCATTAATTAGAGGGCAGGGTCTGATGCTCCATAGTGTGTAAATAGCCCCAGATGAAATAGTGCTTAAAGCTGGGACCAGGAGGAATGAATGCAAACAGGCCAGGCCCTGCGGGGTTCTTGCTGAACTGGAAGAACAAAACACCTGCCTCTGTGTTGATAATAGCTTGTATTTATGCAGTCCCTTACAGCCAACTGTCCCAAAATGTGTGACAACAGTGTAACAAATTCTCTATGCAGGGATGATAGCTATGCAACCATCTCTGGGGTTGGATTTAGTGGGTGTTTTACAGTGCACTCACTGTCACAGGCTGCAGAGCCAGGGCTCCACCCAGGTCACAGCCTGACTGCATATTTGGCCAGGCCAAACCTGAGTGGTGCTGGGATCCACTGTGCCACGCTGTAATGCCACTCACTTGGATTTGGAAGAGGTGAGCATATGGGCTCATCAGCTGGGTGAGGGGGTTCAGGCTGCTGGAAACATTACTAAGAGGGGAAAAAGAGAGTTGGAGGAGCAATCTATGCTCCCAGGCCCTGTAAATGGAAATCCGAAGCCCCGTCAGCACTGAAGCAGAACCCAAAAACGGAAGTTGCTGTCAAAAACTGCAGGGTCTGTGATGTCCCTGCTGTGCACTGGGAAGTCTGTATTCTGGTCCCAGTTCTGCTGCAGAACTTGGGCAAGTCCCTTCCATATGCTTTTCCACCCACTACCAGTTTCCTGTGATAGAAACCATCTCTTCCTGTGTGTCTTCTCAATGAAGCCCTGAACTTAAGGAGGGCCTCCAGGTGCTAGTGCAGTGGTTTTCAAACTTTTTTCTTTGGGACCCAGTTGAAAAAAATCATTTACGCCTGTGACCCAGCAATTGCATCTTTGAGCAATGCACTCTAGTCTTTTGGCAGCAGCAGCAAGGGGTAGCATGACCCAGTGCTCGAGGGTTTGCAGCCCACTACTGGATCCTGACCCTAAGTTTGACAACCACTGCTCTAGTGGACCAGGGCTAGCTAAGATTCAACAGTTCAAAGCAAATCCTTGCTGCAGCAGCCATGCAAAAGAAGTAGGAATTCGAATAATATGAGTGGAGCTTCAGGGAGACCAAAAACAAACAAACAAAAAAAAATTACCTGACACACTTAAGCCAACATGCTCATGTTTATGGAAAGCACCATGGAACCTTCAGTGTCTCTAAGTAATCAGGACTTTGTATTTATATTTCATCTTACTCCCTACTGCCTCCAAGATCTGTTCTGAGCTCCCAGGGACTGGGCTTCATGCTAGCCGATCACTGTCACAGCCTTGTCCAGAACTGCTCTCTGAACAGACTCCAGCCTGTGGTGATGGGATCCAATCATGAGATCCCATGTTAAGCATGCTGGATCTGAGTAATGACTGGTGACTGTCCCGTGCTCTGGGTCTCCTAGGTGCAAAGCCCATCTCTGCCTCTCTTCTTAGGTTGTGGGAAACATAGTCCTGATGCCTAGATCCCATGTCCAGGGACTCATCCTTCCAAAGCCACCCAGTTGCTTAGAAATTTTCTCCCCTTCCCAGAGGCCACCTGGCTGGTCAGAGCTCTGGTTTCTAGTTAATCTCTTCTGAGAGAACATGACAGTAAAGCAACAACATGCACAATGAGCAAATGGATTTCTTAAACTCACACATTTTACTATTACAAAACCCAAGAGAGTTATAGAACACTGCAAAACAGTGAACTCCTGAATGCCGCCTCAACAGCTTGATGTTTCACCCTCTTTTCTGATTCCCTGGATTTGATCCAAGTTTTTTGGGGAGGGGAAATACTTCTGCCTCCATCCCTCCTTTTGGGTCTTCTGGTGATGGAATAATAGAAATGTTGGACTGGAGGAAACTTCCAGTTGCCATCAAGTTCAACCCTCTGAACTGGGGCAGGACAAAATACACCTAGGCCATCCCTGACAGATAATCATCCAACTTCTTCTCAAAAACCTCTGATTACAAGTTTTGCAACCTCTCTTGGTAGCCTATTCCAGGACTTGACTATCCTTAGAAAGCTTTTCCTAATGTCTAATGTAAATCTCCCTTAGTGCAGATTAAGCTGAGTATTTCAGTGGCCATGGAGAACAATTGATTACTGTTCTCTTGATACTGGCCCTTAACATATTTGAAGACTGTTGTTAGCTACCCACCTGCAGTCTTCTTTTCTCTTTTTTTTCCCTCAAGACATAGCCAGTTTTTAAATCTTTCCTCACAGGTCAGGCTGTCTAAACCTTTCATCTTTACCCAGGACTTTCTCCAGTTGGTCACACCTTTCTTAAAGTGTGGCAGCTGAAACTGGATAGAGTACTGTAGCTGAGGCCTCATTAGAACCATTAGCTCTGATGTCTGCCATACAACATTCCCATTAATATATCCCAGAATGACCTTAGGCTTTTTTTGCAACTGTATCACATTATTGGTTAAGATTCTGTTTGTGATTCACTATAAACCCCTGATCCTTTTGGCAGTAGTGCCACCTATCCAGTTATTTCTCATTTTGTAGTTGTTCATTTGATTCTTCCTCCCTAGGCAACATATTGAATTTCATGTTTAATGTTGTTTTCAGATCAGTTCTCCAGTTTCTCAGTTCTAATCCTATGCTCTAAAGTGCTTTCAACTCCCCTCCGCTTGGAGTTACTCACCAGCATATTCTCCTCTCCATTCTCCAAGTCATTATTAAAATTTTGAACAGTACTGGACCCAGGACAGATCTCTGTGGGAGCCTCACTAGATACCGTACAATAATTTCATCTAGGCCACATTTCCCTTGTTTGCTTGTGAGAATTTCATGTCAGACTGCATCAAAAGCCTTACCTAAATTAAGATATATCACATCTGCAGCTTACCCCCCAATCCACTAAGCCAGTAACCTGTCAGACAAGGAAACTAAATTGCTTTGGCATGATTTTTTTTCTGGACAAATCCATGTTGACTATCACCTTATTATCCTCTTGGTCAGTAGTTCTCAATCTATTTACCATTTTTGACCACATAGCCAGCTCTCTATGTGTTACATGAACTGAATCCACCCCCACCACCACCACCTATATAGCCCTGAGGATGTAACATGGGCCACAGTGGTGTGCTGGTTGGGCCACAAGTGGCCCATGGGCTGCAGGTTGAGAACCACTGCTATCAGTAATTGGCTCCCTGGATCTATAAAACACTGCCTTCAAAAAGAAGACATGCCATTTCATGGGTCATATGGACAACCAGAGAAACTGCCATTCTCTGAGCCATGTGCTTAGACTGAGGGGTTGTGGAGAGGTGCCAGCCCCTTTTCCCCAGACATGTGTCTGTGCAAAGCATCCATTCAAAGTCCATGGTCTTTCTGAAAGCCACCCTATTGTTTCATCAGCTGATAATCATTCTTTGCCAATATCTTTGCCAATAGCAGTGGAGTGGCATAGGGGAATGCGTGAGAATGTGTGTGAGGAATTCTGTGATCTGTTCCCATGCCTAGGAGGGGCTCGGTCACCACACTCCAGGCATCTCTTTCCCACTACAGCACCAGTTCTTACTGCAAAATGGATTATCTCGTTTACAAATAATGCCAAACCCAGCTGGTCTCTGGCCTATTCCCCAATCTGTCCCAGTCCCAATGCAGGACTGGGGTCAAAAATAGCAGCTATCTTGTAAATTGCATTGGCATCAAAATTGAGGGGAGAAAAGTGTTAATTCATCTTAAACCAGACGTGGTTCATGTTGGCGCCATTGTCTCTGCTCATCCAGAAAACTCCAGAGCATGGAAGTCCAGAAGCTGCAGCAGCACAAAGGCAATAAGCAATCTGAAGACATCACACAGTGCAGTTTCTGAATGTTCTGGGAGAATATCCAGTGGCTGCTCTGGAGTGACCGTCTGCAAGGCCAGCGCTTCCAGGCCGCGCTGCAGTGCAGAGACCCAGTGCAGGACGCAACATTCCCAAGCCTTAATTTAAGTGGAATGGTTCTGGTGACACTTGTGCATCACTATGCTAGTGCCTGCAGGCAGCGCTGGGGTGTGTTATGTGAGTTTGCAGCGACATGTACACAAAGCTAAAAATGGGTACTCAGCACATGGCACATAAGAGCTATGCCAAAAAGGGCCACCATGGATAGCAGTCCTCTGAAGTGCTGAAAATGCCTTCCATGGCACAAAGTTGCAAATTTTCATGAATCTCACACTGTTTGGTGGTTTTCCTAATAGATCAGAACCTCAGCTTTCATTTTGAAAGGAACAGGCGGTTTCTAGCCCTCATGGTGGTGAAGAGTTGGACAGCATGATCCCTAAAAGCTCAAAGAACAGAAGACAAATAATGAGAGCCCATATTTTTTTAAGATCTTGTGATTTTTAGGCAGAGCTCATGATTTCGAAGAGCGTGGAGCTGGCGATGCAGATAATTTTGAGCACCATACATTGATTCGACACAAACCTAGGACATAGGTCCTGGCTTGAGAGTGGTCTCAGGACTTGTCTTCACTACAGTGTTACCACATGTCAGAGCTCAATTGCTCTTGTTAAACCTAACCTCCATCCACACACACAAGCCCCTTACTTGCATACAGTGATGCTAGTAACAAAGGTCAGCTTGCATGTTCACAGCAAACCTGGAGTGAGCGTACCTGATGCATGTCTCCTATACTGTGGGTGTAGGCGCTAGAACCACAACCCAGCAATCAAAGGCTGCAAGTTCTCCAGTGCCTTCCCACAATTCTCCCAGGGGCCTTCACCGTGTTATCTTTTCTTGTAATCTACCTGCTCCTTGCTTTTGTCCTGGGAGTTACCTGCCACTGATTCAGGTTTCAACCAGTGCAAGCAGGATATAGTGATAGAAGCAACAGGAGATAGTTATGGAGTGGATGGTAGGAGGGACAGCCTAATTTGGCAATTAACTGATCTTCCACTACTAGCAGTAAATATGTCAATGGCTTGTGATGGGATGTTAGAAGGGGTGTGTTCTGAGTTATTCCAGAGAATGCTTTCCTGGTGACTGGCTGGTGAGTCTTGCCCATGTGCTCAGGGTTTAGCTGATTGCCATATTTGGGATTAGGAGGGAATTTTCCACCAGGGCAGATTGACAGAGGTCTTGGGGGCTTTTCAGCTTCTTCTGCAGTTTGTGGCACAGGTCACTTGGTGGTGGATTCTCTGTACCTTGGTCTTTAAACCATGACTTGAGGACTTCAGTAACTCCATCACAGGTTAGAGGGTCTATCACAGGAGTAAGTGTGGGAGGCTCTCTGGCCTGTGTTGTGCAGGAGGTCAGATGAGATGGTCATAAGTCTGTGAGCTCTACATGCGTCCAGGGGTTGAAGTATAATTTGGCAGGCCCCAGCACCCTCCTAAATTTCTGGGTCCCCTTCACACAGGGCCAGGCCCCCTTCACCCACCCCAGCTACTGCCCCCCTCCACACCTACTTCCTACGCCAGCTACTGCCCCCAAAAGGCCTACCCCTCCACCCCAGCTACTGCCTCCAAAACGCCTGCCTCCAGCAGACCCCTCTTTCTGCAGGTCTTCCTCAACCTCTAGTCCCTAAGTTCCCTGCCCCCATATCCCCACTCCAGCCCTCCTAACCCCCCACCTCCCCCAGCTCTTCCATCTTAACTCCACCCCCTTCAGCCTCCCAACCCCCTCCATGCCTTCCCACCCCCCTTCAGTCCGCTTGTCCCCATTGCCCTACTCCATCTGTCTTCAGCTCCCCAACCCCTCCACACCTCCCCAGCTCTCCCCTTGCGCTCTTTCCCCAGTGGAGCTTGACTGTCCCCAGCCCCCAGGACCCCCTTACCCCCACAGCTGAGGAGCTGTGCCATGCCAGGCCACAGGGAGGGAGGCTGCAGCCCTGGCCGGCTGGCTGGCCAGCGAGAGGGTGACAGGCCCAAGAAGGAAGGGTTGGGGCCACCACAGGCCCTGGGAAAGGAGAGGGAGGGGTGGCTGGGTTCACCCCAGTCCAGAGTCCCTTCCCTGAGCCGATCCTAGGCGAATGCACGAGAACACTGCATTCCAGCATGTTCTTTCTATTTTTAGGGGGCCTGGAACGCAGTGTTCCGACATGTTCCCCTAT
>ML681991.1:40863823-40958356 GCA_007922195.1 Podocnemis expansa | reverse complement strand
CTATTTTTAGGGGGCCTGGAACGCAGTGTTCCGACATGTTCCCCTATTTTTAGGGGGCCTGGAACGCAGTGTTCCGACATGTTCCCCTATTTTTAGGGGCCCCGGAATGCTGCTCATCTAAAAATAGGGGGCCCTGGAATGCTGTTCTGGTGCGTTCCCCCTTACTTTAACCCCTGGATGCATCAGTCACCTGTTAAAAACCATGGCAGTTGCTCAGACACAGAGCAGCCCTTCTCAGGTGTGCAACACAAGAGGACTGACCGCTGTGGACACTGTGTTTCCTTAACTGCTGGGAATACTGGTTTAACAGTTGCTAGATTCTAAATGCCCAGATATTACCTTTTCCTTTCCCACTGTGGCCAGGCTGAAGTTAAAGCCCCAGAAAGATGAGGACAGGGAGACTGCCAGTGGTGTACCAAAGGGGTTCGACAGAGGAGGCCATGCTCCCAGGTGCCGGTCTGCAGGGGAGCACTGGCTATACCTACACAGTAGAAGCTGGGGCTGGGAGAGATAAATGGCCACCCTGCTGCTGGGACAAGAATGGCCCCTGGCCAGGATTTTGGGCCCCTATAAGAGAGGGGTGGAAGGGAAAGTGGGACTGGGAAGGAGAGGTATCTGTCACACTGCTTTGGGAGTGAGAACCATAGACCCATGGGGAGACGGGGGCCTGGCCTTTCAGTCCTGGGAGCAAGGTCAGGCTTGGGCCAGCACAAGACCAGGTTAGTCCCCAGTCTCCTGCAGTACCACATCTCTGCTGCCTGCTTCTTGGCCATGCTCTGCAAGCAGTATCTCCCACCCCCAGTTGTGTGTGTCTCCTCTCAAGCAGTGCCCACTCTGGCCATCTGTCCTCCTCCCCAAGTAGCACAACCCTCCTAGCTGTGTGTCCCTGCAGTGTGTCCACTGTCAGTGTCCCACTGTCAGGCAGTTTGCCCCCAGCCTCAGCACTGGACACTGTTCTCACCTGGAGGTTGCTAATTGATGTTGATCTATTTTAGGTGCCTTAGTCAATTTACCACCTGCCTTTGAGCTGTTGCACTTTGGGGCTGAGCTGGCTTCCTGTCAGGAGGCTGAGCACTCGGGTGGCTAAATGAAACATGCCTGGGATTGCTGGGGGCAGAAATTCTGTTGCTGCTGAGGGAGGCTGAGGACTCCCTCCTATTAGTGGGACTTGTGGAAAGCTGCTGTGCTGGTTGTAATACTTTCCAAGGTGTGTGACATTAATAGCTCCTTGTGGCCATAGACATCTCATCCATGAGCTACAGCAACAGTGTCTCCTGCTCAGCGCTATCTGGGAAGGGATCTCTCCTTGCCAACAGATGATGCTAACCTGGCTTGTTTGGGTATTCCTTAGCGTCAGACCTGTGTGTGATCTCTGCTGACCTAGTAATTAGGCCGGATCCGTAGCAGACAGATCAAACTGTCTGACACAATGTAATCCCATTTCCTTCCCTAACTCACTGTTGGAGAGCCCAACAAATCCGAGGTCTTTGTCCTTATTTTCAAGGCACATAGGCTCAAATCCTCCAAGTTATTTAAGTGCCTTGTTCCCAATGAAGGAGCCCGAGGTCATTTGTCTCTTAGCTGAGCAGTGCTTTGGAAAGGTTCTCGGGTTCCAGAACCCCCTGAGCTCAGCCCAGGTGGCAGGATTTAGGCATAGTCCCTCACAGCTGTGTCCTTTCTAACTTAATGGAGAGAGGAAGATCAGCACATAACACATTGAAAGACCTCACAATGTGCGCCCACTTGCATGAAGTGCACACATGATTTTTGTCTGACCCAGGGGGGCAGGGGAGCATAGAGAGGCGTTCTGATCTCTTAATGAGCTTCTTCCATACCTGCTAATCACCAGAGGAGGCAGAGAAGTGTAGGGGATAGTGTACTAGTCTGGGATTCAGAAGACTTGCTTTCTGCTCCCAGCACTGCCAGTAGCCTGATGGATGACTGTGAATAAGTCACATCCCTGTGCCTCAGTTTCCCCATCTGTACAACAAGAAGAATGTCCTTTGTAAAGTGCTTCAAGATCTACTGATGAAAAGTGTTATGTAAAAGCCCCATGTTATTAGAAATTCCCTCTTGTGTACACGGAGGTTAAGAAGACCCTTAGTCTTGACTTGATCAAAACTAACAAAAAGGATCAGACATGTGAAAACTTGATTTTCATCTCATAATAATTAATAATTTATATAAATGCATATTCCCAAAGCCTGAGCCTGGATTTTGGCTCTATCCCACTAGACACAGCACCAACTCACAGGATGACACAGTCTCAGAAACAGCAGCTTGTCTGACTCTGCAGAGGGCCAAAGGATCAAATGTTTACAGGCTGGTAATTGCTTTAGTTCATAACTGATTTTTTTCACACTGACTCTGTGGAAGGGAACTGCTGAGCTAGAACAAAATTGCACTTTGAGTTTTCCTGACAATAAGGCATGGAAAAATTTATTTTGCTGATCAACATCATCATGTTTTCCTCACTCAGATTCCTCAACACTGACTCAAGTGCTAAGCCTGAATGAAAATTTTCTGTCAATATTTTTGTTGGTTGGAAAAACCAGGTTTTCTGTTTAGTAGACATTTGGAAAAATGTTTCTGCTTTTCTCTAAAAACAAAACAGAGCAAAGCACTTCACTTTTTGGCAGAAAATGTTTAGCTTTTCAATGATTTCCAACTAAAAATTATTCAGTTTTTGGCCAGAAACTTTTAGGTTTTGGTTGCTGAAAAGAACAAACAGCATTTAATTCTTCAAGATTTTGATTGTTTGACAACAGTCAAAATATTTGGATTTTTTATTTTTGTCTAAATTTTCCTTGAAAAAAACTCCTACTCCCAATGTTTTCTGACCAACACTATCAAAGAGTTTTTCTTGTCCTAGCAGGGGAGAGAAAGAATCTTAGATCAATCAATCAAATCATAGGGCTGGAAGGGACCTCATGAGATCATCGAGTCCAACCCCCTGGGAACTGAACCCAGGACCTTCTGCATGTTAAGCAGAGGTGCTAGCCACTACACTAAATAGATCTTGAAACTCAAATTAAATTTACTTCTCTGAGAAGAAGCAAGAGAGAGAGGGTACAGATCCTCAAAATACAGACACCTAACTTCTTGAATTCAATGAGTTAGCTGGCTACATACATACCCTTTGGGGATCTGGGCCTTGATACATAATATATGCCGCATTAGATTAGACCCATAGTGTCTCCAGCCCAGTATCTTCTCTCAGACCTAGCTGAGGAAAGTAAAAAAGCATCCTAGCTGTCCACCTATAAGGGGACATGTTGCCCAGCTCCTCTCAGTTGATTGATTTACACATGAAGGTTTATAGCCCAATTAAGTGTTCTCCTAACAGCAGGTATGAAAATATTTCACATCCTCTGAGGACTGTGCCAGGACCACAAGGAGTGCTCTAACTAATGGGGAAGTGTAGTGATCTTGGAAATGCCAAACTTGACTCAAAATAACTTTTAAACATGGGTTCACTATTGGTTGAGGGTAATAAATGAAGGATCTTTGTTCGGTTTTTCTGTATAAAGAAGAGCAACTCACCTCAGATGGCTTGTTGCAGATTAAGGAAAATAACAGCAAGAAGGAACAAAAGCAAATCCTCCAAAGAGAGAGCAAGCACAGCGTGTATTTCTCTTCTGTAACATTCTGCATGAGCAAATAGCTGCTGCCATGAAGTGGTCAGGATAGGGTTAACTGGGTTACCCAGCATATTATGGGATGGAGCCATGCTCCACCCCTCCCTTCCTCCCTATTTAATAAATAACTGCCCTTCCTATTTGCAGATGTTGTAGTTGTGATGTGGTGATCCACCGCCCAGTGAGTAGACAGTTTGTTTATTCTAACCTGAGGTGTGCTTTTCTAAAAGCTCCTATCTCTGCAGACAGACAGCACCACTAAAAATGTGAATATTTTGCTCTCAAGTGGAGCCTTTGAGTGTTAAAACAACAGTAAATGATTGCAATTAATCATTTGACCCATTTTTTACAGAGCACCACTCATAGTGGTGTGTATATAGCTATGAAACCAGACTGCCTTTGCTTTTCCTATGCTGTATATTGTAATAGTTATAATCTAATTATTATTATGGCATTTCAGTAATACTGTGTTGTTTTATATCAAGAGTGCAGAACATATGGGAAAAAATGCAGCGTGGTTTCATAACTATATACACCTCAGCTCATGATGCTATGCAAAAACCAAGCAAGTCTCCTTTAAGCTGACATGTACCTTTAAAGCGGATTGAACTGAATAGTAAAAGAGAGTAGCTGGGGAATGTTCCAGTCCATCAGTTTGACAGCTTCATATTGCAGGGATAAAAACTCTAGCTGGTTTCTCAATTTGGAAAGGAAGAAAAAAAGAGGATAAAAAATAGAGAGGAAAGGAGGAGGAAAAAAGTAATCTTTAAGAGGCTGGTAGAAAAGAATCAATTGAGTGTGCAGGGCACAACGTTCTTTGCAAAATCTTTTTAAAGAAGGACTTTCATTCCTAGGCAAAGCTAGGGAAAGGACATCTCCTTCCCCCGCCCCCAAAGCAATTTATTTTGCTGGCAGTTTTCTGAGCTTCTCCCCTTCCTGTAACTGTGGCGTTTTGTGCTAGAATAAAGAGCAGTTACTTCCATCTCCTCAAACTAACTAGCTTCCACTTGGTTGTGGACATTTGCTGTTGTCCATTCAAATGGCATACCAGTGATTTCACAAATTCAACATGATTACCCCCCACCCCTGCTAGATTGAGTGGGTGGAGCTCCTGAGCCAGGGAAGAAAATCAAGTGGTCAACTGAATGGCAGATTTAACAAGTGTGGTTAAGAAGCTCAGGCTGGCCCACTGAGTTCAATAAGAGTTCTGCTGCTCATTTCTGAGTTTCACTCTTGAGGCTCTCTCTTGCAATTGGATGTACATGGGTAGACCCCAGTGCCAGAAGGAAGGGCCACAAAAATCAGTAGAACCAGGGTTCTGCTAGGAAGATCTAGTTGAAGGATCTAGGCCTGTGTTTCCTGAGGAAGAGATGCTGCATTATGTACAGCATCAAGCACCTTGTGAGAGTTCAACAAATAAGTAACAGTAAAATGGCCTAGTAAAGTGTGAGTGTGCACCACTGTCCCCTACTGGATGGGCTAGGAAATGCTCCTCAGCATAGCATAGGCCCTATGTTATTATCAAACTTGCTCTTTCAGTGCAGTTGCTGAGGTGTGTGCTTTCAAGTTCACAGAATTACTGTCTTTGTGTTCAGCCTTGGAGTCCAAGGTAGCCATTCCTTTGTTACCCCTGCTGCAGTATGAGAAGCATCACTAAAGATCATTCCTCCATTTCCTCCTCTTCTCCCACTACCAAAGGAGAAACTCTGCAAGAGAGTCAGTGGGGAAATTAGGATGCCTCTTTCCCCAGAACTCTGAGCTCTGATGGCTAGTTTATGCAGTGAGTTAATGCACCAGGCTTTCACCCTGCTGTGCTTAATGTGGTCTCTCCAGGCCACCTAAGTTTAAGGATCCCTCTACCATGCAAACCCACCAAGTAAGGGGATCAAGTATAGAAGTCTTTCGACAAGGAAATGAGAGGAAAAGTCCTTTTCCAGCCCTGGTCTTGGCAAGTGCAGCTTAAAGAGTGTCTTCAGTCTCATCCTGGGAAACTGACAGATCAGCCAACCTGTGTATGACCTGTACCAACTTAATGGCAGGCATTGCAATTGCAATCCAGACAATCTATTTGTATGTAGATTTCAAAGAGGTGTACTAGACTAGCAATCATCAATTGTAGCAATAGAAATGAACTGTGCATGCTAAGTGTATTTGACTATGTTTACCCGTATCCTGTTAGAAGCTGAACAATGTAAGCAACTTAGCTTGTAGATGTTAATTTGCTTTCATATCTTAACTGACTTGATTAGCTATGTGAATGAGTCCAGTTAACCTTAAGATCTGAGATGTAAGATACTGCAGGAACTGAAGAATTTTGTCTGCTGTCTTCAGTTTAACTGTCTGTTATAATGAAGGACTGGTTAACTGCCTTATGTGAATAAGTGTAACTAGTTTACCTGTGTATGCATTGGAAATAGAAGATTAGCTTCAAAGTGAAGATCTGCATTGCCTATTCTTCCTCCAGAGAAAGCCTACTGTGATAGCTTCTATGTGAAGGCTTATCAACTAGAATAATGATAAAGAAAGCCCAAACCTGGCCCTTTTCATCTCTACTCTGCTTAAAAGTGTAAGTCATAAGATAGAGATCTTCCACATAATTATTTGGAATAACTTGGAAAATGCATGGAGAGATCTTAACAGACTTTACAACTAAGCTGCCTTTGGATTCTGACTGTTGAGATAATTCCAGCAAGACTCTTACAAGCTAGCAGTCCATTACATCATTGCTGTGATCCTGAACTATGAACATGGGGAGTCCTTTGTAGGTATTTGGAGTTTTTAACCATTTGCTTCTCTCTTTTTTCTTGCTTTATCTTATTAAACCTTTCATTTTAGTTACTAAAGGATTGGCATCGGTGTGACTATTGGATAAGTTCTGGGAGCCATATTGACCTGGGGATAAGTGTCTGGGTGTGATGGAGGAGTTGCCCTACACTGGCATTTAAAGGGTTAAAAAGGCCTAGGTGTGCCAGCCAATGGGTCACAGTGGAAGGGAACCAATCAGGGGCCAACACCCCAGTATAAAAGGGAGCTGCACAGACAGAGGAGTCTGTTGGGTCATGGGGCTAGGGGAGGAAGGCTGTCTCCCTGGCTGACTAGAGGAGTCAGCACCCCAGACAGCTCATTGGCTTCCCACTGGGAGCCAGGGCCCTGAAGGAAGAGCTGATCCCGTGCTGAGGCTCTGGGGAAGTGTGCCAGGAACAGACTGCAGCTGAGGCTTCAGAGAAGCAGCCCAAAGGTAAGCATCTGTGTGCAACATACTATGGGAAAGCAGCCCTGAGGTATGGATCTATGCAAGGCTGGGGCTATGGGAAAGCAGCCCAGGGAATAGCGACCCACCAGAAGAAGTGACTGGAGAGAGGTGGCACAGAGTGCTTGAGCTGGTGCCCAAGAAGTGGGCAGGCCCTGGTCCCTCCCAGTTCCACAGACTGCCAACACAATGGACTCATGGTGGCCACTGAGTGACTGGACAGTGGCCAGACCAAGCAAGTAGGACTTTTCCCCCGGAATGGGGGAAAGGGGCATATGGATGGGTACTCAGCTGGAGGGTCGAGCTGGGACTAAGTGATGGCGCACAGGCCACGGATGGGATAGCCCGCTTGAGCAATTCCCCAATACCATCGCCGGGAAGCCCCCATCTGGCAGGGTGGGTACAACCTGTCACACTGTGGTTTGGTAAACTTGTCACGATGAATCAGGCATTGGTGAACTTCTTGTATGGTGAATCAGGTTTTCAGTAACCCTTCACTATATTAGCTGTGGTTGTCTAGATGACAGCCAAGGGCTGGACTGCATAAAGGGAACTATATTTGGCTTCTTGTTAACTACAGTGGCATTACAGATACTATTTGTTACTGCCTTGGCAAATCTGTTTGCTGAATAAGCCACCAGCTTGGGGGATTATCTGCCCTATTTCTTGCAGTCTGCGCTGAGTAAAGCATTCTTAGAATGGCCCATCCAGGCACCAGGTCACAGCTCTTCTCTGTAATGGGCCTCCGACTTTGCTCTGGAAACCAGGAGTGAGTTGACTGAAGTCAAGGGACTGGTGCTGGTGTGAAACCGGTGTAGTGAGAGCAGAGTCAAATCAATCAAGCCAGATGGATACATGTCGACTTCACATAACCTGTGGTCACCACATCATGGAGTACATTTGGAAACAAACACTAGTTCTTGGTCAAAGCAAGGGGAGCGGTGGAGATTGGGGGAGGATATGCTGGAGTTGGTTTTGCATGTCAGGGTTGAGGTGGCTTGGCAAAGCAGAAACAGAGGAAAGAGACGGGACCAAAAAGGCAGGGTACCCTGCCTATGGCTCAGGACTGAGGGGCATTGGCCAAGCTGTGTGTGGGCAGGGAGCTGAGAGCTGCAAGAGCGGTGCAGGCAGTAGGTCAGAATTGAAGGTCTTTGGCAGAGCTCTACGGATGGGAGCACAGAAAGGTTTGCGGAGCTACTTACATTATTCTTGGCCTTAGTCACTGCTCAGAAGCCTCCATTATCAAGAGTATGAAATTAAAGGAGAAAAAAAGAATGGAAAAGCGAAACAAAATGGTTGGGGGAGGGAAATAAGTTTCCTAGAAGCCTTTTGACAAGGAACAAAATGGAGAATGACTCGGTAATACACACACTTATCGAGGCTGAATGGATTTCTGCCTGGCATGGGGTATCTGAACAAAACACACCATTGAGCAGGCTGTTTACTTTCCATCTAACTCTCTGGATAATGCACTTAAATCACATTCATCACAACTGCCTCCCCCATCATTGCTGGCAATTACCAAGACAGTTTTTGGTAATTAGCAAAAAGCATGTAGTTGTTTGCATCAAATAACCCAGTGGATCTGTTTTGGGATATTATAAACATTGTTTTCTTAAGTGAATTGCTGGCCTGAGAGCTAGGGTAGCTGAAATCCTATTTATCTACAGAATAAATAAAGCCCAGGTTGTCTGTGCTACCTGGTCTGTACATAGGGGTGGGATCATCCACTGGGGAAAGAGAAGAATTAATGTCTTTGTGACCATTACTCCTTGGTCTCTACAGAGTCTACCAGTTACAGGGTGGATTTGTAATGATTAGACAACAGCCAGCAATGCCTTTTATACGAGACATTCCTCCCCACCAGCCATTCTCAGCTGGGATTTGAGCCTGAGAATCAAAGACACTTCTCCTCAGCCAATTGAGTTCTCTCATCCTTGTAATTTAGGAGATCCCAACCAACTAAGGACTATAGCTCAATCTCATGGAAAATATGAGACAAGAGAAAACAAATGGCTAAGAAGTGACTATTTTTGGACTGGAAGTCATAGTCATCTGGCAGAGAGAATCTTAGGTTGAGTGCCCTTGTGAGGTTGGAGCGATTATCCTCCCACTGGAGTGAGGGACCGAGGGCTAGAAGCTCAGAGGTATTCAGGTACTGGAATCAATGGGAGTTAGGATGTGGGCCTGAATGGCCTTTATCATCTCTCGTTGGGCTTTTTGGAAGAGTACAGCCGGGCAGTAATAGGCTGTGTGTGTCTGAACAGTGCCTCACACAGCACAGCCCAGATCTCCGGTGTGTCTTGAAGCTCTTCTGTAATACCAATAACGGGAGTGGAATTTCATGGAAATTTTGTGCTGGGTGCAAAACTTTCTCCCTTCCTCTTTTCCTGGCTGATTTTCTTCATTCTCAGATAGTGATCTTCAGTCCCACAACAGGCAGAGACTGCAGGGGCCTCTTGAATATGGTGACATACTCCTCGGAAGGGATGGATGCCCGGGGGCACTGCCAAGGCTGAGGATGGCATCTTGGGAATTGGTTAAACATCTCTGGTGCTGAAGAGATTAAGAGCAATGTTCTTGGAATAGGAGGGTGCTCCCAGTCCCTGACAGCTCAATTGAATCAGTAACACCTTTCCCTGGCCACAAAATGGATTGAACCAGGGATAAATGAAGCCCCAGCAACCCAACCAATAAAACGCCAAGGGCGTCTTCTCCCGTGCACATTGTCCAACAAGCATACAGTGTAGGAGCTGAAATCTGTGCCATGGCAAGAGAATCAGCCAGCCACAGTAACACTGAAGCAGGAGAGCTCTAGCAGCCCGCTAAACAAAGCTGTAAAGAGAGATGGTGCATTTAGGTTGTGAACAGTGCACCAAATCCTTTTATGAATGAACTGTAGAGAATTATTGCTTTGTTGCTCAGGCTGGCAGAGTAGATCACACAACCACGAGAACAGGAAGGGAGACAATCCTTTCCCCTCTGCCTCTCCTGGAGAATACAGACCAAAGCCCTGAGCATGGCTCAGGCCCTGAGAATGAGAGAACAGGTGGGAAGTAACCCAAAGCTACAGAGATGTGGCTGTTTTCTGGGCTCTCTGATGGATCTGCCCCAACCAATCTGGAAACAAATCACTTCAGCTGTAAACTCTCTGGATATGTCTACACTTAGAAGGTTAGTTCAAATTAACTGAATTTGAACTAATCAATTCAGACTAATAATTAGTTCGAATTAAGTTAATTTGAATTAACACAGCCACACTAAAAACCCTAATTCAAACTAGCATGTCCATGCACAGGACTTGCTAGTTCCAATCTGGTAGGGGACACTATTGCATAGGGAAAATCAAGCTGTGGTTAATTCAAACCAACAGTTAGTTCGAACTGACACAGCTACATTTGGGTTAATTCGAACTAATGAGTTCCAATTAACCATCACTTCGAACTTCAGGGAGGTTTTATAGATTTGAACTAGTCTTTCCTTAGTTCGAACTAAGGGAACCCCTTAGTTCGAACTAATGAAAGCTAATGTGGACATGCACTAATTTAGTTTGAATTAAGCCTCCTTAATTCGAACCAAATTGTAAGCGTAGACATACCCTCTGTGTTTCACAGTGGCTAGGTGCTGCACGTTCTAAAATCTGCTGTACAGAAGCACTAAATGATGGTGCTCCTTGAACACAAATGTGGGGGACAGTGGTTCATCCAAAAATGGGGTTTTGTTGTAACTGGCACTGTACATGGGAAAAACTTAAATATCAGTGAAAAGGCTTTGGTTTTGTGCACAACCAATAAAATAAAAAGTGAAACAATTTCACACGGAAATTGCTAAATACTGTTAATACTGATAATTACGGTGTAAGAAAGGAAGGCCTGGTCTGCACCATTTTTGTACTGGTATAACTATTCTGCTCTGGGGTGTGACTTTTTTAGTTTTTAGTTGAAATAGTTATATTGGTCCTATTCTCCATGCATACTCAGTTACACCAGTGTATAAGTGCTATGTACCAGTACACTAATTCTCGTCTCTGTTGCTCTTCTGGGTTAAGCCCATTTATGCCACTATAACTGTGTCCAAGATCTGGACAGTGTTTTGGGGTGTTTGCTACTTTTAATATACCAGTGTTGTTAAAGCAGCACAGCTTCTGTGTTTAAACAAGACTTCCGTCTCACCTTTAAAAGGCAATGTGTTACTTCTTCTGTGGAAGTAGCACTTTCAGTGTTTTCTAACTGGCAAAAAGTGGAAGACCATGAGAATATAGATTTGTCTGTACCACTTTGTCTTTACCACACTTTCCAACTTTTCCCAAATGTTAGAAAACAAGAAGTGTGAGGAAATAGAGAACAAAATGATGGCCGTATTATGTCAGACTAGTGGTCCACCTGGTCCTGTATCCTGTCTTGGACATTGGCCCGTGCTGGATGCTTCAGAGGAAATGAGAACAGGGCAGTTATTGAGTGATCCATCCCTGGCGTCCAGTCCCAGCTTTTGGCAGAACAAAACCACTCTCCACATGTTTGTTCCTGTTTTCTAACTGTCAAAAGCTGGAAAACACAGAATGGAAAAGAGTCAGTTTTTCTGCACTTTCTCAATGTTTCAAATTTTCCTCACGGGGAAAGGTCAAATGGTTGGGACCGGGGGGAAATTCCAATAGCAGAATTTCTCACTTCCAAAAGCAGTTCTGATCAGTAATAATGGCCTGAAGTTTGGGATTTGATCCATCTAGTCCAAAAGGGCTAGGAAAATCTCACAGCACTCATCTTCAAAACCGTTGTCACAGAAAGCAATGATCATAATTGCCATTAAAAGGAATCCAAAAAGCAACACTCCATGTGGCCAGGTGAAACAAAGAGGACAATTTCTCTAGGACCAAGGGTCTCTGGGCATAACTCTTCCCCAATGTGTCTGATTCAGGGTTTTATAGGAGGTGGGTTTCATTCAGACCTCCCTTTAAATCAGTATGTTCCATTTCCTCTCCTTTTGAGTTATTGCCATGGCAGCTGAGCCTGGGTTACAAGGAAATTCTTCCAGTGCACTTGTGAGCCAGTTGGATGGAAGGATGGAGAATGACAGCTTCATGTGCCAAAAGAAACATAAACCCATTGCATTCTTTGAGTTGCGGCCATTGCACTGCAACAGGGTTTGCACGAATATCAAATCTGTCATGTGAGCAACAAGGCTGGAGAAAATCCCATGTTGTGAGCTCATTAACTCTTTATGAGAGGGCCAAAGGAGAGATGGAATGGATACATTCAGATGTTTTAGGGAAAAAAATATTGGAAAATTTGCCATGAAATTTTCCTCCTGTTTTTGACCAACTTTACAGCCAATCAGTAATTGTGTGTGTGTGTGTGTGTGTTAGAATGGCATACAGGCTGTCTCCCTGCAAGGCACTGTCTCCTGAAGGTAAAGCCATTCCTGCAGTGATTTATCTTCCTGCAACTTGGTCTCTGGCAAGACCATGCTTTAGTTCACCCTTATGGGATAACAGAGCCTCTGACCAAATAGAGTCCAATGACCTTAGAGCAGGTCTTCTGTCCATCTCTGAGCTCTGTCATTCTTATGCCCCTTACTTCAGCAGGTTTCACCCATTTTCCTTAGTGGCTGGGAGGAGTACCCTGGCCCATGCCTACCCTAGGTTCCAGTCCAGCCACCCATTTGCTGGCAGCCAAGATCTGTTCCTCCAGCTCCCTGATGACTTCCTGGACTGCTTCCTGCCTTTTCTATCGTCCAGGGAGTGACAGGTCCACATCTTCATCCTTAGAGATTTTTAAAGTGCAGTTTGATAAAGCTGAGATGATTTAGTTCAGGTTAGGTGGGGTGATTCATTTGGGGTTGGCCCTGCTTTGAGCAGAGGGTTGGACTAGATGACCTCCTGAGGTCTCTTCCAACCCTCATGTTCTAGGATTCTTGATTAGCCCTTAATGACCTGTAGGGGTTACAGAACCCATCACAGCCTCAATTTTTCAAATGACAGAATAATTTTGAAATAATGGGAAATAGTTTTAGGGAAAAAAGGCAGGTGTCCCTTTTTATGCTGTCCATTAGACATAGAGCCTGGATTGCTTTAATCTGACTCATGTCCCCAACCTATTAGCTAACAGTGGGCCATGGTTGAGCTCCTGTTTAATGGCTCCTTCTTTCTTTTTCCTACCAAAGGCTGAGGAGTGGAACAGGTAGCTGAATGACATGTAAGTGGTTTCTTTGCATCTGTTACAGCCATTTTGTGTCTTCCAAGTGTGCTGGACCAGACTGGCCACCTAGGATAAAACATCTCTGGCTGCTACCATTGGCATCGCATGATCCATCTCCCATTGGAAAGCAGCAAGAGCCCTCAGATGAGCCTGCAGCAAATATGGCACCTCCTGTGGGACCCTAGCTTCACCAAATCATCCCATCAGGAGCATTGCATTGCACCAAGCCCTTCCTTTTAGGGAACGCATGAGCCAAATGAAACCAATGAAACGGCCAGTCAGAAGGCTCACATAAGAACCAGCAGAATAACTTTCTCTTGGGAGAGAAAGGAAGCAATTCCTCTTTTGAACAACTCTATTGTCCTGCAGCACAGGGTGAAAGGGCCTGGATTTCTGATTATTTCCATCTATTTGCAAATCAGAGGCACTAAAGTCAACCACCAGCTAAGGCTGGGAAATTGGAATCTAGCTTTTCTTTAAAATTATTTATTTATTTATGAACGGCAGCATTTTTTGTTTTGTTTTAGTGCTTGTTCCAGCTAAGAAAAATGTCCCCTGCCTGCTGAACCTCATTATTGTTGAAAAGCACCACCCCTAACAGCAGAGTAGCTGGCGTAAGTAGCTTCCCAGAAATTGATTGTGCCTATAATTCACTCGGGTTACCTCTGTGGCAGTTTCTACTGAAGGTTGGGAGGCGTAGATCAGCAAAGAGAACACTCTGCCTATATATAAATCCCCTTGATATTTACATTTAGCTGTATTTTCAGTTGGCCTATGTCCTTGGAGTCAGTAAGAGAATGAAAAAAAAACAAAACCCACACTTTCTTTCATTGATTTCTAGGTATCAGCCAATCTATCACTGATTTGTGAGTTAGCTTTCTATATGGGCAGGTTATTCCATAACAATTCACTAGGAGGTTTCTTGAACCCTTCTAGGTTCATAGTGTTTATGGCTAGAAAGGACAAGTAGATAATTTAGTCTAATTAGTGATCAGATGTCCCAATTTTATAGGCATGGTCCCAATATTTGGGGCTTTTTCTTATTTAGGTGCCTATCACCTCCTACCATGTCCCGATTTTTCTCACTTGCTATCTGGTCAGAATAGTCTGATCTGCACGTCACAGGTCATTAAATTTAATCCAGTTAGTTTGCCTTCTGAAACATCTCATTCTTGTCACCATCAGAAAACAGGATGCTGAGCTAGCAGGACCATTGTGCTGATCTGTCCTGGCAATTCATGTTCCTAGATGCAGGTGTAACCTAAGAGCTGGTTAAAGAAGCTGTGTGACTCTTGCTGGAAGTTAGAACAGATATTTTAACTTTTCCTGTCAATGTTTCCTGGATTATTTTTGAGAAAAACAAAAGGAAAAAGGGAGTGAGGTCTGCCTTTTTTTTTTTTTTTTTTGAGGAAAATGTTAGGTTTTAAGAAGCAAAGTTTTCCCCTGTAATTGAAACAACTGTATAAAAAAGAATTTAGTTTTTATAGGAGAAAAACATAATAGTTAATAGTGAAAACTAGCCAAATGTTGTGTTTTGCCAAAAAAGATTTCAACCGAAAAATGTTGACCAGCTGCATATAACGTGTGTGGAGCTGTAGCTTTTCTGTGAACAGGTAAGCTGAGATTTGCAAAAAGGCCTACAGCACCTGCATGTCCAATGCCAATTCATTTTAATTAGAATTAATTAACTTAACAGGTTAACAGATAACATGGTACAACTTTGAAAAAGCCATCCACATTGCATGGTCATGGAATCCAGGTATCTCCCAAAAATACTAGTGTTGCCTCCTGGACATGTTTCCTTACCACTATGTTGGTGAGGGTTTATACAGGAGTGGTTGTGCTGAGCCAGAACCCTGGGATACATGTGATTTTTTTTTTCTCCGTCCTGCACAGGGACTCACAGCTGGTATATCGCTAGCAGAGGTGGCAGAGAGGCAGCCTACAGAGAGCCAGTGTTACCAGAGCATTCAGATTGCTTTGTATTCTTATGCTATACTGTTGAGCCAAACCCCTTTGAAGCTGGTGGATGTAACCACACTGATGAATTCAGAATGGCGATGGGGTGTGCAGGCCCTGCTAATAAGAGCCAGTAGACTCAATCAGTTCTGCCTTGCTACACCTGCAGGGGAGGTAAGGTGAAGTGAGGGGAGTAAAAAGGGCAAAGCTCAACATAGTTGGGGGCTGACCAGGAAAGAGAGGAGAGCTCTGATTCTCCATCAATAGGTGCACTGAGCCAAATATCAATGAGTGCCATAGCTTGCAACCAGGAACATGCAGCGCTGCTCATGGTTGTCACGGTTGCCCTGCTAGTCTCTTCATTGGGTCGCCAGGCCAAACCTGAGGGATGCTGTGATCCCATGTGTTATGTTGCCTTGCCATGCCAAGTGGTGGGGGGCGTTCTCAGCATGGGGCAAACTGCCCCATTTGCCATCCACCCTCAGACTCCAGGCAGCCCTCCACCTGCCAATGGTGCTCCCTGGGTATACGTTTGCTGGTGCCACTGTCTCCCACCTGCAAGAGGGTCAGGTTACAGTCAGGCATCTAAAACAGTTTGCTGGTTGGCCGAGTTTTCCAGTGAATGGAATGATTGGTGCCTGGGAGACAGCAAAGATGAGCTCTGAGGAAAAGGTGGTGTCCTGCTGAAGATGTCGTGTGACACTTAAAGACTAACAGATTTATTTTTCGCATGAGCTTTTGTGGGAGAAAATCCCACTTCATCAGATGCTTCGAAGCTGGGTCGAAGCATCTGACAAAGTGGGATTTTCTCCCACAAAAGCTCATGCGAAAAATAAATCTGTTAATCTTTAAGTGCCACACGACTCTTTGGGTTTGGTTGTTTTTTTGCCAGACTAGACTAACACAGCTATCCCTTTGGAAACTGCTGAAGATGCCCTATTTTGAGTTCATAGTTTTCTCTCCTCTCTGGAATTTAAAACCCTGCAGAGGCTGGGACTTGCCCATACCATGCTGAAAGACTGAAGCACACCTCCCCTAAACCCAGTAGGAGAGGCAACTGCCCATCTGTGGCCCCACAACAAGGTAAGTAGTTCTGCATTGGGCCACAAGGGGGCACACCCCTAGAGCCCTGTCACATTGTTTTATGGAACTAAATACAGTAGCTGAAACAACATGAGCCAGTACCCAAAATATTATCACATGGCAAAGCATAAGCAGAAGCTGATCCATGGGGCTCCAGGGTATGGGCACAATAAATAGTCATTAGAACTTTGACTGGTGAGCTCTGCGCCTGTGTATGAGAGAAGCAGAAGAAACACAGAACACAGAGAAGGTGCAAAGAAACCCCAGATGCAGCCAGAGAAGCCCTGATAGCATGAACCTAAAGGGAAAAAAAAAGCTAAGAAAGCATTTTGGCAGAGTGCTGACTGAAAGTGGCTTGGAATTACGAACTAAGAAACTATCTCCTGTTGTTTGAGTCTCCTGTGTTCAGGGACGTAGGAATTTGCACAATCTTTGTAAATTGTCAGGGTTGCATCAAAGAAATACCTGCCTCCATTGTCAATTTCTCCTAACAGAAACAACCTGCTAGATCCTGCAAATTGGCTAACCACTCGGCTCAGAAAAGTAGAGGAGTGTGTTTTCCCTTAGCGCAAGTGGTAGAGCTCTGCTCTGCTGTGTGCCCTGGATTCAAATCCTGCTGCTTAACCAATCAAGCAGGGCTGTTACCTGTGTATAACTCATGCTGAATTTGTGCTTATAAATACCATAAGTGAGTGCAGGAGTGACTGTAAATGGTGTATGCAAATCAGGTGCACAAATGCCTCTATGAATGACTGCAAAATAGTGCATGGGGGCTAAATGCAATGATTTGCAACTGTAGTATACCTCTGGGTCCTGGTGGGTTTTCTGTTGTTTTCAAGGCAAAATGGCTAGTGTTACTTTAGTGCTCAGTCCTTCCAGAAATGTTCCCAGTGGCAGGGTGAAGAACTGCCTGGTCCCCGGTTAACCTCAGCACAGTCTCACCCATTCGTTGCATGAGTATTCAGTGTGAGGATTGCACCATGGCTCTTTTGGAAATTGCATGGAAATGGAGTCCACTGGCTGGATCACAGACCTAGCTGGAGCCTCAGGCTGAAGGTAGTTTTCCATCACTGCATCCCGTTGTATTGATTTCTGCTTAGAAACATTAGCTGTGGGGCAAAAAGCCCTTGCTGATTGCGATTGTATTGGGTTTCTGCTGAGTTCTTCCTCCAGTCTCACATTCTTTAAAGGGTCAGAGTCTCCACTGGGATCAGGCCTCAAAGTGACACTGGAGATGTGCCACATTACACCACCTGTGGATCTGGCAGGTGGTGTAGCAGTACACTGTATCTCAACAGTGTGCAGAGACTTGTCTCTGGTTTTCTCTCCAGACGAGCCTCTTTATGGCTACATTATAGCAGTAGATATTGTAGCAATGCTGTGGCTCTGCTATGGTGGTGCAAGGGTTAAAAGGGGTCCAGAGAGTGGTGGCCAATTGGCTGTTAGGAACAGGGAGCCAATTAGAGGGCAGGCTCCCAGTATAAAAGGGAACAGCATGGCTCACAGTTCAGTCTGCCTTTGGGACTGGAGGGAAAAGGTCCTCTTCCGAGCTGGCTGACTGCATTAGCTAGCACCCTGGAGACTTCTGAGTGCAGCCCTTGAGAGGATAGCTAGATATGGAGCCCTTCCACTTGGTGTTGATGGCAATGACAAAAGATGAATAAAAAATATGTAGGCACCTTTTTTGTAATCTAACACAATGACTCAAGCCCACAGCCAGAGACTCACTTTGATCTCAGCTCTGGGAAGATAAGGTAACACCCCTGGTCACCCAAAGCAGGGAGTTCTTCCTCAGCACAAGCATTCCAGTCTAGAAGAGGAGCCTTTTACTGTACAGAAAAGGAAGACAGACCAAAAATAAACACGCAAACCTCAGTAGCAATCTTTGTGAAAGCAAGAACCCTAAAGTAATCCACAAGTTTATTTCTTATGGTCCATCTCTGAAAAGCTACTCAGGCCAGTCCGCCTTGTGGCTAGATCAAAGAAGATTAGGTTTGAGAGAAAACTCAGGAAGTCAACTAATTCGATCCTCTGCTCAAAGCAGGACCATGGCTCATGATATCAAAGGCTTTATTGATGGATAAAATGATGGTAGGCACTTTACCTGAGTACATTCCTGGTGGAGGCTGTCAGCCATTGCTAACATCACTGCCTTTCCAGTAAACCCAGACTGGATCATTAGGATGAACTATAAGATCAAGACACCTTTGGAATTTTGCATGGCAACCTCATCAATATCCTTCCCCGCCAAATCAAAGGGTTGTCAGATACTGGGGGACAACTGATGATGAAGTTAATTGTGCAGAGAAGTCTGAAAAGTTGTTTGATACCCAGCCTAAGGCTGTCCATCGGGTCAGAGCATTCAAACAAGTCCACCACTCTAGTTTCACCCTGGAGTAGGGTGTTGATAAATGCTAACCTGGACTGGCGATTTTGTATTCTTGTCAAACACCTCCATGATTAGCGTTCCCAGATTAATAGATCCTTCCCTGCTTTGCAACAGATCAATACACTCCACTTGCTTTTTGGGCCCTGTTCCCTGATAGCACAGCTATTAGTAATCAGACCTGGAAATATAATGCACAAGGTGCAGTTTCCATATGGAAATGAGTTTCCCAAGGAGAGAAGTGGCCATTCAGCTAATACCCTGGCTGGCTTGGCACGTACTTCTGGATAGATGGGCTCTGCCCTGCTGGCTCTGAACCTGTCTAGTTCAATGAATAATTCATTAACCCCACTCAGCTACTGGTCTAATTTAAAAAGTTTCTCTTTGGGACTAGACCGACTGTTGTTGAATATCTGAATGTGTTGAATTTTTTGTTTCTTCTTTAATTTGGAGGCTTCTTAACTATTCATGAAAGCTAAAGCATTAATAACACCGGCCAGCACTAAGGTTGGTAAGTGCTAAGCAAGCACAATATTTTCACTGCTCCTTGATCTCATTTATACCTTGACTCAGCTCCTAAGTTCGATCACTGCAGGGACAGACTCTAGTTATCGGTGCCATTCCTTTCAGTGGCATGAGCCATAGGAACATCAGGCAATGAAGCCTAGAGCCCTGCAAATCCGTGGATAACCGCATCCGTGGATACAACACGGATATAAGCAGACCATTTCTTGTGGATGCAGATGGGATATGGATCCACATATTTGTATCTGTGCAGGGCGCTAATGAAGCCCCACTGCAGCCTCTGAGGCACTTGACTTGAGGCTGTCCATGGCGCTATGTAGGACTTTTTACAAGGTCAGTGTAGTTCATAAGCTTGCTGCACCACCTGATCCCAGGAGCAGTGAGTGGTGTGCTACTCTGTGGTTTACTGAGACCTGTGGTAGACTCACAAGCTGTCACTTTAAGTTGCAGGGTTGGGGGGGAGCAGGGAGTTTCCTGGTCCAAATCAGTGTCATTTTAGAAAGAGACAGCTTAAAGCACGATTGGATGATTGTGCCTTAGGGAGCAGCCTGTTTTTAGTCTCTCAGCTTTTGGGTGCTTGTGGCTTAGTGTTCTGACTTCTAAGAAATAAAGTAGCATGTCATTGCAGCCTTCCAGCAAGAGTAATTACATCTTGATCTAATATGTCAGTGCGTATGCTGTGAACATCACCTGCTCATGATATTGGTGTTTCCAGCAAAGCAGAGAGTGTGCCACAAAGGGACATGGTAGTTCCAAGGGCAAAGTCCCTCCACAAATGAGAATGGGGCCCATGCTCAAGCTAAGCAGAGCAGCGCAGGAAGCGCTTCTTGTGGTGTATTACCTTCTGGTGGGACCTCAGTGTAACTGCAGGACAAGTCCCAGGGAACTAAGAACAGGGCTAAGGAGAGTCATGAGGCTTCTCAGCAGCTCAGAGCTCCGTGCATGAGACTGTGAGTCTGTCCCTATGCCAGAGGGGCTGGGAAGTGCAGCTTTCCAACTTTAGATTTCTTGGAGAGCGCATGACCCTTCCCTCCATTTCACAAAGTCAGATGGTGGGGGGAGACCAAGTGGGGACAGAAAAGCTGTGTCACTGGGTGGTGCTGTTGCATCTGTGCAATGAGTGGCAATGATGTGGTGCTCTCATATTCTGCTGCAAGGAAAAGTCAGTGCAGTGCAGTTATTTAGGCCTCTGATATGCAAACTGGCCACCTGCCAAGAGAGACCATGGTCCGGTGGGGAGGGAACTGAACTGGGACTCAGAAGATATGCCTTGTATTCTTGCCTATCCACTGCATTGCTGTGTGTGTTGGACATGTAACTTCTCTGTGCTGCTGGTTCCCCACCCAATCCTTCCCCTGTGTGGAGATTTACATCATAAGCGCGTGGGGCAGGACGTGGGACACTTGAGGTCTCCTGGCATGACTGCAATACAGATGATCATCTTGGCTATATAACACTTCGGCGGTTCACTCAGACCAAGAAGGGGTTCTGTCAATGCTGCCCTGTAACCCTGGGTGCCTCTGGGCTGTGCAGCTTTGGCGCACAGCCCCAACAATAGTAGCCAATCTCAGAACAGCGGTTGCACCGTGGCTTCTGCCAACCTGGCTACTCCTGGGAGGGTGACCAGTCCCAAGTCTCCCCAAAGCCATCTCCACTTCAGTGTCCAGTGCCTCTAACTGGTAACATCAAATTTACTTGCCTCCAAAGAGTCAAGGGCTTGTTGGCTCTGCTGGGTTCTCCAAGCTACTGTAATATCCAACGCATGGATGGTTTGTAGTAAAACTAAGAGTAAGATTGTTAATAATCTAGATGAGTTCAAGCAAGTGTAATAGGGACACAAAGGGGTTACTCACAGAGCAATATGAACACACTTAGTAGTGTCTAAAAGTTGCTACCTGTAAGATGTTGCTTTGCTTAGCATTGTTTTTTAGCAGGAGGTGCAGAAATGGTGGCTTCCCTGGTGCAAAATGGTGACTTGTTTGTTCTCTCAGTTGACAAATCCCCCAAAGTCTTTCAGCAGTTCCATACATCCCCAAAATATACCCTTAACTTGTCTGGGCCAGCTCAGCTCTTTGGATCCATCAAGGAGCCCCCTGCCAGGTTAATAGTGCAGTCTCTTGTGGTTTGTAATGCAAATTACTTTCCTGCAATCTGAATGCAAATGAATAACTCTTTGTCCCAGTCTCTGGTCATGCCTGGCTTGATTTGCAACAGTCACAAAGGTATTTGCCTTTCTCCTTTGTCTGGGAGAAAAAAAACTTATTTTGCACCTTGGCCTTTTTGCAGACTCTAAACCACAACACTGGAGCAGACCCATTGTTGTCAAATACATTGCCCAGCGATATCAATGGTCAATGTGTTAGTTTTCAAATGACAGATGACAAGCCAACTTTTAAATAAATATGACACTGTTGTGTATTGATCTGAGCAGGTCTGTGGGATTACGTATTAAGAAACCCTTTGTCATTTAGCATTTGCCAGCCTGTGACAGGTTCAGCACCATGACTGTACATTTATACAGATGTGGCCAGCCAGAAAAACATCTGTTCTTGTTTCTGTTTGGGACTCTTTCCAAGCACATTTGGGCAGCAAGGAGCCGTCTTATGTTTCTGATCTTCTCAACAGAAAATATCTTCAGGATATAGACTGTCGTCATGGCATAACGCCTCTCCTACTGATGCGTCACAGAGGTGATGCTAATTTTCTAAGCAGGAAACATGGGTCATGTGGTGCAGTTTCTGCACTAATACTAAATGATTGATGCTGCAGATTGAGCCATTTGATTGGATGGACAGTGCTGGTGGTAGAGACACCTGCTGCAAACCTGGATGAGCCTGCTCCAGCCCTACTGACTGACGATGCATGAGCAGTCTCTTGTCTAAGCTCAACCTCCCTTTGTCTGCAAAGCAATGGTTCATCTCACAGTGACCAGTCAAGGCATGACTTACCAAGCTGCAGGTCTTTGCTGGTAGGTCACTGTCTTGGTGGGGTCCAAAGTAGCAGTGCTTTGGCTTTCCAGCCAAGGCACTCTTCAGTCCTATATGTCCTGGGGTGTTCAGAACCAAAGAAAATCAGGAACACAAAACCCAGAATTCAAAACAGGGTCATCTGGCAAATCTTTGGTGGGACCCTGCCTTTTTATTCAGAGTTTGTCTTCTAATGGGCTATGCTTCCATTGATTATTTGGCTGTCCCTTCTGGCAGGACCTTGTCCAACTGGCAAACAGATAAATGCAACCATGGCTTGTCTGCACTGGCATTTTACCTTGAGAAAGCTACCCCATGTAAAAACACCTCTCTTTTTTGCTGTGAAGCTGCAAGTGCCTCAACTCAGAGCCCAGGTGTGTGGGCAGCTGGCACAATGCAGATGCCCAAGAGAGGCAGCTCGATGGGGGAGTAGGAGTCATGAATGGCAGGTGAGTTCTTATTGAACCCAGACTGTGATGAACATGTGACAGCAAGCTCTGGGATGTAGGACAGGCAGGCAGGAGACACAGTCACAGGCCCAGGTATGTAATTAAAAGGTCAACCTGCATCTGTGAAAGGCAGGGATTTAAAAAAAAAAATCCGTTTTGTGCAGTGACTCCTGGAATGCAACATCCAGCAATGGACCCCAGTGCCTTAGCACCTCTTCGAGTAAGAAGATGAGAATCATAGACTTGCAAGATGGGACAGGACCTCATGGGGACACCTAATCCAGTCCCTTGCACTTAAGACAGGTTGTTACCTAGACCAAATCTGAAGGGTGTTTGTTTAACCTGCTCCTAAAATTTCCACTGATGGATTCTGTAGTGTGAGCTGCTTAGAATGTAGGGGTGTAGGACAATAAGAGGGTGCACAATGCTGGGGCAGTGGGAGGTTTGGGTGCCCTGTATTGGGGGGGTCAGTAGGTTTGGGTTCCCTGTCCTGAGGCATGCAGCAATGTGGAGGCTCCAGGTAGGCTGCCTGGGGAGGCTGCAGTGGCTGAGTCAGACCTCTGGGGTTCTCACAATAATCCTAGAAGCTGCTCCAGAATGGTCCCGTGTGGCCATCTCTCCTTTTCTCTGGGGCTCTTGTTCTGCACCATGCCCCCTACTGATGCAGCATAGGTTCTGCCCTCTACCTCTAACACTATATCTGACCCTGATGCTGTAGCAGTTTCATCACCACCTCTGCGGCTCTTCCTGTTCTGTCCTGCTGATGTGCGCAGAGACAGACTCAGAAGACTCTAAGGTCAGGAGGGACCAGTATGGTCATCTAGTCTGACCTCCTTCACAATGCAGGTCACAGAACCTCACCCACCTACTCTTTTATAATAGACCTCTAATCTTTGCCTGAGTCACTGAAGTCCTCAAATCATGGTGTAAAGCCTTTATGCTACAGAGAATCCACCAGCAAGTGAGCCATGCCCCATGCCAATCAGGTAATCCCTAAGCATGTGGGCAAGCCCCACCAGCCAGACTCCCAAGACCAAATTTTCTGTAATAACTCAGAACCCGCTACATCAAACGTCCCATCTCAGGCCATTGGTATATTTTCCCACCAGTAGTCAAAGATCAGTCAGTTGCCAAACTAGGCTGTCCCATCATACCATCCAGATCATGAGTTTGTGAAGCTCAATCTTGAAGCTCCCTTCTTGGCTTGAGGCAGATGCTGCCATATCTGAAGTTAAAAACACTTCTCTGACCCCCATGGGAGTGCACCCACTCTCTTTTTAATCCTCTTTTGGTCCCAGATTCTTCAGTCATCCATCGGAGGTGTAATCACACTCCTCAGCCAGATGGTGACCTGGCTCCTGCATTGGCACAAGTTCGAACAGATGGAGGCTGCCTCCCCATCACCTCCCTCTCACACCCTGTCTAAGAAGGGATGTAGAGCTCTGCACTCAGAGGGAGACATCATCAGCCAAGAGTCACTCCTCCAGCCAATTCAGACCAGCAAAAGGGAGCTACAGAGGTAGTTCTGTAGAATCCTGTTCAATAGAGGATGCAGTGGAGTCTTAATGAACCTGGGCATGAACTGCTGGAACGTCACAGGTATGTCAGCTCCTGATTTCTGACTGGGCCAGAGAAGTGGTTGGTCTCCAAAGAATCCATCCCTCATTCTGCACAGAGCCTAGTGCATGTTGGGCCAGGCCTTGAGAGTGCTGTATGAATACCCATGTGGTGCAGAGCCATCTGAGGGGTTGTGCACCTCGCACTCAGGTCTCAGAGCTTTGAGGTGAACGAGCCCCATGTCCTGAGGCATTGTCAGCTTGATCTTCTAAGATGCCAGCCCTGAGCCAACAAAACACTTAAGCACGTGCTTCATGTTAGGCACTGGAATAATCTACTTGACTTCAGTGGGATTACACACAAATGTAACATTTTGCTGGATCAGGGACGGAGCGTCCATCACCTTGCAGGAAGGTGAGTTTTTGTCTGTAATCCTCAGAGCCTTCGCCCCCCCCCCCCCCCCCCACACACACACTTCTGATGCACTTCCCGGTCCCTACACAGCAGCTGTGCTGGCTGGAGCATACAGCTCATAATTATGCGGCTCTAGCAAAGTGCTCAAAGAAGCTCCCGAGCCCGTGCTCTTGTCCCCACCCCAGTTCATCATTTTGGCAGAAGAGGGGATTTGTATTTTGTTTTGTGTATTATTTTGGCATCCAAATGAGTTAGCCAGCAAAACTGCTGAGGGGAAAATCTATAATCAATTTTCAAGGAGATAGGCTGGACTGAGAAGAGCCCCAGGGTGGACTCGTTACCACCGCAGGGTGAATAGAGCTAGCTCTGAGTGGCAGCAAGCCCACATCTGGCTGGCAGTTCTTTTGCTCTGCATGTTTTTATATACCTGGTCTGGTGCAACTGTGTCAGGAAACGGTGTGATTTTTTTTTTTTTTAAACCAAAGTAGTGATGCCAGTACAACGCATAGTGTGGGTAAGGTTGTGGTGCATCTTATGCTGATGTAGTTCATTCCCCTTCAGTTGCTGTTGTTAGTTATGGCTGGATCTAGGCTTAAAAGTTAGGTCAACACAGCTATGTTGGTCAAGGATGTGAATCAACACATGCATGTTTTGATGTAGCTATGCCATCCTAACTCCCAAGTGTACACATCAGTGCTAGAAGGCTTCTGTGGATGTCCCTGCTCCTTTTGGAGGAGGAATCAAGGTAGATGGCTCTGCTGGTCTTTCCGGATGGCAGCTCTGCTAATCGCCTGCCAACACCCTTGCTTGTATCAATAGCACTAGAGGATCTTTCATGAACACAAATGGCTTTTGCTTGCTCATAACTTCAGCAATCCAGTCCTCCCTTTAGAGGGCATTCATTCAGCATCTGCGATTTCCCAGTCCAGAGTGATCAGCCTGACTGTGTCTAACCTTTGTGCCAAACAGATGGCCCAGAGGGAACCATTCAAATTATTTCCCCTTCAGAGCTGCCTCTGTTGGTCTGTGGGGCATTTCTCTTTCCCTTGCACAAATTAGCAATTCATCAGGTATGATCCAGAAGATACAGGATGGACTAAGCCAGAGATTGCATGAGCTAGGACATTTAAATATTGCCCTCTGAGACAAAGTCATTGCATTCTTTGTAACACTGCAGTGTTTGCACTGTCCTGTCACGCTGGCCTGCTCTGCACAAACCTGGGCACATCATCTTCACTAGCGCACCAGCCACGTCTGCCGCCTGTTGAACTGCACCTAGGGACAGCAATGGTGGGAGATTTTAATGAAAAGCTCACCGCAGACAATTCTTCAGAAAGATTAATTACTTGTAGCTCCTGCTGTTTGTCTGCAGCAGCGGCTTAAAGCTGTCATGAGTGACTCTGCCATGCTCAGTTCTCAAGCAGAAGCGGATCTCCAGCGGCTGTTATAAAGCACCACAGCTCTGAGTGGTGGCTTTGATTCAACAAGATGCATAAGCACATGCCTAGTTTTACTCACGTAAGTGGGTCTAGTGGAGTCAATGGATCTACTCCTATCCTTAAAGCAGGGCAGATACTGTAGTGCCTTGCTGAGTCTGGATCTAAACTAGCCATTGTAGGGCTCTCACATCACTTTTTCAGTCTCACTTTTTTATGGGCTTCCTTCAGCATCCTTCAGGTGAGCTCCTTTCCTTTAAGGAAGGCTCCTACTATTCAAAGTCATGCTTTTGGAACCTGTTCTAGTATTCAGTAGGGCTTTATCTAGACTTGCAGTGCTACAGATTGCACAGCAGGGGCAGATATTACTCCTCACAGTTCCTAAATGCCCCCACCCCAAATGCTATGCTAGAGGGACACAGGCTCAGGGCATGCTAAAACAGGAACAGACCCTGCCTTTTGTGATGACACACTGCTCCGCACCCCATCCTTACTGCCCCACAAAGAAGACCTGAAATCTGCCTGAATGGGGTAACAGTGAGTTTTAGGGGAGCTCAGCTCAGGTTTCAGAATCCCACACATACTCTTTGCTGACCATCGTGGCCCTGAAGTCCACATGGGCAGGACCACTGAGAACTGTCGTTACACTGATGGTTAACCCCTTCTGTGCTACTGAGTCACCCCCAGATCTCGGGGTAGTTGGCATGAAAGCATCTTCCACCCCCTCCAGATCTTTCAGTGTCACTGCCTCATGGGTGGATTTCCAGTGGGACCCTTTCCAGGACCTCCCATTCTGGGACCCAGAGTCACTGTTTGTGTTTCCTTTGGGACTCTGGTTAGAGCATGGAGACACAGCTATAACAAACACGAGGTAGGCTTAGGTGTACAAAGGGCCAACGCTACACTATCTTGTTAGCTGCTTGTATAAGCAAATGAGCCTGGTTCTGTAAAACATCAGGCTGGCTGTGGCAGGTGCAGTTAGACGTGAATGCCATGAGACAAAGCATGAAACCTGTGTGAAGTGTAAAATTTAGCATGAGCAATAAGCCTAGTTCCCTCTTTTTTCACCCATGCTTTCCCATTCAAACCTCAGGTGATGTCAATTTGCTGTCACTGGATCCAAGACCAAGGATTTCATATTAATTAATTCATGCAAAAGCCTTGTCTGAGCTCTCTACCTCTCTGCCATCTAGCACAGTGGTCTTCAAACTTTTTTTCTTGGCACCCAGCTGAAAAAAAATCATTTAGGCCTGTGACCGAACAATTACAGCTTTGAGCAATGCAATCCAGCCTTTTGGTGGTGGCAGCAAGTGGGTGCTGCGACCCAGTGCCTGAACGGCCACAATCCAGTACTGGGTCCCGACTCTAAGTTTGAAAACCACTTCTCTAGCATGATCTGCAGGTTCTCAGAATGCATGTCATTCTGGTTGTACACAGGGTTGGTGGGATCATCCCAAACTGATCATGATGTTACTGTCTACAGTGCATGCATAGGCAGTGAGAAGCTGGGTGCTAAAGGTTAACGAAGGAGTAATAAAGACACAGGTTGACTGATGATTGAAGGCTCTCTGCATGGAGTAACTGAAGCTGCAGATAAATTTTTGATGGATCCCCTGAGAGAAGGGAAGGGAGCTCATGAATAGCAATTTGTAGGGCACCATTAAAGTGATGCAGTGCTAGTCACTTATTTCATGTTGTCTTTTGCCCCCAGTTTTTGGCATAAAGTGAAAGGCATTGCAGGGGGGTCTCTCCATTGACAGCCATGACCCTCCTGATTGCTGCTCCACTGAAGTGGTTCATTCTGCCTCCAAATCAATATGACTCCTTTTTGGTTGGCTTCTCTTTCTGTGCCCCCCAGATCATCATGGTTCTGGGGACTCCACCTGGCAGTGTCAGAGTAAGAGGGATGGTACTGAAGCAGGGTTGTCTCCATATTGAGTGGTCTTAAATTCTTGCAAGGGATTTGACAAACAGGGTCCAGACACCCCAGAGAGAGAACAGAAGGTACGAGCCCCAAAGAACAAGCAATTGAATCAACTGACTGTACACAATATTGCTGTGCTATAGAAGTGTATTGAGTAAAGTCATTGATGAAAACCGATGACCCACTGGTGCTTAATGTCCCAGACAAATGTCCATATTAATGCTCTCTGAGGAATTATGGATGCTCCCTTATATCAGACTTGGCACAGGGAGAACAGGAAGGGACTGAGTAGCAGGACTGGCTCTGCTGTGAGGCAAGAGACAGACATGGCTTCAGGTGACAGTTCTTAGGGGGGCCTAGCCCCCCTGAAGATCACGATGACTCCCACCTCTTCAACTCTTTCCTAGCAGCTCAGGCACTATTAGTCAACCTGCAGCTTAAGTCATGTAGGCAGAGTGCACTTTAAATCCTTCTGCAGGCAGATGCTGGAGGTTTATGCACTTTGGAAAACTATTTTCAACTTCCATGAATGAGGTGGGGGGGTGCCAAATCAAAATTTGGCTTGGGGCACCACAACCTCTTGAGCTGGCCCTGCTCAGCATAGAATCATAGGGTTGGAAGGGACCCCACGAGGTCATCTAGTCCAACCCCCTGCCAAAAAAAGCAGGACCACTCCCATTAGATCATCCCAATCAGGGTTTTGTCCAGCTGGGCCTTGAACAGCTCCAGAGATGGAGATTCCACCACCTCCCTAGGCAGCTTATTCCAATGCTTCACCACTCGCCTAGTAAGGAAGTTTCTCCTAATATCCAGCCTGGACCGCCCCAGCTGTAACTTGAAACCATTGCTTCTCGTTCTGCCCTCTGTTACTACCGAGAACAGTCGAGCTCCATCCTCCTTGGAGCAACGCTTCAAGTAGTTGAAGGTTGCTATCAAATCCCCCCTCAGTCTTCTCTTCTGCAGGCTAAATAAGCCTAGCTCCTTCAGTCTTTCTTCATAGGGCTTGTGCTCCAGCCCTTTGATCATTTTGGTTGCCCTCCTCTGGACTCTCTCTAATTTGTCCATGTCCTTTTTGTAGCGGGGAGCCCGAAACTGGACACAGTATTCCAGATGTGGCCTCACTAGTGCAGAATAGAGGGGAGTGATCGCATCCCTTGATCTGCTGGCAACACTTCTTCTGATGCAGCCCAGTATGCCATTGGCCTTTCTGGCAGCAAGCGCACACTGCTGACTCATATCCAGCTTCCCATCCACCATGACCCCCAGGTCCTTTTCTTCAGTGCTGCTATTTAGCTGATCACTCCCCAGCCTGTAGCAGTACATGGGGTTTTTTTGTCCCAAGTGCAGGATTTTACACTTATCCTTGTTGAACCTCATGAGATTCCTCTTGGCCCACTGCTCCAATTTGTCTAGGTCTCCCTGAATCCTGTCCCTGCCCTCCAGGGTGTCTACCGTTCCCCCCAGTTTGGTATCATCCGCAAACTTACTAAGTGTGCAATCTATCCCATCATCCAGATCATTAATGAAAACATTGAACAGAACTGGCCCCAGGACCGACCCCTGGGGCACGCCACTCGTTACTGCTTGCCAACTTGACATGGAGCCATTGATTCCTACACGCTGAAACCGTTGATCTAGCCAGTTTTCTATCCACCTTACAGTCCACGCATCTAACCCATACTTCCTTAATTTGCCAATGAGAATGCTGTGGGAAACTGTATCAAAAGCCTTGCTAAAGTCAAGGTATATCACATCAACGGCTCTTCCCGTATCCACAAATCCAGTCATCTCATCATAGAAGGCGATCCACTCTTGGCATGGAGTCAATGAACTTGGGGTATAATGGGAAAGAGATGTTTGTTATCTATCCCTGAAGGACCTCGATGACCATACCTTCCAAAAAGCTGGGCCTCTGGTGTGCAAGGCTAGAGATACTGCTAACCTGATCAAAAACAGGCAGTATAAACTATGTTAAAGTGACATGTTAGTCTCTGATTCGCTTTACCTGGAATTATACCTGGCCCCTGTTCATATTTAGTACAGTATCTCTGTTCTTTCACTGATAAACTTCTTTCATTTGATGATAAGCCATTTCACTGCTCTGTATTCAACCAAACTATTCAAACAGACTGGTGCATGCTCTGTCTCTTTGGAGGCAGCAAACTTAATGACCTCTGTGCCTGTGCAGTGGTAGGGACTATTTGTTGCAGAGAGATGACTTCAGGGAACTCAAGCATTAGAGTTAACTGCAAGGCAAGGTTTGTCCAGGAAGATTCCTGAATAGCTTGCTGGCAAAGCAGACCAGTTAGTGTGTCAGGAAGTCATCACAGGTGGTGCTTGCTGAAGCTGACAGGAGAAACACAGGGGCTCACAACTTTGGGTATGCCAAGCCAGGCATCACAGTGGTGTAGCTCGGTGGTTCTCAACCTTTTGTGGGTTGCAACTTGACCCTATCGAACACATCAGCCTAGCCACTCTAGGCCAAATCCAGCCATTTCCCTGACTCTCCGTGACACACTTACTCTCTTTGTGGAGACACAATAATGTGTCCTGCCACAGTGGTTGAGAACCAAAGCACTGCAGGATTTACACACAGCTCACTGGCTGACTGAGGATCATTCTTTAAGCACTGACAAACTTAGATATGTAAGTGACTCAAAGTGGAAAAGCTGGGAACAGGGAGCAGAGGTTACAGTTGTTTATTTTCTGTTGGTTTGTTTTAGCTAAAGGCAATAGAACAAACGAAAGCGTGAAGATAAGTGAGCAGTTGAAAAGGCAGGCTGAGCAAAGAAGCAGAGGCTGAACTGCTGTGGAAGCAGTTAGAAGAGCTTGCACAAAGTGAGGCCTGTCAGCTGCTGATGAGAAACAGTCAAAAGCTAGTGGCAGGGCTGCATGGCTATTGCTGAGGTACGGTGAGGGGCCCAAGAGAAACAGAAGGGTAGAAGAGAGTTGCTAAGTAAAAAGTAGTGCATGTTGGAAAACATAATCTAATGCACATACAAAACATTGGGGTGTAAATTAGTTGTTCCCAGTTACAAAAGAGATCTTGGAGTCATGATGATAGTTCTCTGAACAGGTCCACTCAACATGCAAAGGCAGTTTTAAAAGGCTAACCATGGTAGGAATCAGCAGGAAAGTGAAAGAATGTAAGTCAGAAAACATTGTAAAGCCACTACATAAATCCATGTCTTGCCCACACCTGGAATACTGTGTGCAGTTTGTCACCCCCATCCCTAACAAGAGATATTAGACTTGGAAAAAGTGCAGAGAAGGGCAACAAAAATGATTAGGGGTATGGAACAGTTTCAATATGAGGAGAAATTAAAAAGAGGGGGCTGCTCAGTTTAGAAAAGAGACAAAAGGAGTCTATGACTGAGGCCTATGAAATCATGAATAATGTGAAGAAAGTGAATGGGCAAGTGTTATTTAGCCTTCACATAACACAAGAACTAGGCATCTTTGGATGAATTTAGGCAGCAGGTTTAAAACAAAAATAGGGAAATACTTCTTCACACAAAGTGCAATCAACTAGTTGCCTTGAGATGTTGGGGAGGGAGGCCAAAAGTTTGATTGGGTTCAGAGAAGAACTGGGAGTTTGTGGAGGACAGCTCATCAACAACTCGTAGTCAAGATGATCGGGGATGCAATCCCATGTTCCATGTGTGTCTAAACTTCCAGAGGCTGTCCCTGGATAACAGGGGATGGATCACTTGCTAATTGGCCTGTTCTGTTCCTTCCCTCTGAACCATCTGCCATGAAATTGGGCTAGATAGACCATTGATTTGACCCTGTATGGCCCTTCTCAGAGCTTCTGAGACACATTTTAGTTATCTATTGCTCAGAAAACCTTCAGTAAGGCACCTTCAGAGCCTATGAAAATTGGCACCCCTAGTCTAATGGACTAGGGCTGTTGCTGACATGAAGTTAAAAAAACTGCTTAGGCAAACATTATAATTTGCTAAAATTTAGTCACTAGAAAGTCCCATTTGTTTGTTTGAGTTGTCACCATGATGGTCTTTTAGTCATACTCAGGGTCGCTTCCATCTCTGTTCTTTTTCAATTAACTTTCAAATGGAGGAGGGTCCCTTTCTCGGCATAACAAGAGAGTGCAGCAAGTCTGGATTGATCAGCATCGCAGAGTTGTGTGATGGGACAGTGATGCTGCAGATTAGAACAGAGTGCCACTGATGCCCCCGCATGGCAGCCTACAGGTGGGCTGTCGCTGGGGGGGGGGGGGTGAGGGTCCTGGGGCCAGAGGGCACTCTTGCCCCAGCCCAGCTCCAGCAAGTCTGCCCCCAGGGAGCAGGGCTGGCTGGTGTGTGGTGCAGCCCTTTTGGCCAAGGCTGCAGCCCCTCTAGCCCCTGGGATAATCCAGCCCTGATGCAGTGTGGAACAGCAGGTACATGCTACAAGTTAGGAGTGAGGCGCCTCCCCAGAGCTGTTGAGGGCCGGATTCGCTGGGGGAGCTAAGAGGCAGGAGTGAGGCCCAATAGCTGAGCTGTGCATAGGCAGCTGCATAAAACCACTGCACTGGCTCTGACTTGGGTCAATTGCTTTAATTCCATCCTTTTCCAGTGCCCCAAATGGAAACAAATTGTCATTAAAATGCCCACCAACCATGGACAAGAGAAGGGTTGAGACTGAGACATTAGCTGGCCAGCATGCAAAAGAAGCTTGCTGTGCCCTGATGAGAGGGTGAATAGCTAGCACCTCTGCTTAACATGCAGAAGGTCCTGGGTTCAATTCCCAGGGGGTTGGACTTGATGATCTCATGAGGTCCCTTCCAGCCCTATGATTTGATTGAAAGGTTCCTATAGTAGCTAATAATATGTGCTGATGTTGTGCAGTGGTGCTTTTTCCTGGTAACCATCTCTTAAAAATTCATCTGCCCAAAAAGGCAGAAGGTAAAATATTCACCTTGTAGTGCCATTGATTAAATCCTGGATTCTATTGCTAGTTCTCATGCTCCGCAAAGTGAGGCTTTTGAGGAGTAAGATAACCAGGTTTGAACTGGTTCACCTCCTGCCACTTTAATACATCACCACGTGCAGCAACTGGGCCAGCATCTTCTCCTCGGCAGCTTTTCCTCCACCCAGTCTGTGGTGCCTTGGAATTCAATTAGCCGCTTGGCATGCTGGCTTGAGCATGGCTTGCTGCCTGTTCGCAGGAAGGGCTTCTCAAGCACCTGTTGGGCAGGATCATTAAGTGCCTGGAGCACTGAGCTAAATGAGTCCATCCACAGCTTGTCTCTATCATGTCAATGCTGCTCTGTGGCATGCAAGGAAGCTCTTTGGCCCACCAGGTGCCAGCTGTGCCAGGCTGTCTCTGATAGCTCACATCATGTTCTGTGCCAGCCACCACCTTCCCTGCCTAATATAAGATGATAAAGGAAGCCAGAAAAGGCAAGGAAAAAGAGAGGTAGGGGCAAGCTCGGCAGGAGCTGAGCCCCTGGCATGAACAGCTAGACCGTGAGATCCAAGCTCTCCATTCCTTGCAGTGCCCAGAAGGGAAGGCAAGAGACCAGCACACACTGTGCTGGTGATTAAAGTGAGGGTGTCCTGCGGGCCTGTGGTGATCTGCAGGCAGAGAGCCACGCTGTAGAAATGCTGGGTTAGAGGGAGATGGCAATGTTGGCCCTGCCTGACTCTCTGCACATAGTGGACTTTGTCTATTTAGTACCCGTGCCCTAGTGCCCCAAGGACACCTCTTGCAGTGATTCACAGGGGACCCTGTCAGTGCACGCCAGCCAGGGCCATCCCCAGGGGATACGGGGCCCAGGGCCAATTGGCCTGTACAGGGCCCTGCGCCCCCCCCCCACACACTGGGGGGTACAGGCTGGCCTCGCACTCCCACCCCTCTCCTGAGCCGGTGGGCAGAGTGGGTCGGGGGGCTGGGCTCTCTTCTCCTGTCCCGCTTCTGGGCTGCCCCCCCCCCCCCCCCCGGGGGGCACCCCCAGGGGGGGGGGGGGGGGTCACAAGAGCAAAGCCTGGCCTCGGGGCTGGTCCACTTCACCCCTGGGTTTGCTGTTCCCTGCCCTGGGATGGCAGCCCGAAGCAGAGACTGGCTCTGCAGTACCACACGCCTTCCCCGCTGCCTTCAGCTCCACACCAAAGGCAGGAGGGAGGGGGTGGGGGACAGCACAGCTGTAGAGGGACATCGAGGCACAGGGAGCCATGGGGCCTAGGGCAATTGCCCCTCTTGCCCCACCTTAAGGATGGCCCTGATGCCAGCAATTGGTCACCCTGCCCTGCTTCCGCCTCCTACTCAAGGCTGAATTGCAGGCTGAAGGATGAGGCGGATGCGGTTTGTTAGGGTCCCTGCTCATCTGAATGGGGATCAGGGCATAGATCCAGCCCAGATGCTGAAGGTACAGCCCCGTGGCCCAACACTTTGTGTCCTTTACAACAGTGGATTTCAAACTAGGGGTCGGGACCCAACACTGGGTCGCAGAACATCAAGTACCAAGTTGCAGAGCCCCCTGCTGCCACCACTGAAAGACTGGAACGCAGTGCTCAAAGATGTAATTGTTGGGTTGTGGGCATAAATAAAAGACACTGGGATCTCTGCTGCCCTCTCACTGAGGCAGCCAAGGACAGCAGATGAGCCATGCCTGGCTGTACTGCATCTGTGCCTTTCCCATAGTGTCACTGTTTTGCTTTGGACACCAGCTATTTCCATTTCCTGATCAGGCCTCCCTAGTGGTATTACCAAGCTCAAGTGTGTTCATTTTGTGACCCTTGCCTGGAAATCCTGGCCCATGACACTGACACCATGCTGACTGAGTGGAGGTGCCCCACACCCATCACTTCTGCCTGGCCTCCAGATCATCTATGAACCCCTTTCCCGCCATGTGCATCCTTGAACTAGCCCTCCTCTGCATATGCAGTGGCTGGAGTTAAGTCCAAAGCTGACGGCAACGAGTTACACAGGGAATCTCACTAAAGTGGGTGACAAAATGGCAGGTGAAATTCAGTGTTGATACATGCAAAGTAATATACATCGGGAGGAAAATAGCCCAACTATACATGCAAAATGACAGCTAGTCAAACACATCCCAGGATCCCATACACTCCTTCACCTGGAGAATTCATTGAAAATCTCCCGTTTGCAAGCTACCCTGCAGTGGGGAGCCTCCTTTTCTTTCTTATCATCCCATGATGCACACCCCTCTGCTGCCCACCTGAATGCTTCCTGGCACACCTGTTTTCTTTCCCCTCTACGCACCAAGCCATACTAGAAGTCCCTGTATTTTGCTTTGACGGTCTAGATCCCCACCCCCTGCTTCTCAGAGGCACTTAGTGCACTGTCCATCAGGAAAGAGTTCGAGGCATCATCAGCTAAGCTCACACAAGGTCACAGGCCCAAAGAAAGCTGCTTGACATTCCAGTGCTGCAGTTTCTCAGCTCTCACCCTATCTCCACACCTGCAGGCCTAGCATTTTGCTGGGAATCCTCCTCCAGCCTGAGCTTCCGCAATGTAGTGAGTTTACCAGTGACCTGCTGCCTGCTGGTGTTGTTGTCAGGGTTAATTGCACCAGAAGCCCGGGGAGTTTTCAGAGGCAGTATTTTCAGGTCTCCACGGGGTGCCGGGACAGTGGAAAATCAGAACCTTTTCGCTGTCACAATAGAACAAAATCATGCTCAGGCTGGCTGCCCAGCTGCTCCCAGCGTATAGAAAAAGGAGGTGCCATGCAAGCATCATAGCAGGAGGTGCCATTGGAGGGGAAACTGGAATGATCAATTAGCTTCAGTGTGCTTTCTTTCATTAGCTTTCGTTTCAGGGCAGCAGGGCTGGTCCTGCCATAGAGGCGAGCTACGCAGTCGCCTACGGTGCCAATCATTGGGGTGCCACGGGCACTCCCCCAGGCCTGTCCTTTCATGAGGAGCAAGAGGGGCGATTGCCCCTGGCCCCACAGTTCTGTGGGCCCCCACAGCCGCACTGTCCCCCCCCCCTTCCCTCTGTCTTTGGCACGTAGCTGAAGGCAGCGGGGAAGGGGAGGTGGGAAAGCAGAGTCTGCCATCCGTGCTGGCCCTTCCTGCCCTCAGGGTGGCACAGCTGGCTCCGGGGCAAAGCGGGCCAGCCCATGAGCAAGGCTGTGCTCTCCCGCCCCCTCCCCTGGGCCAGCTGTTCCACCCTGGGGGGTGGGAAGGGCCGGCCCAGAGATGGGTGGGAGAGCAGAGCTCCACCCTCGGACTGGCCCGCGCCATACCTGGCTCAGGGGTGGGGTGGGAGTGCGGGGCCAGCCTCTGGGCTCGCCTGCACCCCCCCACCAGTGCCTGGGAGGGGCAGGGCAGAAGTACGGAAGGGGCGCGCACACAGGCCAATTGCCTTGGGCCCCATACCCCCCCCCCCCGAGGCCACCAAAATCATAGGTGTCTAGGGTGCCTGAAAACCTTGGGCTGGCCCTGTCAGGCAGGCCTTTATTGCGAATTCCATTTCTTAGTATTCCTGCTCTAAAACGGCACACGGTACCTTCTCTCGCATACACCGACAAGGTCAACACCAACACACGGACAAATCATATAACATGTGCCCGACAGACACTCTATGCAACACACAGTCAAATGTAAAAGATACGCTGCAACACTCAAATACAATCCCAGCACAGACATGGGATGTCACACAGTGCACACAAAATGTGAAACACCTGGACAAACACAAAATAGGTGCACACCAGGCTACCAAAACTGTGCATGCTCACAGCACTGCGCAATGTATACATGCACACAGTGATGGACAAAACGTACAGCAGCACACTCTGAAAACGTCACGCAACACTGGGCAAATTCAGGCCCTCACCTGCAGACAATAGCCCACAAACATACACACCCAAGAGTGGGGGAAAATACAGAGGGAGAGTAAATGTGTATCTTTTCTTGTGCCCTTTTAATGAGAAATTCATAATTTTTTATTAACATTTGGAAATGAGAAAAATGTTGACCAGCTCTGGCCCTATGTTGCCATATATAAAGGTACCCAAGGGAACATGAAAAACAAATGCATGGAACAAGACAGACAGCTTAATAACATGAGCGCACACGTACAACGCCAGTATATACAGCACTTCACGTGACAAGGGTCTGATCCAAAATGACATCAGGGTGGAGTTGACTGGCCCACATGGAACCAGGGCTGGGAGGAGAACAGTACGGAGCTAGTGAGGCCTATCCCTGAGCAAGCACAGGGCATGTTCCCAGCACTGGAAGAACAATTTAGTAGGACGCTGGGAGGCCAGAGAAGGTTGCTGGAGGCTGGACCAGTCCAGGAAGCATTAAACAAAGCAGAGACTTAGGAGTTGGACTGTTAGGAGCGGCTGCAGCTATGTGATCTGCTTTCTCCCTTTTCAGGAGCTGAACACCACAAATGTGTTCGCTTTAGCTAGACATTAAGAGAAGGAACAGGGTCTCCTAAACCAGTGGTCACACCCCAAACTGAAGCATTCTGGACCGGTAGGAAGTGACCCAGAGGAAAGACTGATTTGGGCTAACGTGATGACTGGGCCAGATGCTTTCTAGAGTGCTGGGAGGATGGACTGGGTTGTCCCAAGTCCTCCTACTTTGTTACTTCCTGTCACTGCCTCTTAAATTTTCGGTAGGGCCAGATGCTCTGGGAGTGCGTTAGGGTGGGGACGAGTACTTGGAGCACACAAGCGTAACAGGCCACAGCCAAGGCGCCCTCTGGCACAATTAGACTGGCAGAAACTAAATCCTTTTGCCAGAAACACACTCGGACTTAATTTTACACACTGTAATCCCAGGCCCTTCAGTGGGACTAATCACAACATGGAAGTGCCAGGGGACCATTTACAGCTGGGGGTCTCAAACACAAATCACCATGAGGGCTGCATGAGGACTAGCATATTAGCCTGAGGGCCGCACCACTGATACCTTTTCATACAATGATATTGCAAATATTGATAACAATACTGTTGTTGTGGGCTGCAGGACATAGCTTTAGAAGCGCGATGCAGCCCGCAGGCCATGTGTTTGAGACCCCTGATTTATAGGATGAAGTCCTAAATAGGAATCCTACCCCAGATCCTCCCTTGTAATGAAAACATTATCTCATATAGCAGACATAAACCTGCTAGTTAAAACCTGGGAAAATAAAAATGGTAGCCAGCACCCACCCATGTGTCAGGCCATGCCTTGGTCCATTGCAAAGAGAGCTTGTTGAGGGAAGTCTAGTGAGTGGAGCTATATGAATAAATGACTCTTTTTGGTGTGGTGGCCAAGCTGGAAAAGCAAAATGTTGTTGTTATAAGTCAAATGAAATGTGGTGTTTGACCCACAACATATAACTCAGTTTGAGGTTTTAAAACATTATGAAAAAAAGAAAAGGAAAGAAAGAAAGGAAGTGAAACTCCAAATAGAAGCTGGTTTGAATGCAAAAATCATGATTGTTTTCGTGTTGGTGGGTTTTGTTTTTTTTTTTTTTTTAAATGTGTTTGATCATAAGGCAATGAAATACAACAGATTCACAAAAGGCTTTGGCTGACCCAAACCTGCAGTTTTATTTATTTGTTTGTGGAACAAACCTTTTACCCACTGCTCCTGGCCAGATCCATTTCCATCTTTGTGAAATATCTGGCTAACCTGACCATGCATCCAAGGAAACAGGCTTCCTGTGGGACAATAGTTTTTCTCATCAAATGTGTTGTACATGAAGACTTAATGGCTCTGGCTGTGCAGTGCTGATGACGTGCTGTCCCTTGTGCTAATGACAGGACTTCACAAGATGCCTAGAGACATAAGGAGATGAAACTCCCTGGTCTGGCAGCTCCAGTGTGAATGAAATGTTTCGCCAATGACTTGAGACTTACATCCTCCCAGTCAGGGCCTACGACTGCAGGTAGATGCTGAATTGACAGATCCTGGCAGCAGAGAAAAAGGTGGATGGAGGACACTGGAAGGAGCGGAAAACCCAGATTTTTGCACGTGTAAATGAGTGTTTATACCCGCTGAGAATCTGGTGTTTTGATTACAGCACAGGCTCCAGGCCACCTATCCTGGCACCAGCTGGGCTCCTCTGCAGAGATGCCATGCAGCACAGAGATCCCGGACCCTGCTCTCTTGCCTGCAGCGGCTCCTTTCTGTTGTGAATGGAGGTGTGTTGGCTGGGGAAACCCTGTAAGCAAGTGGTATAGCTATTCCAAGGATTTTATTTCAGTCTGGAATGTGTGGGGGGAAGTGGGCTGTGTGATGGGGAATAATGGGGCAGGGCAAGGCAGCAAGGAACAGTTCAGGATAGGGTGTCACCCTCACCTCTAACCCCTGCACTGTGCCCTCAACATCTCTAACCCCTGCATCCTCTCTTGCACCCATCTGGGGAAATACCTGCACATGGAGAAGGGCTGATGTTTCTGCTAGTTCCCTCCTTGAATGCTGTTTCTCCACACACCGTTAGGGATTAGGTGGGAGGGATTGAGGAGCAGGGCTCCCTGCATCCAGGTCACTTTTCCCACTTGGGCAGCATAAAGGGAAGTCAGAGAGCAGCAACTCCTGATGCTCACCTCCCAGCACTGCCCAGATGAGGAAAGCGACGTGGATGTAGGGAGTCCTGACGTTGCTACTTGCTCCCCCTCCGTCACAAGGTCTCCAAGTGGGGGGTGGAGGAAAACCGGTGGGATGAGTCGTATCTGTGTATGACCACTTACCCTCTCCCCCCCATGTTCCTCTGCCAAGAGGAAGCAGTGAGGCTCACAACTTGTGCCTGGCCAGGGTCAGTGTTCACAGCTCACGACCTCCCCATAACAGCATCACACACCCCCAGTTTGAAAACCAGGGGTCAAGTCTGCTCCACACCTAGACTATGCAGAGGAACCAGGGTTGAAGAAGGTTCCTTAACATGCACTCACCCAAATGAGACTTCCAGCAACCAAAGCTCAGATAATTGTCTCCAAAAGGCTGGTTAAGGCCATTCAATTTACAGGGGTTTATTCCTAGGAGGAGCTGCTCAGATCTTGCCCCATCTGTGCCCAACCTTTGGTGATAAGCGAGAGAAATATTTTCTATGTGGCAGGTGTGCAACACATGGCGTATCCCCTGAATTGCTAGCAAATATCCAGGGGAGCTGTGATCACTCCTAATGGACCTTTGAGTTAACTGGTATTCAAAGCAGTTATTAAATCAGCGAAAACACCTGAGTGGTGGCCAGGTATCATTACTATTCCCATCTGCACTGGAGTCAGGAATCTTCCAAATGCTTATAGATAGAGAAATCAGGGAGCTGCTGCTTCTCCAATTTATGGGTGGCATTTATTGACTCACCTGCAGGAGTGGGCTTATGCCAACTCTGTTGTTGATAGTGAAGCCCAAGCAGATTTTAGGGACAAGTATCTTGGCTGGTCACAAATCTTCTCTGGATTATTTAAGGCATAAGTATGTGTAAATCTGGCACCAGTTAGTATTCAGTGCTTATAGATCTGAAAGAGGCATTCAGCATGACCAGTAATAGCATGTTCAGGGAAAAATTCAATGCTTTGGGAACAGAGGTGCATGTGTAAAGAGGTTTATAGTTGTATTATTGTACTGCGTCCATCTTACTCTGTGCTGGAGAAATGGGGAATGTCATTTTTGTAACCCTGCTCAACATTAATCATTCTTGTTCACTAACACTTGAATCACACTTTATCTCTTCAAAACACAGTACCACAGTTGTTCCCAACCTTTTCAGAAACACAGCACGCTTAATGAAACAAACAATTCTATGGCACACCCACTTTTTTCAGCTGAATTGATTGCTCATAAACATCACATTTACTTACATTTAGTATGATTATCGTCCTCCTAGTGAGGTTTGTAACATAGGGCATATAACAAGCTAAACAAGGATCAAGTGCAGTAATGTTTCAAATCCACTGAAAAAAATACATCATCTCAGTTTTGCCCTTTGGCCACCTACATTTAGAATGTTCAGGTTTAAAAATTGAAAGACGATACCTCACTTTTAATTTGATGATTAATTTTCACAAGTTTTATGAGTTGTAATTTTGGTTGGGATAGAATATTGTTTAAGATGAAACAAGGTTCGTTTACATTGATTTTCGTTACCTTGATACAAAATTTCACAGCACACTTGGACAGTTGTCGGCACACAGGTTGAAAACCACTGCAGTACAAACCTTAACTCAGTGATGACTCCCTAAGGCCACCCTTGAGTATTGTTTATCTCTGCTTTATAGATGAGGAAAGCAACATACAGAAAGGTCAAGGTCAAACAGCCAGGTGGAGTGAGCTTTCCAAGGCAGCTCCCCATCCAGTGGATGGAATGCTTTGGCAAATCAGCCCGCATTGGTTTGGTGCCTTAACCGGCACTGAGCTAGTTTGTGCTATATGCGACGATCTTGAGTCTGTGTCTACACAGAGACACAATCAGCATCATTATTCCACAGTAAATATTCTGATATAATATAGCTCTGCTGGAATAACACTCCTTTGAGGACACACTGTTCTGAAATAAAAGTGATTTTACTTCAGCCTGGATGTGTCCGGGGGGGGGGGGTCTAAAGATGGAGTAAGTTTGGTCAGGAAGTTCTGTGCCAGAGATTGTTGTGTTTGCTTAGACAAGTTTAGTTAGTCAAGGGAGCTAGGGGGTTTAGATTGATAGGAAGTTAGACTGTTTCTGTAGATACAAGAGGTAATCCACAGAGGTTGATTATAAAACAATCCCTCCTGTCTGGACCCTGATGGGAAGCTATCAACCTTGTCTGGTAAACAGGTTGACGCGGGCCAGGTAGCCAAGGGGTCACAGGAATTTGGCCACTCTCATTGGTCAAGAGCAATAATTAGTACCCAAATGAGCAGTAAACAACAACAGAGGCGGGCTAACTATATGCTGCCTATTAAGTATAATCTAATTATGTAACCTGCATATTAAAAGTAGTAATACCATGTATGGATTTTAGGCATGATGTAACTTGTTGTATTATGCATGAGCTTGTTGCATTATGTATATCGTATTTTGCATGTTAGAAAGTATGTATGCCCTGTAGCCCCTATACTGGGGGTTCTTGCTCAGAGACGCTAGCTTCTCTTTGCTTCCCTCTGCTGCAGTTCCTTTTATTATTCAGCTGAATAATAAACTTTGAACCACACCTCGTTCTCTGCCTATTGGAGTCTCAGCTGGGAACGGGTCTGCTTCATTGGGAAGGCTCTGGTGTGCCTCTTTCTGAAGCTGAGGGCCAGAGTTAGATTTTCCCCTACAGTCCATACAGGGAGCTCTTCTGGAATAGTTCATTTCACAGCAGGCATGCTGCTCAACTTCCCCTTTGTAGAAGAGGCCTCAGTGGCAACACCTGGATTGGAATTCAGGAGCCAGAGTATTTGGAAGGTTGACTACGTTGCATTCCTGATACCAGACAGAGGCACATCATCCTTTGTATGGGCAGTGTTAGTGTTTATTTAATAATGTATTAAATTATTAGTCCCCAGAAATGTCTGAATAAAACACAGGCACAACTCCTGCTCTAAAGCAGTTACAATTGATTTTATATCCTACATCTAAATCTACATTAAAATCCCTGCAGCCTTATTTTTGTATTTTACTAGGCTGGGATACTGCAGGATATGGACTTCTATGGTATTTAACAGGGTTTTTTAAATTTCTGTGTTATGCAGATTCCTCTTTGCCCATTGTTCTCTGTACAATGCCATAGCTGTGCATGGCCCTTAGCATTTATATTTGTCTACAAAGTCCCTGCCGCAAAGAGATTACAATGGATGAGGGAATTCTATGCAAACTTCTCCTGTCTGGCTCTGGTGAGGATCTGTACTGCATTATCTCTACTTAGTTTGCATACCTCAAGCTATGCACCAGAGATCTGCAGTGCAGATGAGAGATCTCTGTGTGGATTAGTTCAGAGAATAGTACCCTCTAGCTCCTCTGGGCCTGGTGGCATCTGTGGATGTATTTCTTTGTGGCCTTCAGTAATTTAGATCCTGAGATAAATTACAAGGAAGCTGTTGGCTTCTGCTTAATGAAAAAAACAACAAGGAGTTGTGTGGCACTTTAAGACTTTAAGACAGATTTATTTTTTGCATGAGCTTTCGTGGGAGAAGATCCCACTTCCTCAGATGCTTCGAAGATGGGTGAACTTACAGAAGGGAATGAAACTAAATGCAAGGGGGTGTAAAACATAGGATCAGGTCATAAAGTAACAGCAAATCAGAGAAGTTTACAGGCTCAAACCATGGGAAGCCTGAAGTCAAATTACCCTTTGTAATGGGAAAAGAACCTATAGTCTCGATTCTGCTTAATGCTCTGACTTTTAGTAACAGAGATGGGGGAGGGAGAGGACCAAATCTGATTGTGCTTCTGTGATTGTTGGACAGACTCCGTCTGCAGCTGAGATTTGCAGGCTGAGGTCAGGGAAGAACTTTGATCTGGGACTTTGTTATCGAGGCACCTTCTGGGGGTTTGTTAAGGGTGAGTTCTGTTTTGCACTAAAATCAAGGCTCCATCACTTTTGTTATGCTTGAAAAATATAGCTCTTGCTCACTGAAATGTGTTTCCAATGAGAATTTACAAGTAAAGCTATTAATAAGTATCTGAGTTAAAATTCATTTAAAACAGGGTCTTTGACAAATTTAATATCTGTTCCAGTCTTTGTTTTTAACATGAATGATTTAATAATGGAACAACATGCTCTTCAAACTTTCCATATCATTAAAATCAATTGTGATCTTGTCAGTGGGCTAATTTGAAGCACATTTGCTTGCAGTGAAGCAAAATTTCCTTTAATTGTTATGATTATATGTCAGGTCAACAGCCCAGCTCATCCTTAAGTGAGGCTTCTATGACATCAGAAGTAGCTCAAACCAATCCCTACCCTTCTTCTGAAGTGAATTTGCATGTGATGGTTCTGTTAGTTGTTGGGTGACCAATCAGCAAGTGTGAAATATCGGCATGAGGGTGAAAAATAATATGCACCTATGTAAAAAAAGCAACAAATATCAGGACTGTCCCTATAAAATTGGGACATCTGGTCACCCTAGTTGGTTGTCACCAGTCTGAGATATGAGGGTGACTGGATGTGAGCCTTCAATGCTGAATGATTTGTCCCTGTTGGCATTATTCTTTAAAGAGTCTGATTTGGACATCAGTGCTAGAAAGACTCCCATGGCACTGCTGCCTCAACTCCACTGTATTTTGAGGCAGTGCTGTGGGGAAACTGAGGCAGAGCAATAAGGGAGGACATAGAATATAAAGATATTGAAACTCAGGGCCAGGTCCCCTGCTCTCCTCTACAGCAGTCGTTCCCAACCTGGTCAGTAACAAGGCACATTTCAATAAGGCAAACAATCCTACAGCACACCCATTTTTTTCAGCTGAATTGATTGCTCATAAACGTAACATTTACTATGGTTATGGTCTTACTGGAAAGGTTTGCAACATAGTGCATACAAGCTAAAGAAGAATCAAATGCATTAATGTTTCAGATCCACTAGAAAAAAATTCATCTCATCTCAGTTTTGCTCGTTGGTCACCTGTGTTTAGAATTTTCACCTTTTAGAATTGAAAGACCAACAGTTGGCTTTTAATTTGACAATAACTTTTCATGAGTTGTAATTTTGATAGGCCACAATATTCTTTAAGAGGGAACGATGTTTTATATTGATTTTCATTGCCTTTGTACAAAATTTCATGGCACACTTCGCTAGTTCTCACGGCACACCAGTGAGCCACAGCACGCTGGTTGAAAAACAACTGCTCTGTAATATTGCACTCTAATCTAATACATTAAGGTTCCATTAAATGGTAAAATAAAGATCACCCAAAGGCTGGTGTAGTATATCTTCTCATGGTTCAAAAATCTCTGGTAGCATTCTTGCTGGACTTAATTAAAAGTGCATGCATCCAAGATTTAAAAGTAATCCCATGCTATAATAAGGCTGAATTTTGGTTGAGAGCATGTAAGTAAAAGGTAAAGCAGCTTCCCAGGATGTTGTAATTCTCCTCAAATCAAACTTGACGAGCCATCTTCCCAGTTAAGGTTACATGTAAAAGAAATCCAGACATGTTAATGGGTGAAAAGGCGCACTTTATCCAAGAGCAGTGGTTCTTAACCAGTGTGCCGGGGCACACTGGTGTGCCGCAGCAACACCCAAAGTGTTCTGTGAGCATCCCCGAGAGCTGGAGTTAAAGTTCCCTCCCTGCTCAGCCCAGCCACGTGGACTGTGCAGGGCTGGGAAAAGGCAGGGGTTAAAGTAAGGGGAAAGGCACTGGAACACAGTTCTGGGGCCCCCTATTTTTAGGCAGGCAGCCTTCTGGCCCCCCTAAAACTAGAGGAAGACACTGGAACAGGGCGTTCCAGGGGTTTCCCAAAAAATAGCAGGAGCAGCCCGAATGCAGCATTCTGGTGGCTGCACCTTAAATCCCTCCCCACCTCAGGCCCAGGCAGCAGAGAGCTGCAGGAGGCTGGGAGTGTGTGAAGCTCCCTCTGCAGGGTGGAGCAGCTTGTGTCAGGCAGCCTGCAAACAGCCCAGGTAAGGGCTTTGGGGGGGAGGGCTACTGGGGGTTGTGTGGGGCAGGTGTGTGTGTAGCAGAGGGTGTAAAGCTGGGGTTGTGGGGTGGCTCTTTGGTTGCGGGTGTGTGTAGCTTGGGGGTTGGGTGTCGGGGGGGGGGGGGCTGGAGGCCTAGCTCTGGCCCCTGCAGTGATGGGAGGGTCCATCACAGGCAGCAGGAGGCTGGGGGAGGGGAGGACAGGACCCACTGGGGTTGGAAGGAGCAGCAGTGGGGTGAGGATTTGCCCTGGGTGGCAGGGAGCCACTATGGAGAAGGGGGAAGTGGGTGCTGCGCCATGTTCCCCTGTCCTACCTTCCCACTCCCCAGGTTCCCCCCTGCTCCCCCACAAAGCCACTCCTGTTCTCCCTTCCTCTCACCTCTCTTGCCACCCTTGTGCTGTTCCCCACATGGCTGCCCTTGTCCTCTCTTGCCACCCCTGCCCTGCTTTGCTCACCACACTCACTCCTGCGACTGCACACAACTCCTGCCCTTCCGTGTCTTGCCACCCCTACTACCCCACATAACAGCATTTCCAAAACATTGTGCCATGGTTCATGAATATTCACACATAATTTGAGTTAATTTGAATATTCATGAGTTTTTTAATTGTGGTGTGCCTTGAGAAATTTGACAGTATCAAGGTGTGCCATGGCAGAGAAAAGGTTGGGAACCACTGTCCTAGAGCAGCATCATGGGAAGCCAACACTTGAGGAAAATACAAATCTAATCTGGGGGCCACAGATACCAATGTGGCCATTAGCAAGTGGTTGGTGCATGGCTTTATCACAGAGTAGAGTACAGGTTGTTCAAGATCACCTTCCTGCGTCACAGTGCCTCTCTGATACTGTGTTCTGGGGAGATGGAAATGTACTACCTGTAGTGTGTTACCACCCATCTCATGCTGGTTTGGATATGCTGACTGTCAGTTGGTTAAGGAGCCAAAGCGCCGCCCCCTTACCAGCGATTTCCTACCAACATGCTCCAGGAAGGAGTAAGCAAGATCACAGCATGCTCTTACCCACGTGCACGCCTTTCTTCAAGCACAAGTAGTCCCCCCCCCACCTAGTTTGTATGGGCATCTTTTGGCCATATTTATACTAGCGAGTTCACAGCAATACAGCTCTAGTTGTAACACCTGTGCAAGATTGCTTGTGTACAGCTCTCCCATCAACATAAAAGCAGCTTAACTAGTGTTTCCTGCCAACACAGCATGGTACACACTAACACTTATTCTGGCAAAATTTATGCTGCTCAGTGGGTGTTTTTTCACACCCTTGAGTGACAGAAGTTTTGCTGACAGAGGTGCTTGTATAGGCAATGGCCTTAGCCCTTTACCTACACTAACTCATGTAGATGTGTTGATTTGTCACAGTCTAGCCACAGTATTTAATAGCTTCTTCATAAGAAAACATCAGCTGCAGTGCGTTAAGCTGGGGTCAAGTCAACTGACATTTGCAGACACAGCAAAGGTTAAAAAGACACCTGTGAGACATATGCCCTTGATCTTGTGTTCTTTTTTCTCCAGAGCAACCTCTGAACAAATGGACTGCCTTGTTCCTCTCCTCCAGGGCCACTGTTTTACCTTGTGAGGCACTTCTAGCAAACACACAACTTCCCTCTTGAGTTATTGCATCTGCAGCTCCCAAGCACTGCAGAAAACCGCAGTGCTCCACTCTCTTCCCAGGGAGCTCTCCAGTCTGAGCCAACATGCATTTTAATCACCACCACCACGATCATCACAAACAAAACCACAGCAAATCCTGGCAGCCAGGGAGTAGTGCATTCCAGACTGCTCTATAGAGTTTTCAGTGGGGGCATCCCAAGGGAGTAAGGTCCATTGTTGTGAATGCCATTTGCTCTGGGAGTCTGGAGGGAGAGCTGGATGCAGATAAGGCTGGCTGCTGCTGGGATGTTAGCTGCTTTCTCACAGCTGAAAAAAACCTCATAAATTAGCAGCATACATATTCATGGGCCTGCATCACTAACTCAGGGCAATGCGCTGTGTCTTGTATGCATCCCCCTCCTTTGCTTGGGAAAGCCCTCTGGTAAACCTTAGCTAGGGAAGCTGGCCTGATTTGTGAAACTCCTACCCAGCATCTTCAAAACTTGGGTCATATTATCTGGCTTCCATGGGCCCCATGAGAGCTCATTCAGGAGCATGACTAGGAAGAGACATGGCACCAGGGTCTCAGATTTCCTGCACCCTTGGGACAAGGTGGAATTGCTTTGAGGACAGCTGGCTGCTGGGGACGGAGCATGGAGCTACTTGCTTGTCACATCCCCTGCAGAGCATCAGCATTTCCATCAGGAAACCTGATCAGATGCACTGGGTTTGTAGGGTAACGCTTCTTGTTGCATTTCTGAGCAGGGCACTCAGCTGGTGGCAGCAGTGACAAGAAGCAGAGAGGGTCCCTGAGTAGTCATTCCTCTAGGGCTCTCCAGTATGGCAAGCAATGTTCTGCTTTGTCCATCAGGCTGGGCCTTCCTTGTGCCATGCTGCCCTCCTTCTGAAGGGGGGACACAGCAGGAACATGTGTGGCTTGCAAGCAGTAATGTTATCCTTAGAGTTAGACCTGGTGGACAAGGGCAGGCACACATCCTGGTTCTCTGAAAATCACTGGCTTTTCTAACGCCAATGGCACCTGTTACGGGGGGGGGGGGGTAGAAATGGGGCAGCACCCTGAACTCCTGCCTTCATAGGGTAAAGGAATCAGAGATTGCTCTGGTTCTAGGGTCCAGTTCATGCTTGTCCTTGCCAGGTATCCCTTCCTGATGGCCAGGAACTCGGGGAGGGGGCCTGGAGGCCACTTCAGTCAATTTAAGGGCTATTCCCCATCTACACCAGCTTAAATTGACTTAATATGGTTGACTTAAGCGTTAAGTCGAGCTTAAGAGGTGGTGTTAGTAAGTTGACTTAAGGAAGCGCTTATGTTGACTTAATAAAAGCCCAGTGTGTCTGTAAGTTGACTTTAGCTTCCTTAAGTTGAACTAAGGCTCCAGTGTAGACGTACCACTTCAGAGCTCTGGTCGGCAACCATCTCCCATGACTGAGGAGATTCTGTTCCAGCCTAGCTGATGAGATCTGCATGAGGGGGAAGCCATGGGGCTGGCACAAGCCAGGCACTAAGGGAAATACCACGTGTCAGTCACAAAATGCCACAGGGAGGCATATTTTGAATTAATTCGGTACCTTTGAAGTTGATAGAATGATTTTGTGGTCTCTGGATGAGGAAGGAGAGCTGCATGTCAGGATTGGCGGAGGCATTGGCAGAACTGTGTGTGGGTCACAGTTCTGGGAGAGTGGAGTGAGAAGGGCAGCGACTGTGGGTCTGGGGGGAGGGATGCATCAGCATTGCTGTGGAGTGGTCCCGCAGCAGGGGTTGCTGGGGGTCAAGAATGGACTGTATTTAACAGGTCTGTAGGGCCCTAGGCTGGCCTAAGAGGAGACATTGAAGGTGATTATTGAGCTGGACAGGGGAGGTTGGTAGCACTTGCTCTACGATTGCATTTTGTCCTTGATGTTCAAGCATGTAAAATCCCCCTACCATGGCCCCTCCCACACACACTCTTTGAACAAGTGTTTGTTGCACAGCAGAGCCTTGCTAAAAAGGAACAAAGAGCAGTGCTAGGACAGGGACCTTGCCCTAAATACAGGTTACTTTAGGAATGGAAATGGCACCAAATGCACGAAGGTGCCTAATGACCTGACAGCCCTTCTGTTCCACAGCCTAGGTGGAGCAAGTGATGAACAGTTTGCTGGGCCAGCTAAGCGGATGAATAATTAAAACTGCTTCTGAGAGCTGGTGGCTGACAAGGGTGCTGGCAAGTCCCCAGACACTGAGGTGGGGTGGGGGGTGGTTTCCTTTTGCCTTCCTCTTTTAAAAATCTAAAAATAAACAAATCAAACCAAATGATGACTGCAGAGCAAAGGCAGCACGGCCTCTCAGTGCCTTTAAGAAACAGTGGAGGATTAGGATACAAAACGGTCTGGCATTATTGCTGGCATTTTACTTCCCATTTTTCTTCTAATGGGATGCAAAGGTTACCAGCACCCACTGCTGCTTTGTCTGCCTGGCACCTGTCTCCCTGCCGGCTGGCTTAATAATTGACCAAAACCTTTGATCTGTAACACCTTTGAGCTGCTGCCCAAACCACAGTCTCCAGATGGGATGCTTCCAGGAGGCATTATTGCATTTCAAGCTGATTTGGAATCGAAAGGGTTCTCTGTTCGGGAGGCTGCAAAACCAGCTGGTGAGTGAGTCTCAGAAGGTCCACAGCTTTCTTTGGACAAGCACCCCAAAATATGGATCAGCCCCTTGCTCTGACCACAACCTCACTGCACTGACCTCCATGAGTCTCCCAGACTCCCAGACTCTAAGGTCAGAAGGGACCAGTAAGTATGATTATTTAGTCTAACCTCCTGGACAATGCAGGCCTCAAAACCTTACCCACCCACTCCAGCAATAAGCCTCTAAGCTATGACTCAGTTATTTATGTCCTCAAATCATGACTTAAGGACTTTAAGATACAGAGAATTCACCAGCAGGTGAACCATGCCCCATGCTACAGAGGAAGGTGAAAAAACCCCAAAGCCCTAGCCAATCAATAGAGAAAATTCCTTCCCAACCCCAAATATGGCAATCAGTTAAACCCTGAGCATGTGGGCAAGTCTCACCAAGGCCGTAACTAGGGCAGGGCAACCAGGGCAAAGCCCCAGGTGCCGAATTTTAGAGGGAGCCACGCAGCTGGCAGTCACAGCCCCTACCTGGCCCCGAAGGCACATTCCTCCAGGTGCCAGGCTGGGGTTCAGGCTGCAGGAGTTTAAAATCTCCTGCCCCGCCCCTAGTGTCTACACTTCAGAAAGGATACTGGAAAACTTGCAAGGGTTCAGAAGAGAACTGCCGGGAACACTAAGGTCCAGAAAGCCTGACTTCTTATCTTCTGAGAGGCTTAAGAAAGTCAAATCTATTTAGGTTTTTCCGGAGAATTGAAGAGGTGACTTGATCCAGTCTGGATTGCTCTCTGTGGAGAAGAGATTTCTGGTATTAGAAGAGTCTGTCATCTGACAGAAAGAAGGCATAACACAAGTTAGCTGGAGATGAAGCTAGATAAATTCGGACTAGAAGTAAGCCACAGATGTTTAAGAGGGAGGCTAATTACCCCCTGGAACCGCTTACCCAGGATATGGTGGATCCCTCAACACTTGAAGTCTTTCCGTCAAGGCCGGACATCTTTCTAAAGACAACACTGTAGATTTGCCAGACAAGACAGGCCAGATGCTGAAGTTCCTGGATGAAGTCCTCTGGCCTGTGCTATGCCAGCGGTCCGATTAGGTGATCGGAATAGGCCCTTCTGGACTTCACTCCTATGAATCTCTTTCAGCAGGAAGTCTTCTCTTTCCGAGTGAAGTTCTGGCACAGCCCCTTTGTACTGTTCCTACAGGAGCTATAGGAAGTCATCAGCAATGGTGGGGAGAATTCCTTTGATGCTGGCTAAACTGTCCCACAGAGACCCAATTGCAAGGGCACATGTCATGGGCATATGGGGAGTCCCTACAGCATACTCTATTATCGGGGTTCTCAGCTCTTGCAGGCTGCAGAGAATTCTGTAGACAGCCCTGAGGACTGGTGCTGGGGTTGTTGCTAAATAGGAAAATTCCTGGGTGCTCTGTTTTGTGCCAGGATTGCACTGGTCCCCTGGAGCAGCCTGAATTGCTGGGGCACAAAGGACACTTCCCACTCTTCCCCTTCTTCACCTGCATCTGCAGCAACCCCAGGAGAGGCAGCAGAGAATCTCAGCCCAGATTTCCACCTATGCCTAGGTTTTTCTAAAACAAACGAGGAGTCCTGTGGCACTTAAAGACTAACAAATTTATGTATTGCATTGTTAGTCTTTAAAAGTGCCACAGGACTCCTTGTTTGTTTTGCTGAACTAGACTAACACAGTTGCCCCTTTGGAACCTGGTTTCTCTAGAACAGGGGTCTCAAACTTGCAGCCCGCAGGCCACATGCAGCCCCCAAAGTTATTTCCTGTGGCCCACAATGACACTATCATTATCAATATTTGTAATGTCATTGTATGAAAAGGTTTCAATGGTGTGGCCCTTGGGTTTATGTACTAGTCCTCATGCGGCCCTTGTGGTGATTTGAGTCTGAGACCCCTGCTCTAGAGGCCAGAAGTGGTGCAAGTTACCCCCTCCTATGGTCCCATCTTCTAATGTTAAGCAAACTTTCCTGAAACATAGGCAAATAATTTGCACTGTCACCTATTCTGATGACTTTTAAAAAATATATATTAGTATGCCTACGAGGATGGATTTGCAGGCTGAGTTCCAGGGGATGGCTTGCATCAGCTCCCTTCCCCCATCTCCTGCACCAAACAACTCCTTCATCAGCAATGCGAGACTAGGGCAGGACCTTCTAGGCTTCTTCCGGGTACCTGGCTAAACGAGATGCAGCTACACTGCAAACATTTTCCCAGCTAGTGCAATGGGACCTCATTTATCAGACACAGCATGTACTGTACTAGATGGAGCCATGCCAGTTTGAAGGCAGGCTGACCGAATATGGTCTGCTAATTGGATTTGATCAGTGGGTTGAGGGTCATCACTGCCTGGCTAAGGTCTCTCCTAATAAACCTCCAGGTACTTGCTTAGCATAGTCAGTATCAGGGCTCCCTTGCTGGTCCCTCTGCCAAGATTTAAAGCTGGCCAAACAGGTGGAAGAATTACTGTGACACAAACATTTCTTTTGGTACCTTTCATCTTGCCTGAACTTCCAAATGCAGCAGCACAGACTTCTCATGGTCACGGAAAAGTCGGTTTGCTCGTGGATGTTGCCCCGTGGTGACTACTCACAGTGAACTCTGACTGAGAGAGGGGCAGAGACAATTGGGTTTGCTGACAATGGGGGGGAGGACAGAGCGAGGGTAACTGGCTTCAGCCTTCAGCCATGTCACTGATCTTAGTTCATGGGAGCATGCTCAGTACAAGCCAAGCAGCAAACTGGGGGGGGATACGTGACCTTGGTAGACATACAGAGTCCTTCACCTCTAAGTTGTGTTTGGAACAGGGCTAGATGAGTCTTAGCTGGCAGTTGTTGCTGCATGATGGATGTTGGGCAACTTTGTGTGAAATAATCCAGTTTAGGAAGTGGGATCTTCTCCCACGAAAGCTCATGCAAAAAATAAATCTGTTAGTCTTAAAGTGCCACACAACTGCTTGTTGTTTTTTTACTGAAATAATCCAGTGGCCTCAGTCTAGTTCCTGACCAGGGTTCTTCATCATGCAATGCTGAGAACTTGGCACGAGTTGTCAGTCTTGGCAGAGTGGACAAAGCTGGCTATGGAGACTGACTGCCTATTCTGCCCCCAAAGGGAGTCACTCTGACACAGAGTCGGGATGGCTATATGGGAAACCACATGGTGCTCCTCCCTATGTGGGGCCTGTTCTGTGGCTAATAACTAACCTCCAGTCTCAGAGGGCATTATTCCTACTGCAACCACCACCATTGTCTTTCCTTAGAACCATTCAAAATGTTTCTAGGCCATGAAGTGGAGTCATTCCTCTTCAGCTGTATTTTTGGTGCTGACTTCTCATGCTTTCCTGAAGCCCTCCAGTGGGGAGAAGATCTATGATAGTGGACTGACAGGGGAAGCCAGAGCCCCTGTGTGTCCTGAGTTTTCACAAATGCAACAGATCAGTTCTGCAGCTATGAGATCAGTGGTACATCAAACATGCAAGTAATGTGACATGGATAGAACCAAGTGAGATGATTTTAGCCTCAACATGTGACTGCACATGGAGTAAAAGTGGAGTGAGGGAGAAAGTGTCATCATGTGGTTAGGCAATTGGGAGCCAGCTCTCCTGACTTCAGAATTACAATATTATCCCTTCCAACCCTATGATTCTATTCTATTCTATTCTATTCTATTCTATTCTTTGTGGGAAAGGTGCTTTTTTTGCTCACTGCCTGAGTTTCCCTCTGGGTAAAATAAGGATACTGACACCTGTCTTTGAAGAGGGTGGTTACAATTCTTGTCAAGTGCTTTGAGCTCTTCAATATGACAAAGGCAAAGGTGAATTACTATTAATGTAGGGTGTAGGACTGTGTTGGGATTGCAAGTTGTCACCCCCTGTAAGACAGGGGGAGGGCAGGTGCTGTCCACTCTAGGAGGCCCTGGAAGAAAGCATGAATTTGCTGTCCATCTGGAAAGGGCCTGGTTAAAGCAAGATGGGGTGAATTGTGCCAGAGTGCAGCTAGCTTTGTTCTCCTTGGTTTGTTTACAGTATATTATTCTGGATTTTAAGAATAAAAGTAATATTAAATTACAACCATCCAAAAAGAGCAGTAGGTGATTATTGTTACTTATCTTCTCTGTGTGTATGCTGGGATGATAACAACCATAAAGTTTGCACCTTTCAAAGCAATTCAGGCGTCCACTTACGTGCTTGAACAGTGTTCAGAGGAAGCGTTACAGGTGTCCATGTACTCAGCTTTTAGCGGCCTTTAGATTATCATTTGATATAAGACAAATAGCTCCAAATAAATTTAGTTCACTTTGGGTTAATTACCACCATTAATCACGTGCTTGTCAATTCTTTTCTAGCAAGGAGGAAAGATGGCCTGAGATGGGACTCAGGAACCCTGCGTTCAGAACCTGGCATTACCACAACCTCCCTGTGGGATGATGTTCAAAAGCACTGAGTGACTTAGGCTCTGAAGGCCCATTTTCAACAGGGAATTAGGCCCTAAGTGAGCTGGTTCAGATGTAGGCTCACAAGCCCAGATTTGTAGAGGCATTTAGGTGTTGTACCACATGGTGTTGCAAGGCCTATATGACTTAGACCTGTTCTACATTTGCCTGTGTTTTCAGCAGCAGTTGAAGGGAGATACGCAAACTACAGAAAATAACTTTCATGTCTCTCTTAACGCTTACTTGCTTCCATGTCTCCACTGCACTGAGTTGAAGGGAAATGCCCTCCCTTTAACTCAGCGCTATTCTGCTTACAGATGTAGAGTTACTGAGTTGAACTCCAGGTAGCTTGAGCAGGTCTTCACTGACTGTTCCGTCAAACCCAAAAGAGAGAACTGACAGCGGCAAATTTGTCACCATCAGTACAGACTTTACCTTAGATGGTTATGTCCCATTGTCAAAAGTTACAGAGGATCCTAAAACATTTTAGTCCCAGGCACTTACACTTCGAGGCCACAGATCCATCAATGGGGCACAGGTCAAAGCTGCTACAAACCAAGGACTGTCACTTTCTGCTTCCACAGTTTCCCCATCCATGGAATTTCTAAGCCCTGTGACTTCTGCTCTTGAGAAAAGACAAATGGGAAGAAGAGCAGCCCCTTTACTTGCTTTCTGTTCCCAGCAGTGCCAGGTCATATTCAGTGACTTGAGTGCTAGTGTTTTACTAACCTACAGGACAAGGGTATGGGGCTGTTACAGAGCGGAGCTAAGTGGCTCTGTCCATTGCCAAAGTGTCAGGCAGTGTACTCAGTGCACTTGCTATCAGATTTTATTGAGTGCCTTCTCTCTTGAATAACTCCCTGATCTTTCTATGCACCCGTTTGCTTGCGCCATCCTTTCCCAGGCTTTGCGATTTGTTCTGTGTGTCAGGGAAGGGCTCCTAGGTAGATGTTGAGATGAATCTAATAAATGTAAATGTGACCTTGATGATGCCTCTGCCTCTGGAGCCTGAAGATTTCCGATTTCAAGAGCCAAGGTCAGTCAGCAAATAGCATCATCATTACCATACAGCTGTGAACTGAGATTTGGAATTTCAGGTTTATGAGCTATGGGTCTCAGTTATGGCTCCAAAGACTTGCAATAATTATTTAACATAAAAAATGCTCACTCAGGCTGAATGGCTACATAACCTAGACACAACATCCTTTACCTAGATTTGTAGTAAGGCCCCAGTCCTGTGAGTGATTCTCAGCTATGGACATTCACTATCTTGTAAGATCATGGCCTAAGAATAGCGTTGGTAATAGCTATTAGTTTAGAAGCTATTTAATCCATTTACAGGTAAATGCATATCACATAAGTGCAGCATCTGCCGTCTTGGCCAGTGACTGACACCTTTGCCAGCACACCGAAGCAGGGACCACCAGAGGTAGCAAGAGTGATAGTTTGAATAAAGACTCTGTGGTTCAAGGCTATAACAGACCACATCCTCTGGGATCTACGCAGAGGAGGAGTTGTTACCTTCACCAAATGCATGTGGGATTGTCACTCTGTATAACAATTCTATATCAACTAGTCACATTGTGTTTAATAGTGAAACAAACAAGGAGTCCTTTGGTACTTTTAAAGACTAACAAATTTATTTACTGCATGGGCTTTTGTTGGAGAAAATCCCATTTCGTCAGTTTCTCCCATGAAAACTCATGTGATGAATAAATTTGTTAGTCTTTAAAAGTGCAAGAGGGCTCCTTGTTTGTTTTGCTGAACTAGACTAACATGATGCCCCTTTGGGACTTAATAGTGTAAGTAATTCATCATTAGAACAAGGGTCTGGTGCAGTCCATGTCACTGGCAATTTTTAAAACAAGGCAGGCTGTCTTCCTAATCTTTTTGAGTTTAAACAGGAGTCGATTCAGGGAAGTCCTGTGTCAGGCAGGATGATTGCATACAGTCAACTGTATCCAGATTAAGGGGTGGGTGGGGGGATGTACCATTTTACCAGGATAACTAAAACGGTACAGTTTTTCTATGTTGGCTTGCCCATATGAGAAAGGTGGACCAGTTCAAATTGAGGTGTGAATTTGAACTAGTTTAGTTAAAGTCCTGTGTGGACAACTTGTGTACGCTGCGCTTAGAAGTACACTGTGCTTTTGTATGCTGTGCCTTTTTTTCCCCCTAAAGTGAGGGGGGTTTTTTCCCCTGATTTAATTTAAGTTGATTGGGATCAGGTTTAATTGTAATAAAACACACCATTCTCAAACCAGTTATGAATGTCCACACAGGGGTTGCCATTGGTTTAACCAACTAGATTTAAAGCTGATTTAAAGCCTCCACTACTCACTCAGGGGGGCTCCATCCAGCTTCTGCTGCTGTCAGCAGCACAATAGCCCTTTCATTTCAACAAACTGCATTGATTTAACAATAGGTGTGACTTTTAAAACTGTTTCCAGGGCTCTGCAACTGGCATGCGGCTCTTTGGCTGCCCCCTTGCATCTCTCCAGGCTCTGGGCCCAGCCCCACCACCAGAGGACTCTGCAAGCAGCCCACACCTGGCTCTGGGCTCACCACCACCCTAGGGGAGCCTGAAGGGGGCCCACCCCTGGTTCCAGGCTACCCCCCACAAGAGGACCCTGCAGCAAGTGCCCTGTTGCAGCTCCTTCACCCCCACCAGAGGGCTACACCCATTGAGGCTCTCAAAACACTTCATTATTGACAGAATTTTTTTTAAATGGCTCTTCTTATCTTTCGGGTTGCGGAGCCCTGGTTTAACAAATGGTGCAGGTGACCAGGCCACTTTATTCTTCTTTTTCCAGTTAAATCAGGCTAATTTTGAATTGGTTTGAATTGATAAGGGCTTGTCTACACTTCAGAGCCTTTGCCAGTATAACAATGGCTGCATAGGTTCTGAGCAGAGATGCAGCAGAAGTTCCACTGGCGTTGCTATACCACCTCCCCAGGCGACATTAGCTAAACTGACAAACACTTTTGTGTCAACATAGTTGCATGCACACTGGGTGTCTTGCCAGTGCAGCTATGCTGGCTATAGAGGTTGGTATGTGACATCCCCCTGTCCCCTATAAGCTATCTGACAGAGGCCATGTCTATACTACAACAGGGGTGGACAAAATTGGTTCACAGCTAGGTGCCAACAACTTTACTTTTGGTGATCAGAGGGTGCTCCTACATTACATTTCTGCAGTGGAGCTAGGTAGCAGTCTGCTAAAACTGGTCACCACAGCAACCAGAAACATTGATTTATTGAGGCCTGCACTACAGACTTTTGCCTGTATAGCTATGGATCAAGCTTAAGCAAAACTGAGTCCCTCTTAAACTGAAAGCAGAATGTTCACAAAGGGATTAGTGCTGGTTCAATAAAACCAGTTCAAGTTTGTGTATAGACAGGGCCTTTGGATTTCTCAATGGCAGCACGTGTACTGTTGTTCCAATCCCAAAAGTGTTGCAGTTGTCAACATGGGGGTGCTATTCAGAGCAGGGCCCAAGCAATATTTTTTTGGGGCATAGTACAGACTTGTAATATGGGTCCCCAGGTAATAGGGGTTGCAGCCTGTGCTGAACCTCCCTCCCCCCCACCCCCCAGCTCTCTGGCTTGGTAGTGTATCCTTCCCTCTCCTCCCCCCAGTGTGGAGACCCCAGTTAAGAGAGATGTCTAATTTGCAGCCCAGAACACAAAAATCAAGGCTGAGGGAATCAGGCTGTATCATTTCTGTGCAAGGATCACCATTTAGCTGAATTGTTTTTATTCCCTAAAGAAAAGCAGGCAGTGTTTGTGGAGTTTTTTAAAGCAAAGAGCCAGTTGAAGTTCAGCGGAATTGCTTCTATTAATGTCACCAATCAATAAAAACAAAGACAAGCCTATGAAAAGAGAGAGAGAGGCGCCTCTGGGTGTGTTTTTAGAGCATCTCAAAATGGTCCCATGTCTCTGTCAGTCAAAGTGCATGGAGCCAGCTCTTCCCTGGAAAGCCTCTGGTCACAATCTGCAGTATTTGCTATTTAAAGAGTTGTTTGGTGTCTGTCACAGCAGAGTAGGTACCAGGCATGGTTCTCTTATTGGCACTACTGCAGGTCAGTTCTACCCTCTAAACATGAATTTGGCAGAGAGAAGATGGCATTTTCTTGGCACTTAATTTGGTCAGAGTAGCCAATGGATCCTGCCAGCAAAGATTGAGGCCTTATAGTTTGACACATACTGAGCTTGCCAGCCTTGACTACTTCCTTTCAGCCAGTCATAGAACACAGGAAATAGGGTCAATCACAATTTTCCTTTCTTTTCATTGCAAAATACAGTTTCATGAAGTTCGCAAAAACCAGTTTGGACCTGATGGAGCTTCTGTTTGAGCAAATTCAAAAGGAGCCCTTATGAGTCACTTTGTTCCAAATGGAAATTTAATTTCTATCTGAAACAGAATGTTTATGCTTAGTTTCCATTTTTAATGGGAAAACCCCCCAAATTTCTATTGAAAGTCTTTAGCCCATTGCTTCTCAGTACTGGACTTTGTTCTTATTTTGTTCTTTACAAGCTTTGGAAATAGACAGTCAGTGGGCATGTCTATATTGCCGCAGCTGTGTTGTCATTGCAGGCTTGATGCTGTTGGAGTGACTGGGATTGAACGAGATGTGGAGACTCAATCAATCCTGGAAGTGCTCTTCAGTTGATGCCATAAATCCCTCCCAAAAAAATGTAAATATTGACTGGAAGCATCTCCCATTGATGCAGCATAACAGTGACATCGTGGTAACTCAAAGTTAGTAAGTCAACGCAAGCTATACTATATATTTTGTGCTATTTCAAGTCGTCTGCCACTGGCAGTGTGGACCAGGCCAAAAACTAGGGAAAGCTGTGAGGTTTAGCATCTTGTCGGTTTCCAAAGGGATAGCCGTATTAATCTAGTCCAGCAAAAAACAAAACAAAACAAGGAGTCGTGTGGCACTTTAAGACTAACAGATTTATTTTTCTCATGAGCTTTTGTGGGAGAAGCGTCTGACGAAGTAGGATTTTCTCCCACGAAAGCTCATGAGAAAAATAAATCTGTTAGTCTTAAAGTGCCACACGACTCCTTGGGGTTTTTTTGGTGAGGTTTAGGACATTCAAGCAAGACTCCCACACACTGAGAATCTGTCAGCTGTAGCCAGAACTACCAGGAAGAAATGACATGTCCAGTGTTGCTGTGCTTAAACCTTCCACCATCACTACACAGCATCTTTTGATTTCAGACCCACATATTTTTGTTTCACAGGCAATGTCCTGATCTTGTAACTTTTTCCATTCTGAAAAGGAACTCAACAAACCATTTGAAATTTCCTGAAAAGCAAAATCTTTTAAAATTTTTCATTTGGGGTCAGTCCAATTGTTTTCTTTTGATAAAAATCAAATATTTTGTTCTGGTTTTGATTGTTTTCCACTTAAAAGAAATTATATTTCTTAAAAAGAATTTGCCTCTGAAGAGTCGTTTCAAAGTGAAAAATTATTCTGAAAATGGCTTTTCCCCCATAACTAAATTTAAGCAGAATAGTCTCTTGAGATATTTTGATGAAAAATTTCCACTCACACCCCACTCAGTGCATGGGCTTCCCACTGGATTCTCCTCATTCTAGCTTAAACTGGTACCTATCACATTTGGTTTTGGGAATATTCTTCCTTACCCTCAAGTGTAAAAAAAAAAATCAAGCAGCTAGTCGGCATATCTGTATAACATCTGAAGCCCAATGGAGTTCCAGCCTGGGCATCTGTTTTTAGCATGGTAATATGAGCCCAAATTTGTAGTCACAACTCTGAGATTTGCTGCCATGGGGTTCTTATTGCTGGGTAAATGTACCTGGAGTCTCTCTAGCCCTACATTCCCCCATCAGTGGAGACATTAGACCTGCCCTGCCTCACAGATGCTGTGAGGATAAATAAAGAAAGATGTGCAAGCTGCTCAGGCATTCTAGTAATAGATATGTTCAAGAGCTAGGATTCATGAATCTGGCACTGCAAAGAAGCAGCTCTGCTTCACTTTTGTATTTATTTTCCGTAAATGCTTTGACCTTGCCGTGACATTTCTCTGATGGCAGGAGGCTGTTACCCTGAGACATCATTCATCACCCTCCCACTATCCCTGCCTGTGAGGCTACCGTTCCCAGGCCGGGGTATGTTTCTGAGATTGTTATGGTGACACCCAAGTGCCGGTTTTGCAAGGCTCTCCCTAAAAATGGTGAAAGCTTCACTCAGCTGCAGGTTAGCAATAAAGAGGCAAGAGCCAGAGAGATACTCCTTTGAAATCTGCAATTAGCCTGGTCAAATGGCTATTTTCCCCCTCCCTGCAGAGTCAGTGCAGTAAAAGAAACATGAATGTTAAAATGACACCTGCCTCCCCAGACCTATGCATGCAAGGGTGCAGGATAGAGAGAGGAAAAAGTGTGCACACATATGGACATATCAGGCACGTATGTTATCGTTCTGTTTCTAGCCAGGGTCTGTGTTAATTATAGGTGTAGAATTTAATTCACAGATGGTGCCTAAGATGATTCCAGTTAGACATCTCTGGACTCCATCCCTTTCCCTGAGACCTACTTCTGCCCCTGCATTAGAGTCCAACTTGGCATAACATCCATATGGTTGATTTTGGAGATGCCTTAAGCATCCAGTGGAGGGGAAATGTGCAACCACTTTGACTTCCACAGCGGTAGCATAGATATGAGTAGGTCTGCAGGAATGAGTGAGGGGTAGGGCTCACAAAGCAGGAGTGGGTCTAATTTATACCATCCTGCACCTCATCAGAGCTTGACCCCCTAGACCCAGCAGATGGCACAGTGTGAGGGGGCAATTTGGGATTGGAGATTCTGCCTCCAGAGACCTGATCTCTGCTGTAGCTCCTCTTTGTAGAAATCATGCTCCAGCCTGCCTCCAAGGGCAGCCACATTTTTCACTAGAGCTGGAAGAAGACACAGATAACCAGCCCCCTCTCTGTGTTACTCAGGGACCAGCCATGGCAGGCCAGGGATACTGAAGAAAAAGGCACAAGCAGCCATGGAGCCGAATTATGTTAGGAAGGCAACCCAGGGCAGCAACAGTGAAGGATCCTGGCTAGGTTGCACAAGGAGCTGGGAACCCACATAGGGGACAGTTTCTGCTGAAAGGTGAGGAGGAGCCAGATGCCAGAGGGGAAGAACTGGAAAAAGGAAGAAATGTTGGGTCGCTGTCTTGATACTGTGGGTGTGTCTGGGACTAAGTGAGCTGACCCACTCAGTCAATCCCAGAAGTCCTCTCAGTCAACACCGTAAATCCACTCCTGTGAAAACTGTAAAGCTGTGTTTACTGACAGAGTCAAGGGAGGAAGGAGATGGACTGGTCCCCTCCCAGGGAGAGGGAGGATTGACAGTCTGGGGTGAGGGAAGAGTCCCGCTGGTGCCTGACAGGGGCAGGGATCAGGGCCTTGCTCCAACCCTGCCTGCCACAGCTGCTCCCTGTACAGTTAGTAAGGAAGTAACGGTGAGGCTGAGAATGGAGCCTTAGCAGCCCTGCTGTGGCACAGCTCAGCCTGAGCCACTGCCTCTGCACTAACATTTCAATTGCACTCATGAGTCTGGAAAATGCTCCCTGCTGTAGTGTAGACATGCCCATAGCAGCCTGCAGGCCTGGGGATGCACCATAGCACTAGCCAGAAAGGAGAAAGTTGGGGGTGGGCGGGGGGGCAAACCAATCCAACTTCTACTGAGGGAAAGGGAGGTAACTGCCGGCGCTTCCTCATAACACGTTTGTCTTTTCCTTTGGTCCACCACTTGCCTTACCTGTTTTCTCCTCCTCCCTCTCCTACCTTTCTAGCTTCTCCTCTTTCCGTCCATGCTATATCCCCTCTTTTTGCCCTTCCTCCTTTCTGCATCCATCCACAGTTCCTTTTCCTCTCCCCATTCCCTTCCTCCTTCTCTTCTAGATTTGCTCCTCTTATTTTGCTCATTCCCACCTCCCAAATGAAATTCTGTATGACCCTGCACCCTTCTGCTCTGCCTCTTGGCTCAGTATTGTTCTCTCCATAGTTACTGTGAGTTTTGCAGTCAGATCACCCATGATCCAGGCCAAGAAGGACCCCTAGTGGACTGCAACACTAGTGCAATAACAAAATACACAGTTTTGATGCCTCATTTCCTTTGGCCTTCTCTCCCCTCTGTTTAAACAAGTTGTGTGGTATGGCAGGGAGTCCTCAGCCTGTTGCAGCCTTGCTACATCTACTTTTGCATGAAATCACAGAAATGTAAAGCTGGAAGGGACTTCAAGAGGTCATCTATTCCATCCCCTTGCGCCGAGGCAAGTTTAAGTCCACCTAGACTAGACCATCCTACTTTTTGATGAAAATTGCAGTTCCATTACTTAACAGGGAAGGAGCGTGAATAATGGATGACACAGAAAAAGCTGGAGTATTCATGCCTTTCTTTCTTTCAGGCTTCAGTTCTTCAAGTGTTTTGCCTGCTTGTTGTGTTACCAAGAGCACCTTCATCAGTAGAATGAAAGGCCTTAAGGCCACTTGAAGACTAGTTGGTTGTCACTTGTTGACAATAAGCCACAGTGACAAAGTGAGTCATTATGCAGCCCCCATGCAGAGAGTTTGACTGTGCATATTCCTTAGTGAGTCTGGAACCTGTTTAGCAAAATCAAAAGGTGGTGGGGCAGGTCAAATCCTGGCAGATGAAGTTGCAATGGACAGCTTGCAATAAGGCAGGCTCTGGGGTGACTGGAAATGTCCGTGTTCTATGGGAAACCTGAACTGGCACAGAGCTTTTCCACCAATCTACCAGTAGACTATCTGTGACAAATGGGTAGTGCAGCTATGTTGTTCAGAACTGGATAGCCATAGGATAGGAGTGAGCAGGGTGCCTGTGAGGATGTGTATAGCTGAGTTCAGTTCAGTGGTGACCAGTTTGGTGTGATTTGAGCTGCATCACACAGGGCAGAGGCACAATGTTCCACTGGGGACTAGTAGGGGACAAGAGGCTATGTATGAGTGAGTATGTCCAGACTAGAGCCATAGGTCAACTTAACCTTCCTTAAGTTGACCTAAGGAGAGTTCTGTCCACACTGAGAATTTAGTAAGTTGACTTAAGCAGTTCCTTAAGTTGACTAAATAACTCCATCTCTTAAGGTTGACAGTGCTTAAGTCAATCTTATTAAGTCGACTTAAGCCAGTGTAGATGGAAAGTAGCCCTTAAGTCATCTTAATAAAGTTGACTTAAGCGTTAAGTCAACCTAGCAGCTGCCAGTGTGGATGTGGGCAGTCTACAGGAGTTTTTAGTGTAGATGCTCTAAGTCAACTTAACAAGGTTGACTTTAAGTCAACTTAAAGGTGACCTTGTTAAATCAGCTTAATGTGTAGACATACTCTGTGTGCCTGCATGCCATCTCAAAATGCTTATTTTCCTGATTAGATTTTTCCTGATCCTGACTTTTCAATTGAGGAAGTCATCTAACTCATGTTTAATGCTTGCATTGTGCAGGTGGAAAATGCTTGAAACTGTCTTGGTCACATTTGGTTGGAGGTACTAACTACTACCATAGTCTGCCATCTTAGCCATCTCCATTTTAGTTCAAGATGTCTCCAATTCAGTGAAAGAGTGCAACTGGATAGTTCAGTTTATCTGCATAGATAAACTTGTGTGACTGAAGCAGTGGAGGTTATGTTAACTGCGCTAATAAAAATATTACAAGGAGAGAACACCTTTCCTAAATGTTGTTGTTTCCTTCTTCCACACTGAAAACCTTGTAATTATTCTGATATTTCCAGGTCTGTTCACTGGGTGGAACCCCAGCAAACCACAGAATGTTATTGGGAATTAGTACATAATCAATAGATCTGAAAATAACTTTCCCTTAGTTTGTTAAATAATGACTATAATTTGACCAGCTCTATTTGTGCCTCTGACAGGTGGTTTTTTATAAAGAATGGTATCAAATAAATGTTAGGTATATTCGGACTTAGTGGTGATTAATTAATCTAATAGCATACTGAAAACCTTCTTCCTATAGCTTATGTAGATGTAGAGCAACAACTATAATTTTACATTCAGATGGCTAAGCCAAATAACTATGTCTGGGGTAGCAAAGAATATTGCTGTGATGCCTCCTTTGTATTTGTGAATCAGGCATGGAGTCATTATATGTTCCATGATGTGTTCTAGGTGACCACAGTCATACACAGGAAAGTCTTTGGTTTTCCATTTGTATAGCATGTTTCCCCTATCTACTGTGGTTCCTGTGGATGTGGTTTAGGAATGCCCATGAACTTCATGAAAGATCAAAGCCAGGGATCTTCTACAGTGAGCTCTTTTATGAGATGTTTCTTTGTAACTTCTTATAAACCCCATTCAGCTTTCCAAGCTTCATCAGGGTTGAAGTTGCACTTTTGTAGGATAAACACGTGGGCCCAAATGGGTTTACATGACTTCAGGCTGTGGTTAGCGATGGTGTTGTGGTCTTGATAGATGGTAAGGCATTTGTTTTCCATTATCCTGTGGATTCCCAAAGAGCTGTGATGTTGCAATGAATGGACTGGGGAGCAATGTGTTACAGCACCAGCAGCTGAGAAGTTGGGTCTGACTTGAGGGTTCCAGTGAAACATCACATTTCATTGTTCAGTTGGACATCAGCAAGTTGAAGATGGCTATTTCTGGTCCAAACTGGTGCACAGTACTTGGCTACAGAGTAGACAAGGCCCACTGCTGATGTTTGTAGTGCTGATGCTGTTGCCCTCCAAACTTAGTTCTTAACATTGTAGCTGGGCCCGGATTTAGGAACAAATCTTGGACCACTTGTTGAGGAGCTTGAGATTGTTTTTATTGTGTATGTAAGTTTTGTATGGATTGACCACTTGCCTGTAAGGGAACGTTATAACTGTAATGTAATCTTACAGGGGGTGATACAGTGTCAGCTGCTGTCAAACAGGGATGCCCTACTGGTTGGAGCCGTGTGCATAAAATCTTGGTGCCATGTGCATAAATCTGAGTGCCTAGTGCAAAAAGGGGTGCTGGGTGCACAACTATGGTATGTCTACACTACAGGTTTAAGTTGACTTCAGGCCCCTTAAGTCAACTTAAACAAAGCCCTGGACACACTGGGAAGGTATTAAGTTGACTTAATAACTCTCACTTGAAAAGTCAACTCAGCATTTAAGTTGACTTTATTAAGTTGACTTAAGCCAATGTGGCCCAGCAGTTGGCTTAAGTCGACTTAATTGGCCTCCTAGCTATTAGAAACATGGGGTTGGGAGCTGAGTAGAAGGCACAACACAGTTGGGAGCATTCCCAGCTGTGTGCAATACACCAACCCCCCCCCCATGTCTTTGCCCCAACCCCAGCCCTGCATGCGAGGACTACAGCCCAGGTTGCCTTCCCCAGACCTGATCCAGAGTCTTTCCCATTCTCAGCCTAACCCCTCATCTGCCCCTTTTCTCAGCCCAACCCTACATGCCCCCCGCTCTCAGCCTGACCCCACATCTCTCTTCTTCCCCTTCTTCAGCCCGACCCCGTGTCTCCCCCTTCTTCAGCCCGACCCCGAGTGTCTCCCCCTTCTTCGGCTGGACCCCAAGTGTCTCCCCTTCTCCAGCCTGACCCTTTGCTTCTCTCCCCTTCTCAGCCTGATCCTGTCTGTTTCTCCCCTTCCCTTGTGCAGCTCAGTCCTGCATGTCTCTCTCCCCTTGGCCTTCTCCAGCATGTGTCTCTCCCCTTCTCCAGAGCTACCCTGCTGGTCTCTACCCTTCCACAGCCCAATTCTGCATGTGTCTCTCCCCTTGCCCTTCTCCAGCATATCACTCTCCCCTTCTCCACCCTGACCCCCTGTGTCTCTCCCCTTGTCTTCTGCAGCCCGACCCCACATCTCCCCACCACCACCACCACCCAGCCTGACCCAAGTGTCTCCCCTTCTCAGCCTGACTCTGCCTGGCTCTCCCCTTCTCTGCCCAAACCTGTGTGTCTCCCCCCTTGCCCTTCTCAGCCAACCCTGAGTGTCTCCCCCTTCTCAAACCAACCCTGCCTGGCTCCCCCCTTGCCCTTCTCAGCCTGACCCTCTTTGTCTTCCCTTCTCAGCCTAACTGCCATGATATCATTCTAAAACAAACAAGGAGTCCAGAGGCAATATTTAAGACTAACAAATTTATTTACTGGATGAGCTTTCATGGGAGAAAATGCCACTTTGTCAGACAGTTTGAAGATGGAGGAGCTTACAGAATGGTAGGAAATAAATGCAGGGGAGTGTAAGACATAGGATCAAGTCCAACTGTAACAGCAAATCAAAGCAGTTGTTAAGATTCAAACACTGGGAAACAGCACATAGAAAGAAAGTTGCTATTTCTTTTAGATTAGATTAGATTCTTTTAGATTAGATTAGAGCTCCTCCGTTGCAGGCGGAACTAGAAAACCAGGGGTTAAAGTATAATTTGGTTGGCCCCAGAACCCTCCTAAATTGGCAGGCCCACCTTGCAGTGGTGCGGGCCCCCTCACACACCCCAGCCATTGCCCCCTGCACCAGCTACTGCTCCTGGCTCCTGTCCTGCTGCTGGTCCCCAAGCCCCCACCATGCCATGCAGTCTTCCCCTGCTGCCCCAGGCAGACCCCCCCTGTCCCCGCTGGACCAGCTCACCTGTCCCCAAACCAGGGATTTCCTTTATATCCCCCCCTGCACTCCCCAAATTTCCCAACACCCCCCAGTTGTCTGCTAGTAACAGTGTTATACCAAATTAGTGAGCACACCCTATATGCCCCTAAACCTTCCCCCACACCACCCCCAATTTCAAGTCCTGGAGAGAATACTGCCCCGACCCCCTCCCAAGGCCCCCTTACCTGGCCACCATGTCACTGGAGCAGATCCAACCTTGGCTGAGGCTGCTCTGACTGAGCATGCTCAGAGGCTCTGAGCATGCCCAGTCAGAGCAGGCATAGGCTGGTGCCTTAGTCCAGGCCACGGCAGCTCTGTGTTCTCCCAGAACTTGGGGGAACACCGTTCCAGGCCCTGCTATTTTTAGGAGCTCAGTGTTGGAGCCCCTAAAAATAGAAAAGGGAGCTGGAACACTGCATTTTGGGGCCTGCTGTTTTTAAATGGTGGACCCCAGAACACAGCATTCTGGCTCCATTTTCTATTTTTAGGGGCCCCAGAACACTGAACCCCTAAAAATAGTGGGCCCCAGAATGGTGTTCCAACGCATTCTGGCTTACTTTAAGCCCTGCAGAAAGCCACTGTGAGAACTGAGCGAGCTTTGAGAAACTCACTGTGCAATTGTCTCTCCAAGAACAGGAAGGGACTGCAGGGAGATGATGGTGAAACTTCAAGAACACAGTCTGGAATCTAGCCTGTATCAGCGGGGAGCATTATCGCTTTTTCTCTGTCTTTCCTCAGTTGTGACTGGCAACAAGTTCTGCTACAGCTGCTCTCTGCCCAGACTGCCTTGCCAGTTCCCCTTGTGCATGTGCCAAGCTGCAATGTCAAATGAGTTAGGGCTGCACTGGAGATTCACACAGGTCCATTCGTAATACATATGGGGAACTTAACATGTAAAGGAATATCAAGAACTCCTTACTGAACACCTGTGAAAGCATCCATCACCATGCATTTAGGAATCATAGCCAAGACAAGTCACCATATGCCACATGTTGTGATGTGAGTTGTGAAATGCTCTTTATAAATAGTAAGCCCTAGATTCTCCATCCCGCCATCACTTTAGCTGCTATCTTGTGTGAGGTTATTTAGTGGTTGTCTCAGAGTAATGGTTGAAAATATACTAATGATCATTCAGTCCTAAATGTAATACTCCGCACCAATCCTATGACTATTACGAAGTCAATATGACAAACAGCGGTAAACCTGTATCACCTGATCACAAGTCCCATACACTCGCAGCTGGTTACCTAGGCAGGCATACAAAAGCCACAACAAGACAGTTTTCTGATTCCAGCTAGCTGACTGTGAGAGAACGAGAACTTGTCCTGCTCCGCTGCCTCACTGGAACTTCCTTGATCTTTTATTGCATTGCTCTCCTCAAGTGACTCCTCAAGTTACTCTTCAGTTTTGAAATAACTGAGAGAAGAGGAAAAACTAGCAGACAAAAATGGAAGGCACCCAATGACTATAAATGAGCCTATCAGAAACCACAAGGGAAACTTATAAAGTCACTTTGCACAGCTCTCTAAGAAAATGGCTGCTGTAAAGTCTTCCGCAAACCTGCACCTCTTCCTGGAGATAATAGCCGTGAAAGTTTTCCCAAACTTCCTCAGTAGTAATAATAAGGAATTATTCACGCTCAGATTTGTAGCTTACAACAGCTAAATCATTACACTAGGTGGCGTAGCAGACTACTTAAGAACACAGTTCGGTGCTTCCTATGGGGCATCATAATAAAAGAGGATATGTACATTTGCTTAGAAATATTTATATCTAAAATTTAGGTCATATAAGACAAAATGTAGAACCATTAGCTCCAAAGATGACACATGACAAAGAGGCAACAAGGCGGCTGTTCATTACAGTATTGATCTTGGGGGATTCAGGAGACTTGGATTCTTAAATTGGCCACTAACTTTCTGTGTGATTTCAAGCTAGTCATGTACTCACGCTGTGCCTTGGTTTCTCCATCTATAGCATGGAAATAATGAAACCTAACTGCCTGCATAAAGTACTATTCCTGGCACTGGCCACTGATAGCGACTGGCCTATATGGATCCCTGATCCCTCCTGTCTCTTAGCCGAGATGTCAAATGGAGAATCTGATCACTGAAGATCCCATTGAATCATAGGGTATGTCTACACTGGAGGCTCTGTTAAGTCAACTTAACAAGGTTGACTTTAAGTGACCTGAAGTCACTCTTGTTGGGTATGTCGACACTTACAGTTTAGTTCGAATTAAGGAGGCTTAATCCAAACTAAATTAGTGCATGTCCACACTTGCTTTCATTAGTTTGAACTAAGGAGTTCCCTTAGTTTGAACCAAGGAAAGCCTAGTTCAAATCTATAAAAACCTCCCTTATGTTTGAATTGATGGGTAGGTCAAACTCACTAGTTCAAATTAACCCAATGTAGCTGTGTTAATTCGAATTAACCACAGCTTGATTTTTCTCTATCCAATAGCGCCCCCTGCCTGATTCGAACTTGCAAGTCCTGTGTGTGGACACGCTAGTTTGAATTAGGGTTTCTAGTGTGCCTGTGTTCATTTGAATTAACTTAATTCAAACTAATAATTATTAGTCCGAATTGCTTAGTTTGAATTCAGTTAATTCAAACTAACCTTCTATGTGTAGACATACCCGTTAAGTCCACTTAGAGAGTACACAGTGAAAACTCCTGTTGACTGCCTGCGTCCACACTGGCAAGTGCTTGGTTGATGGAGGAGTAGTATGTTTTGGGCAGCTGTCCCACACTGGATCAGAGAAGTGCCCCCTGGAGGCCAGTTAGGTCCACTTAAGGGCTTACCCCATCTACATTGGCTTAAGTCAACTTAATTCGGTCAACTTAAGCATTAAGTTGGTCTTAAGAGGTGGTGTTATTAAACTGACTTAAGGAAGTGCGTAAGCTGACTTAATAAAACCCCAGTGTGGCCTCAGGGGCTGTAGGTTGACTTAAGCTTCCTTAAGTCAACCTAAGGCTCCAGTGTAGATGTACCCATAGACACTGGAAGGGCCCATAAGAGGTCACCAAATCCAGTCCCTTGCACTCATGGCAAGACCAAGTACCCCCTTAAACCATCCCTGACAGGTATTTGGCTAACCTGCTCTTAAATACTTCCAGTGATGGAGATTCCACAGCCTGCCTCGACAACTTATTCTGGTGGTTAATCACCCTGACTGTTAGGAATTTTTTCCTACTGTCCAACCTAAACTTCCCTTGTCATAATTTAAGCCCATTGCTTCTTGTCCTAGCATTGGTGATTAAGGAGAACAATTTTTCTCCCTTCTCCTCATAACAACCTTTTAAATACTCAAAAACAGTTGTCATGTCTCCTCTTTTCCATGGACTAAAACAAACACCCAATCTCCTCTTTTCCATGCTAAACAAACATAGCTCTTTCAATCTTCCCTCATAAGTCCAGTGTTCCAGACCTCTAATCGTTCTTGTTCCTCTTCTCTGGACTTCTGTCAATTCAGGTCTGGTGCAACGCGGTAAGCCCGGTAAGCGTTGCAGGGGCACCAAAATGGTCGTCATTTGTCTGTGCCAGCGTCTGCTGTGCTTGCAGGGGGGACACCAGAAATGGTAACACCGTTCCCGCTTCAATTTGTCCTCAGCTTTCTTGATATGCGGCACCCAGAGCTGTACTTCCAGTACTCCAGCCTAATCAACACAGAGTAGAGCGGAAGAATTATTTCTCATGTCTTGCTTACAATACTCCTTTTTATACATCCCAGAATCACTCTTTTCTCAAGACCTATCCCACATTCTTGCTCAGTTCTCAGCTCAGGTAAATGCATGTTGTAAATGCTCTCTAAGGCTGTATTCACACAGCACTTTTGTTTTGAAGCAACCTCATTGTTTCAAAAAAAAAAAAACATGTTCACACGATGCACAGTTGTTTCGAAACAAGTTAAACCCCACTTGGGGGCGAAACAACCTTGTTTCGGAACTCTTGTTTCAAATGCGTGTGAAACTGTTCCGAAACCTGTTCCGAACACTTTGTTCCGAAACAACTTTGGACCCTCAGCCCCCGGGGCGGGGGGGGGGGTGATCCGCTGCGGGCTGGCTGAGCCCGCAGCGGGGGCTGCCCCCCAAGACTATGGGCGGGTCGGGGGTGTCGGGGGGCAGCCCGGGCTGCGGGCTCAGCCCAGCACCCCCAACCAGCCGGGGGTGTCAGGGAGCAGCCCGGGCTGCGGGCTCAGCCCTGCGCCCCCGACCTGCCCGCGGTGTCGGGGGGCAGCTCTGGCCAGGGGCTGAGCCACCCCACAGGGGCTCACCCCCCGCCGGTGCCTGCAGCCCCCTTTCTGGGGCTGCAGGGTGAGCCAGCAGCGGCTCACCCCCAGGGGGCTGCAGCTCCCTGCAGCACCTAATGAAATAGCATGTTCACACTGTGAACATGCTATTTCGTTTCCCGCTTTTTTCCCTATTTCGAAATGACTTTTTGCTAATTCGCATTAAGTCATTTCGAAATAAGGCGTTATTTCGAAACAAGTTGTTTCGACACAACTTGTTTCGAAATAACCATGTGTGTGTGAATACAGCCTAAAATGTCATGCTGTTTCAGTTTGGAACAGTTAATCTTCCCTTCTTCTACTAGGAAAAACCACAGTTCTGTTCTGCTCCTGGTGCAGATGGCTACAGTGCTCCACACCAGAAGCAGCTGCAAACAGTAGTGAAATCATCTGCAAAGCACTGTAGGATCCTCAGGCTGGAACTGAACATACGGTAGAGCCACAAAGAAGAGTACTAATAATGAGCTCTACAGAAAGAAAAGCTAGGGCTTAGAGTGTGTGTGTTGGCTTCCGCCTGTGCTGTTAGACCCGTCTGGCCAAATATTTGCAGAGCAATTGAGAGGACCATTTCCCATCCAGAGTGGTCATTATTGTATGGGAGAAATGAACCTCTCCAGTGCTGCCAATGTAGGAGGGTCATCTCCCAGACCCATCTGTGAGCCTTCCAGCTCTTCACCACAGCAAGGACACTCTGACGCACATCTGACCAGGCCCATTAATCCCAGGCTGCAGAGACCCAAGTTCCCTTGCTGCTTGTGAATGCTGCTGTTCTGCCATTATAGCAATAAAATAGAGGAGAATTTAAAGGCTACAGCAAAGAGAGATTTTTAGAGCTTCTTCCTTCTCCACCCTAGGTGACAACACCGCTCTTTATCAGCTTGGAAAGCAACACTTTCTTCTGCTACTGATTTTGCTCTTTTTCATGAAGCAAATATAATCATTTGGGGTCTATCAGCAGCATTTGAACCTGGGTCCCTGTACAGCAGAATGCGGAGATCTCATGGTGTAGGGCTAGATTGGTCTTTTGCAGCCTTGGCAGAAGGGGTAGCATACAGCTGTGCTGCTGTAGGAGCAGAAGAGATGCCAAACTGTCATACTTCTACAAATGTGGAAACTGAGGTATAGGGTGGTGAAGTGATTTTCCCTAGGGCCTAGAGTAAGCCAGTGGCTGAACTGAAACCCACTGCTTTGAGCACTAGACCTCAATCACTTGCTGGGCCCCAGGAACGTTTGTTGGACATGCAGAGTGTGTTCTCCTTTAAGTGCCCATAGGCTGCTATTTTACAATGTTGTTTTCTTGCAGACATTGTCTTGGATGTTGGACTTGCGCCCTCTGTTGATCTTCTTGCACTGGTCACGTGAATGCTGGGAAATGCAACAGCAAGGAAAATGCCTCCATTGCACTGGGACCTTCCAGAAGCACTAAACACAATAACAAGGTTGATGACGGAGAAATCAGTTTTGTTGCCTAGGATTATCAGTTGCTCATTGACCCCCTTCTTAGTTCAGGCCAGACATGGTTTCTCTGTCCTTGAAAAGACATTCTTCAGAGCTCCAATCAGCGCAAAGCAATGTTGTTATTCATATTATGGTAATATCTAGCAGCCCCCAAGATCAGAGTCCCAGTCTGCTGTGTGCCACACAGACACATAGTAAGAATCATAGAACCATAGGGTTGGAAGGTACCTCATGAGGTCATCTAGTCCACCCCCCTGCCAAAAAAAGCAGGACCACTCCCACTATTCCAGCTAGAGTTTTATCCAGCCGGGCCTTAAACATCTCCAAAGACGGAGATTCCACCACTTCCCTAGGTAGCCCATTCCAGTGCTTTACCACCCTCCTAGTAAGAAAGTTTTTCCTAATATCCAGCCTTGACCTCCCCAGCTGTAACTTGAAACCATTGCTCCTTGTTCTATCCTCTGTTACTACTGAGAACAGCCGAGCTCCATCCTTCTTGGAGCATCCCTTCAGTTAGCTGAAGGTTGCTATCAACTCCACCGTCAGTCTTCTCTTCTGCAAGCTAAATAAGCCTAGTTCCTTCAGTCTTTCTTCATAGGTCTTGTGCTCCAGCCCCTTGATCACTTTTGTTGCCCTCCACTGGACTCTTTCTTATTTGTCTATGTCCTTTTTGTAGTGGAGAGCCCAAAACTGGACACAGTATTCCAGATGTGGCCTCACCGGTGCTGAATAGAGGGGAATGATCACATCCCTCGATCTGCTGGCAATGCTTCTTCTGATGCAGCCCAGTATGCCACTGGCCTTTTTGACAGTAAGAACATACTGCTGACACATATCCAGCAGCAACAGCCTGGCTGGGGACAGTCCATCTAGTGGAAGCCTTACATTGTGCATGCAAGTGTAGTGTGAGCTTCTTGCTTTGCCATTTCACACTTGTGATGCAATGTTCCCTCTAAGGGGAGAGAGCAGCTGAGCAACTCCTGTTGCTCGCTGCGCTCCCCCCCCCCCGGGGCCCGCTGTGCAGCCCCTCCCCCCGCTCGCCCCCCCTCCAGGCATCGCCCCCCCCCCACCACTCCTGGCACTGCGCCCCGGCCCCGGCATCGCCCCCCACCCCGCTCCTGCTAGCCCCCCCACCCCGATCCCGGGATCGCCCCCCGGCCCTGGCATTGCGCCCCCCTTCTTGCGGCATCGCCCCCCCCACCCTGCTCCTGCTAGCCCCTCCCTGCTCCCCGCAGCACGCCCCCCTGCTCCCGCTCCCACTCCCACTCCCCCCCCCAGCCCCCACAGACTTACCTCGGGGCTGGACTGGAGGGGCAGGGCCCAGCCCGAACTCCTGGGCCAGAGAAGCTCTACGGAGCATGCCCAGATTTTCTGGGCATGCTCTGTTAGAGCTTCTCTGGGCGGGAGTTTTCAAAACTCCCTGCTCCACAGGAGCTCTAGGCAGGGACTCTGGCTGCCGGCAGTGCGCTGCCAGCAGCCCTCCCTGCGCTGGCGGCTGCGGCACGCTGCGCTGCAGCGCGCCAGCACAGCTTAAAGGGAACACTGTTGTGATGGCTTGTAGCACCCACAGCAACCTCTGCTGTTCCAGTCCAGGTGCGCACACAGCTCTGCCAATGCATGTCACTCTCTACCAACTGAGCCCTAGCCAACTAATTCTGTAACTGCTGGCCACACTACCTTCGGGATCCATCCTGTTCTCTAGCAGCTGGACCATATGCCCCATGGCACCCAACCTACTGGCCAGCATCTGGACCATGCCCCTGTGGCTAGCTAGCCCTCAGGCATTTTTGCTGTGCCCTGTTTGCTACCCTTTTGGTGCCTTAGCAGCTGAGTTATGTCTTCCACAAAATGGGTCCAGCCAGAGAAAACATCAAATCTCCCTGCTCAGTCCATTGATGATTTGTTAATAGCTGTGCTTGAACAAATGGATAACAAATCTCAAAGCTCCAAAGAGAAACTGCAGAAATGGAATTCATATGCAGGTTTGATACCATTGTCTTAGGGTTAAAGAGGGATCTCAGTTTTTTCCTTGTTACAACAGTTGATTTAACCTCACCTCCATCTATGTGCTGTTGAAGCTAAACTGCTTTGAGATGACGTCAGTAAGTTGCACTAAACTGGTGCAAACCCGCACAACTCTGGGTATGGAAAAAAGCGGAGGCGCATAGGCGGCTGAGAATCAAACTCTGCAGGGCAGTTGCTTTAAACTCATGTATTTGCTAAGACTGAAACTTTTAGAAAGCAGCTTGGAATGCCAGACGGAAGGAAAGGAAGTATTTTCTTTTTGTTATCTTGAAAAGTCCAGGCAGTCTTTACCTGCCCCAGACAGTGAAGATTCTGGCACCGTGCCCACCCACAGAGAGAAGTGGCTTGGGGCAGGAAGAGAGGGACATTGTAATACCAGAAGAATGGACCTGGGAATGTTAAGTGGCTTTTAAAGGTATTTGCAGGGCTGATGCTAAAACCATTTGTCAATGTGCCTTTTCCCATTGAGACACTGCACCAAGCAACCGCACATGTACACAAATACTCCCTTCGTGAGGGAGGCTTGTGCATTGCTGACAGTTTGTGTCCTGAGGCGATATGAGTGAAACCTAGCAAGGCTATCCGGCTCCTCTGAAAAGGGAAAGGAGTTGACACTGGGAACAGGAACCGGTTTGCCTGCTACTGGGCCTCTTTCCTTCTATGGCACCAGGTAATGCAGCTGCCCGGGTCTCCTTGGCAACGGATTACTGGGGGATTAGCGGCTTCAGGTTTGCTATTGTGCAAGTGGTTCAGTTACTGTAGGGGCCAGGTCTTTGGGCTGGTTGTGGCAAGTGGCTGCACCATCTCTGTGTGCTTAGGTGATGTGTTGTGGGGGGGGAGGCGCTCAGAAGGCAGGTTTTGGGAATCATAGTATTGCTGATGGGAAGTCCTCTTGGGATATCTGATTTACCCTGGGGGCTAGGACAGATTGTCTCCTACTCTCCAGGGCTTTCACCCAAGAGAAGGGCTTCCTTCATCTCCCTCCTACCAGTTAATGCCACCCAACAGCGGGAAACGTTTCCTCATAGTCATTGACTTCATTTCATCCCAAGTCACCTAGCTATGCTCCGAGGAGTTCGCACTGAGCAATCACTGCCTTTCTCTGTGCCTATGGGCGCGTCCCAGAGGCCCCTGCAGCCAGCTTGGCCTAATTTCTGGGGTCAGGTCTAGGGCAGGGGAAAATTATGGGGAAACTTCAGTTAAAATCCAGCACGCATAATGCTATTGAAATGTGGTACACCCTGAAGAAGAGTTTTAGACACCAAATCTTAGAGTCTAAAGCACAAATACCACAAGCAATATCATAAGGTACATTAGGCGGTCAAATGCCTTGTGAGAGTGGATAAATGATCTTCCATTGATAGTCTGGCAATACAAGCAGAAGATACAGCAAATGGTGGAGTGCTATGTAGAATCATAGCAGATTAGGATGGGAAGGAGTCTTAGGCGGTCATCTAGTCCAGTGTTTTTCAAACTTTTTTCCTCAGGACCCAGTGAAAAAAATAATTTATGCCCATGACCCAACAATCACATCTTTCAGCAATGTGTTCCAGTCTTTCAGTGGCAGCAGCATGACCCAGTACCTGAGGGTCTGTGATCCAGTACAGGGTCCCAACTTGTAGTTTGAAAGCTGTTGATCTAGTCCAACCTCCTCCTCAAAGTGGGACATAGATCTAAGGTCAGAAGGGCCCAATATGATCATCTAGGCTGATCTCCTTCATAATGCAGACCACAGAACCTCACCTACATCCTCCTGCAATAAACCTCTAACATATGACTGCATTATTAAAGTCCTCAAATTATGGTTTAAAGACTTTAAGGTACAGAGAATACACTGGCAATTGAGTAGTGACCCATGTTACAGAGGAAGGCAAAAACCTCCCAGCCCTTTGCCAATATGCCCAGCTGGGGGGGGGGGGTTTCCTTCCAGACCCCTATAAGGTGATGAGTTAAACTCTGAGCATGTGGGCAAGACGCATTAGTCGAACACCCAAGAAAGAGTTCTTTGTAATAACTCAGTACTCACCCCATCAATCGCCCAATCAGCATATCTACCACCAAGAGCCAAAGACCAGTCAGTTGCCAAACTAAGATATCACATTATATCATCCTCTCTGTGAATTTGTCAAGTTCGGTTTGAAACTACCTAGATTTTATCATCGCCGCTGCTCCCTTTGGAAGACTATTTCAGAACTTCACTTCTCCGATGGATAGAAACCAACATCCAAGCTGCATGTCCAAGCTGTCTTCATTTAATACGATCTGCCTCAGAAAAACCCTCCGTATCTTTTACACCAGAACAATCTCAAAGCAAGAGCTATTTGTACAGCACAGCCAAGAAGGTATGAATACCATCATTACCCGAAAGTGTTGGAAATGAATTGGCCATGTGCAGGGGTTAAAGTACACCAGAATGATCTGGGATCCTGTTCTTGGGCCCAGAAATATGAGGGGCTAGCATTCTGGGGCCCCCCAAAAAATTGGAAAGAACACATGTCCCACCCTTCCCTGGTCCAGGAGCTGCTCCCAGACTGGGGGAGGTTTCAAAGCTCCATCCCTGAGCATGCTCGGGGGGTGTGTGCAAGGGTGGTTGGGCGTTTGTGGGCGGATCAGGGAAGAAGGATGGGGAGCAGGCGGGCAGACAGGAAAGGGACCTGGAAGGGTCGGGGAGGCGGCAGGGAAGGGCCTGAGGGTCAGGGAGCCAGTGGGCAAATGGGTTTGGATAGGGTGTGGGGAGCCAGCGGGTGGGCAGGACAGGTGCCTGGGGCTCTGGGACTCAGGGACTTGGTGGTGAGGGGGCCCGGGGGTCTGGGAGCTGGCCTGGCAGGGATTCCAGGGAAGAGGCCTGGGGGGCATCGTGGAAACAGCAGGGCAGGGAGGGGGCCAGGGATCAGGATGTCTGTGGGTCAGGAAAAGGAGCTGGGGTCGGGAGCTGGCAGGTGGGCGAGTTGGGGGTGTCAGCAGATTGGGGAAGGGTGTCAGGGAGCCAGCAGGCGGGCAGGTTGAGGAAGGGGCCTGGAGGCTGGGGAGTCATGGGATCTACATGAGTGATTATATATTTCAGAGGTCAAATGTAGCAAATTATTCTTTTGCTTGTGCTTGAGAGGTGAATGACTCATGAAATGATTTTATTTTTCTGGATTTTTTTCCCCCGACTTTGTTCCCATTTTACTGATTCTGTGTTCCTCCTTTACAGATCCAAGGACTCGTGCACATTTCCCAGTTGTTCTAGAGACTCAAATGTGCATTATTTAAAATGTGTTTTATTGCACAGTGCTTATTTGCCCTGTATGTACATTCCACAGACTGACTCACTCACTATTTATAGGAAGCCACTACCAATTTCTTCATAAAATGTTTAATAAAGTAGATCTTTAAAATTGCTCCCACTCTGGGGATGACCAAGTACAGTATGACCGATATTTCTTAGTAGTTTAGATTTTGTCTTTTTATCATCCTGATCTTTCTTTTAAATCTGGGTTTGATTTATAAACTGAGCAAGGTATGCAGTGCCTCACTGAGAGCAACTTATATTTTGGAGGCTAAGACAAAATGATCATAGAATCATAGAACGAAAAGAGACCATGAGAGGTCACTGAGTCCAGTCCTCTGTATTCATGCCAAGACTAAGTGCCATCTAAAGGGGCTCAGGGGGCAGAGTATGAGGCCGGGATTGGGGTCAGGGGGGCAGATGGGGCGGCATGTGAGACCAAGAAGGAGGGGGGGCAATGTGTGAGGCCGTGATTGGGGCGAGGGGGCAGTGTGTGAGGCTAGAATCAGGGCTGGGGAGGGGCAATGCAGAGGATCACGCCAGGATCGCGGTCAGGAAGGTGCAGAGGGTTGGAGGGGGCAGCATGTGAGGCCAGGATCGGGGCCAGTATTTTTATGGATCGACAACCAGTGCAAACGGTATTGGAAAGTTGTTGCAAATGCCTAACTGGATTGGGGACTGCACGTTCATGAAGGGGACCTGGATAATACAGGAAAGGGGCCCAGAGGCCTGTCAAATTATACTTTAACCACTGATTGTGTTTCAGTGTGTGCCAAACAAGGGGATGGGGAAGGCACCTATCATGCCTTTTCCATCTCCAGACACAAAGATTCAAATTTTGCTTTCAGTTACTCCAAATTTCTCCTGCCAGACAGTTGCCCTGCTAGTCAAGACAAATTCTGCTTGCATTTATTTTGGTGCAAACTTGCTGTTCCTCTGAAGCTACGTCAGTGTAGCCATGACTTGAATAGGGCCTGCTACAGCGAATTCACCCTTGGACTAGATGCAGAATAACTGTAAATTGCATGTGGCCAAAGTCAAGCAGCAGCTGGAACCATAAATGATGCCGTAAACTGCATTGCATTTGATCATTTATTGCAGAAGGACGTTAGCAATAAAAACAGTATCAGTGGTTAGCCAGCATTTTGGCTAGTTAGCAAGGCCTTTTCCCAGGCTCCTCCTTTGCAGTCCAGCTGCCTCTGTCAATGGATCAGAGTTGCATTCACTCCCTCCTTCTGGGCAGTATGTCTTCCCTTGGTTTTTGGGTCACTGGGCTCTGGATCGTCTTCTCTCACCACTCTTCTGAGGCGGTTCCCCTAGCTTTTGCTCCCTGGCAGCCTCTGCACAGCCTGGCAGGTGACCAGAGACCATGCTTCACAGCTTTGATACCTGAGCTAGCAAGATTAAAGCTAACTTGTGTCTGTACTATAGTATTTGTGCAGATAAGCTGCAGTCACCCCCAGAGAGCAGGTGTGCACAGATAGCCAGCCATGGCACTAGACTGCATCAGAAAAGGAGAAGCAGGATGGTTCAATGGTTAGGGAACAAGTTGTGGCATAAGATGACAGGGTTCAGTTCCCCACTCGATTGCACACTCCCTGTTTGGCCTTTGGCAAATTGCTTAGGCTCAGCTAGTAAAAGGCATTGGGTCACCTGACTCTTATAAATTTCCATGGGCCTTAAATACCAGATGTCTGTAAGAGGCTTAATTGTCCTGTGCCTCAGTTTTCTCATCTGTAAAATGGGGCTACTAGTACAGCAGGATTGTGAGGGTAAATACAGCAGTGTGCAAGGTGCTCTGAGCCTTTCTTAGTGTGAGCCAGCTCAGTATCTCACATAGCTAAAGCTAAGTGGGACTGCCCATGAATTCTGGTCACATTGCCGTGCGTAATCCAGCTGTTGTTCTGTTCAGCGTCGGTAGGTCCCGGCATTCCCTCTCCACCCCTTTGCAGGGAGGCCCAGGAGGGCGCTCAGCCGAAGAAGCAATACACTGTTTACTGTCTATTACTTAAACATTAATCTTGTTTAAGCACCACTTAGGCGCTGGCTACTGAGCTAGGGTTGTGCTGCCCGGCTGTTGGTATCTTGAAATAAATGACCCTTCCTCCTCTCCCTCACTTTCCCCGGGGTCTTTATTGCCCCAAATAAAAACTCACTCTGGATAATCGTTAACTTTAATTGCCCAGCCCCCGTGTTGGCTGCTCGATATGGCGCCATCTGGGAGGCTTTAGGGATTTATGATCACCCGAAAAGACAGATAAAGGCCCAGTTAAATGGGCTAAATCTAGTTTCTGTGCAGGGATGCTGCTGCTGCTGCTCAGGCGAGTTACCGCTGGCTCTAGTGGTGGCTCTGCGACCCATTGTGGTGGGCACTGCAGAAACGGTCACATTGCTTGTGTCTATCCCCTACATCAGCCAGCAGTGGCAGAACTTTCTCACAACACTAAGGATTATCTGCCCCCACCCCCAATTTACAAAGGGTCTAAGTCAGGCCTTTGCTTTGAGCCTGTCTCAACCTAAATGACAGGGCTGTGTTGTTCAGCAACATACATGGGGTTGCCAGTGGTGTCTTGCTAAAATACAGGACAGCATTCTGAATCAATACAAGAGGGCCTTTCAGCCCATATTTCAAGCAGGGACATAGCAGGGCACCACATCACTCTGGAGTGCAGACTAAACGGCATCCTGTGCTGATTTATTACATGACAGGCCATATTTTAGTTAAATAAATAGCACCTCTTTTTAGACAGAACTGTTGGCCCTCCACCATCACTGAGGCTGGGAAATGCGCAGTTGCAGTTCTGTGTTAGGAGATTCGGTGGAAGGTCCTAACTTGCACACATTTCAGCTCCTGGTTGACTGTCTGGCACTGGCTTCCCACCACCATTTCTAGTCTCTTGGTTCTGCAGCACCAATGACCAGCCTCTCCGGCGTAATTAAAACTCTCAAAGGCCCCATTAGGGACCTTGTTGGTCTAGAAAGCACTGTACACACTCCAGTGTAGACCCAGGCCTTGTCTGGAATTGCTTTCAGGCTCTAGGACATATTAATGCCAAGCTGTGAATGACCTCACACCCATGAGGTTCTGGCCCATAGCCCAGACAGACAGATAGCCATAGCCACAGCAGCCGATGGCCATCCACCCCTCAGTTCCAGAGATGCCTAACTAACCCGTTGAGCTAGTCTCTCCTCAGCGCAATTAATTGTTGTCCCAAGTCAATGGATAACTTCACAGCCTGGGCCATGAAAACATCAAACAAAGCAATCTTGGGGAGCTATTTTTTGGCCATTCAGTTTGAAAATGAAATTGTCCTCAAAGTCAGTGCTGCATTCATTGCTAACTGGCAGATACTCACAGCCCTGGAATGTAAGGGCTGGTAAACAGCTGGCAAGGGTCAGCGCATGGTTGCCGCTAAACGCCTGTTCCCTGCTGCCATCCACTGGAGTCTACGCTCTGCCAGTCAACACCCTGTGGAGTTGCTAAGAACTTTACATTTACATTAGACCACTGAATCTGGGCGCACTGAGCCTGAATCATGAGCGTGTGATGATACTCGACACTAGCAATTTGGCTACACAAGGCCATCCAAGAAAATTAATTCAAATTAACTAAAATAGGAAATTTGAAGTGAGTTGGTTAAACCACATTAAAGCCCTAAGTGGAGGCTGACTTGTTCAAAATGAAAGTGGCCTTAATTCAGTATAGCATTATTCACTTTGGAGCTGAAACCTGGTATATTAAATATTAGCTTGTTCTAGTTACATCACTCAAGGCTGTGAAAAATTTTTGCATCCATAGCTCAACCTGAACCCCAAGTTTGTCAATGGAAGAATTCCCTCAGAGAAGTGAGTTCCCTGGGTTGACAGAAAAACCCTGTTCCATTGATGTAGGTAATGGCTACCCTACAGCAGCACAAGTGCAGCTATGCTGCTGTGGTGTAGACATAGCCTAACTTAAACTAGACTGAATTAAGGCCACTTTCATTCTGCATGAGCATGTTCACACAGTAGTTTAATACAGGGTTATTAATCCACTTGAATCTGGCTATGTCCACACATAGATCATTATTTTGAAATAAGTTAATTTGAATTAGGAAAATGTTAATTCGAATTAAGGGAAAGCCTGCTTTCAAAACAGCTGTTATTTCGAAATAAGGCCGTTTGGACATGTTGTTTTGAAACAGTTGTTTTGAAACAATGGTGTTGTTTTGAAACAACATGTCCAAACGGCCTTATTTTGAAATAACTATTTTGAAATAACAGCCATTTCAAAATGAATGGGGTTTAAGCTGTTTCAAAATGACGGTTCTTATTTCGAAATGACAGACCCTGTCATTTAAAAATAAGAAAACATCGTGTGGGCATCAGTTTTTTATTTTGACACAACCAGTGTTGTTTAGGAATAAAAGACTTGTGTGGACGTACCCCTGCACTTAATCTGGATTCATTTTCCTGAATGTTCCCATGTAGACAAGCCCTAAAAGAAAAGAGCACTGTGCTTAGGGAAGCAGCCTGATTGCTCAGGGGAAAATGAGGGGCTGGAGCTGTGTAGAGGAGCCTCTACTACATCCACAGGCCCCTGAGCAGCAGAGGTATTGGGGCTTGGATTGTGTCCTTTGGCCCTGCTAGACCACCAGTCAGGCCTAGCCTCTGATTTTCCAGCGCCTTATGACATCGGAGCAAGCTATAGGTACTCAGCCCCCCCCAAGAAACACACAGCCATGAGAGATGGCATTGTTTAGCACCTAGGGTGCTAGTCTGATGACCCAGGTTTTATTCCTGGCTCTGCTACCGACTGACTGTTTGACTGTGGATGAGTCACTTCCATTCCAATTTTAGCTGTCTTGGCCACTTAGTCCACAAGGTCTTTGGGGCAAGCACTGTCTTGTGTGTATGGTACTCAGCACAATGGGGCCTGGTTCAAGGATGGAGATGCTAGGTGCTACAGAAATGCAGAGTAACCCCAGACGGAGAGTAGGATGGCTCTACTTGGAAACAATCCTCTTTTTCAAAACCAGTACTAGGTTTCTGGGTTCTGTCTTTCTCTTGGAACTAGAGGGTTAACAGTTCTGCCAATGCCAAGCCAGGCTGTGGTCCTCCGTCTTCATCTTCTGTGGTATTTGCCTTGCTTTTTATACCTTCTTCAAGCCCGCCCTCCCTGTCCTTGATCATTCGAGCCCTTGGCATTCCTACAGCTTTAACAGCCTCATAACCTCTCCGATCAGTTAATATTATTGAACCAGGGGTTTTACAACCAGCGTTGCTTCATCACCAAAGCACAAACAAGGCCAAAAGGGGAGAGCTGCACATTCACAGTGGGTGGCGAAAGTAATTCTGCAACAGTGGAGGGCGTGGGACATCACTGGAGGAATGGTGCGCAGCAGCCTAGCCCAAAAAGGCGGAGCAGATTGTGGTGAATGTGCCATTAGAGTGCTGCTTCAGTGTGGGTTTATTGGGCCATTGCTTTCTGCTGGCTGTGCTATCAGTGTTCCCTTTCCATAGCAAAGGGGAACCAGAGCTGGGGAACTTGGTGGAGTTGACTGAATCCATGTAAACAGAGTAAGGCTTTGTTTAGACTGAGGATTGTAGCCATCAATGGGTGGTGCCCTGCCCCTGCTGCAAAACCCTTCTTGGAAACAGGGAAAAAACCACAGTAAGCTGCTATTGGGCTCTGGGGTGGGGAATGGCGGTAGGGGCTAGAAACTGGGGAAGGTGTGTCAATGCAAATCATGGCTTTGCCGATCTACACTAGAGGGTTTGAGGGGTGTAGCTATACTGCGTCTCAGTCCCAGTCTGTGAGGCCTATGAGTCAACCTGAGCCTTTGTCCCAATTTAAGCTCAGTCTGAAAGGAAACCTTTGAATTTCAGCTGAGTTGTTTTTGTTCCTCCCTATATTTCTCAGTAATGAGCCTGAGCCACAAATGTTTACTCTAGCACAGGGGTCTCACGCTCGCAGGCTGCATGCAGCCCCTAAAGTTATTACCTGTGGCCTGCAATGACACTATCGTTATCGTTATTCAGAGGTGGCTTTGGGCAATTGTGGGCCCTAGGCGAGGGCCCTTTATGGGGCCCCTGTGGGCCCCCACTGCCACCTTCATGAGGGCCCCCTGCAGCCCTAACTGCCCCCTCCACAATCCCAACTCCCATGGGTGGGAAGCGGGGGGCCATGGACCATCAGGGCCAGAAGGTGTGCTGCCCACCAACCCCCTCACTGGGTATCTCTGCAGCAGGGGCAGAGCAGCAATCCCTGCCTACCCCTAGCCAGCTGCTCCTCCCCAAGGGGAGGGAGGAGAGTGGCTGGCGTGGAGCTGCAGCTTGCCGGGGGTGGGACCCCCTGGAGCAGCCCAAGCCAAAGAGGTTGAGCCTCTTCACCCCAGCCACCCCAAGGCTGAACGGGCCCGATCCAGGGCCTGCAGGCGAGGCAGTTTCTGTTCAGCGCTGGGGTGGCCTGGGGCGAAGTGGCCTGATGTCTTCAGAGTGGGCTGCTCCAGTGCCCCACTCCCTGCACGCTGCAGCTCTGTGCCAGCTACTCTCCGCCGCATGGGGATGCACTAACAGCTGAGGGTAGGCGGGGAGTGCTATTCTGATCCACTGCAGAGGCCAGGCAGGCAGACGGGTGGCAGAGTTTCTGGCCCTGATGGTCTGCAGACCCCCACTCCCCCATCACTACACAAGAGCAAGGTTAGGTGAAGCAGGTGACCACTACAGGGCTCCTTACTGCTCAGGGCCCTAGGTGGCCTCCTGCTTCACTTACCCTAAAAGCTGCCTCTGTTGATATTTGCAATACCATTGTATGCAAAGGTTTCAGTGGTACGGCCCTTGGACTAATGTACTAGTCCTCATGCTGCACTCCTGACAATTTGAGTTTGAAACCTCTGCTGTAGCTCAAAATCCAAACTCCTCTGTACCCCAGGGCTTTTTGGTTCTAACCCATCTCCACTGTTTAGCATGTCAACCCACCTATCTTTCTGCACCCAGATGAGAAAAGAAACAAAACACTCCCAACACCACATCCTGATGTTCTCACTGACAAGCCAGAACACTCAAAAGAGTTTGTCATCATGAGGCGGTGTGGGTTTGGGGTTTTTTTTTGGGGCGGGGGGAGGGTCGGTTTGGTTTTTCAAGACAAAGCTGCTCAGAGTTGAGGCAGTGCCCGCCTGAGACTGGACAGGCCTTTGCAATCTGTGAATGACAGGACTCAGCTTTTTTTATTTTCAGAACAGCCACAAACATTGGACGTGATTGGAAGTCACCCATGGTGGGTTCTGAGTTTGAATCCTTTAAAAGTAAACACTCCCACAGATCAAGAGCTCAGGATGCACTGGAAACCCCTCATTTTGCCTTTCCTAAAGGGAGCTTATTGATTTCCTGACCCCCCCCCCCAACTCACTGGCCCTGGGTGATGGGGTAACCTCCCTGACTTTTAAGACTGTTGTTCAAAGGCACCAAGGCCCTCTTGGAAACACAGCCTTCTGAGCCTGGCAAAGCAGTGTGCCAAGGAAGCAATGGGGATGAGTGCATATCACAGTCTCCTAGTTGTCATTCTGCTTTGATGGACGCCAGAGCAGCAGCTGGCTCTCCGCACCAAGGTAAAACCTCCCAGCTGGGCTTTCTGGGAGTTTCCAGTGCTCCACAGGTTTGTCCAATTGACTTAAGGTCCAAGCTGATAAGATGAGCACAGCCTAGCAGGGACATGTAGGATTGCATGAATTGGGATGCCATGGGACTGCTGGGTGCTAAGCATCTGGAATTCAGCAATACATGTGTGTGTGGGGAGCAGGTGCAGGTCTCCCCTCCCCTTCCACCCTTTGGAACAATAGCATTTATTAAAACAACGTTCTTTGAATTCAGTAGGAACAGTTCTAAGGCCCGCTCCTAGAATGCCCAGCCTCTTAACATAGCCATGGGCCGTGCCAGCATCCTAGCTGCCAGCACCAGAGTCAGGCTAACACCATGGGCCAGCTTCTTATCTGGGACTGTGCCGCAGCACTGACATCTTGACACTGCAAAGCATGATGGGATGGCTGGGCTTAGACCCTTCGTGGTATATGCATTGGGTTCAAATCACTGGTCTTGATTCTATGCTCACTGAAATCAAGGCCAGACCACCCACTGGCTTTGGTAGGAGAAGGCCCAGCCTCTTAGCCCTCTGCTGTCTGACACAGAGAATTGGTTCATAACTCTACACCACAGAGTGTGTGATTGACCATGAAGGTGATTGTACTCAAGTGGAGCCTGAAGTCAGCAGTGCTGGAGCCTGTAACTAAAACAGATGATAGACAGGCCACAAAATTCTTCGCATGGCCTGTGGCCCAGATTGGTGCTGACAGCCCTGCACTCTTAGCCTCCAGCTATTGAGCTGCTGGCCATGTAGGCTAAACAGACAACTTGTCTGGGATGGGTGCACACACCTGAGCTCTGCTTTTTCTGGCTGCTGCTGTTCATATCCACTGCTTCTTTCCTGGAAGTCTCTCTGTCTTGTGGGTGGCCCAGAACATGGTTGACTTATGGAATTGTAGTGGCAGCAATGGGGCTGCAGATGAGTTTGTATTAGAGATAGGGTACAGCAACCATGTCAGAGTTCCTATGACCTAGGGAGCTGTTTGTCTGGCTCCAGGAATTTGCTTTGGACCCATCTCAAGCTATATATTTTGAGAGAGACTAGCAGCTGGTTAGCCCTGGTGACTGAACCCTAAGGTTTAGCCATAGACCAGATATTCCACCTGTAGCACTGGGGCAAACTCTTGCAGCCCTCACTTCATGCCAGTGGAACTCAGCCTTGACCTGGAAGACAAGCATTCACAGGTCCTCTGTTTCTCCACAGCCAACATATTCAGCTATCTGGCATCTCTGATACAGGAGTGATTCAAGAAAATTGCAGTGAATGGAATTGCAGGGAGTCTCCCGGGAAGAGGTTCCAAAGGGACCTCCAAAGAAGTTCATATACAGATTTGACACCATTACTCCAGGGTTAAATAGGGACTGTGGATTTTTTTTTCTCATTACAAAAGGTAATTTGACCTCACCTTCCTATATGCTGTTCCCAGTGTTTGAATCTAAACAACTGCTTTGATTTGCTGTAACAGTCTGACTCGATCCTCTGATTTACTTGCGTTTATTTCCCTCCTATTCTGCAAGTTCCCTATCTTCAAAGTGTCTGACAAAGTGAATTAACTGGAAGATCTGTAGCGCAAGATTGCCCTATTCCAAGGCCCTGGTAAAGCACTCAAGAGCCACAGGCACACAAAACACACTTGTCTCTGAAGTGAAGGCATTCAGGCTTTTCACGTGACTTTTCAGAGGAAACAGAGATGCAGTTTCACCTGTGACGTGATTCTCTAGACTTTCTTGAGGTCATCAAAGATCTTCCAGTTAATTCACTGACCCTAAACACCTTGCCAGGGCTGGTGCTAGTTTATAACCAGCATAAAACCAGCGAAGGCTGTGGTACAATAACCTGAGCGGGAAGGTTGCTGTAGAATTCAGGATCATCCCTTGCTGGCTGGTCAGACCCAAGCACATATTTACCAAAGCTTAATCTGAGCCGAGCTCAGTTCATAGCCACTGGCACTGGGAGATTGTGTCATAACTCATCTCTGTAAATGGTCATCGAGCAGGCGACGCGACCAACTCAAAAAAATCATTTAAACTGAACAGCAGCATCTGCCAGGCCAGTGTGGACATTTACCCAGGCTCTTTCCTTCCAGATGGGTTTATACAATCATCCACACACTGCTCCCAGGTGCTTTGCACCCTTGCTGCCCTTCCTAGTGGCTAAGGGCAGTTGTCTGCAGCCTGTTTGCATCTTCTAGAGTAGCACCATCATTGCCTCTCTTTTAAGCCCCACCAGACAGCCTTCGTGAGAGACAGCATGGCAGCTCTTGCCCCCAGAGCGTGCTTTTCCACCACAGCATGCCTGCTCATTCAGTGTAATGTGGGACGTGAAAGCAAAGCAAAGGGTGGATGACACTGACTGAAGCTCAGAATACACAGGTGTTGCCAACCATCCCATGCAAACTGCATAGCTGTCCTGCTCTCCAGCAGCCATTGCAGGTCCCACAGCTTGGCTAATTCAGTTCCTTCCTGATGTGCAGCCTCCCTGCTCCCCAGCTATTATAGTGCTGGGCCCTGCCCAGCTTTGGTGCCCTTCCTCTGTCCTGACACACAGCACGCCTGGCTTGCCCACAGCTCCAGTCTCGCTTCTCCTGAGGAGAGTTCACCAGCAGTGCATCCTGTGGGGTTGGGGAGGTTCCAGGAAGTGTATAAAGTATTATGTCTACATTGGGAAATTAGGAAGCTTAGTCTGAACTAATTTAGCTCACGAGGCAGTGTGAACTAAGAAATTTTTTAGTTTGAACTAGGCAAAGCTTAGCCCAAACTAATAAGTATCAAGGGTAAGTTTGGCCTTGCTGCCGAACTAAGTGAGGGCAAGACCCGAACTAAGCCATTACTTCAAACTAACCACACATTCTAGTTCAAACTAAATGGTTAATTTGAATTAGAACATGCAGTTAGTTCAAACTAAAAGTCTGGGGTTAGTTTGAACTAGCCCGAGGTTATGTTGGCCGAATCTCAACCTTCTTAGTTTGGACTTGCAAGTCCAAACTAACTCAGGCTCATGTAGCCCACCAAACTGGCATTTGTCAGGAGTCGTCTGGCACTTTAAGACTAAATATGTTAGTCTTAAAGTGCCACACAACTCCTTGTTTGTTTGTTTTTTTTTGCTGAACTAGACTAACACGGCTATCCCTTTGGAATTTGTCAGGAGATCATCCACCAGCAAAAAGTATGTGTAGCCCTGTCTGCCACCTGACCCTGGGAGTCATCCTTCTCTATTGGCTTTTACCACAGGAACCTCTGACTCTGCCTAGGCAGAAGATCTTCCCCACCTTTGCTTTCATCCAACTTTCCTGTGGACTCACAGGGGTTAGCAGTTCAAAACCTCAGCATGACCCTGCACTCAACTGAATCCTCTGCTAGCCCCAGGCAGCCCCTTCAATCAAAGGGCACTGCAGGCTCAGGGGATGGCCTCCAGTTGCACTCTGGTGATGGCTTGGCTGTTGCTTTGGGAACTCCAAAGCACTTAGGAAAAGCAGGCTGGGAACAGTCATTAATAGATAAGAGGGGCCGTCAGGAAGAGAAGAACTTTGATCATGGAGGATTTTAATTACGCAGATTCAGACAGTGATAGCACACAGACTCTCACTTCTATGCTGGAACCTTACCTCCATAAGGAACACTGGGATTTCTTTCTCTTCTGATTGCTTTGCTGAATGGCTCCAGCCCCCCATCCCAGCAAAACAAGAGGCTGTCTCAAAGCATAGAGGCTATAAATCTGGCACCATCTCCAAAATGTAGCCTTACAATTCACCACCATTCATATGACCATAGTGAGGACATTATGACAGACTAGAAACTGATGAGGCTTGTTTACTTGGAGGTGCTTGCAGGGACAGGTGTAAGGCTGCAACAAGAGGATATTTTTTGGCTCTGCTGTTAAAGATGTTGAGGCACTGAATGCATATTGAGTTCAGTAAAAGTGAAGAGTCTGAATTCCTTTAAAGGTTTGCCCCTTTCTGATACCTTCAGGAAACTAACTCTGAGGGAATGTGAATGACTTCCCTAGTTCCCTGGCCTGCCTTGAACTAAAAGAGGGTCCCGTAATCTTTACTGAATCTCTCTATCTCCTCTCTGGGCAATCTGGAAATAGCAGCAGAAAGGGAAAGACTAGAAGAAAAAAAAAAAAGGCAAAAAGACCTATATTAAGACTATTAAAACCACAAGTGAATATTCTAAAGCTACTTTTTGCAGCCTCTTAAGAAGAGTTAAGCAGGCTAAAACAGAAGAAATGAGAGTGCCTGAAAATTTTTACTGAAAGAAAATCTTCCCAGTGCATAAGAAGGGTTTTGGTTTTCCTTTTGGGGGTGGGGGAGTGGGGTCAAAAAGCTACACTTTTTGGTAGGCAAATGCTGAGCTTTGACATTGTTTTCTGATTTTTTTTGTTTCAACAGGCAAATTCAAAACAAACCATTTCTTTCAGTATTCCTATATGGATATTTCACAGTATGAAAAAATATTAAAAAGTTGGCATTTGTAATCCAAACATTTTTAACCAAAAAATGGTATTGTCATCTCCCCGAGCAGTCCCATCAGCATCATGGATGGATTTCTGTTCATAGGGAGCGGTTTTCCTCCCTAGAGCTGAGGTCAATCAAAGCTACAGAGTGAGCTGGGAGCGTCACGAGGCAGTGAATCTCTGGCACTGTTGTATAGTCCTTTCTGTGGCCCCATCACTGTCATGTCTCAACAAACATTAATGAGTTTAGCAGCCAAACCCCACTGTAAGAGCAGGCTGTCATCCACATTTTACAGCTGGGGAAACCAAGGCACAGTGCATTTAAAGCTAACATTTTTCAAAAATAGTGTTTCAGGAGGGTCTCTATTTTTGGCCCTCAGTATCCACAGGTCCCACTGACTTCAGAGTGTGTGGTGGGTACCAGACACCTCTGAAAATGAGACCGAAAAGGCATCCACCTCTGCACCCAAAAACCAAGAGCCCAAAAATCTTTGGAAATGTTTGATTTAAATGGCTTGCCCAAGGTCACACTGCAAGTCTGCAGTATGTCTGAGCAGTCACTGGAGTCTCACGCCAGGACTGTACCTTTAAGGCCATCCTCCCTCTCTTCCAGTACTCCTAATACAACATGTTCTCTGCTCTTTAAAGGCAACAGCTCAATGGCAGAGTCATCAGGTGGGCACCTGAACTCATCTTGAGACAGCCCCTCTGCTGGTGCAGAAATGACAAAGACAACATTGAAACCATTCTGTGAGGCCTGCATCCATGGATAGCTCTATCATGTCATCAAAGATGATTACTGCTTGAATAAACATAATGCAAGCAAGTTTTCAGCCAACTAGCATGGGTCCCAGAACAATGAATAAGCTTATCCAGAACCCTGTGGTTTCAATACAGACGTATCCCAATGGCTCTGTTGAGCTCACTGACTGTGAAAAGCACTGTCAACCAAGGTGTCTAAGAAGTTACCTGGACATTTGCCCTAGGCTTGGTGCACCACGCCGTTGGGAAACTGACTAGGCAAGGCCCAGTGATGGATGCCAGCTCTAGAATCATTGTGCTCCAGCCAGACAAAGCAATCTCAAGAGAAATAACAGAAGGACGGCAGGACTCGCAGGGGGCATGGTTCATAAGGATCTGTTTATTTCATTCCTTGTTGTAAAAAAACAATAATAATAATGTACAAGTTGCATTTAAGATCCAGGACATCCATTATGTCATACACCCCATCAGCTAATCCTTGAGCTCGCTCTTTTCCTTCTTTTAACTTGTCAAGGGAAGGATTTATTCCCTCAGTCCTCTTCCCCCTCAGAATCTCCCAATGAAGAGAGACACTTGGGAGACAGCTCCTGCAATGTCATCAGAGGGCTTCTATGAGCCAGGGGGAGGTATATGCCTTGGCGGCTGGTTAGCAAATATACTTTGGCTGGGCAGGGTGGCAGGTGTTTCAATCAGAGGGAACCTAGCCTCACCACAGCTATGCTTATTTGAAGGCACGAGGGGGCCCAAGTCTGGGGTGACAGAAAAATGCCAGTGAACCCTTTAGCTGCCTCTTTGTGCTGCACATGCTAACAAACATCTAACAATACTTGTAGCTACACAAACTAAGAGAAGGGTGATCATCAGGTACCATGGATCAGATTGGATGATGATCACCTGGGAAGGGCCGCAGGGAATCCTCTTCCTTACTTTTCCCTGTGCAGCGTTGCTCAGGTAATCTCTTGCATTGAAGGAGGAAGGCAGGAACACTTTCCCGTGAAGCATCAGCTACAAACCATAGCTTAGCCAGCTCAATCGTTTTAGGTACGCTGTGTTTCAAAGGGTGAATGCATTGCTGCACCAATGCACATCAATTTCTCATCCAGCCTGACTGAAGGCCCCCTTTGGCTGTATTTCTATAAAAGGTAAAATCTAAAATATCCTTTGGATCTCCCACTCTACTCATTGCTGGACTGACACTGGTTTGCACTGAGGAAACAGCACCTCCTTTAGGTCTCTGCTATTTTTCACCCATTTGAGTGGAGCAGCCCATCCCAACACACTTGCAGAGACCAGTGACATTACCACAAGCCTTAAAACTGCTGTCTGGTGATCTCAGACCTGTCCACAATGAGACAGATGCCAGCAAAGTGGTTACAGTATTAAAGGCAAGTGGCAAGAACCAGGAGATGCTGCCAGCCCACAATGGCATTTGGAGTGGGGCTAGAGGAATTAATATCCCTCCTTGCAGTACAATTTTATTACAAAATAGCAGATGAATTAATATTTTTTAAACGTAACAAAGAAAAACACATCTGGAAAAGAAACCTTCCACCCCAGTTTTCCAGGTCTTGATTTTGCATGTGTGTGTTCATATTTTACAGTAAACAATTGTTTAAAATCCACATACAAAAAAATCTGTACAGTATTCCCTACTATTTACAGAAATCCCTCTGCTGTTATATGCTCAGAAGCATAAATGCTGATGGAAAAGGACATTTAAGCCCCAAAAATTTGTTCTGCAAGAAGCTTGAGAAATCCAGCCAGTGGGTTCTGTGCCCTGAGGTGCTTAAAGGCTATCGAAATAACCCCAGTGCACTTCCCAAGCTTTCTGATAGTCCATTGTTCCTGAGGCCCCATGACATTGCCATAGGTTGATCTGGGCTTATCACATTTTGGGGGGAATAATAGTGGATGTGCCTGTTTGCTATGCTAGCTGTATAGCAATGATAATGATGCTCAATCTAGCAAGAAGGCACTACTCAAAAACCACTCCTAAGGTCTGCTGATTCAAAAAATCCTATCAAGCCCCATTCAAAGACCTATCACATCTCTCATAGGGATCATGCAAAGACCAAGGGTAGAACATTGCTTTGATGGAGGAAAAAATGGCTTTGACCAAAAATAATTGCTCATTTCTGTTTTCTTTCACAATAATAAAAATAATAGACTACAGCTTTTTTTCAATAAAGTATTTCTGTTTTCAATCAAAACAAATATTTAGGCTGAAAAAAATGGGTTTGGTTCAGCACTGAGGGAACACTTGATTTTTGAAAAATGACTTTTAAAAAAAATTAACCCAATTTTACTGAAAAGTGGCTTTTGAAGACAAAAGCGTTTTTGCTTCCACTGGGAAATTTTGAATGCAGTCACACTCCCCCCCCCCCCCAAAAAAAAAAAAAAGAAAAGAAAAGAAAAGAAAAATCACATTGTCAGTTTTTGACCCACTCCCGTGAATTAGTAATTACTGGCAGCATGACACTGTTTGGGAGTGAGAGATTTAAAAGGGAGCAAGAGACTGGCTCTTACTGAACTCTAAAGCCGTGAAGTACAGGACATAAAATATTTCATATTTTAACCTGCCTTTCCCCATTTTTTGGTATGAAATTTTCCTTTGATTCTGTTGTAATTTAGTACTGGGGGTGGAAAAAAAAGCAAACCAAAACCATACACAGGCCATCATGCAAAGTTCAGCTTTAAGCTCTTTGCAGGTAACACCTTATCATTTCTTCCTTGCACTGTCATAGTGCAGCTGATGTGGTGCTTTATCAGAGGTGGTTCTGCCAGCCCTTCACACTGGACTACATGCTCCCAGAATCCACAGACAGACTGGCTCTTCCTTCCATTTCCAAAGGGATAGCTGTGTTAGTCTAGTTCAGCAAAAAAACAAGGAGACATGTGGCACTTAAAGACTAACAGATTTATTTTTCGCATGAGCTTTCGTGCTCCCACGAAAGCTCATGCGAAAAATAAATCTGTTAGTCGTTAAGTGCCACACGACTCCTTGTTTTTTTCTTCCTTCCATGTCAGTGAGGGTTGCACACACAGCTAGATGGTGGAATGTGGTCACATGCCTGGGCAACAACACAGAAGCCTAACAAGGAGAGTCATGTATTCTGTGGGACTGTTTTAACCATGCTGATAATCACAAGGATCTGTGTTGCAAATTTTTGGGGTGTGTGCATGTGGGTGGGGAAGTTTAATGAGCACTGGAGATGGTGGGAAACAATTTGCATTTGCAATATATCGCAATGATATGTCAGCTGAACCCCAGCCAACAATGTGGGTTGGGTTCAACAGGCTCCAACATGGCTGGTCTGGGTTCCCACCCAAGCCATCGACCCAGCCCTAACTTCTAGGAGTCAGTAGGTGTGACTGGTTAAACGTGTTGCTGTCTACAGTAAAATAACTTCCATTTGAGATAATCCCAAATGACAGAGGTTGTGTGTGTGTGCGTGCTTGCGCATGCAGTACTCTCAGCCCGAACATCTCAACAAGACCTCTCTCAGTGTACAGAGAATGTCCTCACCCTACAATCATACAGCAAGATCCGCACAGTGAACCTCTCTCTACAAACAGATGCAAGCTGGTGTAGCTGGCAGAGTACAGATTCAGTGGGTGGCATCTTGCTGATGGATAAATGGCACATTGAGCCCACAAAACGGCATGGCTGACGTTAGCTATGCTACAGCGTGACAGCGTGTTTCCTGGCCTAGAGTTCATCTGAACTCCATATGGGGGTGTCAAGGTTCAAATGCTTAGAATGAAGCTTCCCTTGAACCAAAAGGGAATGAACTGTGTACTTAGAAAAATCAGACAGCCAGCAGTTAAAAGAAGCAGGGACCCCTCAATCTTCTAATCTGACCTCTTGTATATCATAGGCCCACCAATGACACCCTACATACCTGAGCACTAAAGAATTAGGACCACTACCTCATTGCCCTGTTCCTGTGCATGCCAGAATCTATTCCAATGAAGCAGATGTTTTACACACACACACACACACACACACACACACACACACACACACACACA
>ML681991.1:40533210-40863813 GCA_007922195.1 Podocnemis expansa | reverse complement strand
CACACACACACACACACACACACACACACACACACACACACACACACCTATTTGACAAGGTACATGATAAAATAATACATTTGTTACAACAATAAACATATGGCACGTCAATTGCCCAGGGATCCTTGGATATAATAAGGGTCTTGTATTAAAGAAATGCAGACCTTGATGGTGGTGCATCAAAAAGCCTCCAAAATAGACTATAAAGAGGCAGGTGAAATGTGGAGAGTCATCCCCTTGGGTTCCCTTCGTTGTTTATTTTGACTTCAGTTAAAATTATCCTCTCAGACAGCCTTTGAAGGCCCTAATTAGGGCAGCTGCCATTTGTCAGGGTCAAAGCAGAGGAAAGGTGGGGCAGCCAGGCATGGAAGAGGCTGGAGAACCACAGGCACTTGAGCTCCGCACATCATTGGCAAGAAACTCAGATGTGCCGGCACACCCATGGAGTGCAGCTCAACAAGCCGAGGCCTGAGCCGTATCCTTGTATGCAGACCCAGTGCCAACCTGTGCAGAGACTTCTCTGCTGCCAGCTCAGCCTGCACGTCTGGAGGTCACTGAGGTCTAATCCCAATGAGTCATTGCAAGTGGATAATTTCCATGGGCCGAATAGTGCCCCCTGGACTGGAGAGGCAAGCTGTTTAGAAAGCACTGAACAAGGGGCAGCCCAAACATTGAGACACCAGCGGGCTTTGTCGGCAGCTTGCCAGGAATCCAAGGGCCACACCCCAGTAATGCAGGTATAAACCTAACTCAGTAACAAGCTCACACAAGCTTTGACATCTGCCCTCATTTGCATCTTCCTGGGCAGACACAGGCCCGGCTCTGTTCACCAGAAGTTTGAGTGGCTTCCTTCACAGGGAAAAGGGCAGCCATGGGCCACATTTTGCTGCAAGTGGATTTAAAGTTTCCAGAGTCTCCACAGCCTGTGTGGTTTTGGCCTTGGGGTTGATTTTCTATCCCCCTTTGCTGTCTGTATACTACTTAGATTTGTTTGCCAGGAAAATCATTGTTGACTATACTAGGCTGATTGCTTTTCCCGATTTATTTCTTATCTACTACACTGCTGGTGTTTCAATGGGCAAAGCCTACTCTTGCTCTGCCTACGTTTAACCTTTCATATGCTTCAGGGGTATCCCATGTACGTTGCACATTGAGGCGTTCTAAGGAAGACAAGTGAAGGTTCCTTAAAGAGCGGGGACCATGAACCTGTGAGGTAGGTAACATGATGACAGTTTGCACAGCCAGTCTGTTTTCCAAGCTGCTCTTCTGAACTTAGTCAAAGGCAACAACAACACAAAGTGGTTTGGAATGAGTGGTCACTTGTGTTTGAGGTGGATGGGGGGGAGGCATCTGAATCCTTCAAAATCAAAGGCACAAGGCATCTGGGAAACTTAACTTTTCCCTGATGGGGCCTGGCCACTTCTGCTGAAAGCCAATCTGGTTCTCACAGAGAGAGCAGAAGCCAAAACCATCCTCAAAGCAGAAATGCCTGGCAAAGCAACTTAGGAATTCACAACCCAAAGTCACGTCATTGCAGAAAACACTAGCTGGTCTCAGTGCAGTGTGAAAAACAGCACTGTTGTCCACTTTGGATCTGGCCTAGCCATGGTGGCACTTCTTGGGAATGTTTTCCTGCCCTTGTTCCTTGCATTCACAGAGATCAAGGCTCAAGACTTGACTTTAAAACAAGTTACGAACACTCTGTGCTTTTCTTGCCTGGCATGTCCTGTGTGCCACACCACTGGTAGCAGTTTGGTGCTGGATTAGGTCAGTCCACAAAGCCTCCACAAAGAACATATGAAAGTCTGCCCGAAAGCTGGCTAGCCCAGCATGAAAAATAAATAGCAAATTCACTGGATGGGAGGGTCTGGAGTCCAGGGAACACCTCCTGGTCAGTGAGTGGGATCCATGTCAGGGTAGAGATACAGTTTTAATCAACCTTTACTAAGAGTGCTTTGGTGACAGGGCACAAGGGGGGAGTGTGCACAGAGCCCACACGCTGCCATATGATCACAGCGTGCTTTTGTTCCTATGTACAAAACAAATCATCCATCCAAGAGGAAGGAGTCCCAGCTGCTCTTGGAGGGGAAACAAGGACAGGCCAGCAGCTCTGCCACTAGTTCTGGTGTCTCTTCATGTGCAGGGCCAGGTGGTCAGAGCGGGAGAAGCAGCGCCCGCAGGCTCCACACTTGAAGGGCTTGGCGCCCGTGTGCTTGCGGTAATGTCGGGTAAGCTCATCCGAGCGGGCAAAGCGCCAGTCACAGCCTTCCCAAGTGCATTTGTATGGCTTCTCTCCTGCAGGGGTGCAATGGGCCACAGGTTACAGTCCACACCAGAGGCGGCAAGCCAATGTCTAGTACTTATCCATCCATTCCTTCCCCCACACATCCCGCTTCATCCAACCATCCACCCTTGCCCTACACATACCCCCTGGATATCCATCCATCCCTCCCCCAACTGCATATCTATCTATCTATCTATCTATCACTCTTCCACTCAGAGATGACAATGCAGTGCTTTGTACAAGTGCCTTGCTTTCAGTTTTGATGAAAATTTTCCCTGTGTCCTGTGGTGATTTCAGCCCAGGGAGCCCTGAGGTGATTGCAGCCCAGGGAGCTGAGGTGAACTCTGCACTGAGTGCCGCAGCCCAGGCTGTGGCAGGGTGTGGTCCCCTCAAATATTAGTCCTCACTCTTTAACAGCCTGAACAAGCAGGCAGAGTTCATGGAATGTGCTGATTTTCCCGACCTCAAATATTTACCATCTCATTGGCCAATTGCAGAGAACTTAACAACAGCTCAAGTGCACGTACACATGCGACACGCATGTGCCTGCCATGAGTGGGTGGTGCCAATCGTATGTGCCCACAAACAGAGGGCATAAACATATGTGTTCAAGCACACACCCACACAAACATGAGTTTACATGCAAAGCTAGCACATACCCAAAGCTTGTATCTGGGGGCAGACACACCACAAACTCATGACCACACCTGTGTTCACATGCACAGAAAGCATGTGTAGCCAGAACTACAAACATGCAAGCATCCACATAAATTTGGAGCACATGCAGACAGTGGCAGCAGCAAACAGCACATGGAGAAATGCCCCTAGCTGTCAGCCAGGTGTGAGAAAATATGTTTAGGGCTCAGGTAAATAAGAATTTAAGCTGCAATTTACAAGCAGCATATTGGAAATTTTATGGCACTCTCAGGATCACATGGGTTTGTGGGCATCTTTATTAGTTTTCTAAGCTGAAAGACAAAGGCAAGCTTTGCCCCGCTCATTGTCCCAGCCAGGTCATCTGGCTGGGTCAGCCCCATCAAGGCCTTTTACTTTCAAACAATAACAGGTTGATCTCCAGATGGAAAGAAAATGCTTTCCATTGTCCCACAAGCTGGCTCCTTCCCTCAGGACAGCACGGCAGGCCAGGCTGGAACAATGGGCCCAATTGGCATTCGGATCCCCCAGGAGGTGGGTGAGCAGCCAATGAGTTATATATTTAATCTCACAATGGCGCCAGGCAATGAATGGCGTCCCCTGGAGATTGAGAGGGCCTAGATCATAGCAACGGGCAAACCAGAGGGGAAGGTGTCAGTGATTGGGTCCCATAGACTTCTCAGGCTAGATCCTATTGGGTGGCCTTTTTAACCCTTCAGGTGACTGAGCTAATTTAACGTCAGAGTGTAGTTACTTGTGGGATGCAAGATACCATGTGGCCTCTCCACTCTTCTCAATTCTCCTCTTACTGAGGTTGGAAGCTCCATGACTATGGTGGCCTTGAGCTTGGCCATAAGGAACATTTGCCTGCCACATGACCTCCAACAATAACTGTCAGTATAGATCAGTGATTTTCAAACTTTCTGTCCCAGAACCCAGTTGAAAAAAAAATTTTTTTTTAATGCCCACAACCAAACAATTACATCCTTGAACAATGCATCCCAGTCTTTTGGTGGTGGCAGCACGAGGTGCCACAACCCAGTACATGAGCATCTGTGACCCAGTACTGGGTCCCAACCCTAAGTTTGAAAACCACTGGTAGAGACTTACTAATGGCTTCCTCTTCCCCATTTCTCATTTGTCCCTAGCTGCTTCTACAAATTCTCAAGCCAGTTCAAGACACCTCCTCTTTTGTTTGTGCCCCAGATGGCTGGTCATCTTGAGGCTGTGGTGGTTTGCCTTGAGTCACTGCCCAATGGCTCAGGCAACTTGGGATGCTTTCAACTTTCTAATGTGAAGGACTAATGGGAAAGGTGGTGTCCTGAATGGAGTCAGAAGAGATCATTATTTGTAAAGAGGGGATGGTTGTTATCATCTCCCCATCCTGAAGGTCCTTCCCTGAGGACTCAATATCCTTCTGATGGAATCCTTGCACCATCTGCCCCCTGCCCTCCTTTCCTGCCACCTCCTTCTGAGGAGGTCGGCAGCATCTCTGCAGGGCATAGCCAAGAAAATACTGTACCTCGTGCGTCAAGAGACTGCCTCTTTCAGGGGCCTGATAAGAGGAAATAGGAGCAGAGCCAGGTGGGAGAAACGATTCCCAGGCATGGAACTTGTTTTGTGTTTCGTTTGTTGCCAATAAAAAAAGAAAAGTGACCCCCGAGACAGCTTAATTGCACCCTGTAAAGATCAACACTTCTATAAAAGAGATTTATGAGGGGAGCTATGGTTCTGGGACTTGCCAAGGATCTGATAAGGGCTCAGGTTGTCCTCAGAAGAGGCCGCAGCCTGACTGCATTGGGAGGGGCCAGGGACTGGTTTTATGCTGGGAAAGCTGGGGAACTACTGGAAATTTTTTATTTTAATTAAGTTTATCTCATCTTTGTTCAGGACCCATGACACCGAATGCTGGGAATCTCCCCTCAGGTGAAGGGGAAATGTTTACCAAAGGAGATTGCCTTTCCCCTTCTGATTGTTCCTCATGTGCTCCATGTATGCAACCATATCACTTCAGGCTGCAATCCCCTTAACTAAGCCGTATCAGGCCTGGTTAATACTTGGATGGGAGACTGCCAGAAGGAAATGCATGTAGCACAAGATGCAATGGGAAGGGACTCCTCTCTGGAGCTTGTATTAGACCAATCCCTCAGCTGCATGCTGGAGGTCAAAGTCTAAGGGCATGTCTATACAGCAGGGTAATGTGGAAGTGTGATTTCTAAAGCACACTAACATGTCACACATTAATCAGTCCTGCTGGTGTGCACTAAAAGCTTCCTAGTGTGCTTTAATGTAGTGCTGTTTGAAACATTAGGGACACCAGCAGGGTCTACAAAGACTAATTACTGTGCAACATGTTAGCATCCTTTAGAAATCAGACTCTGGGCTTCATTTGCAGCAGTTAATGGGTATTTGGTATGCCTGGATAAGCAAGCATGCATGCTAATGTACAGCTATTGATTTTCTTTTGCAACTGGTATGATTTTTGTTCTTCCAAACACAGCTAGATCTCTGTGATAGATTCCTCCACAAACACTGCTAGATCTATTTACATAATTGCCTTCACTGTGTTACTGATCACATTGCACCTAGAGTAATACCAATGAAATTAACAGTTTGCACACCAGTGACAAGTATGATATATTACGGTGAATAGAGAGATCAGGGCCGTAACTAGAAAAGTTGTCACTTGGGGCAAGCAGCCTGAGACACACACACCCCGGGCCCGATCTGGCCCCAGCCCTTGGAGGGGAGCCAGATCCGGACCTTGCTGCAGTGGGAGTCCCCCAGTCAGGTGGCTTTTCTGCCAGCTGGCTAGCTTCCCCAGTGGGGCACCTTCCCTGACAACCAAGCTGGGTCCCATAGGCCAGTGGCGGGTGCCTTCCCCACTGCCCAGCCAATCCAGCTGCCCCAGGCCAGTGGTGGGTGCCTTCCCCACTGCCCAGCCAATCCAGCTGCCCCAGGCCAGTGGTGGGTGCCTTCCCCACCATCCAGCCGAGCTGGCTTCTCTGGGCTGGCGCTGGGTGCCTTCCCCACAACCCAGTCCAGCTGACTGCCCCAGGCTGCTCAGGGCATGCTCAGGGGCAGGGTGGGAGAGTTTGAACTCTCCCAGCCCCAGCCCCAGCCCCAGCCTGGTAGGGTCTGGCACCCTCTAAAATTCAGCGCCCAGGGCTTTGCCCCATTTGCCCCGCCCTTGTTACAGCCCTGAGAGAGATCTTAAGTATTATGCCACAATCAGGTGTGCTCTTACCAGTGTGAGTTCTCTGATGTGCCTTCAGGTGGGAACTCTTGGTGTAAACTTTTGTGCAACCTGTAAAAACAGAGAGAAAGAACCTCAGTGTGAAAAATGTTCCATTCTCATACAGATTTAAAATATATACACTCCAGTTATGGTGAGCGGCAGCAAATGCAAGTTGCAAGCAGGAAAGAGGATTGAAAAGAAGTGGGGTAGTAGTCTGCAAATTAGTACATGTGTGAGGTTCGTTTCTGTAGCAGCTAAACAAGCAAGATTATTCAGACTGAAGACTGCATGTGTCAGCTGAGGACAGATTTCTTTTAGCCAAAGTGAGGACTCTTTGCAGCAAGTAATACACACCAATCATAAATCAGACAGGCAATAGAACAGCCAGCCTTTCTCACAAGACCCCCATATGACCTTCCTCAATATGATCCTCATACTTGTGTGTCTTGACTGGGGATGGAGAACCAGTTTCAATAAAATCAGATCAGACCCGAGGGTTCATCCCAATCTCAAACTGCACTTTTTACAGAGGTAACATAAAAATGTCCACTTTTGCATTGCTATTTGATGGTTTTGTATAGTCTCTGACTTTCTGGATTTCAGGCAGATTCAGAATCAATTTTTTTCTTTTTTTTTTTTTTTTAATGATATTCCCAGCTCCAGCAGAAGATAATGAATGAGAAAACAAGTACTGGCAATTTTGTGAAGCTCTGACCCAATTTTCAATTTTCAAGAGAAGAGCAGATTGAAAAATTTTCAAAGGAACAGTTTTCAGTCAGAAAATACAGTTTCATCTAAACCTACACATTTTGCAGAAAAATGTCAATTTCAATTATATATTTGAAGAAGAGTGTCAAAATGAATCTTTCAACTTTCTCATTTCCTTTCTATAATTGCTAAATGTTTTACTGGGACAAGATCAAAATGTTTCATTCTGGCTGTATTGTTTAATTTCATTTCATCATTTACAGTATACGATGAATTTTACTGTTTCATTATATGTACAAATTGTATAATTAACACATTATAATGTTTTGATTACAATTATCAAAATAAAACATCTTTACTTTAATTGAGTCAAAATGATGCAACATCATTGAAATGAAATATATTGATGATTCTGTATCAAAAACTTTTTGGAATTTTGATTCCATGGAGAATTTCAAAGTTCAGTTTTTCCAAATCAGAGCAAAAATACATTTTGAAATGTCAGAATTTCCCATGGAATAAAAATTCATCTTTTCAATCAGCTTTAGTCATGACCTTCAGAAAGTTCAGTTAAACATTAGATTCATCCAAACATTTGATATTCATCAGACTTGAAGTCACCCTACAAATTGTTGATTAGCCCATCTTTAGCTTTCCCAGCTTACAACTCTTTTATTCTCTCTCTCAGGTTCAGACTTCAGCTTCCCTGAAATTCAATGGCTATTTTCCCCCCCTGCTTGGAATCTGTTTTATCAAGATCAGATTGATTCTTCTTTGTTTGAAGTTTGCTCTACATAAATCAATGTGACTGAGAGAAATTGTTGTGTTGCATGTTCAAGCCTGAAACTCAGATGCCTCAAGGAAATGTAGCTGATTAGAGGAGTTCCCCACCCCAGGCTGGAACTAGTAGTGATGTTTACATAAGCCACCATTGCATCTGAGGCTCAAACCAGGTCTCCTGTTGTCTCTATCAGGTATCGATGGGTCACGATCTAAACATTTCAACTTTGAAGGAAACAGGGTTTATAACTGAATTTTACTAATGGCCCCACTGCGATGGGCTAAATCAAAATACTGGATCTACCTTTGGAGTGTCCTAACCCAGGCCCCTCATAAAACTCTTGGCTGTTTCTGAACTCCTGTTCTTGTAACTCTGGATATTCTCATCACCCCTATTCCTTTTTGAAGCTCGCTAACATCTTCGCCTGACTGATATCTTATGGCAGTGAGTTCTACAACCTATTTGTGTGTTGTATTAATACAAGACTTTCCGCCTATCAGTTTTTAATGTCTTGACTGTCATTTCCCTTGAATGCCCCCAGGTTCTTGTATTAGTTGTAGATTCCAAGGCCATGTGGGACCAGTAAGATCATCTAATTTGACTTCCTTTAATATAGGAGAAAGAATTTTCCCAAAAGACCTCCTAGAGCAGATGTGTTAGAAAAATAGCCAAGCTTGATTTAAAAATTGGCAATGGTGAGAATCTTCTAGTGATGAGTTGTTCCAGTGGTTAATTACTCTCACCATTAAAAATTTACATCTTACTTCCAGTTGCAATTTACCTAGCTTGAGCTTCCAGCCATCAGATCACATAATACCTTTTCTCTGCTGGATTGAAGAGCACATTATTCAATATTTGTTGCCCAATGAGATAGTTATAGATTGTAATCAGGTTGCCCCTTAATAGTTTCTTTGCTAAGCTATAGATTCATCTCTTAGGTCTATCATTATAAGGCATGTTATCTAATTCTTTCTTGTTCTCATGGCTCTTCTCTGAACCCTCTCCAATTTACAAACATGTTTAGTACGACACGGGGTAAGTAACAGGACTCGGTCTATTGTCTCTCAGGAATCCCTGATTCTTTATATCTTTGTCATGCCCCATCTTCTTCAACATACAATTTCCTGCATGAGAAATAATAGCTCATATGCAGGCTTAATGACTAGTCTCATCAAAAGGAGAATTCTGTCTCCAAAGTCTGAAACTGCTTCTTTGATGGCCACTGCAGAGGCAACTGTATGTCATGCAGACTAGAGCCAATAAAACAGGCGTGGCCAAACTGTGGCTCGGGAGCCACATGCGGCTCTTGAATGAAAAACTGTGGCTCCCAGAAGAACGTTAGCAAATCAATTTAGGAAAGCAGCCCCAGCATCGGAGTTCAGGAGGGGGTCACGATCGTGGGGAGAAGCACATCATGGTCAGGGATGGTGAGGAGAAGTGCGGCATGGTTGGGATTTTAAAAAAACTCGCTACTAGCCTGCAGTCTTCTACACTGAGCAGCAGCTAAGTTTTTACTGTGTAGGGCTAGTTTTCATGGTAACCTTGAGTAATTATTAGAATCTGACATTAGTAGGATCAATATTTGTCCTCTTTCTACAGTAAAATTAAAGTGTGCAATGAATTTTAAACTTAGTGATTTTGGAGTAGGTAAATGAATATGGCTATATGCCTCAGTGTGGCTCTCGAAGGCTTAATAATCAGCTTCTGTGGCTCTTGAGTTCCATAAGTTTGGCCACCCCTGCAATAAAATGTCAGCAGTATGGTGTATCATGGATATTACAATGCACCTGCCAGATAGGGTACACATCAATATTGCTACATAGCCCACCACTGACATGCATCCACCTCTGAGGCAGAGGATGTCAATCAGCTACACAGCACAACTTTGAAAGAAAGGGACATTGTGGACAAAGGCATGTTAGTTGTCAGACAGGATAAATCTGCACACATCAGGAAAAAATTCAAAACCAACACAGCAGTCATGACAATACCTGGGTAATCGCAGTGATGGATCCTCCTTTTCTCCAGCTCTGGGTTGTTGCGTCTGTTGTATTTGGGAGTTGGCATGATAAGGTGTCCTTGAGAGAGGGTCCCGAGACCATTTGGGAGTGTGGGCATCTGCGATGACTGTACCAGCTTCAGTCCAAATGTGGCTTCATAGGAGGGTGGGGGTGAGATGGTGTTGATGAGCTCGGGTTGGTTTTCTGGGCTGCCGGGCTGTGAATTTGGGGGTGAAGGGGGCAGGGTCAGTCCTGGGACAGGATAGAACTGCCCTGTGATGTTGTAGTTCCCCTGACCTTGGGAAACATTTTGGAAGTGCTTCACTTGTCCACCAGGCTGGATGGGTCTGGGGAGCATGGGGCTGCCCGTGGACATGGTGATGCCGCTGATGGTGTTGATGGCTGTGGTGCTGCCAGTGGAGGGTGCCATTGTGGCAACATCAGCGTCACCATTGCCAATGGGCATCTGATAAAGCTGGCTCTGCTGTGGGCCGCCAGACAAAGAGATATCCGAGGGTATCTCCTGCTTGATGAAGATATTGTTTACCGCCACTGACTGCGGCATGCTGAAGACACTGGTGAAATCCGGCAGAGTCTGAGTTGAGCCTGCTCCAGATGAACAAGGCTGGGCAAAGCTGGTGCCAGGCTCTGTTTTAATCTGTGGGAAAGGTGTGAGGGGCTTGGTTGGCCGGTAAAGCCCGGTTCGCAGGTGTGTGGTGTCCGGCAGTATCACATTAATGTTCACGCTGTATGGCGTGGAGGAAGGCTTTTCTGTTGAGAAGAACTCATCCACCACAGAGGCGCTGTCCCTGCGATACTTCTTGTCTGACACCATTGGAGTTGGTGGCACCTGATTTGAGAGGTACTTGTCCATTTCAGAACGTCCCTGTGGGGAAGAACAAAGGAAGAACTCTTAGTGAAGAGTTTGGACACTATGGTGATGACTGCTCTAAAAATCCCTAAGATAGATGGGTGGCAAAAGGGCAGGAAAGATGGTCCAACAGAAAGGGAAATGGACTGGGATGTAGGAGTGCAGTTCAGCTACAGACATCCCATGTGACTTTAGGCAAATAAGTTAAACCTGTGCCTTCAGTTTCACCATCTGGAAAATGGGCATAACCCTGCTTTATCAGCTGCGAGGATAAAATCTATTAATGACTCCAATGACAAGGGATGCATAAGTAGTTAGGTAACGAACACAATTGCCAAAGGGATGCAGTCAAATAAAGAAAGGCCAAGATTTTAGATTTTTCTGAATAAATAATAGGAGGGGGAGAACTCAAAACTAACGGTGGCAAACCTAAATCAGAACACTAGATCCAAGTGCTCTCCAACTGTGAAGGAGATAGGACCAGGGTGAGGCTCGGGCCCAGCTATCCTTTAAAATATATAAAACCTAATAAGAACACAATTTGTTCATGATTCCTTTGTAATTTGCTGATAATCAGAGAATGAGACTGAATTTTAGATGTCACCCAGAGCCTGGGAAACACACCAGACTTAACTAGCACAGAGGATCCTAGACTGGAAACTGACTGGTCCATTTTCACCTTCCTCATGAAACTTTCCCATCTGTCATACAACATACAGAGTTTGTTTGCATTTTAGTCCTGACTTTCTACATATGTTTTTCCAAATTCAACTATTCCAGGACAGCAGCAGCTGTGGTTACAAACATCGTCAAATGCTGGATTCCTTCACAGTTCCTATCTGACAGAGCATCTTCTGGACCCATTCCCATTGATTCAACAGTCCAAGTACAGCAGCCTGCTAGGAAATTCAATCCCTGGCATCTGACGACTCAAGCTTTGCACCTTGTGGTTAATGATGCTACCACTAATAAGGCTTAATAGAGTTACAGCCTTTAATTATGTGGTTACCCAGGTGTCATTCTGATTACATAGACCTCATATATTCATTCACATGCAGGAGAGCTGGCAAACTGATCCAGTTTCCTTGTGTCCTGCAGATACAGGCTGGCACAGCCGACTGAACACTGCAAGAAAGCACTCTGATCTCATCTTCGCCTGTGCCAGAAGACTTTGCAGTAGTGAACAACATCGCTATGCCTCAGTCACCCCTTGTGCAACTCAGCTTCTGTCAATGGAGATGAATTTGACCAAATGTGTTTTCTCCACCCTCCTTTCTATATGGCATAAAATACTATTTTTTTTTTTGTTCAAAGCATCCCAAATTTTGCCCAGCTGAGAGCCACAATGGCAATGTGCCAAGAAACTGGGACCTTGCCTAATTTGTATTTAATGAAGCACGTACTGCAGGTGCTCTGCTCTTCAAAATGGAGGCAGCCCTCTGCCACTGCATGTCCCAGCATGCAGTGCTACATCTTGATCCAAGCAGCTGGGCTGGGACCTGAAATCTCCAACAGGCCATTGCAGAACTGTACAGGCCGCACAGAGACCGTAGGCCACCTTTGGCTGCAGCTTGACTAGCAAGAAGTGCTATGCCCATTTGTCTGGTGTTATTAGTAGATCATCCCTGTCAAGTCAGATGTTCTGGAAAGCTTTTAATGGTACTAGGGGGTCAGTCTCAAAGCAGGGGAATGAGGGCCCATGGTGCCAGCAAGTTCAGCTCGTATTAAATGCCTGAACTATTTCCCTATGTGTCCTGGGTTCAAACACTCTCCTTTGATCTGAGACAACCCTGTGCTATTGTGACAGAAGATATGGATCAGAGCCACAAAGTACAAATCTAGAAGGGATCAAAATTGGGGTTCACACTCAAGAATCTGGGCCTAGCCCATGAAAGACACACCCAAGCTGCAATTTGAATCCAAATCCGAGTTTCCACAATGTTTGGATCCATGGTTCTGATCTGGGAGAGGATCGCACAGAGCCCTTGGAAAGCGGCCTGCCCTCACCTGATTGTCTCTGCATTACGTGCCACTCCAGCCTGTTATTTTTAGAGGCAGGAGTCAAATCATTGCTAGGCAGTACCAGGGGTTCTACCGCCAGCTCTGAATGCCACACATACCTGAGCAATGAAATGACCCACTCACCAGGGAGACGGAGGAGGGAAGTGTGGGCGCCAGGTGTATTTTACTTCTAAGATGCCCTTATCTCTGGTATTTTGATTTCTTGCCTTTGCTTTACAGGAAAGTTGTTTTTCTAAGATGTTTCCATTACAGCCAAGGTATTTAGGCACCTGACTCTCACTGAAACCAATGGAAGTTAGGCACCTCCAGAGCTTTGAGGATATGGCCCACTGTGTCTTTGTGCATGGACTCCCTCCTGCTATATTTAATCCAGTGCGTTCTCAAACAGGGACTCCCTACCTTCTACCTTCCCTCAGCAGCCTTCTCCGAACCACAAATCAGAATAAATTTTAATGTATTGCACTGTCCGCCCCCAAAGGCAACGCAGCCAACTGGTTCTACCTCTCCCACTACTGAAATGCAGCCAGCTTGGGGATGGGATGTGGCAGCTGATTAGCAGCACGCAACAGGCCCATTGTGTTGGAGAGGAAGCGAAGAGTACAGTAGCTGGAACAATATCATAGGTCATCAGGCCCAAGCCCAGGTATGGGCAGAATGCCAGGACTAGTCCCGGCTCCTTTGAAAAGTGCAATGGAACCTGGAATAGTTGTCAGGACAACCACGTGCAACTTCTGGAAGACAATCCCCAGGGCATCAAAATGCCCCCTGACCTCACACGTGGACACTGGCTCTGTCCTGGCTCTGAGGGCAGTGTTTTTACTGTTGTTAGTCTGGGCTTGCTTTGTGCTTTGTACCTTGCACATTACAAACACATCCTAAGAGACATTCACTGCCTCAAAGAGCTCAGGATCAAGCCTAGGGGAGGAACAGGGAAGTGGAAACCCAATTTGCAGTTGGAGAACAGAGGAGCAGAGAGACTCAGGGACTTGCCTGTGATCACACAGGGAGCATGGTAGAACCAGGAATTAACCCAGATCTCCCAAGCCCCATGTGGTCAGAATTTAATGACAAGACTCCTGTTCCACTCCCAGTGGCATACCTACTGAATCTGCAGCGCAGCTCATGTACAACATCAAGCCATCAAGTGTGATGGGGAGAGGGAAGGGAAGTGAGGAATTCAGCATGCTCTGTTCACAGTGTTTTGGTCCTTAATTTTGTTCTTAGTGAACCCCAGGGAATGGAGCTGCTCAGGAGAAACCAGCCATACTGCATGAAGTCATCTCTTACCCCCAAGTAAGTTTTACAAGTAGCAGAAACATGTGTGTAGAAGAAGAATAAAAACCTTCACCTCCATAATAAGTGGCATCCGCTGCTCCATCCTCAGTGGGGTAAACTGTGGAATAAACACAGCCCGTTACTGGGCAGTCATGGTGCAGTTCATAGTAAACATGGGACTCAGTGTCCTCTGGAACCCCTCTTCTCCCCCTGAAGGGCCAAGGAGTGCACATGACACATGTGCCTCTGTCAACATGCATGTCTCCATCATCACGCTCATCCCACTGTACCAAACTCAGTGGCTCTGATGCCAAAGCATGCTGGCCAAGAGTCCTGAGTGCTTTGTGCAGGCGAGCACAGGGAATGGGATGGGGCTTTCTTAACTGTGCGCCAGGGCTGCCCTCCCCTGCCTGGACATATGGTGCCATTCGCACCAGTGTCTGATCAGATGCCCCAAATACACAAACGAGAGCAAGTGAGCAACGGCTGTTGTCTTAGCTTAATAAACCCCACAGGCAGTTACACCTGACCCCAGCAGCTATCTGCAGATTCCCCCCAGTCCTGGCAGCCACTGCCTCCAGCCCCCATCCAGGATGGGGGTCCACTCGCCACTGTGTTCAGTAATAGTTGCTAGGCAACACAGAGCTAACCATTCTTTCTGCCTGCATCCCAGAGAGCACAGTTGTGGCAACAGCTCCCCTGCAGCACAGGCGGTTCAACTGCATAGGTGTCTCCTAGGAGGAAGCCAACGAGTCTACCAAGGCCAGTTGGAGCACCTTAGTCCCACCAAGGGCCAGCCATGTCCAACAGAATCCAAAGGGTTGGGGGCATCTTCTGGTATCTGTCGCCCACTGAGCAGAGCTGAGTGTAGGGATAGCATTTAAGAGACCATCAGTGAGGGGTGAGTGTTATTGTCTTCAGTGCAACATGGGAAAAAACCTGGCACAGAGAAGCGGGTCAATGGCAGAAGTGGGGATGGAGCCCAAGGTTGCTTGTATCCCAAACCCCAGCTCAGTCCACTACGCTACTCTGTCTTATGGGCAAATTAAGATAACAGCCTTCAAATACGCAGATGCAACTGCAACTTCCTGCCCCAAGCTGGGATAAACTTGCTTCCCCTGACAGTACACTACCAAGTTTCTGATTCAAACTGCCGTGGCAGTCGTGAATACCAATGCCCTACAGCAAGGAAACACTTAAAACCATCTCTGAGCTATCCAACTGGGAGCGCCCAGAATTATGGAGTATTGCTTTTACAGTGCAAGCGGAAAAAGACAGATCATGGCCCCCTCTGTTCAGTCTGCATGATGGAGTTGGAGCTTAGAAAAGACATTTCAAGGATGCTTGGTTTCGTACGCAGATCTTCACACACACACAAATACTGTGGTGATGAGAACAGTGTAAACATGAGAGATGGATAGATTAGAGGTACACACAAACACATCCCATGCACTTTTTCATACACAATTTCTCACTCCTTCTCTCTCCTATTTACTTCGGGGTTCTACAGTGACACCATTTGTTCTGGTACAATTGAGATCTTGTTTATATAAACATGCAAAAGACATACTATCTTTTTGGCTGAAACTTTTTAAGCTACTTTTTTTATCAGCATAGGATATTGCCTCAAGGAAAATTTTACTTCTAGCATCAAAAAAGACTAAGATTAGTTTAATTGGGGGGGGGGGAATCCTCCTTTGTAATTTGCACGGTCTGTTTTTTAACACCTGTTGCTTTGAAACTCCATTCCAAACTGTGAACTGCTTGAATGCATCTGGAATCAGTTTACATTTGTTTTCCCTAATGCTTCTGATAGAGCTGTGAACCTGTGCACACGGAAATGGAAATTTAGAGAAGGGTTTTGTTTGTTTTGTGTTTATTTTGCAAGAAATTGTGAATTTGAGTGGGGGAAATTCTGCAATGAAGTCTATTTTGTGACAAAATCACAAATGTCCCTACATTTATTTCTGTTACAAAATTAACTAAGGAAAATAGTTACCATCTGCAGATACAGTGAAAAATTGAAAATAAAATTATGAAGTCGGGGGGCAGTTTCACAGTTCTAGCCTCTCATCAGGAATCCCTTAGGTCACTGGTCCTTCACCATACCAGGAACACTCCAGAATCCCCTTCCCATGTGGCCAGGATCTAAATGGGACTCCCTGCCCATTCAGTAACATTGGGAATGCAGTGATCAAGAGCACCAGACTGCAAGCCTCTGCCCTAGATTTTTGATGAAGAAGTGCTCTGTGTTGAAAGCTGTGGTCTAGTGCTCCAACCTAAGTCCACTCAGTTCACAAATCCCAGAGCTAACACTGGAAGGATCACGGGCTTAGGTGGAACAGACGTGAATACCAACTTCTTTGAGCCGTGAGTTTTTATAGCTATAAATGAGACACTCGGCAACTGTTCTGCCTCAGTTTCCCCACACTTAAATGCAGGTGGTAGTATTTACCTCCATCCGGGACAGGCAAGAGAGGTGAGGGCTGTGCAAATCACTGTGTATGTATTTACTGTTGCCGACCTCTCCTCTCTATGATCCAAGGTCATCAACGCCCCGTGTTTCGAAGATTAGAAGCCAACCCCATTTCCTCCTTATAGAAAACAAGGAACCTGCATCCTTGATTAGGAGAACAGGGGCAGGGCATAGAATTATGCTTCTTTATGCTGACCTGCTGCCTTCAGCACTGTTCTTTCTTTCCTCACAGACAAAGGCCAACCAATGGATAATAAAACAACCCACCGGATGAGTTGGGAGTTGGTTCTCAGCCTGCTCAACATTTCTTTTAAGAGGCCTACTCCTCCCTAACGGGCAAAGAGGGATCTCACGATGTCATTGGGTGGGTCTGCTGCCTGGGGCAGAGATGAGTAAAGCTGTCTTGCCAAACCCTGTGGAGTTTGGTGACCCCTGGCTTCCCAGAGAGAAACGGCTTGCTTTCCATTTGGGAATAAATGGACTGGGAAGATAGAGGAAAGGAGCCAATCTTGTGGGAAGACACCAAAGGCAAGAATATGAGGTAGGAGGCCCACACAAGCCATTCATCCTCATAACCCCCTTTGAGGCTGGGCAGTAACACTACCTCTATCTTATAGACCAGAGGTTCTCAACCACTGTGTCAGGACACATTACTGTGTCACCAATAAGTATGTCATGGAGGCTACATTCACACACAGGAGTTTATTTCGATACAAGTTGTTTTGAAACAACTTGTATCGAAATAACACCTTATTTCGAAACAAGTTAATTCGAATTAACAATTTGTTAATTCGAATTAAGGAAAAAAGCTCAAAGCGAAATAGCAAGTTCAGACAACAGTTATTTCGAAACAAGTCACCGTTGTTTTGAAACAACATGTTCTGACGGTGCGTCATGTGAACGTGGCATTTCTTATTTCGAAACAACCTCTGTTGTTTTGAAATAAGATTGCTGTGTGAACACACCCAGAGAGTCAAGGAAATGGTTGGATTCAGCCTGGGGAGTGTGGGCGTGTCTTCTAGGGTCACAAAATGCCATCAAGTGTGTAAAGATGTGCAAACAGTTGAGAACCACTGTTATAGACAGATGAACCAGAGATAAGCATAGGGGCACCCGTCAAATGCTAGATCAGGGACCCGCACTCTTTTGCCATCAGCCCCACTAGGCAACACTGCCTGTGAGGAAAAGGGCCCTTCAAGCCCTCAGCTTCACTAGTCAGCCCTGCCTTTACAAGGAAGCAAGCTGAGCAAAGGAATGTAGTACATTGAAGCACGTGTTAGCATCCTGGAAGAATCAAATAGTGGCTTAACCAGAATGGCTGACCAAGTCCAGAGCTGGCTTGGGACTAGACAAATTCAATTACAAGTCACACATCCAGTCCATTATGCGCAGAGCTGCCACGGCTCCATTGAAGCACTATTGTAAAGAGATAGTGCCCACACATCCAACTTGCTTGTGACCAAATTCTGGGAGAGGATCTGAAACACTTTCAAGTTTGCAAGGGTCTCCAGGAGGATGGAGGGTGTGCCCTTGTACGTTCAGCCTGCAAAGAAGCTGTTTGTTGGTTTTATGAGAGGTTTCTCCATAACACTTTGGTTTGCTTTACATAGGCCAGCTGTCCAATGGTTACCCTGTCATTGATCCCGAGACAGCAGGACTAAAGTCAGACCTGCTGAGGTAATCATAGTGAATTGCAGAAGGAATTGCACTTGGAATATAGAGGGAGCGAGTCCAAGAAAGGTGACAGCTGGGAGCCTGGAACCTAATGGGGTGGGCGAGCTCAACATGGGGCTCAAAGGCTGTGTTCACACACAGGGGGTTATTTCGATACGGTTGTTTCGAATCAACTTGTATCGAAATAACACCTTATTTCAAAATAACTTAATTCGAATTAACAGTTTGTTAATTCAAATTAAGGGAAAAAGCTCAAAGCGAAATAGCAGGTTCTGGCAACAGTTATTTCGAAACAAGTCACCGTTGTTTCGAAACAACATGTTCGCACGGTGTTGTTTTGTCCCCACATGGGGTTTAATTTGTTTCGAAACAATGCTGTTGTTTCGAAACGGTTCCCGTTGTTTTGAAACAACCGTGCGTTGTGTGAACAGGGTATTTCTTATTTCGAAACAACCTCTGTTGTTTTGAAATAAGAGTGCTGTGTGAACACAGCCAAAGGTGCTGAACTATGATGCCACTTTCCTGATGAAAAATCCATCCTGTTCAGGAGGAAGTGCCCTGTGATAGATTTCAGTGAATGTAACTAGTCATTCACCTTTCAGCACATCCATGCCATTTCCTGCCACTTCTCAGTCTAATTAGCATTAGCTGGAGGGAGCTATGTGTCCAAAGAAGCAGCTTTATGGACTGACTCATCCAGGTGACAAGCACAACAGATAAGAGGATACAATAGACTAAAAGCCTGAAACTTCCCAGACAAAACTAAAAAACCAAACCTCATGAGATGCTTGCAACACAACTCCCATGAACACTTATCACCAACCTGGCACAGCTGTGCAACACAGATCATGAGCGTGCATTGACAAGCCATCACAGGTGTGCAACATGGATCCCATGATGAGTGTGCCCCACCAACCTGGTACAGATGTACTGGTTTTGATGATGAGTGTGCATCAGTACTACAGGATAGGCATGCTACATGAATCCTATAGTAACCATTCATCACCTTTTCAGCAGGGGCATGCAGTGCCAACCCCACCACATACACGCAGCAAAAATCCCATGATTGATGCACACCACGGTTTGGTCTCTGCTTTCTCTTCTTGAGTCTATTCAGCCAACAGATTGGAAGACAAACATCAAATTGCCTCTGCTGCTGAGTCAATGAATGAAATTGATAATGGTTTCTATTAAAGGCAAAGGGAAAATGTGCCATGAACCCTTTCTAGGGTAATGGCCCATCCGAACCCAGCACCCTGTGGCCTATGGGAATGGCACAACTGAGTTGCCTGAAAATGTCTTCCATTAATCTCCTTACCCTTGGTGCTTTGTTGCCTCGGAATCAGCAGTACAGGACATGCCAGTGCAAATTGATTTTGAGACCTCCTGGGAACAGTTCTTGGCCCTGAATCTGAATTTGAAGTCTACTAGCTGGCACCCCATGGTGGCATGAGAGAAGGAATGAGCTAGCCACCCTGACCACACTCCCATGTAAGTCCCAAGGTATGCACCAGGTTTGTAGCCCATCCTGCCACCCACACCGTCACAGCTGCATTGCAAATTTTACCATGCTAGCTCAATCAAAGCGAGCAAGAATATGTCTACAGCAAGTGGGCAATTATGCCACCAGTTCATGTGTAGACACACCCATAGACGTAGCAAGATGAAGTATGAGTGTAACAAAAGCCACCTGAGAGGAGAATGCTTCTGAAAGTGTTCTCTGCTGATATGTCCTGCGAATCCAAGAGAAATGGTCACTATCCAAGCCTTCCCACAATGCTCTCTTGCTTCCCTCCCAGCATGCCTATAGCCTGCAGTGTAGCAGAAGACACTGGTCACTTGTGACCCTGCCCTTTGAGGGAATATCAGTGCAATACAAGTCTTCAAAGGACATCACTCTCTCAGTAGCGAGGCCACTACTGGAAAATATCCATCAGAACTATTCTTCCTTTGGGAAATGCTGTGTCTACGACACTGACATTTTTTCATAGCATCATACAGATTGTGATGAAATTGCATTTTTTTAAAAAATAGAAAAAAACATTTTTAAAACATTGATATTTCCAGAACAATCAGTTTCCATTCTTTTAATTTGGAAAAAGGCTTTAGTTTACTTTTTTTTTTTAAATAAAGCTAAGTATGGTTCAAAATCAAAACAAAGCGTTTTGATTGACCCAAATGGAATTTTTTTCAGAATTCTGTTTTGCAAAAAATTCAGAGCTTTGGCCAAAAAACTTGCAACATCTGGAAATTTTGGAGGGGGACGAAAAAGCCATTTTCAGACCAGCTCTAATTGTTTATTTATACGCATGATTGCTATTCTTATTGCTGGCTGACTGAGGAAAGGGTAGATGAGGACTCACTGATGTATTAATCCAACTACCCATTAGGTTCTTTTCAATCACATGAAAAGTCAGTGACTTGGTACTTTAATGTCAAACATTTCCTCTCTGCCTGCCACAAAGAAAAAAGATTTAACCTTTTCTCTGGTCCACTGCCAAGGGTTTAGCTTGGGACGTAGTTATGGCTAGTAACAATATTTTGGATGTCTAGATGCTGCTAGGACAGACACTCCAGAAATGATTATACTGAGGAAGCCTTTAGCATTTTCTGTCGGAATTGCAAACCTTTTTACAAAAGAAATGAGTTCATTCTCTCAGCTCCCAGTGAGTAGCCATATCAGACTCATGTTTCCAGAGGAAATTGAGGTATAGAGGGTGACTTGACTTGCCCAAGACTGACCAGCAGGTCAGTTGTAGAACCCAAACAGAGCGGAACCCAAACATTCCTGGCTTTGATCTCCAGATCATAGCATGCTTTTCCTCTCCGTAAAAAAGGGTGAGGGGGAAAATGCTTAAGAAGAAAGTAAAATTTTACTGTTAAAAAAAACCCTGATCATTTTTGTAGAAAACAAGAACAGTTGTTTTCTTTTGACATTTTTCACACAAATTACAATGTTATTTTCCAGCAGCTCGGATGACCTGTGACCATGTGATCCTTAATCTCCAAAGAAAAGGCCAACAAAGAGAAGCAATTAACAGGATGACTATCTACTGTGACCTAGGCTGAAAGCCACCAGTTCAACTCTTGCTGGCCACCAGCCAGTAACAATTTGGTGCTGCTGTTGTCATGATCTGGATGCAAACCAGTGCCCTGAAGACTGAATATTCCAAGATCAAGCACTGTCTCCAGGGCCATCCAGTCTACCCACTTAAAGATCCTTTTTAAAAAGCAAATGTAAATGTAAAACTTTAAAGATTCCATAATAAAATCTTTTTTTTTTAAATCTGACTAATTGGGGGAATGGACCCACATAACAGTGGCTTGTGCTCCCCTGCCATTTCAGCAGTGACATCACTGTACCTAGAACTGTGCTGCTCAGTTCCGGCTGCTGGCACACAAAGAAAAATGTGCTAGACTGAGGATTGCGTGTTGTAAAACCTGAACTTGTTAAATAACAAAGAGCCATAGCAACCGCAGGTGTTTTCAACACATAGGCAGCAGGAGGGTGGAGGGAATCTGTGTCTGCTAAAAATGAGAAGGATCATTATGCTAGGAGGGGGAGAAAGGAGCAATTCAGCATTCCTCCACATTTTCTGTTTTTGACCACTCCAGTCCACTGTATTTGCCACAGGGGGCTTGCAAGGATGCTAGCTTTGAACCTGGTCCTGCAAATATTTAGGACCTTGTCTACAACCTGATGAAGTCAATGGAAAGTCGTGAACGAGCTTTCAGTCAGGCCCTTTATAATAATGATGGACTTATGGACTGGACAAAGTCATGGTAAATTAGGCAAAAATCACAGAACAGCCATAGTAAAAATAAATAAAATCATGGTATGGTCACAGTCACAAAAAATGTAATTTTTAACAATAAAGTATTACAAACTGTAACATTTACATTGCCTGGCTGGCCTCAGGCACCCCCACAGTCAGTGGTGACACTCACCCAAGGGACTCACCTGCGCCTATGAGCCCTGCATTTGGATGCTGCCTCCTTGGTCCTAGTGCTAGAATAGTTCCAATTCTGTGTGTGCTGATTGGCCCAGCATACATAGAAGTGGAAAGTCACAGGAACTCAGAAAAATTGTGGGATGCCCATGAGTGAAGATCATGGTTTCCATGACTTCTGTGACTTAGTCTGATTCGCTGATGGTTTATTACAGTAGTGCCTGGGGCTGACAGACAGGAGGCCCCTATTCCGTCAATCACTGTGCCAAAACAAAGTAACAGACCCTGCCTCAAAGAGCTTTCAGTCTCAACAGATGAGGAAGACAAAGGGCAGAGGAAACGGAAATAGCATAGGAGACCCTTAAGCATGTGTATAGCTTTATTCCTCTGAGTAGACATACAGAATCCAGTAGGACCATTTGTGTGAATATATATATATATGTATGTGTGTGTGTGTGCAGGGGCATCGCTGGCACCTGGCACAGGGGGCACATGCACCAAGTCTTGGCGCTGGTGCCCCGAGAGTCCAGGCCGCCCCATCCCAGATCGAGGACCCTGGCCAGGGCACCCTCCTCAGCACCCGCCTCTCCCGGCCCTGGCCTCGGCCTCAGCCCCAGCCAGGCATTGAGGCCGAAACCCACAGCGGCGCCTGCCTCTCCTGGCCCCGAAACTGGCTGGGGCTCGGGGGCCAGGCTGGAGGTGGCAGGAGCCTGATGAATTATCGGGCCCAGGTGCCAGAACGTGGCCAAGGGGGCGTGACCTGGGCCCAAGGGGCATGGCCTGTGCCTGTGCCCCGGGTGTTTTCTGGGGCCAGAGATGTTCTTCTGTGTGTGTGTGTGTGTGTGTGTGCGCGCGCGCGTGCGCACATGTGCGCGCTAAAGTTCTGGCCCTGTATGTGCATGAGACTGCGCCCTAGCGGCTAGGCCACATACAAGACTCAGTATCAACTAAAGCAAAAAAAGTTCTTCAGTTCCTAGGAAAGACCTGTTGTTTGAAACTCAGGGACTGCAGTTCTACTCCCACCTCTTCAAAGCTGTATATGACTGCAACCCAAGGCCCAACTCCACAAAGGTATTTAGGCTCCAAGCATCAATGGAAGTTGATAGACATGAGGTGTCTAAATACTTTTGTGGAACTGGGCCCCAAGTCAGTTGTCTACACGCACCTGCTAGAAACACAGTTTCCAAGCTCCTAAAAAGGAATAACCAACACTAAGTAGGAAAGACATCAATCAGAAGCCCTGACAAGTTCTTGGCAGCATCCATTTAAAAATATGTGTTATAAATAGAATGTGTTTATATACCGATTTGGTTCAGTATCAGCATTTATTGTCCCCCTAGTTAAATATTGACCTGGACAAATATTTGCATCTCTGATCATTCAGTCTTGATATTGACCTCAACTGAAGTCAGTTTCTGTTTGTTGCCTCATTTGTTCTAGAACTCTCTGAGGATAAGAATTAGTGATAGTACAAATAGCCATGCCTACCAGGAAAAAAACCTGAGATTTTTCCTTTCAAGCAAAACACACACACACACACACACACACACACACACACACACTACAGTTCTATTGAAGCCATCCTCAGGTGACATAAATCGCCTGCCCTTCACTACAGACATGGAGGAGTTTAGCTTCAAACCCAGCCAACTTGCACATCTCTACAGGTGTTAAACTGCAATCTACACTATGTGCTGCTAAGTGGCAATTCCAGTCTGATTATCTAACTCTGGTAATTCGATATAAACAGAATCACATTGTTCCCTAGTCTGCGAAGACCCATGGGGATACACGCACACTACAGTTTTCTACCCTGAGTGAATGGATTGCCAGTTATCTGGAAGTCGCTTATGTTTGTAAAGCACACGATGCACACTTCACAAAGGTTTGTTCCAGGTTTGGCAGTTGGGGGCCTAAATACCTTTGAAGTTCTGGACCTAAGTTTCAGGGTAAACCACAAAGATGTATGTTCTGAAAAAACCTGGTGGAGGGTCTGCAGAGGCATTAGCTGGCTCCCCTGAGTTAGCTGGCAATGGCAGAAAACCAGCTCATGCCAATCCTGAGAGACTCAAAAGTCAGAAGTCAGGCAGAGATGTTCAGTTCAGAGAAGTGTCCCAAAGTGAGAGGTTTATCTGTGTCACTTTGGTTGAGATACCAGGCTACAATGTTCCCACCAGGCTTTGCAGGCAGATTTCTGGCCCACTAGTTCCCACAGAGTCACCAAAAGCTAGGACTTTGAGGCCTTTGTGCTTCCTGGAAGGCTGGATGGGGGAAATTTCCTAACAAACGCAGTTTTTCAGAACTGCGCTGCTAGCTTTGATGAAGTTGGTGCACAAAAAAGTAAAAGAAGACCCAAGTTCTAAACCCTAGATCCAAGCTCCAGCTTCTGCCAAATAGAAAACAAGAGGACACATGCAGTTGGGGCTTCCAGAAAGGGAGTAAATCCATAAATGAACCGAAGACGTAACTGACTTGGAAAGTCCGCCTCCCCCAGCAGCGTTACAGGCACTGAACTTGGATGAAGTTCCTGTGCTGTTTAAAATCACTGATCCATACTGAACCTGGGCTGTTGCCAGTCTGTATCTATGGAAAACAATCTAGTTTCTCATGTAATGAATAAGGCACGTTACCAGAATGAGGGGTGCCACCTATCAGATATGAGGGTAACTGCAGATTCCACTACCCCTAAATGGAAGAGGACTCCCCATCTGTTTATCATTATTCATAGATTATAAAGCCAAAAGGGACCTCAGTAACCATCTAGTCTGACCTCTTGTACAGCACAGGCGACGGAGCTTCCCCAAATGAACGCATTTGAACTAGAGCAGGTCTCCTAATGCAGATTTTGTTACACAACCTTCTTCTCCCCATCTTTCTGATTCTTGGACAACTCCAGGGCTGGCTATTCGGGCCCTTTCTTTACAGCATCTGTACCCCGATCTCAAACATCTTCTCTCATCTCTCATCTCATTGTAGGAAACGTCTCTCCCTGACACACCCAGCACTACTTCGAATATTTCAGTGCTGCTCTGCCAGGTCAAACAAACACTTTTACGGCAATATCTGTGCAGAATGGACTCCTGGGGGAGTTGTCCAGCAGGAGGTGATGTTAGTGACCTGATCACCCTTCTAAGGATTCATTTTGCTCCCTGGGCTAACATCTGGTGGACGAACCACTGTGTTAAACTGGGTCAATTCTAGGATAAGGCCTGCATCCGAAGGAAGGAAATTACAGCTCCAGCTTTTTGAATGAATCTCCTTCAATCTATTTTGAGGCTCTGTAACCTCTTAGCTAACAGAAGTTGCCACAGGCCTGAAACCAGTGAGCTGGCATCTTTCATGCACTGAGCCCCAACAGAGCACAGATGCCCTGTGCTGCATGAGATCAGAGGTTTCAGATGCCTTCAACCCCCTGAAACAGGACCCAGCTGCTAACTAATGCACCACAGCCCAATGTAGCGCATCATGACTCTCCTAATTCTTTTGCAGCTTCTAAAAGCTCCAAGCAAGACCAGGGCCTCCCTGTGCTAGGAGCTGTATGTGCCATATGGTGACAGTTTCCTGGCAGTCTAAACTCTAAATCAGAGGTCTCAAACTTAAATCACCATGAGGGCCGCATGAGGACTAGTAGAGGGCCACATGAGGATTAGTACAGTAGCCCGAGGGCTGCACCACTGAAACCTTTCCATACAATGATATTTCAAATATCAGTAATGATCATATCATTGCGGGCCGCAGGAAATAGCTTTAGGGACTGCACGTGGCCTGCGGCCACTTGTTTGAGACCTGTGCTCTAAATAGACAGATACAGCCCAGGCAGAGAAACAAAATGTCCAGAGGCTTACCCAAGAACACAGCCCAGAACCGACCCCAGCCTCCTGACACCCACACCAGTAGCCTGCCCGCTAGACTGCACTGCCTCCACTCCAGTAGGGCTGTCTCATTGGAAAATGTATTTACTTCTTTGCCACCAGTTTTCAAACGCAGGTTTCAGTGGGAGCCATGTAGCACATCCTTCCACCCTGAGAAGTAGTTGCTAGTGGACGGATTAATCTAAAATAAAGAGTAGGTGGGGGAAGCTCACCAAGAGGCTACATTCTGTTCGCAGAGCAAATATGGAGCAACTTTACACTGATGTAACTGTCACCAGGATCCTCCCCTGCCCCAGTTTGGCAGCAGTTATAAGATCTACTGCACTTAGTTTTCCATTTGAATTTGCCCCCTCCTTTAGTTCCCCCAAGCCCCTGAGCTCATGTTGCCCCTTGTCTCCTCCACCCCATGAGCCTGGATGTCTTTTTCAGATGCTCTTAGTGGCCCAACTGCCTCTGCCAGCTCCCACTTTGCAAACAGGGAGTACAAAGATAAATCCATAGATGCTGATCAGGATTTGCATTTGGAAAGACGGCAGGGGAGGTGGCAGAAAGGGAAGGTTCCTGGGCTAATGGAAGGGGAGGGGAGAGGGAGCTTAAAACTGCCACATCTCAACCGTTTTTCTGCTTCCTCTCATCAACCCCAGCCAAACTCGATCCAAAGTCCACAGAAAAAAAAAAAAAGAAAAAAAAAAGGCTTCCGGGGACTTCTGTGAGCTCTGGATACAAGCCAGCAGTGAATTATAGTAAGAGCTTTCGTGAAGCCCCTTGTTCATCCTCTTGACCAGACACCCAAAGGTGCCAGATGCTCTTGCTAGCTTGCAGGGAAAGGCACCAGTTTCTCTTTGCAGCATTGCTGCAAGCAGAGTGCTGAGGTGGAGCACGATTGCATGACCTCCCCCTGAACACTGGCCATGGAGCCCAACCACAACACAGAAGACAATGCTTTTCCTATGAATCTGATGCTGGGACACTAGAGCCCTCAAGGTGGGACACAGCATTACTGCATGGTGCATCAGTGCCCCCACTCTCTCATGGGGCTGCCCATACTTACTGAAAGAGGGGAAGTCTTCTGTCAGTTGGACAAGTGTGCATGGCTTGTGGTCCACAATTTGGCTTGGCGATATTTGAATGTGTCTCTGCACTCTATGAACTAAGTACATTCATTGTGCTGAATGGATTGGCGCTTGATTTCTTCCTCATGGAAATCACCCCCAGTGCCTTCCTGTAAGAACCTCGATCAGATTTGAACTCCTGGGCCTGACTTTCAATACATTTTAATCCATCACTGTCACTGATTTACTTCAGATTACAGCCAGCTGGGAATTTCTGACAAAACAGTTTTTCATCCAAAAAACCCCTGGATTTGAGGAAACTACAGAAAGGGTCAACACTGATTAATTTTTCAGCGTGAAAAGCTGTGGCAAAAAGTTCCAAAGTTGTCAGAATTTCTCATTTTGCCATTTTCTAAACAAAGCCTTTCAGTGTTCCAGTTCTAAATGACTACCTTTGAAATTTAAATGAAGAAGAGTACCAAAATTAAATTTAAACGATGGAAAGCCAAATTAACTGTTTTGAAACTATCAAAATAAAACATGGCAATTGACCTAAACCAATTTTTCAAAGATGTTCAATTCATTAACTTTTTTACAGTTTGGACTTTTCACTCCAATTTGGTGACAGGACACATGTCCAAAATCCTGAAAGCACTTGCTGGATGGGAAAAAACATTTCTTACCCAGCTCTACTGATCCACGCTAGTATGACAGAAGAATAAAGCCCATAAACATTTGCCCAGTCCAGCAAAATAAAAAGTTAATGTCCATTTGCATTGGCAGGTAACAGGCAAACCAGTTCTCCACCCCTTCTTAGGTCTTTGCTGCCATCTCAGCCTAGTCAAGATCTAATCTGGGAAGCCCAATGGTCCACAAGGTCTGCCAGCACCACGTGAAGTAGGAACTTTACCCATCCATGACACATAATGGTAATGTCAGATATGTGTCTATCTCGGACACACGCATGTTTCTATATAGCACAGTGCCAGGGCTTTTGTGACCTACATCCCTGCTTTCACAGTCAGTGAGCATATACAGTCGCACACATTTCTAGTGACAACAACAAGTACACTAGCAGATTAAATAAGCAAGGAGCCCTGTGGCACTCAAAGACTAACAAATTTATTTATCACATGAGCATTCGTGAGAGAAAATCCCACTTCATCAGACGCTTTGAAGATGAAGCCTCATCGTCAAAGCATCTGACAAAGTGGGATTTGCTCCCACAAAAGCTCATGCAATAAATAAATTTGTTAGTCTTTAAGCGCCACAGGACTCCTTGCTTGTTTTGCTGAACTAAACTAACATGGCCACCCCTTTGGAACTTAGCAAATTAAATGGCATTTACAAATAAATGGCTGACACACCAAACCTGGGGACATAACTCCCACTAGCCAAATTCTGCTGCTGTTCACACAGGTGTAAATCTGTGATTCCAGTGGTCATGCTAGACCCACCCACTATGCAGCAGAAACGCAGCGTGAGGCTGTAACTGGTGGCGGCGTTTGGCCGTTACAAACCATTATGAATCACTCATTTATCTAGCTAACGCCGGTCCAGCTAACGTTCCATTGCCTCAGCAAGTGGCCACGTATTGTCATGCTAGGAACTGACACACCACTGAGCCATCGAGACATCTGAAATAAACTGGTGACTCGGCAACAGTCCTTCAAGCCAGACAGAACAGGAAAATGGGGCTATGTCATTACTTAATATAATCCACAGGCTCATTCTACTGCCCTGTCCAGTGGGTGGCAGCGTAACAGACTGTATAATATGCTTTTATGTATTATTATTTTGGTTTTACTGTAACACTGATGGTCCCCAGTCCCAGACCAGAGCCCGACTGTGCTGGGTGCTGTACAAACACAGGACAAAAGTGATGGTCCCTAGCCTCAAAACCATACAAGCTATTCCTCACTAAAATACAGTCCAGTTAACCTAACAGTAGGGAGCATGCTGGAGCAGTCAAAGCCCAAGAAAAGCCACCAGTGCTTAGAGTTCTGAATGTACATATTGGGGTGGAAGTAGTACTAAATGATTAGAGCAAGCTGGGACAGGATCAATTAGCTGAGGCCACACTTGCCTCATTATTTACAGTGACAAAGGACCTGCCAGTTCCCTTCTCGCTGAAGTCATCAGTGACACCTTGCAAACTGCTTTTGTGAAAAGGGCCTGGGAAATCCTGTTATCAGGTGCCTTGATCTGGAGTGCCAATAATGGCTCAGCGCAGCAGCCAAGGGGACAAACTGAGAACATGAACTCCTTGAACCACTTCCTGCTGCTTCATCTACTCCTTTCAGTCCCACATTTCACAACCCCAGACCTCTTTGTGGAGTGGAAGGAGCGTGAGGGGAGAAAGTGGTACTTAAAATGGAACAGACAAGGGGAACTCAGATCAGCTTATGTGGGGGCCAAAGGGACACCAAACACTGAAATCCTAGGGGCTACGCCGTGCTGGGGAGCACCAGATGGATAGGACACGGGTGCCCACTTCCCACTAGAGCCAAATGAACTTTTTTCAACAAAGTCGATTTTTAGCCAAAAAAATGCATTTTCTGGGGACCAAAACTAGTTGCCAAATTCAAGTCAGATTCTACTAATCGATTTGGTTGGGGGGAAATAACTGCAGAAGCATCACAATGTTTTGTTTCAACTTTCCAATGTGCAATGGTGTTTTGATTTTAAACTGGGTTAGTTTAACAGGAAGAAAAGACATAAATATAACATCTAACAGGAAGCAAAAGAACTTGAAGAAATTTCATCTTGGAGCAGCTTGAGACACTTTGTTTGATTTGAAACAATTTTTTTTTCATTTTTTCAATATAGATTTTTTTTTTTTTTGCTTCAAATTGAACCCAATTTCTATTGGTTTATTTTCATTTCATCCTGCTGAACCAAAACAAAGCCATCACTTGCTCTGCTCTACCTCCCACGGCCAGAGCCAGCTGAAGGGGTTGTAGCGGTCCAACCCATTTTTTGTTTGGGGCCCCCCCCCCCCGGCCTTCTCATGCATGGAGGTTGAAAACGGTTTTCCTAAGTGCATAAATCTCCAGTATCTGCCTGCAGATGGATTTAAAGTGCACTTTGCCTACATGACTTAAGCTGCAGGTTGACTAACAGTGCCTGAGCTGCTAGGTAAGAGTTGAAGAGGCAGGAGCCAGCCTGATCTTCAGGGGGCCTAGGCGCCCCTACGAACTGTCACCTGAAACCATGTCTGTCTCTTGCCTCACAGTAGAGCTGGCCCTGCCCATGACATTACTATGGAATATTGCAGGGCACTGGGGGCCTTCTCCTTTATTTCCCTTTGTATTCCATAACCTACATTGTCAGTACTCCTCACTCACACAGGGCATGGAGCCCTTTCCATTGGATCAGACACCCATAGTTGGTCAAGGCCATCATAGAGAGCAAACAGAGGTGCTGACTTCCCAGAATGCTCCCTCTATATAGCATGGCCCACCAAGCACTCAGCCATACCCCCACACATCTGGTCTTGCCATTGCCCCCCTGCTGTTTGGTATTGTACATTTCACTGCTTTTACTGCCCATGTCTTTCTAGCACCAGAGAAATTATTATTGCAGGGGATTGTCAAACTTGATCTCTGATTTCCTGTTGCCCCATGCATCTCGCTGGATACACACCCAAGGACCTTGCTCTGCCAGTCCAGTCCAAAGCTCCCAGAATGCAATACATGGGCAGAGATAGTATCTTCGTCTTCTGACAGCAGGCACACCATACCAAGAAGAGGTTAAAAAGACCAGCCATGCCTGGTTCTCTCATAGGGCATATCTACACAGCAACTGAGAGGCAAATCATGGTGAAGGTAAACACGCACGCTGTACCTCTGCTTGAGCAACTGCTTAGCATAGTTGTGGCAGCAGAGATAAACCAAAAGCACAGTTCTGGCCAACACCTCGCTACATACTGGGGAAGTGAGGCTGAATCCAGCATGGCCACACTTCGCTCAAACAGAGCTAGCACATGTACATTTACCTGAACTGGAATATACACCTCCCAGCTGCCATGTAAGCAGAGCCTGTGCCGTCACTTACAAGGATACAAGTCCAGAGTGACACTAGTCAATAACTTCTCTGAGTTCAAACCAGCCCAGGGTAGTGGAGATCAGCCATGTGTTAATGACCTGCCTGACTGTCTCAGGTAGATTTCTGGTGACTTGGTCTACAGCCACCTCATCAAAACCATCATCGTTCCTGTGCTCTCAGCACCAAGGCCAAGGGCTGACAAGATCAGGGAGACTACCCTCCTGTCTCAATTTTAAAGTATGTCTGCACTACAGAGTAAGCTCAAGGTTTGAACTCAGGCTCCAGCCTAACTCTCTTTCCATCTACACACAAATTGTAATAATCCAACACTCCATAGGGGTGGAGAGTCTGAGCTTGAGTCATGCCAGGACCCAGGGTTCAAGCCCTATTGCTCTGCAGTGTAGAAGCAGTCTCGCTGGACTCATGCTCTGGGAACTTGCCCAAAGTGTCCCACAGACTGACTTGACTTGTCCTCTAGACCAATGATTGTCAAACTTAGGGTGGGGACCCAGTACTGGTTCACAGATCCACAAGCACTGTGTTGTGGCACCCCTTGCTGCCACTGCCAAAAGACTGGAGCGCATTGCTCAAAGATGTAATTGCTGGGTTGCAGGCATAGATAATTTTTTTTAACTGGGTCCCAAGGAAAAGAGTTTGAAGACCACTGCTCTGGACAATCAAATTTGTCCACATTGCACCATAACCAAACCAGAGTGGCCACATTTTAGTAGAGTGCTAGGAAGTCTGGGATACAGATGTTTGGACTCAGACCCACTTAATGTAATGTGGACTCTGAAGCCCCACGTTGGGACATAGAGATCAACAATTCCTAACCTGGCCTTACAAAAGACTGTAGATGCTCAAGCCCTAGGTTAAAACGCCCAGTGTTTCCTACTCGAGTTCTCCTAATCCTGGGCTTACATTGCAGTGCGCACACACACAGAGCTGGCAAAGATAAGATACTGAGTCACTGGGGTGGGGGAGTTGCCATACTTTACCTGCCATGGGGTGTAAACAGAGGTCCCCCGAATTGTTGGTCAAGCATCTGATTCACATTGGCAGGTCATCTATGATGTAAACCAGAGGTCTGCAACCTGTGACTCCGGAGCCACCTGCAGCTCTTTGGCTGCCCCCTTGCGGCACTGGGCACCCCATGGCACTGTGGGACTCTGTGGGTGGCCTGCTCCTGGCTTCAGGCCCCCCCACCCCACCACCCAGGGGACCCTGAAGGTGGCCTGTTCCTGGGTCTAGGGCAGGGGGTCTCAAACACATGGCCTACAGGCTGCATGCGGCCCCTAAAGCTATTTTCTGCAACCCGCAATGACACAATTGTTACTAATATTTGCAATATCATTGTATAAAAAGGTTTCAGTGGTGTGGCCCTCGGGCTAACATACTAGTCCTCATGTGGTGATTTGAGTTTGAGACCCCTGCTCTAGTCACACCCCCCCACACACACACACCAGGAGGCTACACCCACTGCAGCTCTCAAAACACTTGGTTACTGAAGAAATTTTTAAAAATGGCTCTTCTTATCTTTTAGGTTCCTGATCCTTGTAAACCAAAGCAAGGAGGAAATGGAAGAGCAGGAGCAACTCATGCAGATTGCTAAGAGAGTGACCTGTCCTGTCTGTGTGGGGATTCCCAGGACACTTGGAACAGGGGTGGTGTCTGCTGTCAATTGCCCAGATATCATGGGTGCTAAATGCTGAGAAGGGGCAGGGGAGTTCCTGACCTGTCCATCAATGGCACATCCAGCCCCCTGGCCAGAATTAGACTAAAGTATCTCAGCCCCCAGGGGACTAAACTATTAGGATCCATGGGCAGACAACAGGAGGAACTATAGTTCCCCAGTGCCTAACGCTCTCACAGATCAAGTGAGATTTATGCAGTCATTCTGCCACTGTAGGAATGGCTGGTGGCTAAGGCAAGAGCCTGGCTGAGAGAACTTTCTTCCTCAGATAGTATAGGCTGAACACTGCAGTTGGTGGGGCTGAGTGTGCTCACACCCTGCTTGACAGAAGAACGGTCTTGTCACTAGTTCACAAGCCTGTTGTATTGCTTGCATGGGTGTAGGAAAGCAGCTCTGAATACGGACAGAGGTTGCCACTAGAGATGCGCTCAAGTCATGAATTCTGTAGGTGGGATCGGGACCTTGAGCCAAATTCACAGGAACTTGAATTTGATGGTCACTTGCTACCTTATTGCTGACCACTTGAATGGATCAGAAAACGGCCACTCCTTCCTTCCAAAAGAATTCAAAGGAAAGAAATTATTTTCATTGTGTTGGATATTTTCTACACACTTCTTTGATTGTTCCTTAAAATGATTTTTTTTTCATTCAAAAGGAAAAGTTCCCCTTTGATTCTATCTGATGCAAGTTGAAATGAAAAACATCAGGGTTTCTTATCTAAATTTTAGCCACCTTGTCATCCCTCCCCCTGCCACCCTCCTGTTTCTTTTAACTGAAAAAAAAGGCAAAGCAGAAGGCAGGGTTGGGTTAACTGGCCCAGGCACCCTGGGCTACCCCTGCCATGGGCCCTCCATTGCCCCTCACCATGGCGGATGGGTCCCCTCCCTCTCTATTGCTCGGTGGGGGGCCCCGGAGGCCAGAGGGCTCTCCCATCCTGTCTCCACTCTGGTCAGTCTCTGCCTGGGGTGGTGCCAGCTGGTGCATAGTGTAGTGACCCCCAGTGTAGCCCTCCAGTGAGCTCCTCCCTGTGCTAGAGCAGAGGCCACTGAGCAGGGCAGAGGGCATTGGATTATAGCAGGGATTTTAGGGGCTGCAGTCTGGGCCCCCTCTTTTGGCCAAGGCCTGGGTTTCAGCCCCTTTAGCCCCTGCTATAATCCAGTCCTGGCTGGAAGTAGGGAGGGAGGAGAACAAAATAGGAACATTAAAAATATTTTGGTTCAACTCAAATCAAAATGACTTTTTTTGTTTGGATGGAAAAAATTAAAAACAGAACAGTTAAAGTGAGCCCAACGTGTTTTGCAAAAGCTCCCATATTAACTGAAAAACTGTTTTCTCATGGACAAAACTTTCAGAAAGGAAAAAAGCTGGCCACAGGTTACAGGAAAATTAATGCACTAATGCAGGAAAATTAGCTTCTGTGCATGTCAGTTAGTTGGGAGACATGGGGAAGACTAGTTTTGCATGCGCTAACATAGCCTGGTTGCTATCACCTTGGGTCTGTTATTTTCTTAATGAACCATCACAGGGAGAAACCTTTTTAATAAACTCCCATCAAGTGGCTCAGAATACCCTGTTCTTCTGAAACAAGGATCTTCCAAACTCCCCCATTTATTCAGCCCTTCAGCTTTGAACTCTCTTGCTCTTCCCTCTTTAGAACTAATCAACTGACATGTTTCTCCACCTGGATGGCTGGCCTGTGGGACATCCTGCCCTGGAAAATCCCAGGTTGGAAGATTTTATAACCAGTAACTATACAGGCTGAACAAAGGATGAGCCCAGGGTTTAAGATACAAAGTAGATGTTCTACAGAGGCGGGGGGCGGGGGGGGGCACCATAATTTTAGTGGAAGTTTGAAGATCTCTCCACATACACAGTATTACATGGATAACTACGAATTTGTACATCTAGGTACTTATCTGACCCTCGTAAGTGGAGCCCTGTGCAGATACAAATATGTGGATCCATATCTGATCTGCATCCGCAAGAAATGATCCACGGATACCCACAATGTACCCACGGATGAGGATATAATGCAGATATCTGCAGATATCCACACATTTGCAGGGCTCTAGCTCTGAGCAGATAAAAATACGTGGACCTGTATCCAACCTGCACCCACACAAAATGGTCTGTGGATATCTTCATTGTATCTACTGATGTGGATATCTATAGATATAATGAGAATATTGCAGATTTGCAGGCAAAATGTACCAAGATTCCTACTGTTCTACACCATCCAGAGTGGCTGGCAGCACTGAAAGCATGCATCAAAGTCTACATATGTGATCTGATTGGTAATAGCCCGCCACTGACAGAAGGAGCCACGAGCAAGATTTTGTGAAGTGGGATGTGGCAGCCATTCTATGCTGCTTGGCCAGAGCTGATACCAGATGCCACTGAGAAGAGGGGATGATGAGATTCCATTTAAAACAAGCCAGAGTCGCTAAATTTGTTTGCACTGGTAGCTCCATGGATTAGTAACCTTGAGTGCAGCTGCCTAATCACCCTTACTCCTGGGTTATGACCATTTAATGAAAAGCAATGTGGGGCAAAAGCAAACTCCTCATTTGTCTCAAATCAAGAACAAACTAATCAAGGGCTGATGCCTGTGTTTGCCAGCCTGCCTTTGAAAGACTCTCCCAATTGTGCAATGCAGGAACCGCTGGAATAACAGACAGGGTGGACTAGAGCTCCCACCATGGCAGAGTGCAGGCAAACCTACACATTTCAGCCCACAAAATTCCTCCTTTTCTCCAGCTGACCCAAGCCCCCTCCTGCACAGAGCCCCAGTTGGCTCTGACAAGCTCTTGGATGCCTCCTGGATTCAAGATCTGTTTAGTCTTTTTAGCTCTGTGCAACTGCTGCTCTTGCCCCTTGCGACCCTGCATTGACCACAGCTGCCTGTCTAGGAAAACAAAAGGCCACAGGAGTGGGGGGTACAGGGAGCAGCTGGACCCATAGCCTGTTTTTTGCTCAGTGCAACTGACTGACCCTTGGCAGGTGGCAAATCTGAAACTAGTAACCTGGCTCTGGTTCGGCTTGTGGCAGCAAGGTGGCACCATTTCTGTCTTCATGTGCTACAGGACATCGAGCATGCAAGTGAAGGACTAAGAAGGTACCAAGTATGTGCTTTCACATGGCATCCAGGGGCTTGAAGCTGCAAGATGCCCTGACTCCCAGAAGAGCTACATTTTCACAAGCCAACTGGCTCAAATGTCCCAGGATGGGGGTGTGCTGGAGGCAGGCTGTCTGATAGCACTTTGCCAAAATGGACAGAGGCGGCAACTAGAGCATGACAACATAGGGCCTGATCCGGCTGACTTTAACAAGCATCAGATCAGTTACGGCCAGCTAATGCTAACACAAAACCCAGAGACCTGGGAACTGTGGTGTGGTGGAAGTGTGGTGTTAAAACAGGAATGATCACTAAATTTTCTGAGGTTTTCTTGGTGCTGCTTACAGGCAGGAGTCTCTGTTAACAACTGTGTGATCCAGAGTCAGTCAGCAACCAATCAGTCTAGAGTTATGCCTGTCTGTCTTAGGGGAGCAGCCTGCTCTGTCTCTCACTGTTTTGGGGGGAGTTTGTGTTACTGTTCTGAATTCTAAGAAATACAGTAGCTTTGGGTTCCAATCTCAGCAAAAGTGTTTCTGGTTTTGTTCAACTTCCTCATGTGCATGCTATGAATGTCGCAGAAAGCCAAAGCCTGGTCCTTAATCAGAAAAGGCCAAATGTGTCTTCCATATACAGGTATCAAGTTCCAGCCCATAGAGGGCAGGAGGGCATACATTCCTTTGCTGGGACATTACTGAATGTTGAGTGCCAGGAACAAATAGATGACAAGGGAGTGAGGTGTGTAGGAGAGAGCTTTCCCTGAATGCCTCCACTACAACAAATAAGTCACTGCCAATATCCTGATTCCTTCTCAGGCCCCCCCACTGGAAGATGATGCCAAAAGGAATCAGCCTCAGAGAGCCACTATGAAAGGAAGAGGTTGTACTTATACAGCTGCACATCTGGAGGTGCTCCTAGAACCCAGGATGTCTACATGTGGAGCTGGGGTGTGATTCCCAGTTTGGAGAGACACACCAGTGCTAGCTGTGATTGAGTTAGTGCACACAAGACAGAGTTCAGTCATGATGGAGTGAGCAGAGCAAGGGGAGAACTTCCCAGAGGATGTACCTTGCGTCTTGGACAGGACTGTATTCTTGGCTATGCTGCTATTTTTAGAATGCTAGCTCAGTGGATGTCTCCTTGCGTCCGTAGCTCACACTGTTGACAAACCCCAAGAGAAGTCAGGGCAGGGGACAGTGAAACTGAAAATCAGAATATTAATTTGGGTGCCAAACTATGGATCTAGGAACTTAAACATAGGACTTCATTTTTAAAGGCTTGGCCTCTGGCCTCACATTGGCTGAAATCAGAATCTACCCCTAGAGCAATGGCATGCCTGTTGCTTCGTGTCCTTCTTAGTTCTTGAATGCAAGAGCTTGCACCAAGAGCTTCATAAACCTGGTCTTTTCTTTTCTCAGTCTTTACGTTACTGGCTGAAATACTCAGAATGAGCATAGCTATTCACACACAACGCTGCTATCATTATGGAGCTGTGAGGAGAAAAATCTCCTGAATCTATCCCTATGGTGGAGCTTCTGGCTGCTGACCTCAGGGCTGATGAAACTGAATGAAGACAGCACAGTCACAGTCCCAACTCATCCTCCTGTACCCTAGTGTGCTTCGGATGGTATTGGGAGGGGCTTCAGACCAAGAGGCTTCCCACACTCCATCCAGCCGTCTCTGCTGCTAGATGTGCTCTAGCTCCCCAGGAGCTATTGGACTCACTGGATAAAGTCCTATGGCCAGAGCTGTAACTAAAGGATCTAGCACCCGGCTCACGGTCTGATCGGAATGAGCCCCTTACACTAGCTGGCACCTGGAGCAATCCGCAGGGAACATGCCCTTCAATGGAGCAGCTCAAAGAAACCATTACAGCATGCCTGGAGCAAAGCCCCACTCAACTTGCCGTAGTTACAGCTCTGCCTATGGCTGGTGCTATGCAGGATCTGGTGATAGTACAGATCAGAAGGGGAGCAAAACCAGAATGAAGTCTGGATTAATCCCTCCTCCACAGACTTAAGAGGACACGCACAAAACTGAGATCCACACTTCTTAGCTAGGACTCAATGCTTTCAAAGTCCCTGAATTGGATCTCTCAGCCCTGAACCCTCCACTACCCACATGAACCCTTCACCAGAACTGAATTGCCTGGTGTAGGACTCACCCTACAAAAGCCAGCAGATTTTTTCAAAGAAAGAAAAGGCAAAAATTGCTCTGTCTGTTGCAGTGCAAAGCTGAGATTTCCTGGCTGAAACCTATTCTCACTGAAGTCAGTGGCAAAACTCCAACTGGCCTTCAATGGGCCAGGGTTCATGACAAACAAGCAACTTTCCCTAAAACTCTGTGGGGAGAAAAAGGGTTGTGCATTGATTGGACTTGCCCCAGCAAAGCAATCCCTTCTGCTTTGAATGGGGAGAAACGAAGACGGACTAGAGAGTGGCCCTGCCGTATTTGGTGTGTGTGTTGTATGAGGAGTGGGTGAATGCATGCATACTGGGAGGGGAAGAGTGTATGGGGGGGGGCGCATGCACATGCAAATCCTCAGCAGACAGAGCAGGGAGGATAGCGTGTGTCAAATGTAACAATGAGCCAGGGCGTTGGCTCTGAGGCCGTCTCTTGTCTGTGGGAGTCTCAGGGTCACAAAGAGGCTTCCCTGGCCTCTGCGCCTCTGGAGTTTGCTGGGGCATGTCACAAAATCTGGATTGACTCAGCACTCCAAACAGCCAGTGGTGCTGTTTGGAGTCGAGACAGCAGGGGCAGCCCAGGACCTAAGAGGACCCAGCTTGGTGCAGAGGGCGGAGGAACCTCCTGTGGCCTCAGTGCTAGACCAGATCTATTCCCTGCCTGGCCCATTGGGGTCTTGATCCTAACCAGGGCCACAATTATAACCATAACAGAGTGAGGCTGAGTCTACCCAGGGTCTCCAGATGCTGAAGAAGGAGACAGTGCCTCCCAACGACATCCCCTCTTGTCCTATCATAGAAGGGTGAAGTGGCTTCCCTGCCCATCCTATTTCCAGAGTAGGAGATCAGACCAGCTTGCTGTGCCCCCCTCTGGTCTCACTGCTGGAGCGGGACACAGAGCAAGACTTCCTCCTCCCCTCAGAGGGTGGGAGAAGGCTGGCCTGTGAATTGCTGAGTCCATGTAGGGCCTTAATTGTCACCTAACCCAGCCCTTTGAGGGAACTGCATCAGCAATGTCCATGGGAGAAAGAATCAACCCCGCGGCTCACTTCCTCTGCGCTCTGTGTTCAGGGTCTAAATGGCTCCAGCTGACCTGAAGCTTCTCCTAGCACATGTCCCTCCTGTGCCTACTGAATTGTCTCTCACCTCTCCCGCTCGAGCAGAGGGATCACTGGGACAATATGCAAAGATCAGGTTAAGGCAAACTGTGGGTGGGGCATGCTCCTCAGGAAAGAGCTTCAGGGAAGGGTCCGGATCATTAAACTTCCAAAACAAAGTGGGCTGAAGTTCCCAGATTGCCAGGTCAAAGCTAAGAGGCCATGAGTGGAGTACAGTCCTCGGAGTAACTTCCTGCCTTACTCTTTTCGAATGCCAGCCACCTGGGGCAAGACCCCGAGATGAGAATCAGAATCTCTCAGGGATCACTAGACACAAAATGATTTTAACTGGTCATTCTCCCTTCTCTGTCCACAAGTCAGGTCCAGGGAAACAGCACGCCACACCCTAAAAGAACCACATTTGCACCCCCCCACAGTCCAGTGACAACCTTCCTGCTTCCCTCCCCTTACCTCCTTCCTAGAGTTCGGCACATAGACCTGTTCTGCTTCCCAGACCTGGCAACAAGATGGCGCCTAGAAGGCGCGCACTCAGGGTTAATCATTAGCCAGCTCAGCGCTCTGACTTAGCTAGACCACAGCAGAGCAACGCCACCTTCATGACTTTCTGCATAGCTTCTAGGAGCATCCAGGAAGGTTGCTCTAGAGAACAGGGGCAAATCACTACTGGGAGACACATCACCAAGAAGTGACCCATCCAAACGTCAACCTGTGAACCAGTCATTCAGATCTTAGAGTTTCTTTTGCTTTCTCATGAAGACTCATTCTTTGGGGACTACTTGCCCCTAGGTATAACCTGTTGACATCAGGAGGAGATGTGCCTCAGTAGGTTTCACTTCTTTCCCAGAACTCTTTGAAGGTGCATTTCCAAAAGGCTCACTCATTTCCACTTAGACTGGGTGCGGGGGGTGGGGGGGGGAGGCGAGTGATGCCAACCTGACTTAAAGGCAACTGAATCCTGCACTTCATCTCCAAAGAACAAGGCAGCAACCCAAGAACTGCTGTAAAATGGTTCCCCAGCACACATCAGGACACAGCCCATGTTTCACAACCATCCCCACAGTTGTCAGGAGCAGAGCCACCGTATCCAGCACTTTCACCCAGGTGCTAGGGGCTGATTTCAAGCAGCAGCTTTCAAGAGCTGAAATGTAAGTGTGAATGACCATTGTGTGTGTGTGTAAATGTGTGCGTGTGACATACACTGCTTACTTAAGGCAGCTTATCCACAGCTTTATCTCTGGCTTTGCTGTTCACAGAAGAAAGCAGCAGAGCTGGGGAATTTCAAGGAGAATTCCATTCTTGTCTCCACTAGTGTGATTTGAAAAATAGGAGCCTGAACTACAGGAAAGTACCCATTCCTGAAGCCCTTCCGAGTAATCTTTTCTGTTTTACACAACAGACTCTTCTACTGCTCCTCTGAGATCCCTTCACTATGAAAATCAAACTTCTCCAACAAAATCCTGTAGACCTTAAATGTTTCCTGCCACGCAACGAATGACTGAAACAATGTTCCAGTGACTGTTCGCAACCTGTTTGTTTCACACCAGGCAGAAAACACTCTCTAAAATTCTCTACCAAACTTTTAATTGTGTGTGGGGGGGTGTTTTCTATTTCAATGGCAAACACACATCAAAAATCTAACAGCAATTTTTTCCTTTTAAATTCAGATCCATGCCTTTATCATCTGTGGCTGACGGGCTCTTTATGATGAAAAGACATGCTTTGAAAATCTTTCCAGTCGAGCACCCATAAAAGGGGAATTTTTGTAACAATATCCTGATAGGCCAGACCCTCATCTTGTGTATATCAAGTCAGTTCCATGGACTTCATTGGGGTCACACTGATTTGCACCAACTGAGGATCTGGCCTTTTCTTCAACCATACTATGCTTGTGTTGCAATCTGCAATTTCTGGGGAAGGGTGGGCCGTGTTCATTGGAAACGTTCTGATCTGTCTTTTCTCTGACCATTTATAATATCCGTATTTTAGAATGTCTAATAATGAAAACCGCACTCTGCCAGCACCTCATTTTTCCACATCAACAAGGATATGAGGTGTGAACAGAACTGTTAGTGTTTTGCTTACCTGTGCCAGGTCATGTTGGTTTTCCAAGATCCTTATAGCAGGCTTGATGTCTTCAAAGACCGAGGTGTCTTCAGCAGACTCCCTGGACATTGTGACTGGTTTTAATTGCGTAAACACCGAACTTTCTTCAAGATTTGAGGTGCTTAGAACCAGCCCACTACTGCTCATCCCTCCTGAAGCCCCCTATCCCCCCCCTTCTTAGAGTGTTACAAACCAAAATCTGAAAAATAAAAAAAAAAAGTTTGTGGACAAAGCTGGAATGGATTCAAGAACTCAGAAGCAAACCCGTTGCTAATCCCTTGGAATCCAGGTGCACTGTAGCCTTAAGAAGTCTGATCTGTTACAGAAAAGTCTTACCTGTCCTGAAGTAGGAGGCACTAACCTGGCAAACTTCAGTGACAGGCTGGCTGAGCCAATCAGAACTGCAGCTAACGCTGCTCTGGCCAATAAGGCAACTGACATCTCCTTAAAGCAATACAAAATAAAATGAGCACAGAGCTGAGTTGCTGTGACTCTTTCCACCAGCCATGTTACCTGTAGCAAGTCTACCTAGAAAGAGAGAGAAATTCAAAAGGGGAAATACAGTTATAGATAGATTTTTGTGAGACTCTGGGCAAGGCTCAGTGAGAAATTTTTGCCAGTATAGTAATGCTGGTTAGGGCTGTGGTTCTTTACATTTTTATACCAGCAGAGAGCCTTAGTATACATGCTCCTACGCCAGCAAACAAGTTCTTTCACAGGTACAGCTTATTTCATTCAGGGAACTGTTCTCAGCTATGCCAGCAAAAGAGTTCTTTTGCCAGTATAAAATACATCTCCTCCAGAGGATTTGCTAGTACCTCTATGCCAATATAGCAAACCCCTTCTTGTGCAAACAAGCCCTAAGTGACACAGTTGTAGGTGTATTCTATTATCTCCTATCAGGGCCTGGAGGATCACAATGGTTTGACACCCGCCCTCTGCACCCCAATACACACTGCCCTGGTTCAGTATCACAGATCTACTCTTTCACCCAGGACAGGAATCACTTTGGAGTCCATCACTGCTACTCCCTGAGGCTGTGTTCACACAAAGGGGGTTATTTCGATACGGTTGTTTCGAAACAACTTGTATCGAAATAATGCCTTATTTCGAAATAACTTAATTCGAATTAACAGTTTGTTAATTCGAATTAAGGAAAAAAAATCTGAAAGTGAAATAGCAGTTTCAGGCAACAGTTATTTCAAAACAAGTCACTGTTGTTTCGAAACAACATGTTCGGATGGCATTGTTTCGAAACAATCATTTCAAAACAATGTTGTTTCGTCCCCATATGAGGTTTAACTTGTTTCAAAACAACACCATTGTTTCGAAGCAACGGGTTCCATTGTTTTGAAACAACCGTGTGTCATGTGAGCAGCCTAAATCTTATTTTGAAACAACCTCTGTTGTTTCGAAATAAGAGGGCTGTGTGAACACAGCCTGAGTGACCAGCAGGGCCATAACTAGGGCCAGGCAAATGGGACTTTGCCCCAGGCACCCCGGAGTGGCTCCATTTAGCCGCTCTATCGAAGGGCACATTCCGTGTCGCTTGCTTCAGGCACTGCTCATTGTAAGAGGCGCGTTCTGCCCAGGCACTGAAATGCCTAGTTACAGTGCTGGTGACCAGAGATAACAGGTGCTCCCTCCATGGGTACTGAATGCTCCAGCAGGTTGGAGATTTTGAGACTATAGCCCAAGGACTTGAAACTTGGCTTCCTGTAATGCTGTAGACTGTCAGGCCATCCTGCCCTTGAGAGAGTCATTCAAGGTATGTCCACACATCTCTTTTATTTCAAAATAACACTGGTTATTTTGAAATAAAAGAGATTAGGTCCACACGTCGTATTCTTATTTTGAAATGACAGACTCCATCCCTCTCCTTCCCAGAGTGCCTTCCTTTTAGCCTATATTGGGTGGGGGCATGGCCCAGGGAGGGGGCCATGTTGCCACATCTCCCATGGTGCCCCTCTCCTAAAGCGAAATAGCAAGTCTTGTGTTTGGACGTGCTATTTTGCTTTGAGCTTTTCCCTTAATTCGAATTAACTTATTTTGAAATAAGGACTTTATTTCGAAATAACTCATTTTGAAATAACTTATTTCGAAATAACAATGTACGTGTGGACATATTCTCAAAGTATAGCAGATCTTGTGAAGTAAAGTAATCTGCTAACTAGGCATAGTCTACACTGGAGCCTTAGGTCACCTTAAGGAAGCTTAAGTCAGCCTACAGACCCCTGCGGCCATACTGGGCTTTTATTAAGTCAACTTAAGCCAGTGCAGATGGGTAATAGCCCTAAAATCAACTTAATTGGCTTCCAGGCCCCCTCCCAGAGCTCCTGACCACCAGGAAGTGTCGACCTAGCACCTGCCAGTGTGGACGCAGGCAGTTGACAGGAGTTTTCAATGTGGATGCACTAAGTCAACTTAACAAGGTTGACTTTAAGTCAACTTAAAGTCAACCTTGTTAAGTCGACTTAACAGAACCTCCAGTGTAGACAAACCCTAGGAGCAATCAACAACTTTTCACCAAATGTATCTTCATCCGTTGAAAATTTTTGGCTAAACTTTTCTTCATCAAAAAAGGGGCTTTGCTGAAAAGGAATTTGTACGGGGCATGGACATATTTTGGCTTCCAAAAAAAAAAATTCCACTGAAATTTTTCAAAAAAAATTACAGATGTGGATGCTGTGTAATTGGAAGTCTTTAAACCAAGATCTGAGGATTTCAGAAACTCAGCCAGAGGTCATGGTTCTACTGCAGGGGTGGATGGCTGAGATGCTCTGGCCTGCAAAATGCAAGAGGGCAGCTGAGATTGACATGATGGCTCCTTCCGGCCTTAAAGTCTATGAAAGCCCTCTAAAGATTTGGAATCTTTTTAAGACCATGGGAAAAATATCAATTCCAGTGCTTTACTATTCTCTACTTTTATTCTACTGAAAAAAGAGGGGGAATGTTAACAAATAGACCAAAAAAAAAAAGTGATGGAAAAAACACTCACTTATTTCTTTCCCCAGAGTTCAAATTATACTATTTCCCAATACCGTTTCCTTATGCTTCCCCATCTGTCCATTTCTATCACCTGGATTTTGTCTTATAATTTGTAAACTAATGGAGGCAGCCTTTTTGTTTTGTTTGTACAACTCCTAGGACTGATCTACAACTGTGTCTCCTTGGAACTACCATAATTACAATCATTCAAGATGAAGCCAAGTCTTTCATTTGAATAACATTTCCTAGCTTGCTGGGTCTAAATGCAGGAGCAGAAATGGCTGAACTAACCACAAGGACAAAGACTGTTGTCTTCTATTTCTGGCTCACATGGAAGAAGCATCAGAATTCCCACAAGAAAAGAGGAAATCCTGTTTCTCATAAGGCTTCTGGCTTTGCAGGCCCACAAGGTTTGATCATCATGAGTATTTCTGAGGACTTCCTTGAACAACCTCTTCAAATCTTTGCAGGTTCGTCCTCCCTAACCATCAAAATGTTTGAGAACTATCACCATTTTCATACTTCTTTATATCCTGTCCCATAAGCTGAGATCTCTGGGAAACTAGAGGTTATAAGGCCTTATTAACATGTAGAAGGTCCTGGGTTCAATTCCCAGGGGGTTGGACTCGATGATCTTATGAGGTCCCTTCCAGCCCTATGATTTGACTTGACTTGACTTGACATCACAATGTTGTGTCAGCAACACATCCCATTGTAAAAAAAGCAAGGAGTCTTGTGGCTCTTAAAGACTAACTGATTTATTTATCTCATAAGCTTTCGTGGGAGAAAATCCCACTTCGTCAGATGCTTTGAAGAGGGAGATCTTACAGAATGGGATGAAAACAAATGCAGGGGAGTGTGAGACATGGGATCAGGTCATACTGCAACAGCAAACCAGAGCATTTGCTGTATGACCTGAACCCATGTCTTACACTCCCCTGCATTTATTTTCATCCCATTCTGTAAGATCCACCTCTTCAAAGTGTCTGACGAAGTGGGATTTTCTTCCACGCAAGCTCATGCGATAGATAAATCTGTTAGTCTTTAAGTGCCACAAGACTCCTTGCTTTTTTTGCTTTACTAGACTAACATGGCTGCCCCTTTGGAACGTCCTTTTGTATTGAAATGTGTATCCCCCAGCCTCATGGATGAAGGAAAAACAGCCACAGGTGTGGCATGATAACACAGTGGGTTTGTCTAAATAGAGGAGGACACCTAACTTCCAGCTTGGGTTGACATACCTGCACTAGCTCTGATCAAGCTAATGGACTAAAAATAGCAATGTAGCAGCTGTCATGGAAGTGGTGGAAGAGCTAACCACCCCAAGTTCCATTCCATCTGAAACCTTGATACAGACCTGGGTAGGTACTACACACTTGGGTTCTGCCACCCATGCTATAACCACACTATTTTTAATGCACTAACTCAATCAGAGTTAGCATGGATATATCTACTAAAGTTGATATTACATTTCCAGCTGTAGCATAGACATACCCACAGACATGGTGTTACGATGGGATTATATTGCCTCCCCCCCTCCCCATTGCAACTCCAAATTGGTGGCAGCCTTGATCTGAGTCTCCAGTCCACACAGCCTGTTTTGGACTATGTACATCAACATAAATCATTTGAAATCAATGGAGCTACATCTGTCACCAGCTGAGGATCAAGCCAGCTTATTTCAGCGGAGGAGTAAAAGTCCCTAAAGCTCTGTTTTCGGCTGTCAAACTTAGGAATGGAATGTAGAAGACCCTTGCTACTTTGCATCTGCTATGGATAGGAGAGTGGGCTATAGGCAAAAAGCTTCCACGGGCACGGAGAGCATTCAGCACTACACAAGATCAGTCCTTTAATGCAAACGCTGATAATAAACGTTTCCAAAAAATGCAAGCAATCAGTCAGTCTTTATTAGCACCCCAGGCTTTCGCCAGCAGAACACATAACAAATATGCAAAACAAATAGCTTATATCAGATGCAAGACTTTGGACTTGTACACTCAGCAACGTAGTCATATCCTCCCAAATAACTCCTCTGAATCCAGTTTGCTGAATAAGTCAAAGTTCTAATATTAAAGAGATAGTGTTGGCAGTCAAAACACTCTTTAAAAGCAGCCAACTTGCACGAAACATTATCAGATATTTTCAGGTTGTTTTTTATATAAATGAAAACATTTGTTTTTAATCAAAACCTCCCACTGCAGGTGATGCAATTAATGTAATAGCAATAATAATGATTTGTATTGCTAGCATGACTAGCAAACTCAATCAGTGACCAGGACACCAGTGTGCTGGCCTGGCAACTCCAGAACTGTTCTGTGTACAAGTCATAAAGCTGATGGCAAAAGAGGGAACATTTTCCATGACTGATTTTTGATCCTTTCTGTGAAAAACTTTCATCCAGATTTAGAATTTCTGAAAAATGTCGACTGGCTCTAATACGAATGTCAGAAGAGAAACCAACCAGGAGAAAGTGAAAGTGAGCAGCCTACTTCCCCTGTCCATGAGAAACAGAATGCACACAAATAAATAAATAGCATCAAGCAAATTTGGGTTTTAAAATATCTCCATATTAACAATACAAAGGTTTGTTAAAACACAGCTGAGGACACTCTTCTGGTTTTAAGGTACCATTCCTTTGGTTTAGAGACTAAATGACATTCTGCTACATAGCGAAATTGCTCTTTTATTGGTATTTTCCCCCTGCAGACACATCTGGGGCCCTCTAGGAATTCAACAAGACCGCAGGCATTTCCCTGAAGTTATTAGTCAGTCAGATTCTAACCTCATTTAGGACCACACTAATTTCTGTAAATGATTTCCCAGCAAAAGGATCTCTTGATTTCACCATTAAAACAAAGCAATATACAAAGCTCTTATCTGTGTCAAGTCCACTTGTAAGGAAATGGCCTTGAGTCTATAAATGATCTGTGCTACTTGGTTTGCTCAGCACCTTCCAGCCAAAGGCAGATTTTACCTCTAAGGCAGCTCTGCTACATTTAACCCAAGAATAAGAAGATTCTTGGATATGTTCTTATATAAGCCTTTGTTAGTCTTTAAAAGTGCCACAGGAGTCCTTGTTTCCTTTTATCTTTGCGTCTCATTCAGCACGAAGGACAATCTGTCTGCTGCTTCAACAACACTAACAGTTTCCAATGGTCGTGTACGGACACCTTCTTCCTTTACTCCATCTGGCACAATGCAGTGCTGTTAAAATGCCTTCTTCAGTGCAAACCTGACTCAGATCAAGGGTGCATGTGGCGCAGGCTTGGCACATGCAAAAAGTAAGGAGATTAACCTGGTACTTGGATCAAGAGTCATGACAACCAGTGCCTCGAATTATATTCAGAGATGAGCCAAAATGAAGATCCCCTACCTGAAGTCTAAGATTCATTTAGGAGAGGACTGTTGTTTAGTGGTTAGTGTGGGGAGATCCGCAGCAGAACTGGATCTTACTGCCTCTGGGAGGGTGTGGAATCTAGCAATCAGAGAAGATGGGCTGCTGAGTCAGGACTCCTGGGCTCTCTCTTCAACCACAAGATGTTGAGCTAGACATAGGAATTACTGGGTTCTCAGGCCTGTGCTATGCAGGACAATGCACAGTCAATCTGGGGAATGCACTGCCATGGGATGCGGTGATGGCCAACGAAGAACTGGAGAAATTCATGGAGGATAGGTCTATCCATGGCCAAGATGGCCAGGAACAAAATCCCATGCTCAGGAAAACCCTAAACCTCTGACCACCAGAAGCCAGGAATGGAAGACAGAAGTGGCTCTCTCCATACTCTGTTTCGTACACTCCTCCTTAAGCTCAGATATAGAGCACTGTCAAAGACAGGATACTCAGCAAGAAGAACCATGGCCTGATCCAGTATGGCAGCTCTTATGAGGTCAGACTACTAGACTATCATAATAGTTCCCTTCTAGCCTTAAAAAAATCCATATGAATCCATGAGGTTCCCAAGCTTTGAGGAATTATGGATTTGGTTCTGGACAAGAATTTTGTGGCTCTGGGCCCGTTGACCATTCAATGGTTACCTTAGCCACCCACACTGGAGAGAAATGTACCCAGAATCCCTGCTGGCTGTTATCCATCAGCTTCACTGGGACTCTGGGATTAGGGACAGGGGAACATCTCTCACAGAAGAGAAAAGATAACCTGCAGCCAGCAAGATACACACTCTTCAGATGCCGGTCCAGTCAGTCACATCTCAGAGCGTTCCTCCTTCAAGTAGCTAGACAGGGAGCTGCCAGAGAGTACCTACCTCCATCTTAAAATACCAAGGGGGCCAGGCTACACTTCTTAGCCTAGGATTCACACACACACTGGAGTGCTCTGCTTCAAGGTGAAGCCACAGCACTCCATGGGCCAGATCGATCTCCCCACACACACACGTGCTCCCAAGTCATGTGGCCATTGAATTCAAAAGGTGTTGGATCAGACTCCAAACAGGCCTGGTTTTCGTTCCTTCTGTATCTTGCATAGTCATTTGGATGCAGTGCAGAGTGCAAAATGGACATCAAGGGCTCCCAGCTCAGACCAGAAATGACATACAAACACTCTGCACAAGAGTAAAGGCTGACCTCCAAGGCCAAGGCAGTGGAGAGCCAATTTACTCCCCTCTCACCCATTCCCTTGACCACTTCCAAAAAACCAGACAAGAATAAAGTAGTATCCCTTTAAATAAACTGAGTCTTTTAGTGGCGCTCACCTTGTACCATGTGTTAGAAGCCGCCACAAACCAATCCGAGCCACAGTCTGTGTGTAGCCAGGCCTGATGTGTTGTGTATAGTTAAGTAAACACAGTTATGTGGGACCCAAGCAGGGCTTCCGATTTCTTCATGGTGTTTGTAATGGATAAAGAAAAATAACCAAACAACAGAGAGCTACAGAGCATCTACGAGTTTCTTGCCTGAGATATGAGGATCCCTGCTTCTGACAGGACAGGATTCCTGAATGGCTCACCTTGGCCGCAGCCTGAATATTGTGTGTGTTTTAACCTATGAAAAGCCCTTGAGATCCTGGTGTGGGCCATGCTCTGGTGATAAGGACAGTCTCACAATTCAGCATAACATGGGAATGTGCTCTACACTCACATGAGGGCCTCCCAGATTGCAAACTCAACTGTGCCCCCCTAAATCCTGATACTGGAACAGACAAGACTCCAGCTTCTCTTGGGTGACGCTGCCATAACCCCATGGCCAAACGATGAATGGTGCTGGATTTACATCAAGGTAAAAGAGAACAGACTTTACCTCCCTGGTCTTTCAGAGGTTGATTTTGGGCTGCAGTGAAACGTTAGTGGTGCATGGCACTTGTGCAAGCACTCAGCCCGGGGGAAGCATTTTGCCCCTAGAGCTTTGATTTCATCACAGCTACTAAAATGCCAGGGTTCCTAACACTTACAAAATAAAATGGGTGGGACCCCACCCCCACTCCACCTCTGCCACAGAAATACAAAGCCACCTGGTTCCACTCCACCTTCCTCCCTCCCCCTCTCGCACTTCCGTGAAATTTGCATCCAACAAAACCTTCCTTGGATCCCTTCAAAAGGCTACTACTTCTCCCAGCTCCCTCCTGAACCAGTACAGTCACCAAACCAGTCTGTTCACTCCGGGAATTCGCTTTGAAAAGAGTCAGGGAGCACATGTAAACCTGCACACCTGTGCTGCATTGTGCAATAAGGAGCGATGGTCCAGAGGGGGTTAGAGTGGACGAGCAAAACGCAGTGGTGTCTAGACATTCATCTGGTGCAGATCAACTCTAAACCCAGGTAGGTGTCAGGCTCATTTGTTGGTTGAGCATTGTATCCCAAGGAAAAGAGGGCCCTTTGGCCCTTAAACACCAGTGGACTATCTGCAATCCCAAAGGTTGGCCTGTGGGTAGTGTGAAATCCTGTGAACAGTGAGTTAGGAGCAGCAGAAGTAGGATTCATGTTAGTAATACAGCAGCATGCACAATAAACTACGAGTACTAGTATTTGTCCGCCACCAACTGCACAATCACACAAGAAGATATGGCCTCTGCCCTGAAAAGCTTCCGATCTAATTAGAAACAGGACACAGCCAGTAAGAGTGAAAGAAAAGAGCCATGGTGAAATGACCTAGAGGTGAGTACAGAAGCTAAAGGTGTGCCTGACTGGGTTCTCCTGAATCGGAAGTGCTGTTAAGATTAAAACAAGGAGCTATTAATTGAGAGAGTGACTGAAATCAGGTCTCCCTGACTGCCATTGAACCCAGCCTTTTTTGTCAGGTCAGTTACTTGCAGGGGTCACATAAGAAGTGGGTCTACAGAAGGGATCCAATCCAAAGGAGGTAAGGGTAGTGACTGCAAAGTCGGCTTAAGAAGGGGACTCGGTGTACCAAAGACCTACAGACACAGCGGTGGGGGAGGGAGACAGACGTTCAGAAATCGCATCACTGAATTGGAGCATAGAGGGACATAACCACACAAGACAAAAGTGGCTGAGGAACAAGGGGCAGACCAGAGGCAGGCCCAAGAAATGTGGACAAGAATCTTGAATCTGATGCTGTGGGCGATGGGTGGGGGGATGGAAAGTGGAGGCTATCATGGTGTTTGTGGTTTTTTAACAGTGAAGGTAATTAACCATTATAACTGTTCACCCAAGGTCCTGGTGGATTCTCCATCACAGACAACTTTTAAATCAAGCTTGGAAGTTTCTCTAACTGATCCACTCTGGAAATTCTTTGGGTAAAGTACTGTGGCCTGTGCCAGATCGAATGATCACAACGGTCCTTCTCAGCCTTGGGCGCTACAATCTGAGAGACAACCCACGCGTCTCTGTGCCAATTGCTTTGGTGGGTTAAGGCTTGCCTGGTTCACCACCTCACGCTGACTAGTGCCGGTAGTCTTGTCAGCCTTTGTTGTAACAGGAGATACTGGCAAGGGCTCTGCTTAGTGGCTAGGATCCAGTAGACATAACAGTTGTAAGTAAATGTACAGCTCAGAGCTCAGCTCCCCAAGACAATGAGTGCCTCCGGCTTAAGAGAGGAATGAAATCATAGCTCACTGTGTTTTAACCCATTATATGTCACATCTCCATCACAAATACTCCTCCCCAAGAGCCGACTGGGACTTGGGGCAAAATTTTCAAAAGTTTTTAATGGCTTTAGGCCCAGATCTCAAAGGTATTTAGGCACCTAACTCCCCCTGAAATCAAAGCTGCCTACTGGTATATGCCTTTGAGAATCTAGGCCTAAGAACCTTAGATCCATTTCTAAAAATGACTTCGATACTTAGGAGCAAGGGAACTCTGAAAGGAAAATCAACAGTAACAGCAAATGTGTAGCAAAAGCCCATAGGACCCAAGAGCTTGGCACAAGCAAAGAAGCCAAAGAGCCCAGCCCAGGACTTCGGTACACACTGCACAGCTGCCCATGCTGTGTGGCCCTGATCCACGAAGTACCATTATGCACTTCGTTCTCAAGTCAGCACTTTCATCTGATGGTCTTCCAGGACCCTGAGACATAACTTCAGGCTCATTGATTTCAGGATTCAACCAAAGGGCAAGCACACACAATTATGTGTTTTATGGCTGTGTGTTCAAGATGTGCAGGGTCCTGATGAACTTAAACTCTCACTGCCATGCTGAAACCATAGCCCTGGGAGCAGCACCTCCCATGCGTCACAGAGAGAAGGTACCATCCAGTGGAAGGAGCTGGGAGTGAGGGAAGGAACTGGTGGCACGGCCATTGCTGAGTGACATGGGCGTCCACCCACCTGTTAGTAGCATGCTAGCCCAGGAGCTCAAAGCATTTTACAAGGATTCAGTAAGTAAGCTGAAATTTTCAAAGCTATATAAGGGCTCTGGACGCCCTCTCTCCATGAAAACTAAGATTTAAATCTCAGCTTCCCAGGAGACAGTACAGACAGGGAAAGCAAAGGGTTAGATAGAGCAGGGAAGCGATTCACAGCAATCCAGTAATGACTACAGAACTAAGGTCTCCTGATCCCCAGTTTCCTTCTCTAACCTCTAGGTTGAGCTTCCAAATTACATGCCCAGGAGAGTCAGTGCCACAGCTGAGTGTAGATCTGGGGTCTTACCACCTAGGCATGTGCTCTAACCACTAAGCTACCATCTTCTACAGCTAGGACAGTGTCTGTCCACAAGCAGCCCCTGACATTTCATCCTAACTGGTTCTGGTCAGTGCTAATTCAGTTTGGGTCACCATTTGACCATTTCATGAAGAACAACCGGGTAGGTATGTAACAGTAAAAAAAGAAGCAGGCATATTCTCGGTGTCTGTGCATTGAAGGAAAAATACAAGGACATGCCTAGGCAAGCGTCAATGAAGAAAAACCAGCAGCCAAGCATGAGAAACGACTGTTCCAGATGCCTCCGAAACCTCTGCGTTGCACAATAACGGTTCCATGGCTTGTGAACGGTTAATTCCAAGCCTATGTCATGCCGTCGGAATGTGCTTGCTGCTTATTTCACCTACTGCCTCCTGCGTGAGGTGTATCCGCCAAGCTGGTTTCTCAGAGAAACGATTCTTTAAAAGCAGTGAAGCCGCAAAACAGCTACATGACATTTCACTCAGCTCATTCATCACCGCAGCCTGAGCGATCCTGAATCCAGCTGGTCTCAGCTACTAACACACCTTGCCTCAACATTCACCGACTTCACATTGCACTGTCTCCATTCTTTTTCTGCTTCTCTTTCTCCTGCCCTCCTCCCACCTGCCTCTCTTTTTGCCTGTCCTGGATAGAATCCATATATTCACTAATGTTCCTTTTCTATTGCATCCCAGCCTACTCTCGCCAATAATTTTTTCACTTTTTTCTCTGCTTCTACCTATATATTTTTAGTTTGGCTTGTCTATACACAAGTTTATTATCCCATACAAGACCCTTCTTAGCATGGGTGCAGGTATGTCATTCTACAAAATGCTTTACCTACTCACATACAGGAAGGAGATTAAGATATAAAGTGCACCAACATAAGTGCGTGCCCACCCATGATTGAACCAGTGTAATCTACAGCCGTATTAATATCAGTCAATCAATCAATCAACTACATCTCTATCTGTTATAGTTCTTCCCTATGGATGCTTATAGCAGAATGTGTGTCACAAGGGGTTTTATAACAGCAAAACTGTATTTGAACAGCTGGTTTAAAAAAAAAAATCAAAAACCCTTCCTGTGGAGATTAAACCATGGCTGGGGGTGTGTGGAGAGGGGAACACTCGGTTGATTGGAGAATTTGTAGACATTTTAGTGAAGCTTTTCTCACCCTCCCACGCAACTTCTTGAAATTCCATCCAAATGTCAAAATCAGACACGGCCCTGGTTGGAACCCCGATTAAGTTACAGGTAAATTATGCTTCATTTATTTCAATCCAGCCCCTACCTATAGCACAAAACCAAAGCAGGTCTGAGATACATCAGGCGGCAGGGGTGTCCCATCACTGGAACAGCAATGAGTGCTCTGCTGTAGATCAGCCCTGACGTGCACTGGCTGGTGGGGGTGTATATGGGATTCAGAGCCAACACAACAGAGGCACATTGAGATGCATTCACAGAGCTATTGGTGGGATCCTAGGACTGACATGGCCATAGGTGTTAAACTAGGGTGTATCAGCAGTAGCACATGGCGAAAGCTTTCCAAGCAATGATCTGAACTATACCAGCTTTTGCCATGGTTATTAGTCACTCACATTTGGAAGTACTACATTCACCTTTACTCCACCCATAGTTATTCTGCTCTGTGCCCTTTAGATATGGGGAGGAACTGAGTGCTTGCACAGTTAACTAGGTGCCTGGGCAATGTGGAATGAATCAGCATCCAACTGGCAGGCTGTAGGGATTAGCTGTATTTGTACAGTTCAAGATGATTGTGCTTCACACCAGCAACAAGTGGGCCTGAGCATTTCGATTGCTTTGCTTTGGCTTTCACGGCTCCTTGCCACCGCCCAACCACCAGTCATCCCACCAGCTCTTGAGGCAAAACTGTGAGCAAACACAATGCCTCTGAACTCCAGTGGGAGGCTGCTGGTGAATTAGCAAGCAAGGCGTGATAAAGGTTTGTGCCTATTATATGGATTAAAAATGACAGATGCTTGAAGGATCGATCAAAATCTGACAGAACCAGATGGACAGATTATGCAGGTGTAACGAATGACTCCAGAGTGAAGGCTCAAAGATGCATTGAGATTTGAGGCAGATGAACAAGGAAACTGGTGGATACTCCATCTCTTGGAGTCTTCATACCCAAACTGGATGCCTCTCTGGAGGAAATGCTCAGCTGAGTGAAGTGAAACTCTCTGGCCTGCGCTACACAGGAGACCAGGACAGATGACTGAAGTGTCCCTTGTGGACTTAGAAATCTATGACTTTGCACTTAGGCTGGGTTTTCAAGAGGGCCCAAGGGAGTTAGATACCTAAATCCCCCTGAAATTCCTTTATGCATCACTGAAATCCCCAGCCTTAAAAGGGGACCTCAGATCCTTCTGCTTCACACTTTTTGTCACTTTTTCTTCTCTAGATACAGCATTATCACACAACAAGGATCCACAGGATTTTAGAGCAGTTGTTATAATCATCATTAACTTCTGCAAAGGAGTCATTTCCAAAATGAGGCCTTTGTGGATACATCTACATTACAAATACCCAGTCATAGAACCCCAATAGGCAGACACAGGCTTATGCTACAGCACTAAAAATAGCAGTATAGATGTTCCCATTCAGGATTGTGTCCTTTGCCAAGTTCCAGAGTCTCAATGGGAACATCTACTCTGTTACTTTTAGCCCCCTCAGGAGATCCAGAATCTATAAACCTAGGCTGTGAGATCCATAGACTCTAAGGTCAGAAGGGACCAATATGATCATCTAGTTTGATCACCTGCACAATGCAGGCTACAGAACCTCACCCACCCACTCCTTTAATAAACCTCTAACCTACGACTGAGTCCTCAAATCGCAGTTTAAAGACTTTAAAGTACAGGGAATCCACTAGCAAGAGAGCTGTGCAAAAAACCCAAAGAGCCCTTGCCAATGTACCCTGGGGGAAAATTCCTTTCCAACCCCAAATATGGATATCAGATAAACCCTAATCCATGGATTTATTTTTTTGTAGCGCTGATGTATCCTGTGACATTTTACCCTGAGCATTTGACTACTTTTACTACCCATTTGCTGAGCAAACACAGTCCTCAGCATCTGCAAACTTCTCACTCAAAAACACACAAACACACCCTCAGCAGAGAAACAGAATGAATTCCTTGTGACAGTCTTCACTACAAACGATGCGAGCAGGGGTTAAAGTAAGGGGGAACGCCCCAGAATGGTGTTCTGGGGCCCTCTGTTGTAGGGGGGTAGCGTTCCAGGGCCCCCTAAAAATAGGGGAACACGCTGGAAGGCTGCGTACCGTGACCCCCCTAAAAATAGTTGACCACACTGGAATGCAGTGTTCTGGGGCGTTCCCCCTGGGGCCAGCTAGGGTGAGCCCTCCCCTCCTTTCTCAGAGCCTGCACCAGCACCACCCCTTCCTGCTAGGCCCTGGCAGCATGCATGTCCCAGACCCACTCTCCAGCCCATGCCCCCTCTCACCAGTGCCACAGCCCATCTTCGAAGCATCTGACGAAGTGGGATTTTCTCCCATGAAAGCTCATGCAAAAAATAAATCTGTTAGTCTTAAAGTGCCACACGACTCCTTGGTTTTTTTGCTGGACTAGACTAACATGGCTATCCCTCCCCACAGCCTGGCTCCTTGGCCACATCGGAGATGTGGGTAAAGAGACTGGGGGGGGGTGGGTTGGGGACAGGCTGGCAGTCAGCGGGGAAAGCATGAGGGGGTGGGAAAAAGGGGTCGGGATGGCAGGCTGGGGAGGTGTGGAGTGGATTGGGGGGGGCTTAAGGTGTTGGCGTGAAGACAGGGGAGCTGGGGCTGAGGGGTTAGGAGGGCTAGAGTGGGGACATGGGGCAGGGAGCTTAGGAAATGGGGATGGGAGCTGAGGAGGACATGGCGATAGAGGGGTCTGATGGGGGCAAGTGTTTTGGGGCAGTAGCTGGGGTGGGGGCAGGCATTTGGGGGCAATAGCTAGGATGGGGGGGGGCAGTAGCTGGGGTGGGGGCAGGCATTTGAGGGGACAGTGTGTGAAGGGGGCCTGGACCTGTGTGAAGAGGGCCCAGAAATTTAGGAGGGTTCTGGGGCCTGCCAGATTATACTTTAACCCCTGGATGTGAGAGAGACTCCCGCAGCACAGCCATTTTTTTTAGCTGACAAATCAGAGGAACTATCCCAGATCGAGATGTCATTAGAGAAGGTTTTGGAACAACCTGATAAATTAAACTGTAATATGTCACCAGGACCAGGTGGGATTCACCCAAGAGTTCTGAAGGAATTCAAACATGAAATTGCAGAGCTACTAACTCTTCATATTACTTAAATCAGCTCCCATAGCTGGGGACTGGAGGACAGCTAATGTGATGCCAATTTTTAAAAAAGGTTCCAGAGGATATCCCTGCAATTGCAAGCCAGTAAGCCTAACCTGAGTGACATAGAAACTGGTTGAAATTACAGTAAAGAACAGGATTATCAAACACATACATGAACACAGTTTCTTAGGGAAGAGTCAACACAGCTTTTGTAAAGGGAAATCATGCCGCACGAATCTACTAGAATTCTTTGAGGGGTTCAACAAGCACATGGAAAGGATGATGCAGTGCAGGGGTTCTGAACCTTTTGTGGGTTGTGACACACTTGGTGGCATATCATGACCCTACAGAACATACCAACACCCCCCCCCCCCAACCAAGCCAAATCCAGTCATCTCCCCGGCTCCCCATGACACACTTACTCCTGTGTGGTGACACAGTAATGTGCCCCGACACACTGGTTAAGAACTGCTGATCCAGAGGATACAGTGTGCTTAGATTTTCAGAAAGCCTTTGACTAGTCTCCTGCCAAAAGCTCTTAAGCAAAGTAACCAGCCATGGGATAACAAGCAATGTCCACTTCTGGATCTATAATTGGTGAAAAGATAGGAAAAAGTAGACATAAATGGCCATTTTTCAGAATGGAGCGAGGTAAACAGTGGCACCACACAAGAAAGAGATTTTGAAGTCACTGTGGATAGGTGTATGAAAACATCTGCTCAATGTGTAGCAACAGACCAAAACAAACAAACAAAAAAGCTAACAGAATGTTAGTAACTACTAGGAAAGGGATAGATGAAGACAGAAAATATTGCAATGCCTCTAAGTAAATCCATGGTATGCCCACATCCTGAATACTGTATGCACACCTTGTTGCCCCATTTCAAAAAAGTACTGCAAAAGGTACAGAGAAGAGCAACAAAAATTATTAAGGGTATAGAACAGCTACCATATGAAGAGAGATTGATAAAACTGGAACTTTTTAGAATGGAAAACGGATGACTAAGAGAGGATATAAGAGCAAACTATAAAATCTTGACTGGTCTGGAGACAAGAAATACAGAAATATCATTTATTTCTTCATATAACACAAGAATTAGCAGTCACCCAATTAAATTAACAGGCAGAAGGTTTAAAACAAACAAAAAAGAAGTACTTCTTCATACAGCACACAGTTAACCTGTGGAACACATTGCCAGATGTTGTAAAGGCCAAAACCGTAAAAAGGTTTAAAAAAAGAATTAGATAAGTTGTTCATGGAGGATAGATCCCTCAATGACTACTAGCCAGGATGGGTCAGGGATGCAATATGAAGCTCTAAGATCTCTAGCATTTGTTTGCTAAAAGCTGGGAGTGGATGACAGAGGAAATGGATCACTCAGTGACTACCTGTTCCATTAATTCCCTCTGTAAAATCTGGCATTGGCTACTGCCAGAAGACAGGATATGGGGCTAGATGGAATATTGGTCTGATCCAGTATGGCCGTTCTTATGTCCTTATACACACAAACATACAATGTCCATTCTTATGTTCTTATACACACATGCCCAAGATTGGCTGAGTGCACAACTAATGTTTTTTTTTCCCATCTGACACCTAGATATAAAGAAACTTCTAAAAATAACCATGAAAAAAATATAATTCAGAGCAGACTGGAAGCATAACAGTTAGAATGCTTTGATGTGAATATTCTGAAGAGCCAGACACTCACCTGTAGTTTTGGAGCCAAACCCAAAAGGGCTTTAATTTTCCAGCTCCTGGGTTTGATACAGCCTAAGACTGGAAATCTCCCAGGAAGTGCGGCTGAAGTTTCAGTTCTGTGGAATCCAAACTTGAGATCAGGGGTCTCAAACATGCAACCCATGGGCCGCATGCAGTCCTTAAACCTATTGCCTGTGGCCCACAATGGTGCTAGTTTTACCACTATTTGCAATATTGTTGTATGGAAAGGTTTCAGTGGTGCAGCCCTCAGGCTAACGTACTAGGCCTCATGCGGCCCTGTACTAGTCCTCGCTCAGCCCTTGTGGTGATTTAAGTTTGAGACCCCTGCTTTAGGCCAAGCTTCAGACTATACCAAGCCAAAATCCAGCCCTCATTTGACCCATCTATCCCTGCCACCCAAGGATCTCAAAGCTGTTGTGTTAATAAATGATCTGAACCTCACAATTCCCTCATAAGCATAATTATTCCCTTTGACTAATAGTCAGTTGCAGAAACTGAGGCACGTAAAGGTTGCCCACAATCACACAGTGAATTGGTGGCAGAGCCAGGAACAGAATCATAGAAGTGTAAGATGGAAAAGGACTTCAAGAGGTCATCTAGTCCACTGCCCTGCACTCAAGGAAGGACTAAGTAAAAATTAGACCATTCCTGACTGGTGTTTATCTTAACTGTTCTTAAAAACCTCCAGTGCAGGAAAGTCAACGAACTTCCACAGCCAGCATTTCCAAAACTAATTTGGCCATGGAACACTTTGGGGCTTGGAATATACTGACAGAACACATACATGCTGGTCAGGAGGAAGGGGGGGTCTACCGAAAAATTGGCACATTTCTCAACATTTGATTTTAAAAAGTTAGAAGGAAAAATATAGCTAGCACTGAATTTCTTTCATCGAACACCTATTCACTTTGGCTATGTCTACACTTAGATTGTTAAATTGAATTAACTTAAATCAAACTAATTAAATCGAATTAAGTTAAATCGAATTAACATGGCTCCACTAGAAACCCAAATCAAACTAGCATGCCCATGGACAGGACTTCCTAGTTCAATTTAGGAGAGGTGCACCATGGGAGGTGTGGCAAGATGGCCCCCAAGAAGGGCCATGCCCTCACCCAATATATAGAAAAAGGAAGGCACCTTGAGAGGAAGAAGGTCAAAAAAAGTTAATTCAAACTAATGGTTAGTTCGAATTAACATGGCTAGACTGTATTATACTGAACTAGTAAGTTCAATTTAACCGTTGTTTTGATTTTAAGGCAGGTTTTATCATTTCAATATAACCTTTCCTTATTTCAAACTGAGGGAGATCCTTAGTTCGATTTAAGGAAAGCTAGTGTAGCCCTGCAATACTTTAAATTGAATTAATCATCATTAATCCAGGGAACACAGTTTGGGAAATGCAGCCCTAGGCAGTTTGTTCAGGTGCTTTACTATCCTGACAGTTAGGAAGTTTTTCCTCATGTCCAACAGAACTGGACAAGGCCCAGTCCCTGTGGAAAGCCACTCAATGTGCCCTTCCAGCTTGATGGTGAATCATTGATATCGACACTCCAGGAACAGTTTTCCAACCAGTTCTGTACCCACCTTAAAGTAGCTCCATTTAGATTGTGTTTGTTTATGAGATCATGTGAGACAGTATGAAAGCCCTATTAAAGTTGAGATATATCATATCTACTACTTCCCCCTATCCACAAGGCCTGTTATCCTGTTAAAGGAAGCTATCAGGTTGGTTTTATGGGATTGTTCTTGGCAAATCCATGCTGACTGTTACTTATCACCTTATTATCTTCTAGTTGTTTGCAAATGGATTGCTTGATTATTTGCTCCATTATCTTTCTGAGTATTGAAGTTAAGATGACTGGTCGGTAATTCCCTGGGCTCTCCTTATTCCCTTTTTAGAAATTGACATATTTTGCCTTCTTCCAGTCCTCTGGAGTCATTTGTCTCTTCCATGTTGTTTCAAAGACAATCACTAATGGCTCAGATCTCCTCAGTCAACTCTTCACTATCCTAAGATATAGCCCTGCTGACTCACGGACTCAAAGGTCAGAAGGGACCAGTATGATCATCTAGTCTCACCTCCTGCACAATGCAGGCCTCAAGACCTCACCCTTCCACTCTAGCAATAAGCCTCTAACCTATGACTGAGTTATTAAAGTCCTCAAATCATGATTTAAGGACTTTATGATACAGAGAATTCACCAGCAGGTGAACCATGACCCATGCTACAGAGGAAGGCGAAAAACTCGAGTCCTAGCCAATCAGTCCTGGGGGAAAATTCCTTGCTGACCCCAAATATGGCAATCAATTAAACCCTAAGCATGTGGGCAAGGCTCACGAGCCAGTCACCCAAAAAAGAATTCTCTGTAATAACTCAGAACCCACTCCATCTCCTACCTTCTTAGGCCACTGGCATATCTGCCACCAGTAGTCAAAGATCAAAGATCAGCCAATTTCCAAAGTAGGCCATCCCATCATACCACCCCCTCCATAAACTTACCAAGCTCATTTTTAAAGGGGGTTATGTTTTTTGCGCCCACAGCTCCCCTTGGAAGGCTATTCCAGAACTTTATTCCTTTGATGTTTAGAAACCTGCATCTAATTTCAAGCCTAAATTTCCTGATGGACAGTTTGTGTCCATTTGTTCTTGTGCCCACATTGGTGCAGTACTCAAATAATTCCTCTTCCTCCTTGATATTTATCCCTCTGATGTATTTATAGAGAGCAATCATATCACCCCTCAACCTGCTTTTGATTAGGCTAAACATCCCTGTAGCCCTTCTCTGCATCTCTTCCTATTTGAATTCATCTTTTTTAAACATGGGGGACCAGAATTGCATGCAATATTCCAGAAGGGGTCTCACCAGTGTCTTTAAAGTGGCACTAACACCTTCTTATCTCTAATTGAAATACCTCTTCTGATGCATCTGAGGACCGCATTAGTTTTTTTTCAGGGCCATATCACATTGGCAGCTCCTTGTCATCCTGCGATCAACTAGTATTCTCAGATCCTTCTCCTCCTCTGTCCCCTCCAACTGATGCATCCCGAACTTACAGAAAAAATTCTTGTTATCAGTCCCTAAATCTATGACCTTGCACTTTCGATTATTAAATTTCATCCTATTCCTGATACTCCAGTTTACAAGCTCATCCAGATCTTTCTGCATAATATCCCAATTCTTCTCTGTATTGGCAATACATAGAATCATAGAATCATAGGGTTGGAAGGGACCCCACAAGGTCATCTAGTCCAACCCCCTGCCAAAAAAAGCAGGACCACTCCCATTAGATCATCCCAGTCAGTGTTTTGTCCAGCTGGGACTTGAACACCTCCAGAGATGGAGATTCCACCACCTCCCTAGGCAACTTATTCCAATGCTTCACCACTCGCCTAGTAAGGAAGTTTTTCCTAATATCCAGCCTGGACCGCCCCAGCTGTAACTTGAAGCCATTGCTTCTCGTTCTGCCCTCTGTTACTACCGAGAACAGTCGAGCTCCCTCCTCCTTGGAGCAACCCTTCAAGTAGTTGAAGGTTGCTATCAAATCCCCCCTCAGTCTTCTCTTCTGCAGGCTAAATAAGCCTAGTTCCTTCAGTCTTTCTTCATAGGGCTTGTGCTCCAGCCCTTTGATCATTTTGGTTGCCCTCCTCTGGACTCTCTCTAATTTGTCCATGTCCTTTTTGTAGTGGGGAGCCCAAAACTGGACACAGTATTCCAGATGTGGCCTCACTAGTGCAGAATAGAGGGGAATGATCACATCCCTTGATCTGCTGGTAACACTTCTTCTGATGCAGCCCAGTATGCCATTGGCCTTTTTGGCAGCAAGAGCACACTGCTGACTCATATCCAGCTTCCCATCCACCATGACTCCCAGGTCCTTTTCTCCAGTGCTGCTATTTAGCTGATCACTCCCCAGCCTGTAGCAGTACATGGGGTTTTTTCGTCCCAAGTGCAGGATTTTACACTTATCCTTGTTGAACCTCATGAGATTCCTCTTGGCCCACTGCTCCAGTTTGTCTAGGTCTCCCTGAATCCTGTCTCTGCCCTCTAGGGTGTCTACCGTTCCCCCCAGTTTGGTATCATCTGCAAACTTACTAAGTGTGCAATCTATCCCATCATCCAGATCGTTAATGAATACCTCCCAACTTGGTGTCATCTGCAAACTTAATTAGAAAATCCCCATTTTTTGTGCCAATGTCAGCAACTAAAAGGTTAAATGAGATCAGTACCAAGACCAGTCCCTGAGGAACTCCACTAGTAACCTCCCTCCAGCTTGACAATTCACCCTTCACTATAACCCACTGTTGCCTCCTCTTTAACCAGTTCCTTATCCGCCTTACTATATTCATATTAATCCCCATCTTTTGTATCTTAACTGGTAATTCCCTATGTGGAACTGGATCAATGCTTTGCCATTATCCTCAATATCCTTAAGTACTTTCTCCTTCAAAATTTTCCCCAAGACTTTGCATGCTATTGAGGTCAAACTAACAGGCCCATAGTTAGTTACCTGGATCACTTTTATTCCCTTTCTTGAAAATAGAAACTATATTAGCAATTCTCCAGTCATACAGCACAACCCCGCGTTTACAGATTCATTAAAAATCTTTGCTAATGGGCTGGCAACTTCATGTGCCAGTTCATTTAATATCCTCAAATCGAGATTATTCCCCACCTCATCCCCTGATTTAGTTCCATCAAGCAGTTTGAGTTTGGCTTCTAGCTCAGGTATGGTAATTTCCACTTCCATGTCTTCATTCCCATTAGCTACCCTACGTCTATCCCCCAGCTTATAATCACCCTCATTAAAAACAAAGGCAAAGTACTTATTTAGATATTCAGCCATGCCTAAATTATCCTTGACCTCAAGGATATCTAGCTCAGAGGTTCTCAACCACTGTGTCAAGACACAGAAGTGTGTCAGGAAGAGCTGGGATGTGTGTCACAGAAAACTGGGAACTGTGTTTGTAGCCAGCCTGGGGTTCCTGCCGCCCACCACTCTCTGCTGCACTCAACAGCCCGCTTCTTCTGCACAACACAGGCAGCAGCCAGGGCCAGATGAGTAAAAAGACTTTAGGGGTTACAACGCAGCGATCTTGGGCTGGGTGAGGTGGGGCACCCACCTGCCCCCTAAAAATAAACCTGGTCCCATTGAGCTAGATCGCCAGGGCACCACCTGCGCTGGTTTGACTCTGCCCTCACCCAGGTCCCAGCGTACTGCATCCTCCAAAGCGCTGCAGCCTCCTACACGTTTCCAGCCCAAGTGCCACTGCCACCAGCAGATGGAATGTGTCATGCAGGGGAACATCATCTGTCAGGTGTGTCACGATGGAAAAAAGATTGAGAACCACTGATCTAGCTTGTCTATGTATTTCAAACTGGTTCTTTCCCTATTTTAGCCTCAGTTCCTACTCCTTCCCTATTTTAGCCTGAGTTCCTACCTCATTTTCACTGGCATCCACTTCATTGGATTTCTAATCACTGCTAACAGCTTTGATGAAAACCAAAACAAAAGAGTCATTTAGCACTTCTGTAGACAGAAAACATGGAAATGGCAGAGATGTTAAATGGCTGTTGAGTAATGAGCCTACTCTGTCCTTGGCCATCTTCTGAGCGCTAATGTAGTTGCAGAATGTTTTCTTGTTACCCTTTATGAAACTCTTTTGGAACTTGTTACGCTTTAGGTCTCTAGCTAGTTTAATCTCAGTTTGTTCCAGGCCTGTCTAATTTTGTCTCTACATGCTTATGGTCTGTTTAGATAGATAGATAGATAGATAGATAGATAGATAGATAGATAGATATTCATCCTTCATAATTGGATCTAGTTTTCAAATTTTTAGGACTTTTTAGGACTCTTTTTTATTTTCAGATCAATGAAGACCTTCTGGTTAAAAAAACAACAAGGAGTTGTGTGGCACTTTAAGACTAACAGATTTATTTTTTGCATGAGCTTTCATGGGAGAAGATCCCACTTCCTCAGATGCTTCAAAGATGGGTGAGCTTATAGAAAGGAATGAAACTAAATGCCTGATTAAGCCAGGGTGGTCTCTTGCCATACTTCCTATCTTTGCTATGCAGAAGGATAGTTTGCTCTTGTGCACTGAATAATGTCTCTAAGAATCTGTCAACTCTCAAACCAGTTTTCCCTTTAGACTTGATTCCCAACCAGTCTTGTCTCTCAAGTCCCTGACAGTGGCATAGTGACAGCAGGGGATGGTGGGAGACAAGCCTCTGTGCGCTGGGCTGTGGGATGTGGTGTGTTGGGGGTGGGGGGCGCTGCAAGGTGTAGAGTGGTGAGGGACACCCAGGGGAACACAAATGTAGACTTATCTTTCCTCAGGGCATCTTGCTTACTAGGAAATTCTGGGAAAGATAAGTTAGTAAATGTAAAAGCAATGACCTATCTTCCCCTGAGTCTTGTGGTGAGGATGGTTATAACGAAGAAAGTTGGGGCAACCTGGACATTTTTTGTATAAAGTTAGTAGGATTAAAGTAACTTTGAAATTCATGGATGCAGTTTAAGGAATATCTATTGTTATTAATCCGATTATCATGGAAGTGCCTGAGGGCTAACCAAGAATAGGCCCCATGGCACTAGGTGCTGTACGAACACACAGTGAACAGGTGGCTCCTGTTCTAAAGAGCTGCAAATCTAAATAGACAGGGCGGGCACAGAGTGGGGGAACTCAGGCTAAAATAGGCACCCATCCGACCATCCTCATACACACCCCTCTATCTATCTACCTTCTCCGTTTCAGGTTAAGCTCCAACTCTGCACGTTATACCACACCTTTCCATCTACTCCCATACACTCCCTTCCATCTCTTCATCATGCCTAGAGGCCGTGAGCCTCAATCTTTAGTTCTCATGCTGCACCTTGCAGAGATATTTACACTTTTGCAACGGCTGTGTGGATGGGAGGCCTCATATTGCCCCGTCAGAATTGCCCAGTCACTGATGCTGCTGTAAGAGAGAGACTATCACAGATAGATGGCAATGAAGAATCAGATATCACCAGCTCTATTTAATCTAAGTGCTTCAGTTGCCTTTGTGGCTATAGAATCTGAGTTGCTCCTGAGAATTTAAACACATAAATAATAATTTCTCTCTCTCTCTCTCTCTTTCCCCAGCCTTCAGGAGAAAAACCCTGATTAATGCATAGGTGACTGAAAATGATGAATGTATCGTGTGTTTGGAGGACAGTTTGTCAAGGGAAAGCTCCATCAAATAGCTGAACCCAGCAAGTAGCCCTTAGTTTGGGAAGCAGCTTGAACTACTCAGTGCAGTGCAAGACTGAGAGCCAGGCTTGATTGAATTCGAACCCTGTGTGCTATCAGTCTGGCCAGGTGTAGGAAAGATCATATAATAATTACGTCAACATGCAAGGCTGCTTATGTAATATGACACAGCATTGTTTGCAGTGGTGTAGCCATGTTGGGCACAGGGTATTAAAGAGAGTGAATAAGTGAGGCCTCCTTTATTGGTCCAGTTTCTACTCATGAAAGAGAAAAGCTTACCAACTGTGTCAATACCGTGCCAAAAGACTGATTGTCTATGTTCCGCATTAGGTTTCCTCTGCTCGGGTTTCAAGAAGATGATTGAATTGGCTGAGTGCTGCTGACTGTGGAGCTAACAGGCCCCTGCAAGTGCTGCCAGATAGAGCAGTCACACCATGGTATTCCCTTGGGACAGGAGTCTCAAACTCGTGGGCTGCATGTGGCCCCTAAAGTTATTTCTTGCGGCCCACAATGACACTATTGCTATAAATATTTGCAATACCTTTGTATGAAAAGGTTTCAGTGGTGAAGCTCTTGGGCTACCGTACTAGTCATCATGCAGCCCTCATGTTGATTTAAGTTTCAGACCCCTACCTTGGGATATCATCAGTGTTCTCCTGGTCCATTGCTGCCACAATAACTGAAATGAAAGGCCAGGAGAGAACTGGTAGATCACATGGAAACTCTCCCACAATGCTTGAGTCCCAGTCTCCGCCCTGTTGCTCCCCAACTCCCACCTCCATCCATTGTGCCTGTCATGGTGAGAAGTGGGCACCCAGCTGTTTCTTTCAGTTTGCAGGCCCTTCCAAACCCAGATCTGAAGAAAGTCATTCTGGGCAGACAGAAAAAAAAGGAACTATTTCAAACTTGAGGAACGGGCAAGAGGGATTCCTTCTGATTTCAAGGTTGGGTTTTTTGTTTTTACTTTAACAAAACTAAAGTTCATTTCAAAACACAAAGTCACCTCATTAAAAACATCAAAATGTTTCACCTTTGGCCTCCCCACCCCATCCCTTAGGTTTCTTTCAACCAAATGAATCTCACAAAATTACCACAGATTCCTTAAATATTTTAGTGCCATCGCATCTGTATTGTTTTGCTGAAAAAAATTAGGGTAGACAAAAGGTGCTGTGCTGCAATCCCAGTCTCTGCCTTGTTTTCTCCCTGGACACTAGATTTAGGACAGGCCTGAGTGGGAGGGGAGGTCTGAACCTCGCTTTGATGGCCTGTACTTGGAGATCCGAATAGATGATGCTCAAGTGCAGGAGGCTTGGGGTGTCTAGAGACCTTATTTCTCCAACCCGAGGAAGTTAAACCAATTTCTCGCCACTCCTGCTTGTTGCATGGCCTCTTGACTGCAACAGGAGAGGTCAACATGAGGTTAACCTCTAGGATCGACTTACACTTCCTACCCTGCATCCTTTTGCTGTTAACCAAATATACTTCCTCATGGCCATCCCTAGCAGGGCACAGGGCCCTGGACAAATTGCCCCCTGCAGGGCCCCCACTAGCCATCCACCCTCACTGGGGGGCTGAGGGGAGGGGACAGGCCTGCTTTGCCCCTGAGCCGGCCGTTCCCCATCCAGGGGACGGGGTGAGCCAGCCAAAAGCAGCGGGGAGGGGGCAGGGAGCAGCCTAGGGCCTGTACTGCTGCCTCCAGCACAGAGCAGAAGGCAGCGTGCATGGCCACGGGTGGAGGGGGAGAGAGAGAGCACTGAACCCTGTTGCCCCTTTCGGCTGGCTGACCCCATATCCTTTATGGGGAATGGCCAGCTGGGAGCTGGGGGGGGAAGCGGTTTAGGTCCCATGCTGCACGGCTCATGGCAGGACAGCATGGGGTGCAGGGAACCGCACGGCCAGGGGCTATCACCCCTTTCGCCCACCCCACCCCTCAAGACAGCCCTGTACATCATACCCAGCATCCTGTGCCCTAAGATAAGGTTTCCTGCTGTGCCTTTTTCCCTTGCTTGTAGGACAGCCCATCACAAACAAAAATCAGAAGCAGGTGCACAAAGCACATCTCAGCCAAGCAAGAGCATAAAATGTGTGCTGTCCACTCATGGTAGAAGATGCAGCTTCCACATGTGAAACTTATCAGCCACACCATGTTCAAGAGATCACAACCAAAACTTATCAACTGTGAGGGGCATGGATTCTGCATGTAAAATATATCAGCCATGCTAAGGCCATGGCAGTAATGGCTTTTGTCTATGTGCTGGGAAGTAGGGGTGACCCTTTTGTCTCCATGGTCCAGTCATTTGGATTGATGTGTTTCATGAATCCACATCACTGCATCTCTTTGAGACAATTTCATCTGACCCAGTGACTTGAAGCAACCTGACAGGCTGACTTGTTTAAATTGTAACAGAGTGCAGCTTCTAAGGGTTTGGTTCTACAGGAAATAGCTACCTGAGAATAAAATATGCCACTTGAGCCATTCCAGATTAGCTCCCTGTGCAGACATTGCATTCTGAAATAAAAGTGGAAATTGTTCTTGAATAAATTTGTTTTGCTTCCAGAACTGAGTCTTCACAGGGGGGTGGCAGCTGGGCTATTTCAGAAATGCTATAGCAGAATACTTCTGCCAGCCAATTCCACCTGCCACCCCACTCCATGGAGATAAATCCTAAGAATAAGAAAGAAGAATGTCCTCGTTCTGCATTTCCGGTCTGTACCTTGTATTGACAAACTGATCCAGCTCCAGGGTCTGGGACAGAATGAATGTTCAATAGACTGCAGTTTCCCCGCCCTCCCTGGGTTAGCATAAAAGGAGCTAAGTCCTTTCTCAAGAACTATCAAGTGACAAATGACTAACTATAGGTGCTATAAATAAGCAGGCCGCTCACAGAGTGACGCACGCACAGATGCCAATTTATATGAGTCAGCAAACATCCGCTTAGGAAGATGCCATTGCCTGGAAAGGAAAGCATTTTTTGAGTCTTGGGCTTAGCTTCCTTGGGGAGGCATCTTGGTGTCAGGAAGCTATCAGAAACCATGATAATCACACCACAGGGGCTTGGCAAAGTCATGTCCTTTGTGTTGTGCCTCAGTTTCTCCATATGGAAAGTGGAGCTAGACAGTCAAACTTTCCAAAGAGCCTAAATAACTTAGGAGGCTAAGATCCAGATCCTCAAAGATATTTTGTGCCTGTGATTGATTTCACATCTAAATATCTTTAAAAATCTGACCCCAAACTTCTTTTGGAAAAATGGTAGTTAAGGGTTTAGAATCCTTAGGTGCTTTTCAAAATATGACCTAAGGCTTTTCTGCACGGCCCTGCTATGCACATCAAAGACTGTAAATTATAGAGCGCTCTAACCCATGGCTCCCTAACTGTGCTGGGTAGACTTTGCTGGCATGATCAGAAAGAGGCCCGTTTGAAACAGAGCTACATTAATACACATTAGAAACCTTGTAGAGTGCGCCAGAAGGGTCTATGCGGCCTTCAAATTTGAGGCTCCTAGACAACCCACCAGCAGCACTTTCCTACATCACAGAGGATGTGTCTTATAATTCACTGATGCTAAGAAAGTGTCTTGAGATCGTCAGCTGGAAAATGCTAGGTGTACAATATATAACAGGCTCTCTTGATCATCATTGAAAAGACTTGGCTCTCAGGAAGTGACAGCATATAGTGTGGGCCTGTCAGACTTAAATGGGTGAGGCCGTGTTTCCTTCTTAAGGCACTGAATGGCATCTCAGAAGATCATTCCAAAGGGGCAGTCACGTTAGTCTAGTTCAACAAAACAAACAAGGAGTCTGATGGCACTTTTAAAGATTAACAAATTTATTTATTGCATGAGCTTTTGTGGGAGAAAATCCCACTTGGTCAGACGCTTTGAAGTTCCCCACAAGAACTCATCAGAAGATCGTGTTTCAATTTGCCTATGGCCAGTTCTTCCAAGGGCTCTGTGAAGCACAGCTCTCATTGAGACTCCCCAGAAAACCCTCCCACAATGGAGCATTTAAAAAACAGATGCAAAAGAAGTGGCTGAGTTATAGAATTGAATAGAATAGAATAGAATCATAAGGTTGGAAGGGACCTCGTGAGATCATCGAGTCATGTGTCAATAAAACCCTTCTGCTCCACCCTAAATGAAACTTACAGTTTCTGGGTTTTTTAGCCTTTCCTTTAAAAAAAAATTGAAGTAAAATTCAAAATGAAAAAGTTTTCCAAATCAAAGAGTTGAAACATTTTACATTGAAAATATTAAAACAAAACATTCTGGCTTTCTAAGATGGGGAGAGCACAGAAGAGAAGGAGGAAGAGAAACAAACTGGCAAATTTCACACGAATTTGCAAGACATTTCAGTCGACCTAAATCTGCATTTCTGTTGGAACAAAGCTGTGCCTGAAAAAATGTTGTCCAGCTCTGTGAGCTCTTTGAAACAGGGACTGTCTCTGCCTTTTTATTTGTACAGCACCTGGCACAGCCAATCTCTGTTGGTACTTTTAAGTGCTATTGTAAATATCAAAGAAGAAGGATGGTGATATTTACTGGTGTACATACAGTAGAGCCTAGCTGTGGTGGTTGGAGTTGCCTCCAATGAAACAGGAGTTTGGGGATCCCAAAATTGTCTTCTTTCCTCTCCCATCTCTTCACACCAGACCAGCCTGCAGCCGACAGTACGCTGTGGTAGGAAGGGCCTTTACGCAGCAGAGCTATTAATCTGATTATTGCTTCCTGTCTCAGTGGGATCCCAGCCCTGCTAGGTAAATAACACTGAGCACTGACACATGTCAGGGCTCTTAAGCCACGCTCCATCGAGGATGTGCTTAACAGATGGTTTTACATAATAGTCTCAAAAAGATAAACCAGTGGGGCTGGAGAAGGAGGCAATGTCCTGCCCTGGCTCCTTGCATGATAGTGTTCTGTCACCAAAGAGCATTGCCTCATCCCACTCACCCCCTGCAAGGTGGTGGTTTTCCCTCTCCCAATGCAGAGGGAGATGGGCAGCTAGCCACAGCAGAAGACGACAAGCTGACACCCTGCAGGTGTGCTGCACAGCAGTCAAGCCATCAGAGATATATGCTGCCCACAAGGATGAACCAGCAACAATGCACTTGTGCAATGTGCCAGCTGCCATTCACAGAGAGATGAGGACTGGGAAGGATCATTAAGTATTGGCCACCAGCAAAAAAGGGAGCCATTAGAATAGGTACACATGGGATCTAATCCAATCACCATGGCATGGGCACCAACGGCAGCCACTGTAGAGGATCATGCTTGGGGCGGAAGCTGTACTCCCAGACCCACATGGTACAGCCCAGCGATGTATTTGTGCTCCAGGGGCTGAAGAGACAGCAGGGAGTCTAAATTTTTCATGGGCAACTTTTCACAGGCAAACAGATGCAGTGGAATGCTTGCTCCCAGTGCAGGATCCCCCCCCTGCATGGTATCAGATGTGGTCCATTCCTGCCATGTTCCTCTGATTTGCTTGACACTGGGGCTGCTTTGAACACCCTGAGCTGTGAATGGGTGTGTTCAGAAGGCAGGGATGGCATGGCTGTGAACAGGCGACCAGTCCAGTTGAGGCAATGGGAGATGGCATGGGGGTACGACACTGTCTTTGAAATCCATCCTACAATCTAAGTTTGCAGAGGGCCTTTCTCTTCATAACACCCCAGGGAACTGCAAAAAAGAACATGAAGGTAGTAGAGTCAAGCACACAGATTTAGCACATGTCCTTGGTGCAGACTTTAATTCCATGATCACAAATCCCTTTTCCCCACAGAATGCCAGCCTCACTCACTGAACTGGTAATTATTCAATACTTTCTTTTAGCCTCCTTGCTCCATGGGTGCAAGGCCGGATTAAGACATGATCAGTCCCTAAACTATGTCAAGATGCAGAGGCCTCATATCATAAAAAATAAAGAGAAAAAAAGTGTATTACATTATAACAGAAAGGGTAATGAAAAAATATATGATAAATCATCCCATTGTCTCCTCCTGAGATCTGAGGTGAGGTTGGGCAACCTGTGGATGATGCAATTAGTCCAGTGGTCCTGGAAGGGAAGTTGATAGGATTCGGTGTGGATCAGGATGTGGAGGTCAAGTGTTCCAAATTTTAGCACTGGAATGGTCCTGCTCTGAGCATTGGATTGAATTAGATGACTTTCTGAGGTCCCTCCCAACACTCATCTTCTATGATTATCTACTGCCCACAGTCCAAACCCTGAAGTGACTCAAAATTTACAAATTACCTCCTGAGTGTTAGTGAGTTTATCCTGGCATTATTATCCTCCCCATTTTGCAAGTGAGGAACAAAAGCATAACAAGATTAAGACAAAAATGGTCATAAGTGTCCATCCATTTTAGGTGTCCAAACTTGAGACACCTTGGACTTGAGTCTTCAGAGTATTTAGCATAGTACAGCACTTTATTGTTGAGGACCACAAAATAAAAGCTTCCCAGACGCTTTGTGTCTTGAACACTGCTGATAAGAATACTGAGGCTTCACTTGACTAGGTTACACACACCGAATAAATCACAGCACTTTATATCCTCAAAGCACAGCTCCCCTTGACTTCAGCATCAGCACGTCTGCACATCTGGCCCAAGAAGTCCCATGCTGGAGACTCTGAAAATGAGGAACATAGCTAGCAAAAATTCACATGTGAAAATTTTAAGTGAACTGACTTGCCCAACACCACACAGCAACTCAGTGGTGAAGGCGGCAATAGAAGCCAGTGCTCTGGGACAGCAGTCAACTGCCTGAACAAACAGCCCATGCAGTCTCTCTCTGTGGTCCTCACTACACACTTAACTTCTGCAACAAATTAAGCGCAGGTCCTACAGATAACCATCTCCAGAGCATCTCTTTTCTGTGGCTATTTAACAATGCTTCTGAAAAGGGGCCATGTTTGCACAAGCATAAAGCAGACCACACGCTGTGCTTGCATAAGAATCTGGCTGCTTATTCCCATCTACAGCAGTGCCTTGGGTAGGACAGCAATGATCCAGGCTCATCTGTAGGCAGAGCTCAGCACTGGTCTCCTGTGTGCTGGGCATTACCCAGCTAGCTCCATTTAGATTGACTCAGAAGAGCTGACTGCGAGCTACAGCCGGACACAGTACAGCGTATTCACTCGTGTGCTCGCATTTATGAGCCAGCAGACTTCTGATTGGCTGCAGTTTTAATATCCCTACTGCAAGGTCAGCGCTGAGCAGTCCATTTGGAAGCTGCACGTCCCCATGGTACACCAGCATGTAAAACAAAATATATGTTTGCTCTGAAAAAATCTTAACCAATCCATATGCCTTCTCTAAGCTAGAGGCCTTCTCAACTACCGGTCCACTGAGTATGAAGGGAAATCAGGCCTTGCTTCTTCTAATTTTGCTCATTCTTTACAAGTAGCCCCTAGCAGCACACCCTGGGAAAGTAGTACCACTTTCATTTTACAAATGGGGAAACTGAGGCACAAAGCCAGCTGGGCATGGTGAGATGCAATTTGCCCAAGATGCCCCAGCAATTCTATGGCAGAAGTTTAATCAGAATGCAGTTGTGAAGCGCAGGGCCACGCTCAGCCCGCTTGGGTGGAATCTGCTCTAAACTCAAGAGGGAATATTTTCTAATGATCATCTGACAAAGCTGGTAAGAATGCAAGAGCCTGAACTAACAGAGCATGAATTCTTTATCTGTGTCATCACCACCCTACAATCCTTTGCTTCCCCTCATTCCCCATGCCCCCATCACAGTTTGCTTGGGGGGATCAGTGACTCTTGGGATGAAGAATTCAAATTGAGCTGTCTTGACAAAATGGAAAAGAATATTGACTGTGCAGCAGCCTCAACATTGCCTGCCCCAATTTAAGCAGCAGGGAGATGATACAAAACAGGCCTGACTTCTGGAAAGTTTTCATGCTGTGGGAAACCAGGAGTGCCCTGGGAAAACCAGGCTCCTCTGGCAAAGATCTGTGGGCAGGATAGGACTGAGATACCACAGCGATAAACACATTAGAAATATCTACAGTGGATGACATAGATCAATCAGTCTTTCCCTTTTACTCACTTTCTTTTCCTGTAAAGTGCCTGGAGATGTTTGCATGGTAACACCTGCAACAAACAACTTACCTTGACATAGAACTTTTCAAACTCAAGGGCCATGATGCTTTCTGGGATTACAACTGCAGCCACTTCCTGTATAGCCTCTGAACACCTGCCAACAGCTTGGAATGGGACACAAAGAATGTCCTGCTGAGTTGAAACCACTGGATATAGCTCAGGAGAATATAATTACCCTGCTGGAATATGACAGGAACAGCAGGATAGTTAGGAACAGATTTTCCAAAGGACTGAAGAGATTTAGGATTTAAAATCCCATCAACTACTGAAGAGGGAGCTCCTAAATCTTTTAGAGCAGTGGTTCTGAAATGAAAGGGCATGAGATGGATTGTGGCATGGTGCCATGGGCACTGGACTGAAAGCGGGCCAGGCAGCAACAGGAGTGCCAGCACCTCACACGGGCAGGCCTTGGCAGATGTTGGGGGATCTGTGGCTAGCACCTCTGCTTAACATGCAGAAGGTCCTGGGTTCAATTCCCAGGGGGTTGGACTCAATGATCTCACGAGGTCCCTTCCAGCCCTATGATTTGATTTGATCCTTAAGAGGAAAGTGGAGGTGGGGGAGGCAGCAGCAGCAGGCCCAGCACTGCTGGCAGAGCCAGGAACAGAGCTGGTCCAATTCCACACTCCACACAGCTGCTTCTGTTCCCAGTTGGAGTGCTGCTCCCAGAAACCCCCACAGTCTCCGCTCCCCACAGGAGCCAGGCATGCTCCCTGCACCGTTGCCACTCTGCAGGCTCTCGGAGATGATGACTGAGTCCATGCTGGTGCCTGAGAAATATCCAGATGATGAGACACAATTCCCTGCCAATGCCAACATTTTCTTTGGCAGGTCACATCAGTCTCCTGGGTTACAGGGTAGCTCCTGCTAACCCACACCCCCTAATTAAGCAGGTAGGCCCTATATTTTTTCTGGAAGGGAGGGAGAGCAAAATTGTTACACAGGAGTCCCTGGGGTGAGGCTCCATTTTAAAAAGGTTGAGAAAAAGAGCCAGACATGGAAGACCAAAAGGCATGTGTCTCAAAGGCAGGCAGGAACTGACAGGGCAGAACACACCGACAATCAGCCCGTCAGTACCTGGCCTTGATGCTGACCAGCATCAGATACTTCAGAGGAATATGCAAAATAACCTTTGGTGGATAATTATGAGCTAGCCTGTCCACAGGAGACATTTCTCTTGTACCCCGAACAGTTAGATGCAGATTTAAGTCCAAAAACAGGAAGAATTTTATTCTATCTAATTTAATTGCAGTTGTCATTACTCATCAAAATATCTCCTCTTTGTTTGAGTCCTCTATCTCTGTAGTTCTGCGCAGCGGCAAGATCCTTTCCTTGCATTAGTGGGAACCACGGATGAGTAGCTGAAATTATTCCCTGCCCTGTGTACTGCTCATCTTTATCTACATATTTCATCTGCCCTCGTGCTACTCATTCACTTAACACAGGAAGGTCACAAAGTTCAAGGCAGAAGGGACAGACAGCTCACCCAGGCTCACCTGCCGCATGCCGCAGGCCACCAAACCCCACCCAGAGGCCTTGAAGTGACCCCAGTATAGAGTAAAGCATTCCAGCCTTCAAGAGACTGTTCTGGGCCACAAGGAAGAGAACGGAAATGCCCAAGTGCTCTCTGGGACCTGGGAACAAATATCATGCACATTCTCCTGGCACAACACCTCAGGGTACCCCACTAGGAACCTCTTCCCATTAAATGTTCTTTGTCTGCAGTATGCCACAACTGTGCCACTAAACAAAATGCCAGCTGCCCATGCAAGCAGACAACAGCCCACCATGTCCTCCAGCAGTACCCTGAGATGTTCTCACAGCGTGGCCTCTGAGACAAGGGCTGGATTAGCCCTTCCCTATTTGCCTGAGGAGCATTCTTGAGAGCCCCAAAGAAATGGGTTCACATGGCACAGCACTGCAGCCTGTCCCCCCCTGGACACTCACCAGGCTTCTGTGTTTGGGTCTCACCATGCTAGACCCCTGTGCTCTTAAGCTCCCCTTGAGCTCAGTAGGATGCAGAGCTGTCTCTCTGCCCAGAGTCTGCCACCAGGGAGACAGTCCAGTCACCCAGCCTGGTCAATGTCACTGGCCACTCCTGAGATCAGAAGCACCCTGAAAAATTGACCAGGCTGCTGAGCCACCTGGCAGCCACAGCTAGGGGCTCAGGGCCAGATTGGGCTCCAAGCTGCTTGTGGCAAGTGACTCAAGGTTGGATCTGGCTCTGTGCCACTTGCAGAAAGCAACTCAGGGTCTGATCCAGCTCTGTGCCACTTGCCGTCAGCGGCAGGAGCCGGCTCTGTGCTACTTGCCCTTGGTGGAAGAAGCCAGGAGCCAGATCAAGCTCCAGTCACTTGCTGCCAGTGGTAGGAGCCAAGAGCCGGATCAGGCCCCCACGGCTGATCAGTACCCGGGACGGGGCAGGGTCCAGGCCTCTTCCTGCCCTTGGAAGTCGACTTAATGTTTAAGTCGACTTTCAGGGCAGGAGTTATTAAGCTGACTTAAGCAAATGCTTAAGGCAACTTAAATGCTGAATGGGGCCAAGGAATATCTTAGGTCGACTTAAGGCAGGTAAACTCGACATAAGGTTCCAGCACAGGCATATCCTCTGTCTGTTACCCCAACATCGAAATGGGGTCCCAAGCCCCAGCTGTCCTAGCCCCCAGAACCAGTGCTGACCCTGCCGCCCCCCCAACTCTTCAGCACACCTTTTCCCATGCTCCACCCCTTGGAAACACTCGTTCAGTGGTTCCCAACCAGTGTGCAGCGGCACACTGGTGTGCTGTGGCAACACCCAAAGTATGCTGTGAGACTCTGGGAGAGCTAGCGTTAGAGCTCCCTCCCTGCTCAGCCCAGCCATGTGGGCTGTGCAAGGCTGGCAAAAAGCAGTGGACGCTTTTGGGGCAGGCGAAGCAGGCAGCCGCCCAGGGTCCCAAGCAATAAGGGGTCCCATCCTCAATTTGGTGGACAGAAATGAAAATATAGAAAAATATAGAAATTGTTCCCATCTAGCAGAGCTAGTAGGGCTGGAAGCCTAAGCACTCTTCACTCTTGGCTCATCAAGGCAAACTATCATTAGGATCTGTGCTTCATCTGAATTGCAGATTTCACCATTATCTGCCTATCACCGTCCCATTGACATGCTAAAAAAGCGCAAGCAACAGACAGCACAATAGTAGGAACTTTTCCCTTGAGTTCAGCTTTTAATTCCTCAGTGTGGCCATTTATTCTGCCATTTTTTAATTTTGTGAAATATTGCCTTTTCCTTTTCTTTTTTACCTGTTCTTTTGCCTTTTCCTTTGACTTTGTGACAATTTTTAGTTTGGCTTTGGTTAGATCAGTTTACCAGGTAGGTCCATATAGGCTGCTACATATAAATACAGTGCTGCCCTCTTAGATGATCATTACAGCTGTGGGTGACGTCTGTGCTGTATCTTTTTTTTTTTGTAAGTAATATTTTAGCTTCTTCTGTACTTACTATTTAATATTTTTGAGGGGGCAAGAGTCTTATAGACTTGAGTATTTCAGAGAATATCTCTGAAATTTGGTGTTTTTCATTTATAGCTACACACTAGGAACCTTTTTAAACTTATTTTTATTTATTATAATTATTTGTATTAAATGTCTAGTGCACATAAACCCAAGCCTATATGAAACATTTGTAAGATTTTACTGCCAAAATTTTAAATATGGTATTTGTTACTTTTGAGCCATCATTAATGTTACCACTTTTTATTTATTAATTAATGCGCATACTTTTAAATTTTTTTTAAATGTTCATTTTAACTTTGTAGTTCAGAATTAGCTCATTTATGTTAAGTGAAAAGATGATCAACTTACAAGCTTCATGATGGGAAGATCTTTAAAATATGATACCCTAAAATAATTTACGAGTTCCAGAGTGATAGTCATGTTAGTTCAGCAAAACAAAGAAGGAGTCCTGTGGGGGTGGTTAGGGCTGCAGGGGGGGACTGGGGCCACAGGGAAGGTAGCAGTGGGGGCTGATAGGGAGCCCTTTAGGGGGCCCACAAAGTAGTTTGTGGCAGGGAAGCAGCTCCCAGCCTGTCAGCCAGCCTGCAAACAGCCAAGATAAGGGCTTTGAGGGGGGCTGCTGGGGGTTGTGGGGGGCAGGGGGTATGTGTGTAGCAGAGATGGGTGGGAGTGGATGTGTAGCAGAGGGTATGTAGCTGAGGTTGTGGGGTTGCTGTTTGGTTGGGGGTGTCTGTAGCTGGGGGGGGGGGCGAGCTGGGGGCTGGAGGGATAGTTCTGGCCCCTGCAGTGATGGGAAGGTCCATCACAGGCAGCAGGGGGCTGGAGGAGGGGGGAATGGGACCCACTGGGGTGAGGGAGCAGCAGTGGGGTAAGGATTTGCCCTGGGTGGCAGCAGCCACTGTGGAGAAGGGGGAAGTGCGTGCTGCGCCATGCTCCCCTGCCCTACCTTCCCACTCCCCAGGCTCCCCCCTGTCCCTCCCACAAAGCCGCTCGTGTTCTCCCTTCCCCTTGCCTCTCTTGTGCTGTTCCCCACATGGCTGCCCTTGTCCTCTCTGGCCTCCGCTTCCCAGGAATGGTGCTACCATTTCTGGAACCCCCCTGCAAGCACAGCAGATGCCAGTGCCCCCCTGCAATCCTTACCAGGCTTATTGGGTTGTGCCAGCCCTGCCACTGCCCTGCTCTGCTCCCCACACTCACTCCTGCTACTGCAAATAACTCCTGACCCCCCCCGTCTTATCATCGCTGCTCTGCTACCCCTACTACCCCACATAGCAGCATTTCCAAACCACCGTGCCATGGTTCATAAATATTCATATTATGTTAAGCTAATTTGAATATTCATGAGTTTTTAATGGTGGTGTACGTTGAAAAATTTGAAGGTATCAAGGTGTGCCACAACAGACAAAAGGCTGGGAACTACTGCTCTAGTTAACTCTTTTGCACACACAGAAGGGAAAGCAAAGAGACACGCTAGCTGTGCAAAGGTCCCGAATACAATCACTCTTACTATAGATGCATAGCTCAAACAAAAACACCTTCTTTGCCATTCCCTGCCTCAGTTTCCTCAACACACTGGAGCATTCTCTGGCCTGAGGGCAGAGTCCTTCAGAGGATCCACAATCCTCCTGCAGCACACAGGTGCCCTCCCTTCCATAGCACTGTATGAGTTTCTAGTCCAGACCCTACAGCTCAGCCTTTTATGACCAGTCCTGCCCCTCACTCAGAACAGTCCCCTGTGCTACAAAAGCTTGTTATTTCTGTTCCTCTCTTTTGCCTTTGAGAGCTCCTCCAGTTTTCAAATCCTACCACTACCAGCTGGTTCTTTTCCTCTGCTGCTGTGGAAATCCCAGAACGCCAAACTCCTGGCCTTCTACAAGGAAGCTAGAGAAAACTGGGTTCCCCCAGCCTTCAGGCATCCTGTTGTTCAGTCCAAGCAGCTCTATTCACTAACTGATAGCACTTAAGTAGTGGCTCTTTCAAAGCAAAGTTGTAGGCACCAACTCCTCAGCTCCACAATATAAAGAGCATGAGGCTGTGCACAGAAGAGGACAGTCATAAGACCTAGAGATGTGGCCAGTTCATAAAATCCAAGTGGAATTCATCAGTTGTATACAGCCCAGGGCCCAAAATCATCACACAGACAGCAAACGTGCTACTTTCTGACTCATTGATTTTCCCCTCGCCTTTTTTTTTTTATTATTTTGGCTCTGGAGATTTGCAGTCTCTTGTGGGATCTAATATGATTCATACCCACCGAAGCAGCATATGATATTTACAAGCCAGTCTTTGGCAGCAACTTAGGACCAATTCCCTCCACCAGACTCATGTGCAGCTTGATGTCAGCAGTTTCTTATTTTGGCTCTTGCCACCTTTCACTGGCAGAGTTATGAGCCAAACATCACATAAAGAGGGAGAGGGCAACATGGGATGGGTACCTGGCCCGAGGTTAGTATTCTGTCCCCCAGCTCTTGCAAAAATAGGCAGAAGGCAGCGGTTGTCCAAAAGCAGCTGAGGTGCAGAATGGGCAGCTGTTATTGGTAGGGGCAGAGTAAATGTTAGCAGCATGAAATCCTAGAACATAAGGAACTACCTGCAAACCTTCCATGGAGACAATTCAACTGTCAGGTTTTGGAAGCAGGGACACACTTTTTTTTTTATTATAGAGCTGCATAGCACCTAGCACAATGGGGTCCCAATCCCTGCCCAGGGGCACTAAGAGCCCTCCATTTCCCCTCCTTTTCTCCCTTTTGTCTCTATTCCTAACCTGCTTCCACAGATTCAGTAAAACATGGCAGTGCAGGATCTCCCCACTCCCCACCTGTTCTGTGTTCACCTGTTACTGCCATGATTATAAGGGTCAGATTTTTCCAAGGCATTCTAGTGCCTAACACCCACTGACTTCCTTGGGCCAGGGGCCTGTGCGTGTCTGTACAGCGCCTAGCACATTGGTAATATGCCGGACAGGGAGACTAATGTAGCAGCCCATTAGGTTCCTTTATCTGTGCAACAAATGACAGCACTTTTCATCACAGATCTTTATCCCATCACTGTCACGAAACCCTGCACGAGCCATGAATAAGGCACAGTCTCTTTCAATTTATATGCAGTCCCCACCACCCTCCTTCACTCCCACCCAGGCTCATGTCTTCTGGGACATGTCAACTATCTGAATGCATCAAGTTTTGTCCATGTCTGTCAGATCATTCAGCAGCAAGCCAAGTCCTCACTGGCTACTGTAAGCCAGGGGAGTGAAAGCCAGTTGGTCCTGCAGTATTTAAATACTTATTTCCCTATTAAGACTCACTGATCTCAAATTTCCCTGCTACAGGTACTAGTCAGCAGCTGGAATGAGTTTGTGCTCCTGTTGCTCCCCTGGCACATAACGTTGCTTGTAACTACCAGTTTAACGGCCACCTGGATACCTCCTCCTCCTCCTCCATTTAATCCTGTCCCTGCCAGTGGAAAGCTGACATCAGAGGGAAAAAATGAACAGCATAGAGCTGGGAGCTATGAAGCAAGCCTGATAATCACAATTTCCAAAGGGATAGCAGTGTTAGTCTAGTCCAGCAAAAAAAAAACAAGGAGTCGTGTGGCACTTTAAGACTAACAGATTTATTTTTCGCATGAGCTTTCGTGGGAGAAAATCCCACTTCGTCAGGTGCGGGATTTTCTCCCACGAAAGCTCATGCGGAAAATAAATCTGTTAGTCTTAAAGTGCCACACAACTCCTGATAATCAAAGTCTGGGACTGCACTGTGGTTCCCACTAACATGGCTGGCAGCATCCCCTGACACAACCACTGTTGACCCCTGAAACACAAGGTTCCTCATTCTGTGCCCCACCCCACTATCCTTTCAGTCACAAAAACTTTCTGAACAATATGACCTCAAGGAGGGAGTAACTGGACTTTCAGTTCAGTGACCAAACTGAAAGATCTCTCTCCCCACCCCAAAACCCCTATTTGGGGTCAAGCAAAATGGAAAAAAAATATTCTTTTTTTCTCAGCAAAATGAAAAACTGGAAAATAATTTAATTCAGGTCAAACACATATTTTATTTGACTCAAAACTGGTTTTGATTTTGAATGGCTTTTACAGTAAATTTTGAAACAAAACATTGTTTCAAAATAAAAGAAATCAAAATATTTCTATTGTTTTCTGAATGTGGCTTTTCCCCCCCATTTTTATTCAGCTGAAGCTAATCATCAAATGTGACCCAAATTCAGGAACACTCTTGGATACCACGATAATGTATTTTGGGGGCAAATAAACTATTTGATGAGAAAGGATTGCCCGACTCTATATGAAAGAGTAAGGTGGGTTTGCCAATGAATGCAATAATGTCTGATTAATTTAAGTGCAGATGGCAGGATTTAGGAAACGAAGAACCTACAAACATTTTTCCTGGTCCAGTGAAACTGGTTTTTTGCTTTGGATCCCCTTGCACCATTGATTGCCACCTAACCTTCCAGCACATTCTCAATGCCTGAAAACCAGAAAGCAAAACAGTCTCAAGAATCAAAGATGAAACTGGTCAGCCTCATGTCTTTGTCTAAACTTAGCAAACTTTGCAAACATTGTGAGTGGTAAGAAGTAAATCAGGGCAGGTTTAAGTCAGGTCTTCTGTTGACTTCAGCTAGCTTTGACTCAGACTGAGTCACTGATAGTGCAACCAGTGACCTCTGATTTTGACACATTACAAAGGGGTAGCCATGTCAATCTAGTCCAGCAAGACAAAAAAGGAATCCTGTGGCACATCTAAAGACTAACAAATTTATATATCACATGAACTTTCATGGGAGTGGGGATCCTGAAGAAGGATTTGATTTTGAGCACCCAATATACATTTCTTTCAGTCTCCCTGTTTCTGGCCGCTACCAAGAATGGCTGCCCATCTGCAAAGGGAAAGCAACACACCACAAAATGGGAGCTGCGCTCTTGCTATGCACCTCCCAGTGTTTTCCATGCTGCTTCCTGAACTAAATAATATCCAGAACCTTCACTGGAATCTCCTGAACTGACTTGGAGCCCCTTAATGAGTGTTTTACAAGCTAATCAATCACACAGGAGCTCTCCCTTCAGGGCTCTGCTGGAAATGTTGTGGGTTATGATCAAGGCTCAAGAGGGCAGGTGTTTACACTGGCCCTGCCGTATTTACTTTCCCTCGATAATGACACACAGCTAATCACACTTGAACCAAGAATCAGCCCAAGTTAATTCTGAAGCAGCCACAAAGTGAAAGACAACCCGACTTCCAGAGATGGACATCTGTGGTGGGGGAGGGTAAAAGAGGCTGCATATTAATTGATTATTGTCACCTGATTTGATCGATTATTCAGCCCCATTTTGGACCCACTGTGCTAGACAAAAGGAGGCTGCCTACATCTCATTATTCCTGGGACACAGGTTCTATTTCCATCTCTGCCACTGCGCTGCTGCAGGATCTTAGACAAGTTCCTTTCTGCCTCTTTTCCCCTCCTCCCCAGTGACTGTTTACCACACCAGTGGTTTTCAAAGCTTTTTCTTCACAACCAGTTGAAAAAAAATTATTTATGCCCGCAACCCAGCAATTACATCTTTGAACAGTGCATTCCAGTCATGTGGCAGCGACAGCAGGGGTGCCACGATCCAGTGCTTGAGTGTCTGCAATGCAGTACTGGGTCCCAATCCAAATTTTGAAAACCACTGTACTACACTGTCAGCTCCTTGGAGCAGGGAGCAGGGCCAGTCCCTCCATAGAGGCAACCTAAGCGGTCGCCAAGGCCACCAACAATTAGGGGGCACCAAGGGCTGGGCTGGGCTGGGGCTGCTCCGCTCCCCACCCGCAGCCAGACCCCTGGCCGCAGTGCAGCTTCCTGGCTGGGGCTGGACCCCCGCCCACAGCTGGACCCCAGTGGCAGTACCGCGCCCTGCCTGCAGCCAGATCCCCAGATGGGGCTGAATCCCAATGGCGGCAGCACCGCTCCCTGCCCATGGACAGATCCCACCGGCAGCGCTACTCCCCGCCCGTGGCCAGATCCCCCGCCAGGGCCGGATCCCAGTGGTAGCAGTGCCACTCCCCACTCGCACTAGGATGCCGGGAGCAGGACCACTCCCTACCCATGACTGGGGGAGCAGGGGTGTTAAAAATCCCTGTTGGCCTAGGACAGCAAAAAAACCTTGGGCCAGCCCTGGCAGGGTCAGTCTCTTGTTGCGTGCCTGTATCGGACCAATCTCATACACCTCATATCTGACATCCTTTCTGCTGTCTGACATATCAGTTGGAGCAGGGCTCTCACATCTTGCTTATTTCCAGAATGCACCATACAGACCTGGACAAATAGGCCAGGGAGCAGTCACCAAACAGAGCAGTGACCTGGAGACCTGGGCTGTATTTCCACTAGCCTGCTGCGAACTTCTCTATCTTTTTGTTTCACAAGATTTCACTCACATTTTGATCTTTCATGACGTTTCCAGAGACTAGGCAAGTGTTTTGCATTTGGGACATGTATGAAAACGAAAAGCCACTTTGCCTCGATACACTGCAGCAGTGGTGACCTTTTTCACCCGAGAGAGAGAGAACCTTAGCTGGGTTGCAATTCCTAGATGCACAACAGACACTGTAGGACTTTGGGAAAGGAAATGATTTGCTCTGGGTTTCAGTTCTCCAGCTGTAGAAAGGTGTAATGACTCTTCGTTATGCCCCTCCATTGTTCGTCACTATGTGTCCCTGCAGCACTTTGTACAGTGGGTCCTGAGCTTATATTCGTAGAGTCTAAGGCCAGAGGAAACCATTATGATCACCAAATCTGACCTCCAGTATAACATAGAACTTCCCCACAGTACTTCCTACAGCAGATCTTTTAGAAAAAGCCCTAATCTTGTCGTAGAGAATCCACCATGACCTTTGGTAAACTGTTCCAATGGTATCTTGCTTGGGAACTCCTGATGCTATTAATATAGTACCAGTGACATCTGTGGCACCATGAAAAGCAATAGCTGTGCATGTGCACACACACACTCAACGCTTTCTCTTTCTGTCTCCCTGACCCTCTTAATGGAAGGCTGGGATACAGAGCAGTCAGACTGCTCGTGTGTGAAGTTTCTTATGTGCACAAGTTTTTTCAGGATCTAGGTAACAAGCTGAACTAAGAGCTCCCAAAGAACAAGTCGCAGAACAGAGAGTAGGCCCTAGTTTATAGTTGGGTGGCTTTTCAGCAGCAGTTGACAGTCATTTATGCAAGGCACATAAAATGCCTCATGTAAATGACGGCAACTTCCTAAGCCACCCGTACACACTGGGGAAAGCCGATCACAAATCCCTTGCGGTCAGCTTTCCTCCACCTAGGACTTCTGGTGCTGACTTCCAAGAGCACTGCAGTGAGTTCAGACTTGCTGCTCAGCACTCCCAGATCACTGGGCTGACAGCAGCAAAGTGAAGACATACTCTTAGTTGATTGGCTGGTTGGTTACATTTCAGAATGATTGGCTTTATTTAGCTAGTTTTTGCAGGCTATTTCTGAATACTGTGGGATCAGCCCTCCATGGTGAATTGTTCCAAATCCTCGCTATACCCCTTTCCCCAGGGGGCTGTTGATTGATTACTTACCACAAATGGTAACATACCAATTATTTCACACAAGGGTTTGAAACAGTTTTCCAATCCCATGAGCTTTTTCAAGATTTTACATTTTTTCCCCATCCTGAATCAAGACAGAGTCAAAAGTTTAAAAAATTTAGATCAGCATGAAACATTTGGCTTCAGTTTCACCCATTTTTTATCATAATGCAAATAAACTAACAGGTCAAAACACAAAGTCATTTCAAACCAGAAATTCTGAAAAATCTCAAAATGGAGTATTTTTTTCCTCCAAAATATTGTTGATTCTGGAGAGCTTCCTGCAGTTTTGGTTCCAACAACTCAGAATATCCACCCCACCCCTCCCCCCAAAAAACGATTCTCAGAGCCACAAACTCAGTAGATACTGTCAGGTTACCCCTTTTCACAACCCAGGGAAATGCACTTCTGAAATGGCTCCAAAGACCTCAGCACTTCATGTTTATTTTATTGGCGTGCTCTATGCTTGGACCCAATTACATGTTTCAGAGACAACGGGGACTCTAGAGAATGGTAGTGGGCCTTTCAATGCTACCTCCCTTTGGCCCAGGCTTTGAGAATCTAGCACCCTGTCATCTATTCAAGACCAACCAAATTAACTGTGCCCAAGGCTCCTAACTTCCACTGAAATCAATGGGAATTAGGTACTAAATGCCTAAGAATTTGGGTCCAAGAGTTCAGTAGAAATGGGTGTGGGTTGCAAACTTCAGATCAAAGTCCAGGTATCTGAATCCAGTATTCAGTTCTAGGCATAATCTTTACCGTCTCTCGTGGGAAAGAATCTGTCCTGCCCCTCATGCGCTGAGCAGTGCCTGGAGTCACCAGTCTTCCACAGCCCTAAGGTTTGTACTCCTCAACAATCTCAGCAGAGAGGTCATGGACCAGGAAGAAGAGCTATGGGGCAAGCTTGCCCTACTACTGCTTGTGTTGTAGCTGCTCAACAGACAGAGGCCTGTGGTATCCAGGGCTGTCAGTCTAGTGCCTTTCACCAGCCCTGAATCCACATGAGGAGAATAAGCTGCCATTGGAGAAAGGATTTTGTGCAGAGCATTTCCTTGTGTGTTTAACCTTGGGTCTTTGTTCTACTGGACAGCTCTGCTGGTATCATCACACGAAACAGGCTGAGCCAGCAAGAGCTGGGGTTTAGGGGTGGGGGGGATCATAGCTGCTAACAAAGCAGAAAGCTTCCCACCCACTTCTGCTTAAACTCAGGGCCTGAAAGAAAAAAGGAGAAAGGTGCAGAGCACCACTGAAGCAGCCAAGTTAAATACAGCCTAATCCGTATGAGTGTTGTAACCGGTGAGTAACATACACTGAGGCTAAAAACAGTCAGACAAAGCCCATTGTGACCATACGGATGACTTAAATGATTGGCTTTAACCCCTGGTGTCCCTGTCACTCCCCACAGAGACACACCCAGCCCCACAGCCTGATTGTACTATCAGGGTGCCCCTGCCCAGTCAGGCGCCAGGAGAAAAGCCTTCAGTGCCCAGTGGCAATATGACAAACATTAAATGTGGGAACAGCCAGGGCTGGCATGGATTTCACAACTGCTGCCATGCTGCCCTCAGTGGCATGAAGATCCCAGCTGCAGCTTGGACAGAACCTGCTCAGCCCCCCTCCTCTTGCCATACCCATGGTCCACCCAGCTCCTGCACTCACTGAGCCCCCACCCCAAAGCCCCGCGTGAGTGGTAGTCGGAGTGTGGGTGGGGCAAAATGGCAAAGTGGGAGCTTCCAGTGATGGCTGTTTGGGGAGGCTTCCCCCAGCCTATTATACCAGCTGCCTATGGGCTTGAGCTAAAGATTATACGGCCTATTACCCTCATAGCTACACAGTTGTGATATCCACCCACAGGGTGCATAGGTGCCCACACTCCGCAGGCTTATAGGGATGTCGAATGAGCTAAAAGGGTTGCATGGACTCTGGGTTCACAGCGAGGAGCTGTTCCATTTAACAGACAGGCCCTTTGCTTTTCCTGAGGATGACAAGCAAGGTTCTTTTAACAAAGCAAGCGACATCAGCAGAGCTGATTTCCAGCTCATTCAGAGGGGCTGGTGCTTCTCGACCATGGTGCCTCCCCAACAGCCTCCTGGGGCTGGGGACTGACCCACACCTGACCTGTAAGTTCCCCCCCTTCCATTCCCTAGAGCACATAACCATAGCCCTTTGCACCCGCAGCATATGGCTCTGCATTACTTGTAAGCATCAGGCCCCTACCCGGGTGCTGGGCTTGATACTGGCTGAGAAATGAGGTCAGGGGAGTGTGATGGGGCAGACAGTCCAGTGGGTTTATACTACCAGAGCTCAACGTCATTTGCAGTGAGAGTCTGGCACCCCCATGACAGAGGAGGAGCCCCATGGACAAACCATCAGCCCATCCCCCCAACACCCCTGCCACAGTGCTGAGAATTGCAGCCGTAGACTCATAGACTCTTACGGTCAGAAAAGATCAATATGATTATCTAGTCCAGTGGTTTTTTACATGTTGGGACCCAGGTTGCAGATCCTCAGGTACTAAGTCGTGGCACCCCTGCTGCTGCCACCGAAAGACTGGAATGCATTGCTGAAAGATGTAATTGTTGGGTTGTGGGCATAACTGATTTTATTTTTTTAACTGGGTCCCGAGGAAAAAAGTTCGAAAGCCACTGATCTAGTCTGACCTTTTGTACAATGCAGGCCACAGAACCTCATCCACCCACTCGTGCAATAAACCTCTAACCTATGACTGAGTGATTAAAGTCTTCAGATCATGATTTAAAGACTTTAAAGTACAGGGAATCCATCAGCAAGTGAATCATGCCCCAAAGACCCCCAAAGCTTTTGCCAATCTGCCCTGGAGGAAAATCCCTTTCTGGCCCCGATATGGTGATCAGTTAAACCCAGATCATGTGGGCAAGACTCACCAACCAGACACCCAAGAAAGAATTCTTTGTAACAGCTCAGAACCCACCCCATCCATCGTCCCATTGGCATATTTACCACCAGGAGCCAAAGACCAGTCAATTGCCAAACAAGGCTGTCCCATCATACCATCCCCTCCATGAATTCATCTTGGCTCTCTCAGCATTCTCCTCCCCCAACTCCAGCACTGGGCTGTATTGCCTTACTGCTGCCTCTGGAGAGGCCCAGAAAACAAGAGCAGAGCATGTGGTTGTGACCTCAGCCAGCAGCCACTACAAAACCAGCCCTTGACCCCAGGGCGCCTGTTATAAGACAGCTCATTTCTGGCCCCTGCGGGTACCCTCCTGCTATCTAACAGCCCATTTGAGCTGGGCTAATTGCCATAGGATTTGCATTGTTTATGTGCCTGACTTGTCTGTTATAAACCCTTTATGGCATTCAGTGTCCCCACTGTCACATGCAAATTCCTGGGCCTCAAAGAGCCATTGATCCGTCCCAGGAAAAGGTGTGCTGTGGAGCAGCACTGGGATAGAGGCAAGGGAAAGCTTCAGTTTTATATAGCTCCTGCTAAATACCTTTGAAGATATGGGCCTATCTGCTTTTCCAGGGAGCTGCAGCATTGCCTAGAGGTCAGACCAGAGGCCTGGGAACCAGGAACTCTTGAGTCTGTTCCAGGCTGTAGATGACTTTGGGCAGGTCACCAGGCCACAGTGATGTGCCTCAGTTTCCTTCTTCTTTAACAGAGAATACTATTCCTGACCTAGCTCAAGAGCTGTGGGGAGGATGGGCTGGCAGTTTATGGCCTTCTTGTCTGCAAAGAACTTTGATGTGCTTTGACAGAAGGCACTGATGGGGGACGGAGGATTACTATTTCTTCCCCTGAGCTCAGGGTGGGACTTGGCCCAACGTGAGGAAGGGCAGGTGGGTGCAGTACTCACTTCACCCTCAGCACCCCCCTGCAATGCAGCCCTCCTCCTCACAGGTTAACCCACAGTTGCAAGCCTCATGTGTTCCTGACTCAGAAGGTGTCCCCCGCCCCCCCCCCCCCCAAAAAAAAAAAAAAAAAGGGAATCAGATTGGGTTACAAGATATTTAAACAGCTCAGAAGGGAGTGGGTGGGCTGGGCCCCAGAGCCGGGAGGAAACAATGGCACATCACTATCCAGTCAGCACACAAGGACCAGGGAGAGAAGACTTTGAGCGGGCTCCAAAGAGTGACTTTGCCAGGGGACCTGAAGAGCTCTGCTTTTGGTGGGGGATAGGCAGGTGAGGAGCAGAACTGAGAAGTAAGGGCCCGCTCATAAGCTATAGTACCACACTTCCAGACATGCTGTGGCTATGTGAAGGCTGATATGAATCCAGGGCTTGATACAGTAACAAAATGCAGCTCTTATAGGACACTTTTCACCCAGGGATCTCACAGCATTTCACAAGAGTGAGCTGGTGTCACTATCACCATTTATAGACGGGCAAACTGAGGCATGGGGCAGGGAAGAGGGACTCAGCCAGGAAGCCCATGGCAGAACTGCAGGTAGCTTCTGGCTCCTGGGCCAGAACTCTATACTGTATACCAAAAGGGCTTTCGAGACTCCAGTGAACTGCCTTCAGCTTTGGACCCTGTCCTTGGAGCACAGATCTTTGCTCAGAGGGGGCCCTGAAAAAGTCTTTAAACTGGTGATGACACCAGTGCTGCAGGAGAGAGACGGCTCTTCATTCTGCCTGTAGAAACACGCTGGCCCTATTCCCTCACCTGTTACTGTGGTAAATATTTAGGCCCTGTTGCCATGCCCTGATTGCCTGTTCCTCTCACAGGTCCCAAGCGGAGATGTTACAAAATGGAGATCCTGGTCACATGAAAACTTTTGAGGCACCAGTGCATCTTTTACTCTGCTAAAGCAGGGCTGAGAAAACTGTTCAAGTGAAGGAAGGTGGGAGAGACAGAAGCTGCATCAAAGGAAGCAGAAAGGAGGAATGGAAAGGAGGAAAACAGGAATAAAAAGCTTACAGAAACAAACAGTAAAAGGACAATGCAGTAGGCAGCTTGGGGGAACTGGTTCACTGGCCCTGCCTGCCTTCAATTTTTGATGCAACTTAGAAATTGAACTTGTTTAATAGCCCCAGCCTGCTTCTCAGTGCACCCTCGCCAGTGCATCTCTGCAATCGACAGGCTGGAATTACAGCAGCACTTGGAGGGCTGTAAGAGGGGGTGCGGCCCATTAGGATTGAGGTGTCTGTAACGGATCTGTGGAGCTGTCGCTCAGCCCTAGAATAGCAAGTGTCAAGGGCTGCAGGGCAGGAGTGAAGGCCATAGGCAGAGCTGGGGAGAGGGAGGCTGTTCCCTGACCTTTACGGCCCTATCTCTATGGCTATGTCTACATTGCACAGCATTTTCGAAAAAACTTTTTTCAAAAAAATTATTTCTAAATATATTCGGAATAGTTATCTCAAAATAACTTTTTTCAAAGATGTGGTTTCGGGAGAATGGCCCACGGACCAGCTCCTGAAATACCACAGCTTTTTTTTTTTTCAAAAGTGAAAGTCTCCACCAGACTTTGTTTTTCAAAAAAAATAAAGCCAATGGAAGAGATAGGCGGGCTTTTTCGAAAAAAGCCTTTGCCGCATCTGGCAATGGCTTTTTTTGAAAAAGCTATCTCAAAAAAGGTTTTTTTTCAAAATGTGACCACATTTAGTGTTGGCGAAAAAGCTAAACCCGACAGCTTTTTCGAAAGAAAGAGCCTTTTTCAAGATAGCTTTTTTGCAAAAAGCTATCGCCGGACATGACAAAGGCTTTTTTCAAAAAAGCCTGCCTACCTCTTCCATTGGCTTTCTTTTCAAGACTTTCACTCTTGAAAATAAAAAGCCATGGTATTTTGGGGCAAGGAGCCATCTTTGGACTGTTCTCCCAAAATAGCATTTTTGAAAAAAGTTATTTCAAGATAATTATTGCGAAATAATTTTTTCAAAAAAAGGTTTTTTTTCAAAAATGCTGCACAATGTAGATGCAGCCTATAATTGTAACATTGCACTGGTGGATCTCGTGGTAACAGCCTACAAACAGGCTCCTATCCAACACTGGATGCAAACTCCATTATGCACAGAATTATACCTTGTGCAAAATCTATGCTAATACACCATAATAACTGAGATTGTTAATTATGCAGTGCGGCTTGATCAAGCTGCATGGAACCAGCAGTTTTGCAAACCTAATGCACTGTATTTAGGATTTGCAAAATTAGTCTGACTTCAGACTGGCTGCCATCCTTTGTTACTGTTAAATCTAGGGTTTTTCCTCCAGGGTGATTCATTTAAATAATCAGACCAAAGCAAGCCATAGTTTTCTACCAGAGAAGAAAAGCATGGGCTGAGAAATAAGCACAGAAAGAGAGACCCAGCATCTCAGCTTGTGTCAGACTATGTAATGTACAGTAGATCCACAGTCTACCTTCCAGGAGAATTTTTCATTCCATCCTTCTCTTGGGACAGATCCTCAGCTGGTGTAAATCAGGGCTGATGTAAATGAAGCTCCACTAATTTACACCAGCTAAGGTTATGGACTCGGCTCCATTCCTGCCCCCCCCCATCTCTCTTTTTGCCGTCTTTGCTAACCAGAGCCCAAACTGTTGGGCCCCAAAATTAGCCTTGTGAAGGCCCATTTTCTGAATGTTGTCGAAATTAGGCAACATATGACAGGCCCATCCCTAGTTGCGAAAGGGCTCTTTGTTATGTCAGTACACAATTCTGGGCAACAGGCCAACCACCTTGGCATAGTACACACCTGCAGGGAAGGCACTGCACTTTTCATCCTTAATCCTAGCTGGACATGAGAAGCATCTTGTTTTACTTTGTGTATGTTGATATTTCCTTGACAAATTGGAAAGATCTTTAGAGCCCTGTGTGGATACAAATATGTGGATCCACATCCGATCTGCATCCACAAGTAATGGTCGGAGATATCTGTGTTGTATCCACAGATGCAGATATCTCTAGATATCCACATATTTGCAGGGCTCTAGGTCTGCACAGATAAAAAGATGTGGACCCGTATCCAATCTGCATACACAAAAATGAAAAAATGAAAAATTTTGTTGCTTCCTTTTAACTCTTTAAAATCAACTTTTGTATAACATGTGTGTCAATTTTTCGGCATATGTGGCAATTTTTAAGTATGGATGCCCCCGACCAGCACGTATGTGTTCCGTCAATATATTTCAAGCCCAAAAGCGTTCCATGGCCACATTAGTCTGGAAAACACTGACGCAGCATGATGCAATCCATCATCCTACCACCCACACACACATCAGCAGGACATATTACATGTACAAAAGAATGGAATGTTATCAGGAGTGTCGCTGCCCCGAGGAAAGACCTGGGGCGCAGGCACAGGCCCTGCCCCCTGGCTGCGGGCCCTGCTCCCTTTGGACCCAATTCTCTGCCTGGGCCCGATCCAGCCTAGGGTTCCTGCTGCTGCTAGGCTGACCTCAGATCCCCAGCCAAGGCCAGGGAAGGGAGAAACAGATGCTGCCACAGGTGGCCTGGCCTGAATTCCCGGCCAGGGACCAAGCTAGGAGCAGCAGGAACCACTGTGGGTGGACCAGCCTCAGACGGGGCTGGGAGAGACAGTCCTTGCTGCTGGCAGCCGGGCCCTGGATCTCCAGCTGGGGACGGGAGAGGCAGGACTGTCCCGGACATTTGGCGTACTGACACTGGGACTCAGGCCACATGCCAGGCGCCAGCAAAGCCCCTAAATATTATATACATTAGAGTGTGCATTATGCGCATCAGAGCATCTCATAAGACACACACAGCATCATACATGCAACACACAGCCCCTGTCACATCAGTGCATTGTAACACAAGTACACCCATGCAATATAAAGCTCCCATAACATGCCACACACATAAAACCCATGTGGGATTTTATATTCCAACCACACAGAGAGAGAATGTGCCACACCCCTGTGCAATATAAGACACACGCACAACCAGCGTAGAGTATAAATTACCTACATACAAAACATGTACACATCCCAGTGCAGTATCACACAAATATCACAAGTTCCAAAGGGACAGCCATGTTAGTCTCATTCAGCAAAAGAAGCAAGGAGTCCTGTGGCACTTAAAGACTAACAGATTTATTTATCGCATGAGCTTTCATGGGAGAAAAACCCCACTTTGTCAGATGCTTTGAAGATGGGGGAACTTATAGAACGGGATGAAAGGGGAGTGTAAGACATGGGATCAGGAGGGACGCAGCTAGACATAATGATTAAGTGGGGCCCAGGGCCCCCACCGGCCGCTGGGGCCCCGATCTGTTGCCTACCCACTCCCCACCCCCATTTGGTTCCCTGAGCCGTTCCCTAACCGTCCCCCCACAGCCCGCCAAGTCCTTCCCTAACCCCCGGTCCTGCCGCTGTCCCTTGCTGCCCCATGCCGACACCCTACCTTGCGCCCTTTCCCTTTTCCCCACTGGGCCGGCACGCCTCCCTTACCTGGCCGCCGGAGGAAGAGTGCAGCCCTGGCAGAGGCTGAGGCTTCCAGCCTGACCCTACTCTGAGCATGCTCAGAGCAGGGTCAGGCCAGGGCGGGAGTTTTAAAAACTCCCAGGCCCAGCCTGGGGCAGTTCCCTACCAGCCAGAAGACTCTGTCTTCCAGCCAGGTACAGGCTGCGGCCTGGCAGTGTTCCCTAGACGAGGGAGCAATGGAACGCCCCCACTCAGTTTAGTGGCACGCTGCTCAGGGGCTGGCCCTGAGCTTCAGGGGGGCTGATGCCCCCAGAGCCCCACGCCAGTAACGCCTCTGGGATCAGGTCATACTGTAACAGCAAATCAGAGCAGTTGTTAAGATTCAAACACTGGGAAACAGCACATTGAAGAAGGTTAAGTCAAATCACCTTTTGTAATGGGAAAGGAATCCATAGTCACAATTTAATCCTGCTTCCACACAACTGAATCTGCATATTAATTCAAGCTTAACACAACCACACCATCACAATATATTAAGATACAGCTCAGTGCAACATCTCGCTTATATGCATATCACCCCAGGTCACCCACAGGGTGTCATTTTTCCAGAAGGGACAGTCAGGTCTGCAGTCTGTTCATACTGTGGTTGCAAACACCTCTCTTGAGCCAAGACTCCCCAGACGTGATAGCAATCCAACTACTGACAATAACATCAAAGGAATTCCTGCTTGCCCAAGAAGTGACTTTCCTTCTGTTTGCACCAGTTGAAGGCAGTTTCTACACTGCCACAGTTACGTGAGCAATAATCTTCTCTCACCCGCACTTCACTTAGTAGGCTTGTTGTGACTCAGTGAGTCATCACAGGTGTTGGGATGAGTGATAGGAAAATGTGATGGAGCAAGAAGAACTTCCTATATCATACTGAGAGGCCCATATGAACTAGAGGTTTGCAGTGTGACAAACCCCAGGATTAACAATATGCCCCACAGCATTGTGGGGGCTTAGTTTGTTAGCTAACTGTTGCTATTGTGGGGATGCAGCAGGGGGAGCCAATGCACAAGATTTTTGTAGGCCCAACAAAAATATCTCATGCCCCAATCTCTTTTGCTCGGTTAATTGTTCTGTGATGAAGCAGGCAAAGCCAACAGCAAGTGGATATTTGAGGCTGGATCCGAAATCAGCATAGCTCTACTGAAAGCAGTCTCCCCAATGTATACTAGCTGACAATCTGGCCTGTAGACGTCAGCTCTTTTTTCTCTGGCTGACTCTAAGGAAGTGCAGGTAGAAGCCCAAATGATTCGACAGTGGCCCTTTAAATCAGGTGGCCTTTTCAGGCCCTTTAAGCATTCACCTGTGACAGCTCTGCCAGCAATCTCAGCATTGTTGTGTCTGGCTGCCAACTGAGACATGTCAGCTGGGATCAGACCTTTGCCAGAGGGCACTGGGAGGCTTGTAGCAATTCAGGGCTCTAGTCCAACTCTAGGACGGCAAGGGCAGGGAGCTCTGGGAATCTGATGTATTAAAAATAAATGAACATTAGAAAAGGCATGTCACAGACTCAGCTTTACAAGCACCTTTTCTTTTAAAGTCTTACGTTCTTCCAGGGAACTGCAAGTGTAGGGAAAAGTGCCAAAATGTTGCAGGTAAGCAAAGCTTGCCAGGCCTACAGAAACTTCCAGGAGACAGCCAAGGAGCGAGCCCCCAATTCCTGCACTGGCTCCAGTGGAGGTAGTTACAGCAGGGAGGAAATCAGCCCTTTGTGGCTGGAGGGCTGGTACTGGCCAGAGCAGAATGAGCAGGTCCAGGTAACTGCAAAACTAGAATTCTTGATGATGAAGCTTGTTAAAGGACCAAGGCTTCTGGTTGTATGTGGAGGCTCCACAACATGGAGTGGTGTTGGCAGGAACTGCACTGCACCTAGCTAGGAGCAGTTGGCACATGGTTTCGTGCACTTGAGCATCTCTTTCCATAAGGAAAAAGGAATAGCCATACTGGGTCAGACCAATGGTCCATCGAGCCCAGTGCACCACCATGGCCAGTGCCAGGTGCTTCAGAAGGACCTAGCCTCCATGAAATTTTCTAGTCTTTTTTTAACCCTGATATAGTTTTGGCCTTCACAGTATCCCCTGGCAAGGAGTTCCACAGGTTGATTGTGTGTTGTGTGAAGATGTACTTCCTTTTGTTTTAAACATGCTGCTTATTAATTTCACTGGGTAACTCTTAGTTTTTGTGATATGTGAAGGAGTAAATAGCATTTTCTTATTCACTTTCTCCACACCAGTCAAGATTTCATAGACCTCTATCATATCTTCACTTATTTGTGTCTTTTCCAAGATGAAAAATGCCAGTCTTTCTACTCTGTCCACACAGGGCAGCTGTTCCATATCCCTAAACATTTTTGCTGATCTTCTCTGTACCTTTTCCCATTCTTATATATCATTTTTGAGATGGAGCAACCGGATCTGCACACAGTATTCAAGATGTGAATGTACCATGGATTTATATAGGAGCATGATGATATTTTGTGTCTTATTGTCTAACTCCTCCCTAAAGGTTCCTAACATTCTGTTTGATTTTTTGACTGGCACTGCATAGAGCAGATGTTTTCAGAGAGCTATCCACAATGACTCCAAGATCTTTGTCAGTGGTCAAGTTCCAAAGGGGCAGCTATGTTAATCTAGTTCAGTAAAACAGAGTCCTGTGGCGCTTAAAGACTAACAAATTTATTTATCGCATGAGCTTTTGTGGGAGAAAATCCCACTTTGACAGACACTTTGAAAATGCGGGAATTTACAGAATGGGAGGAAATAAATGCAGGGAAGTGTAAGTCTTGGGATCAGGTCACACTGTAACAGCAGGTCAAAGCAGCTGTTAAGTTAAGTTGTTAAGTTGATCCCCAGTGTTTGAACCTTAACAAGTACTTTGATTTGCTGTTACAGTGTGACCTGGTCCATTGACTTATGCTTCCCTGCATTTATTTCCTCACATTCTGTAAGTTTCCCCATCTGCAAAGTGTCTGACAAACTGGGATTTCCTACCAAGAAAGCTCACGCAATAAATAAACCTGTTAGTCCTTAAGTGCCACAGGATTCCTTGCTTTTTTTTGCTGAACTAGATTAACACGGTTCCCCTTTGGAACTTAACGGTGTTATGTAACCTATAACTTAAATCAGTCTCTGTACCAGATGTCTGGAGGATTGCTAATTTGATGACAATTTTTTAAAAAAGACTCCAGAAGTGATCCTGAGAGTTAGAGGCTAGTAAACCTAACTTCAGTAATAGACAAACTAGTTGAAATTTTAGTAAAGACCAAAATTATCAGATGCAGGTACCATTATTTGTTGGGGAAGACTCATAAACTCTAATGTCAGAAGGCACCAGTATGCTCATCTAGCGCAGGGGTTGGCAACCTTTGCCGCTCTATGCCAGCCCTGCCCACCGCATCCTCAGTGGGTGCCGGTTCAGGGCCAGGGCCTGTTCCTGCCCTCGCTGGCGGGCAGCCTCTGGGCCCTAACCGGGGCTGCCCCTCTCCCACACTGGCAGGTGGATTCCGGCTCAGTCTGGAACAGTTCCTCAGATTTGTCACTTTAAAGGAAAATCTCTTTTACTAACCCAAATGCTAAAAGTCTTACAACAGCGAGAGGTGGGAAGCTGCCTAAAAGCCACTGTACTGTAAGTGGGACTTAAAACAAGGGGTGAGGGTGAGAAAACTGAAGGGAAATGAGCAGAGGCAGTCATCAACTACTTGGAAGGTAAAAAACCATTTACTCCACCCTGAGCGTGGGAGGGTTTGATGAAGTGCTGACAGGATCTGCAACAAAGCTAGAAAGCTGCCCAGAGCCTCAGCAGCAGCAAGAGTCCTTGGAATTAATGAGAAGAAATTGATTATTCTTCCTTCTGTAAATAATTTAGGGCCTGGTACTGATCTTTGGTTTCGTAATCATTAACATGAATGTCCCAGTAGCCCCTGGGGAGGTGCACGGTATGTCCAAATCCCTGGAGCTGTCATTAACAATTATTCCTGATGAGGACTGGAGTGTGCATTCTTCCTGAATGATCAGAAGTCTCACTGCTGTGTTTTCTATATCCCCCCCTTTTTATAAGGGCTGAATAGTTTAAAAAAAAAAAAAAGAAAAAAAAGATTGTTTCTCGTTATCTGAATTACAATTAGTGCACAGAGATGCCAAAGAGCAAGGCTCTCTTAAGCTGGGTGCCATACAGATGCACAGCAAGAGACAACCACTGCCCTGAAAAATTTACACTCAAAATAGACCTGGTGTACGCTTATCCTCATATCACACTTATTCCCATAATATACTTTTCCCCATAGTGCAGATGAGGAACTGAGACACAGAGAAGATTAAGTAACCTTGCCGAAGTCACCAAGGAAGTCTCTGGCAGAGACAGAAGATGAGCTCAGATTAACCACTGGAACAATTTGCCAACGATCATGGTGGCTTCTCCATTGCTGGCCATCTAAAAATTGAGACCAGGTGTTTTTCTATAAGATCTGTGTGGCAGTTTCTCACAGCCTCCCCCTCACCCCCTCCCAGTGATCAAGCCTTCTGCTGCCCAGATCCCACACAGACATCAGTTTCATGCCCCCACCAATATTATTCATTTATTTAGCTTCACCCACCACCAGTTCCTACTATATATGCGGGTTGAGCAGTCCCAAGGACCTCACTCCCCCCCACCACAAATCAAGGGACGCTCACCCTCTGCAACATCTTCTTCCTAGGTTAGCTGTTGGTACCTCCTCTTCACACTTCATTCTGGTGAGCTTCTGTGGAGCCTGCCTTAACAAGCCCTACAGGGGGTCCCCATTAGCTCACCTCTGCAGGGCATATACACCTTCTTCCTATCCCTATTAAGTGGGGCACAGTGGCAGGGGGCTGAACTAGCCAGACTGCTCCCAAAACCTTGTCTCAGTCTGCTCTGGGAATTCTTTTGGGGCAATTCCCTGGCCTGTGTTAGCCAGGAGGTCAGAGTGGATGATCACAAGAGTTTCTTCTGGGTTTGGGATTGATGGATTTTGCAAATCCAAGTCCCATGCCTTAACTACAAGAACATCCTTCCCATCAAGGGTCCCATGTTTGAGACTACCCTCCAGTGTGATATAGCTCCTGTGACAAAATCACCTCTCACTGACACTGGTGTAAATCAGGAATAGTTCCATTGGAATCAATGGAGATTCATCCAGGATCAAACTGGTATAATGAAGGAGAGAAAATCCCATTCCTATCACACTAGGTACAGTAATCACTAGTGCTTCATTTACATAGCAGTGACTTGCTTCCATGTTCTAGGACCCACTCTCCCATCACTTCAGTCTGTACATGATGTTGATGTAGCTTACTTGACCCCAGAAACACAAGATGAGGGAAGTAATAGCTTAACATAACAACCTCCCTCAGAACACTATCCTTGCATGGATATCATCTTCCCTATTTGCCAACATCCCTCACAATGACAGAATCATTGCCTCCCCCAAATATCTACAAGACCAGGAGTTAAAGTACTCCAGAATGGCCCGGAACGCTGTTGTGGGGCCCACTATTTTTAGGGGCTCAGCGTTCCAGCCCCCTAAAAATATAAAAAGGTGCCTGAATTCTGTGTTCCACTGAAAAATAGCAGGCCCTGGAATAGCAGGCCCCTGAACACTGGGCCCCTAAAAACAGTGGGCCCTGGAACGGTGTTTCACTGCATTCTGGCAGGCAGGGGAGGGGGGTGGGCTCCCCTGCACATGCGCAGGCTTCAGTTTCCCAGCCCAGAGCACTGGTGGCGAGTACCAGGGCAGCCTGGCTCACATTGAGGGGGTGAGTATTGGGGGCACCTGAGGTGGGGGTGGGTATTGGTGGTGGGTACTGGGGGCAGGGGTGGATTTTGGGAGCTAGAGGTGGATTTTGGGGATGGGGAATGGATATTGGGGGCAGTAGCTGGCATGCAAGAGGGGGGCCCACCCAATTAAGAGGGTTCTGGAGCTTGCCAAATTGTACTTTAACACCTGTACAAGACAATGACCACTACTCACACATCCACCCTAAGCATATCACCAAACTCATCCATTTCATCCTCACCCACAACAGTTTTAGATTCAACAACAAATGCTTCATCCAAACCATCTCTCCATGGGCCATCTTGAAGAAGAATTTCTGGACAAATGCACCACAAAAACCAATCATTTGTCAGATGAATCAATATCTTCTCTATGTTGACAGATAACATAACTCCCTCAAAGATTTCCATCACAACATCAACTGTTCCCATCCATCCATCTCTCTCTGGAACGCTCCCACACTAAAATCAACTTCCTGGATGCCATGATGAACTTCAGCAATGGAGCCCTACTGAAGACAAAATAAAAGAAACCCACGGATCACCACATTACCTTCATAGATCCAGTACCCATATCAAACATACCAAGAAATCTGTTGTCTACAGAGGAAAAAAATTAGGATACACACTCAAAAAGACCTTCACCAAACAAGGAGACGCCATCAAAGTAGACTGCCTCATGTAACAGGCCACCCAAAACCCCAAGGGAACCTGCTTCAAGACAAATAAAACCCCTCCTACTAGATGCTCCTCACTGTCACCTACTAACTCACACTGGAACCTGTACAGGGTACAATCAAACAACTACAACCCATGTTTAATTGGGACCCTCATCTGAAAGAAATCTTTCCTAAACCCCCTCTCTTGGCCTTCAAACAACTCCCCAACCTCTCTAAACTCATCATCAGATGCAAGGTTCCAACAAGCCAGGACACACCAATTCAAAGTGTTACCAGGCCAGATGCAAAATGGCCAGAACTGATGCAAAACCTGCATACATTTCTTCACTGCTACAATGGTCAACACCTCCCACAATGCACCTTTAAGATCCAGCCATCCTGCACACGCCTGTCCTGACAGGTGGTTTATCTCGTCCAGTGCCTTAACTGCCCCACTAGCAAAAATGAGGTGGTAGAGAACCAGATAATCACCAAACCCTCTCACATGAACTAACACAGGAAAATGATAGAAGAGAAAATACCACGTCACCCATCAGTGAACACGTTTTCCAAAGTGATCACTCTATATCTGACTTCTCAGCCCTCAGCCTCCAAGGAAACCTGCACAACACATTCAAAAGACGGGCCTGCAAGCCTAAATTCGTAACTTTGCTGGGCTCTAAAAACCATGGACTGAACAGAACAGTGGCATACTGAGGTGATCTGCTGCTAGGAAGCCAAGTCACATTTCCCTCTCTTCCCCCATCCTACCTCATGCTCCCCCTTCCCTGTGCAGCTCCTCCCTGCACAGAGCTGGAGGGATCCCAGTGGCTGGCACCTCTCCTTTTCTGTGGGGGGGAGATGCATAAGATGGGGACGCAAATGTGACAGTCCCCAGGTGCCAGACAGCCACTGCTGGGTTGCAGGGAGGGACACCAGAGCTGGATTACAGGGGTCTTAGCTGCCCAGTTTCAGGGTAATGCCCAGCATCCCCACCCTCCCACTACATATCCCAGACTGTTGATAGGGCAGCTGGAGGCAGCACCCATTCAGCACTGGGAAGGGGTACTGGGGGCCAGAGGCCATGCCACCTTCCCTGTGCTGGGGAACAACGTTCCTGCCTGCCCTGCCCCCAGCTGACTTGCCTGAATTTCAAACCTTTTTGAAAGGCACAAAGTTGCTTAGTGGATTGTGCTTTGGTGTGGGATTAATGAGACGTGTTCAACTCCCCACTCTCTTAGGGGCCTGCTGAGTAAATTGGGGTAAACTGCTTCTTCTTGCCTTGCCTTAGTTTCCCCATCTAAAAAAGTTAGGTATTTTTTCACATGGGGGGGGGGGGGAGATCGTGTTCATTTTTGTTGTGTTTATGTCTGAGGCCTGGGATCTGGCCCATGGAAATGCTACTCTTGCCAGATTCTTACACACAGCTTGTACATCAGCTTCCTGTGGCTGTGAATACCTCTGTAATGATCAGTCACTGCCTAGCCAGGTGGCAAAGGTTATAGTGAGCACAGGCATGACTACGTGTGCTACGATCTCCCCTTCAGCAGCACAGTGGACCCACCCTGAGCAGTTTCTACTGGGCCAAGGCATAAGAAATCAACTCCTAGAGTGAACAGTGGGTTGAACCAAACTGTGCTCCCCTGAACTGTTTTAGGACTGTACTTTACATGGGGTTGAATCCCAAAATGCTCTTTTTGGGAATGCCTGAGTGAGGACTGCAGGAACAGGCCCCTGCAAAGCTTGGTAGCTCATGCAAAAGCTCTTTTCTCTTGTTCAGGTTTAGAACAGTGCCTTGCCTTTCTCCACAAAGCAGCAGCTTTCTGGGCAGTCGCCTCCCATCCCCACACCTGCCAAGGCATAGCTAAAAGGTGTAAGGCTCAGGGCTCTGCAGCTATTATCAAACTACACAATGTAGGAACCTTGCCAGGCTCACAATATTGACTGATCACTACAGATACAGGCATGAGATCACCACCAACCAATCACAGCAACCCACTTGGGGTTAAAGGCTCAAATACCTATTTGAAGCACAGCATTCTGAGCAAAACTGCAAAAGCTCTTGTCCCAGGTGTGGCAAGTGCCAGGCAAGGAGCCAGCCCACCCTGTTTTACATGCGCTTTTGTGATGAGCATTTTGCATAACTGCCCAGCCCAGTTTATGAAACACACAAGAGCAGAGGAATCAATTTTCCTCCCCAACAGCAAAATCGAAAGAGACATTTCACCTCCAGGGACAAGTGACACAGCCCTGCCCTGGGTGTGTAGCATGCTTTCCGGGTCACACAACCTTTGCCAATTAGCCTTCATGCTTTCCTGGTATGAATGACACTTCATATGTACACTGCCTTTCTGGTCCAATGCTGCCTTGATATCCCAGCAGTGCAAGTCCTCCAGGTTTCCACAGGCAAGCCATCCTCCACGGCACCTTCTGTCTGCATGCCTCAGCCCAGTCGTTTCCTAGATCCAGTAAAAAGCTGCTCTCTCTGCTGAGACAGCTATTCTACTCTGTAGGTTCCTAGCCTGCCTTCATCACTTCAGCATCTGAGTAGCTTTCAGCCATGCCTTAAGTGATCTACCTGTCAGGAATGGCTGCTTCTCTGGCTAACAAGGGCTCTTCATTTCTCTTGCAATAATGGCTTTTGGGAGGTAGATGCTCATTAGCTGAGAACACACAATAGGCTGGAAACAGCATCTTGCTGGCTTTAAATCTCCAGCGGTGGAGCCAACTATATCATTACAAATCCCATCCCTGGCTCTCACTGTCACCTGCTCTTCATTTTGTTTAGCTTGCTTTACTACCACTAAGGCCTGGTCTACGCTGCCACCAATTTCTGCTCTAGCCAACAGGAGATATACAAGCTATGTTCTAAAGAGACAGCCATGTTAGTCTAGTAAAGCAAAAAAAGCTATGTAGAGCTATGCGATCTATGTAGAGCCCTTTCACCCAGCACAAAGGGGCCAGAGCTCACTCTGTTCACTGCTTTAACTGTTAGAGCATTTCCTCTTACAGCCAAATAAAGCCTGACGGGTCAGACCATGTCCACAGAGCCAGTGAGTTGGGGGCACCAGGGAAGGGGTCAATTTCACAGTCTTCTTGGTAGCTGCAACCTCAAAGTCATTGGTAAGCACTGATTCAGGAGAGTGCTTATGCATGTGCTCAGATTTAAGCACCTAACAAGCTCTGGGAAGTGGGCAGGCTCAAGCCTGCCCACAGCTAAAGGCTCCTCCCCCTAAAGGGAACCACTACTGCGTCCAGGACTCAGCTAGGTTCAGGGGACAACTACTGAAAAAGCAGGAACGGGTGTGGGGATCAAAGGGTCAGAAGTAGGAATCCTAAAGGGGATGTGAAGCAGAGAACCCTAGACAGAAGCCACTCCTCCTCAAAGGCGTCCAGGGCAGGGGTCTCAAACTCAAGTCACCACAAGGGCCGCATGAAGACTAGTAGAGGGCCGCATAAGGATTAGTGTGTTAGCCCAAGGGCCGCACCACTGAAACCTTTCAGTGCAATGATATTGCAAATATCAGTAATGATCGTGTCACCGCAGGCCACAGGAAATAGCTTTAGGGGCTGCATGCAGCCCACAGGCCATGTGTTTGAGACCCCTGGTCTAGGGAGAGTCAGTGGATGTGGCCCTGAGGAACTCTGATTGGACACATGATTGACTAGAGGAAGGAAATAGGCCCTACAGAGGTGCAGAGCATCTTCCCATTCAACATATTCTTGGTGTAATAGATGGCCATGCTCTTGCTCCCAGGTGAGTCACCCCAATGAAGAGATGCCCCCTCTGCTAACAGACACTCCCAAATTCACAGGCTATGTTCACACACGGGGTTATTTCGATACAAATTGTTTCGATACAAGTTGTATTGAAATAACGCCTTATTTCAAAATAAGTTAATTCGAATTAACAGTTTGTTAATTCGAATTAAGGAAAAAAGCAGGAATCGAAATAGCATGTTCAGACAAAAGTTATTTCTAAACGAGTCACCATTGTTTTGAAACAACATGTTCAGATGGCATTGTTTTGAAACAATCGTTTCGAAACATCGTTGTTTTGTCCCCACATGGGGTTTAAGTTGTTTCGAAACAACGCCGTTGTTTTGAAACAATGGAACCCGTTGTTTTGAAACAACGGTGCGTCGTGTGAACATGGCCTTTCTTATTTTGAAACAACCTCTGTTGTTTCAAAATAAGACTGCTGTGTGAACACACCCACACAGAAAGAGGAGTTAATCAGGCATAACCAGAGCAGTGGCTGAATTACAGAGATTGTTATGGGGTGATCATGAGAGATGGCGGCTATCCTGTTCCAGATAATGACAAACATTGAATGAGTTAGCACAAAGTATCAAAGTACTTATGTGTATGCAGTTGTTCCACTGAAAAGCCCAGTCTTGAGCGGGTTTTTAGGGAAGTTCTTGAGGGAACTGGTTTGCTACTTTGATTTGTTGGGTGGCTGAATTCATTCAGTGCTTCTGTTTCTTCAAGATGACCCTTACTGTGTTTGCCAATGGTTAACTGCAAGGGCATCTATAGATTTTGGTAAGGAGCAATTGTTTTTATTGCTTTTTAAATACAAAGAAAGAAAGAAAGAGAACTAGACCAAGTTGAAATTTTTTCAATGGCTTTTTGACAAAATAGAAATTTGGGTGTGGAAAAAAAATCTGTTTATTGAAAATCTTATTTTGCTTGTGTTTTTAAAAACAAAACCCATAAATATTTAGATTATAATTGCCAAAAACTGAACATTTTGAAAAGCAACATTGAAAAAAAAACCCAAACCGTTTCATTTTCCTTTAAACTTTCCACAAGGAAAAACAAAACAAAACAAAAAAGTCTTTCCTGACCAGCTCTGTAAGTAGCGTGTTTAAGTCCTGCTCTTGTTAGATAACTTTACTGTCATTCTTAGCCAGTTCACTCACAATGTCACGAAGCAAAAAGTTATCAAACATCAACATCTTCAGGAACAAGAAACAGGTGTCATCAAGAAGCAGAGATGATGGAATTCAGGCACCAAGATCCAGAGTATGTAGCTATCTAACCCTGTAGGCACCTGAGTACTTTTGAGGGTCTTGACCAAATATATCTAAGAGTTGTGGCATCAGTTTAAAATTCTTTTTCTTTGTTAACTCAAATGCCTGACAAACTCTTGGGAGAAAATATTTCTCTGTGAAATATTCTCTCTCTCTCTCTTTCTCTATCACACACATACCCCCTTCAACAGAGAGCTGAAAATAACCTCCCTGCAGAGGAAAGAGGAAACTTGATGTTCCCTCTATTGCTAAGCAGTTAAAAATACACACTTTAAACAAACATTGTCAGGACTTTATACATCATAAGGAAGCAACACCCAGCACTGTCCCTATTTTTCAGCTTAGTGTGGTTGCACCAGTTTTTCCTTTAGAAGTATTTTGCTTGTTAACTGAATCCAATGGCATTTTTTCCAGAAACAATTTCACTGAAAGCTCACTCCCAGAACTTGGAGCCTAGGCTCCACAATCTGAGCCCTCATTCGACAAGGTACTTAACAAGGTGCCTAATTTTAAGCATGTGAGCAATCTCATTGATATCCATGGAGCATAGCATCTGCTCCTTCATCATTACTGAGCACTCCAAAAATATAAGAATCAGGCCATCAGATTGCCAGTACATGCCACATCAGTCAGTCTTGGCCACCCAAATACAGGCAATGGGGGAAGCAGACACTTCAAGTGTGTTTATTTTTTCGCTTAATCATTACTTGACCTCCTTGAGCACAGGGAAATTCCCGACCTCTTGGTTTATTCTCTGATGGACAATGGAGATTGATAATAGCATCTCCTTGCTCATAATGGGTAGCCACATGTGAGATCTGTTCCCAAGGGGTAGCCATGTTGGGCTCGTTCCACAAAACAAACAAGGAGTCTGGTGGCACTTTTAAAGACTAACAAATTTATTTATTGTGTGAACTTTCGTGGGAGAAAATCCCACTTCATCAGATGCTTGAAGGTAGAAAGATTAATGGAAGGAGGTATAAGGCACAGGATCAGGGCAGACTGTAACAGCAAATTACTGCAGTTGTTTAGATTCAAACAGTGAAGAACAGCACATAGGAAAAATGTAGGAAAGCAAAATTACAGATAATTTACAAAACTACAGGTAATTTTGCTTTCCTCCCTTTCTCCTATATGCTGTTCTTCACTGTTTGAATCTAAACAATTGCATTGACTTGTTGTTACAGTCTGCCCTGATCCTATGACTTACAGGCTATGTCCACACATACATCATTATTTCGAAATAAGTTATTTTGAAATAAAGTCCTTATTTTGAAATAAGTTAATTCAAATTAAGGGAAAGCCTGCTTTCGAAACAGCTGTTATTTCAAAATGGTTATTTTGAAATAAGGCCGTTTGGACATGTTGTTTTGAAGCAACAGGGTTGTTTCAAAACAACATGGCCCAACGGCGTTATTTTGAAATAACCATTTCAAAATAACCGTCGTTACAAAATGGAAGGGGTTTAAGCCGTTTTGAAACGATGGCTGTTGTTTCGAAATGATGGAGCCCGTTGTTTTGAAACGAGAGTATTTCAAAACAACCTCTGTTGTTTTGAAATAAGAACCCTGTGTGGACATATCCACAGTTCCCTGCATTTATTTTCCACCCATTCTATAAGCTTCCCATCTTCAAGCATCTGACTAAGTGGGATTTTCTCCCACAAAGCTCATGTGATAAATAATTATATTAGTCTTTAAAAGTGTCACCAGACTCCTTGTTTGTTATGTGGGGTCTGGAAGCAATTTTCCTTTAGGGCATATTGACTATGTTTACATTGGGGTGGGCCTTGAAAGTTGATTTAGTTACAAGGTCGACTTTAAGTCAACCTTGTTGAGTCAACTTCAAGGTATGTCTGCACTGGACACAGTGCAGACATACCTCGGGCTACCCCGCCCCACGTCCCTATTGGGCTTCCAGAGCTTGATCAGCTCTGGGGCCTGATCTTGCCCCAGCTGTCGCTGGCAAGCAGCTGGGAGCTGAATCCAGCTCCCAGCCCCTTGTAGCAGGCTGTGGGCTCGGGAGACAGCTCCTGCCACCCACGGAGAGGGGTTGGGAGCCCAATCGGGGTCCCAGCCCCTGTCTGCAGGCAGCAGGGGTGGCAGCTGGTTCCTGATCAGGCTTGCTCCCAGCCCACACTGCCACCATAAGGGGCTGGCAGCCAGATCGGGCTCCCAGCCCCTCTCCATGGGTGGCAGGAGCTAGCTCCTGACCCTACAGCCTGCTGCAAGAGGCTGGGAGCCCAACTGCTTCCTAGTGGCAGCTCAGGCTGGGTCTGGCCCCTGGAGCTGACAGGGCTCCAGGAGCGCAGTCAGGACTGGAGGCAAGGCCGGGGGCAAAGCCCAGGGCTTCCTGCCCTGGAAAGTCGATTTAAAAGCTTAAATTGACTTACTGGGCAGGAGTTATTAATTCATCTTAAGCAAGTGTTTAAGTTGATTTAATAATTTCTAAATATACCTTGGGATTTACTTAAGTCAACTTAAGCCCCTAGTGTAGACATAGCTATTGACAGTAACCATGGGGTTTTCTCATCTTTCTGTGCAGTGATAGATGCAGGTCACTCACCAGGATTATCTGAGTATCTCTCTCTACATGGTTTCCTTATATTGCAGAGGCCTCCATACCACCTATTCTTAGCCTGTGGCAGGTAATAGTCAAGTCTTCTCTGGGCTGTAACACTTTTGCTCTAATTTCAGCTGCTTTATTGTGCAGGTGCTAGAATCTACACTATAGAGAAGGTCAGGTGCTCCCTTCTGGCCTTAAACTTGACCCTTCAGGTGATGTAATCAGTGCAGCAGGGATTTACACCAAGCAAGAACCAGGCCTAGGTCAGGGGTTCTTAACCTTTTAGCGGTCCTGTTCCCCCTTCACCAATACATGGTAACCGTGCACCCCCCACCAAAAAAAAAAAAAAACACAAAAAACAATGGTTATCAGTTTTGATTGTGCTTTTAGGTTGTTTAATGGAATGATAAATGTATAGTATGTAAAATCAAACAGATTTATTACGAATTCTGTGTTTAAATGATATGTTACGCCCAAACCCCTTGGACTCCCTTCCCACTCTCCTGTGGGGGTGGCACCCCCAGGTTAAGAACTCCTGCCCTAGATCATACCCATGGAATGGAGTTACACCAAGTTACACTTCCAGTGTAATTTTCCCGATGGTGGGTGGGTGTAGATTTCATCTCTCTACCACAGCAACCTCAGAAACTCTTGTTAGAGAGAAGCGCAGTGTTCAACAGCAGCAGCTGGTGTTCCTGGAAATTCCCAAGCGCCTGTTGTACGTGCTGTTCCCCCACATCATGGAACGGAGAATTCACAGTGCGAAGTGAGCTGTATCCCACCCAGTCAGGGCTGCACAGCCTCAGGGCTCTGTCACAGCACAATGTAGTTAAGCTCCCCATGAAGAACTGGACTAGGGCTGTAAAGCCAGCACCTGACAGCAGACATGAGGATTGGGATTCAGACAGAGGAACGAGAACCATTGAGTCAAACCCCTGGAACTTTCAGATCTTGATTCAGACCCAAACTGTTCTGGCCTATCAGTAGCTTCCGCATTGCTGCCTCTCTTTGCTTTTTAGAAGTGATTCCTTAGTCTTGACCTGAGCTCTTGTAGCAGGCTGATTTTCGCTCCACTCAGCAGAGGACATGCCGTGCGTGCAAACCCCATCAGAGTGGCAGCCAAGGGTTGCACAACAACCTGATTTCCTTGTTCTCGGTAGCACTTGGCCATGCTCCAGGGCTATTTTTGAAAAGAAACATTGAAGAGACACAGCTGCAGAAGCATGTGTGCACAAATGGGTGTGAATTTGCATGTGTGGGTGTACATGTTTGTACACACACATGCCTGGGAATGCGTATATATGGCTGAGTGCCTTTGTGTTGGCATGTGCGAGTGCCGTGAGGTGGGTATATATATGGTCTAGTGTAGGCATGCATCTGGGTGCATTTGTGAGGCTGTCTGGCAGGGCCATCTCAAGGGGTTGTGGCGCCCCAAGCCAAATTTTGATTTGGCGCATCCCCCATCTCTCATGGAGGTTGAAAACAGTTTTCCAAAGTGCATAAATCTCCAGCATCTGCCTGCAGAGGGACTTAAAGTGCACTCTGCCTACATGACTTAAGCTGCATGTTGACTAAAAGTGCCTGAGCTGCTAGGAAAGATTTGAAGAGGCGGGAGCCAGCCTGATCTTCAGGGGGGCTAGCTGCCCCTAAGAACTGTTGCCTGAAGCCATGTCGGTCTCTTGCCTCACAGCAGAGCCGACCCTGGTGTCTGGGCACGTATGTGTATGTACAAGTGGATTTGTGAGTGTGTAGACATGTGAATGCATCTGAGGATAGGTAAGTGCAAATGAGTGCTTTTGTGACTATATGACTCTGCCTGCATGCAGTCATTTCCCCAAACACCTTTTCATTTACTACCAGTTTGAATCTTTGCAAACAAACTGTTTGACTCACCTTGTCACGGGACTGTGAGCCACGCCACTCAATTAGGGCAAAGAGCTGGCTATCACATACACAGGAACAACTTGGTAATCTGTTTGCCAACCTGGATGGCAGGCCCCCTCACACTAGGTCCCTGAAAGCTTTATCGGGGTTGTGAGGCACACTATCTTCCCCGTCTGAAACTGATGAAATGGTTGGAGATAAACAGAATAAAATTCAATAAAGATAAGCACCAAGTACTTTACTTAGGGTTGAACAACCCATTGGACACATACAAAACAGGCAATGACTGCCTAGGAAGGAGTACTGCAGAAAGGGATCTGGGTGTGATAGTGTATCACAAGCGAAATGAGAGTCAGCCATGTAATACTGTTGCAAAAAAGGCAGACGCCATTCTGGGGTGTATTAACAGGAGTATTGTGAGTAAGACATGAGAAGTGATTCTCCCACTCTATCCTGCACTGATTAGGCCTCAACTTGAGTACTGTGTCCAGTTTTGGGTGCCTCTTTTCAAAAGGATGGAGAAAGTGCAGACAAGAGCAACAGAAGTTATTAGAAGTCTGGAACATTTGACCTATGAGGGAAGATTGAAAGAGCTGGGTTTGTTTAGTCTAGAAAAAAGGAGACAGAGGGGATATAATAACAGTTTTCAAATACCTAAAAAGTTGTTATGCAGAAGAAATGAAAATTGTTCTCCTTAATCACATATGAAAGGATAAGAAGCAACAGGCTTAAATTACAGCAAAGAAGGTTCAGCCTAGACATTAGGAAAAAATTCTTAACTGTCAGGGTGATTAAACACTGGAATAAGTTGCTTCAGCAGATTGTAGAATCTCCTACATTGGAGGTTTTTAAGAACAGGTTGGACAAACACCTGTCAGGGATGGTTTAATAGGGGTACTTGGTCCTGCTATGAATGCAGGGGACTGGGCTCAATGACCTGTCATGATCCCTTCCAGTTTCTGTGATTCCATGATTCTATGATCCTCCACTGCTTCAGTATCCTAAACTAATTCATTCCTGGCTACTTCCTCACTCTCCTGCCAGCTCTGAAGAATCTGAGTTGCATGTCCATGGAAATGCATGATGGCAGAGATATGACAGCAGGGTGAGTGAACTTGCTCTGCCTTATTAGCCCTTGACCAGCTGACCTGTGGGAACAGCAAGGTTTTCAGCACTTGGGGCTGTCCAGCTACCATCAGCCACCAGCTCTCAATTGGAAGAGAGAAAATACTCTTTCTAGTTAATTGATAGCTGAATTAGTTACATGATATTACTTGGCCCTTCTCCAGAATCCACAGTTCTCCAGGGATTTAGATTCATTAATGATCGCCCTGAGATACCAACTATCCTTAACCCACATAGTAACATTTTCTTCATTTTCCCTTCTCAGGGGTGTTGGACTAACTGGGCCTACGAAGTCGTGAACTGTCCTATTAAAGTGAGAATAACAGAGTGACAAATGTTGAAGGGAAAAAGGTGCAAAAGTGCTACCCAAATGCTGAATTAGTTGAAACAGAAAGACGTCTGGATAAAAAATTGTGCCTGGGAATCAAGCAAAGTATGGGACTGGAAAGCAGCAAACCAAAATAAGGGTGTGGGAAGTGAGGCTTAGGTAACGGATCACTGCCAAAAGAAAGACTTTGGAGGGTGGGGAGTGAGATCCTGGGACTGGAAGGAATTTAAGAAGTCATCTAAGTCCAGTCCCCCACACTTATGGTAGGACTTGACCCCCAACCCCCTTACAGGTGTCCATCCAACCTGCTCTTACAAGCCTTCCACAACCTCCCCAGGTACCTTATTCTAGTACTTAACAACCCTGACAGTTAGGAAGCGTTTTCTCATGTCCAGCCTAAACCACCCTTGCTGCAATTAAGCTTTGCATCTTGTCAATTTTCAAAGGGATAGCTGTGTTAGTCTAGTCCAGTAAAAAAACAACAAGCAGTTGTGTGGCACTTTAAGACTAACATTTATTTTTGGGATCTTCTCCCATGAAAGCTCATGCAAAAAATAAATCTGTTAGTCTTAAAGTGCCACACAACTGCTTGTTGCAATTAAGCTGCCTGTCCTGTCCTTAGAGGTTAACAAGCATTCTTTCCTTCCTCCTCCTTGTAACAATCTTTTATGTACTTCAAAGTATGTCTCCATCTCCAGACTAAACAAACCTCCCTACTCGGTCACAATTTCTAGACCTTTAATCGTATTTACTGCTCTTCTCTGGGCTTTCTCTAACTTATTCACAACTTTCCCAAGTGTGGTGCCCAGAACTGGACACAATCCTCCAGCTGAAGCTAATCTATGGACTAGAGCAGAAGAATGATCATCATACATAAAGAAGCTGCCTCTCATGATGCTGGCTCACTAAAAACAGGAAGAGAGGAAGGAGCATGCTCCTGCATCATGGCAGCTACCCCCCCCACCATATCCTGGGTCCCCAGCTTCAACTCCTGAAAAACATCCTGACCATGTCAAAAAGGGGGGGGGGGATTCAAATGATATCACCATTTCTAGAGGCTTTGGCTAAATTCTGATCACTACTTGGGGGTGAGAGGGGAGGCTGCCTCTCACTCTCATCCCAAGGTGTTCTTTTTTTCTTCCCCACTTAATTTCTTCTCTTTCCTATTCCTCACCTTCTATTTAATCAGAGTATTTTAGATGTCCAGGTCTGTATGTTTTACACCACCACTATAAGCCTGTGACCAGAAAGAGGCCACTCCCTGCAATAACCTAAGCAGCCTGATACTAGTACAAAATCACCAGGCCTCACAGTGGCTGATCAGAACTTTTGCTGTTGGATCTGTGTTCTTCCAGCAGTGAGCTTGCATGGGAGACTCAAAATCAGAAACAGAAGCTGCATCTTCTGTCTTGGCTATTCTACTCTGTCCCCCTTTTCATCTTGTTTTATCTTAAAACGAACAAGGTTGGACTTCAGCCATGCCAGCACCACACCACCTCCACTAACTCTGTCTCCCCCCCCCCCCCAAAAAAAAGAACAGTTATTATAGACTTTAATACTGTCTAAAGGATGCTCAGCCAAAGATGTCTGTCCTTCTAAAAATATCTCTGACTAAAGGGAAGGGAAACAAGAAGTTCTGTTAAAATTAAGGACTTAATTTATAGTTCAAATGCTTCTACTGTTTTTCCTTCTTTTTTGTATCCTTAACCAAATGTTTAAAAGGCGTAGTCACCCCTAAGCAGGTTGAGCATCCTGTATTCCAAACCCCAAATCTTGCTTAAAAGTGTTTAATGCTGACAGTGACAGAGTCAGGTTAACTCCTCTGATTCTTGGGCCCTTTATTCCATCTAAATTAATACAAACATGCTGTTGCCAGAGTATTTGAGCTAGGTTGTATTTTGCAATCACAGTCTTTTTCTGCTGAGTATCTCCGCCTCCCAGCCCCACCTTAAAAATAAACCAGCATTCCTGTATTTACCTGCAGCAAATATACCTGCAGTGAAATGTGTGCTATAGGGTAAAGGATTTTGCCAGACTGTAGTTTGATCCAGTGTCCGTGCATATCTTCACACCATGAGGGTCAGAACCTCAGAAACAAGCTACTCGTTATGATAGATAGCTTCCCAACAGAGGACATTATAGTTTAATCATCTATGAACCCAAACAAGGAGTCGTGTGGCACTTAAAGACCAACCAATTTATTTATTGCATGAGCTTTTGTGGGAGAAAATCCCCCTTCATCAGATGCTCTGAAGATGGGGGAACTTACAGAACAAGAAAAAATAAACACAGGGAAGTCTAAACAATGGGATCAGGTCACACTTTAACAGTAAATCAAAGTAGTTGTTAAGATTCAAGCACTGGGGAACAGCATACAGAAGAAGATGAGGTTAAACCACCTGTTGCAATGAGGAAAAAATCCAAAGTCCCTATTGAGCCCTGAAGCGACACAGTCAAATTCACAAATAAATTCAAGCTCTGAAGCTTCTCTTTGAAGCAAAAATTCACTTTCAGACAGGGAGAAGACCATGGGTGTAAGGAAAGAGGAAAGCCTGAATGTTGCAGTGTCTTGGCTCTCTTTCCCCCTCTTGCTTCTTATGCTTGCACTGAATATAATTGAAGCAGTGGGATCACAAGTGCCTTGATGTGTGTGATTCTTGCAAAATGATGCAGCTACCATTTCTCTACTGGTGCTCGGGGATATTTCTTCCATGCATTTTTTCAGGGTATCAAAACTATTAGTATAGCTGCAATTCAGGTTGAATCTGCTTGGCCTAGAAAAAAAAATGAAGTTTCTGATCACTTTGTTTTGACATTTTCTAAACAAACCATTTAGATCTTTAGTTTTGAAAATGCCCATTTGAATGGATGCTCAGAATGTTTTGTTTGACACAAAGTAATTTCTTTCCAGATTTGTTTCTCTGAGAAAACCCGAAGAGTAGTTTCAGTTCTAAACTAACACCCCCACCTCCTCCAGGTTTTTTGATTTGTCCACTGAACAAAAAAAAATTATTTGATCTGTTCTAGTCCATGCTTCACTTTCACCCCAGTAATCACGTTGGGGTTTCAGAACACTGACATGTTTCAAATCTGAAATTCTGATAAAAGTTTGCATTCTGTCATAAACCAAAACCATGGAAAGAAAATGTTTGCAGAAAATTTGTGCCCCCCTCCCCCAGTTTTCAACTTATTCTAAAAGTTAGAACAGTAGTCCAAATTTTTTTTGGCCCACATCCCGTCACCTGGTCTATGACTCTTTGATTGCTGGGACCAAGACTGGGGCCAGGACCAAGAGCTGAGGACCAAAGCTGGGGGCAGAGGAGAGCCAGGTGTGATTCTCTCCATGCCCCACATGGGAGTGGCCCTGGATCCCACTGTGCCCCCCTGACATTCCTCTGCATTCCCCTGTAAGGTGCACCTCACCATTTGGGTACCACTGAGTTAGAGAGAGTTGATTTTAGATGACTATGACAGAGTAATTAGAATAGAGTACCAGAACAAATAAATATTTACGATTTCAAATGAACATTAACATCTATAATATTGGCGTGAAAATTTTTCCTTTCCAAACCCTACAGCTACTTCTGTGTCTTCTCTCCCCACATTGGTCACTCCAGCAGCTTAAAAAATAAAAAAGGAAGAAAAAGAACCAACCAAGGAAGAAAGTTATTGATAATTAGAGGCACAGGAATCTACCCTTTCAGTCATGGGTGAAATGTGTTACTGGGTCACTTCACCTGGAAATGTCTTAGCTACTTATGCTAAGGTGTTCTACCTTGTATTTAGCTGTGAAACATGGAATATCTTTTCAACACCTGAAGAGCTCTGTGTAAACTCAAAAGCATGTCTCTCTCATCATCAGAAGTTGGTCCAATAAAAGATATTACTAAACCCACTGTCTCTCAAAACTCCTGTGGCCAACAGTTTTCAAAGCTAGAGCTCTTGAACATGAACAGGAAAAATACAAGAGGTAACACTATACTAAAGGGGTCAGTTCCTCAATTACAGTAAATTGCCATCACTCCAGCGTGGACTGATGACAATTTACACCAGTTGAGGATCTCATGCAAGGTGTATAAAACAATGAATTTCATAGGAAAGCCCAGCAAAGTTTTTACAACGCATTAATTGTAAATAAATATTTCTGAATATAATGTATAAGTACACAGTGGATCTTACTGCTGCAGGACATGGTTGAGACAATAATAAGAAGTTTAAAAACAAGGTTAGGCACTCTTAAGTAAATATAGCATCTGCAGTTACAGCCAACTGGAATAGGAATTACAAAGATCTGTTTCAATACTCATGCTTCAGGGTATAAACTGCTCACTAGCTGGGATCAGGAAGGATTTTGGCTATTGGGAGCTGGTTTACACCCATCTTTAATTCCAGCCACCTTAATAAGCATATCCCTATTTTTTCTTTCCAAATGTCTTTCTTTAAAATGCTGGCAGATTGGGTTGTCAAAAATCTCCCATCAAAATGTTTCTTGATGGAAAATTGTGGGGGGGGGGGGTTTTAACTACCTTAGTTTCTGAAAAATTATTTTTTAAGTCTATTTTCTTAAAAAAAGATTGAAAAAGCCATAAACAACAAAACCTGAAAAATTTAAAACTGAAAAAACAAACATTTTTGGAGTTTGAGTTGGATTTTTTCCTGGTTTCATATAATAGGTTTTCAGGTTCTGTTGCCTAAACCCAAGAATTTATGTTTTTTCCCCCCAGTAAACAGATTTTCCAAAAAGTGATTTTTGGGGTCTTGGTTTTTCAACAAAAAGAAAAAAATTTCTTTCAGAACCTGCCCACCTTGCATTTTTCAACCAGTTTTTCTGACATGCTCACAGCAACTTTTCTGCTTTTAAGATTTAGCACTGCCTTTTTTATTACGTTTGTCATAACTAAGTATGGTTTTTATAGGCGTTTGGCCCCTTTAAAATTGCTCTCTGTGATTGAAATATTATGCAGGAATTGTATCAAAAATTTCAGATATAAGCGTAAAACATGCATTTGTTAGGAAATGTAATTATAAATTAATTATAGATTAGCAACTAGCAGAATCTGCTTGTTCTTATACTAGATGTCTAGTATCAGCACCTCAGAGGTGCTTAAGCCCCTTGCTAATAAAACACAAAAAGGACCCACTCTGCAAATTCTGTTGCACCTGTGCAGAGCCCATCTGAAATCAACAGGCTCTGCCTAGGCAGAGTGTAATAAATGCTGATTTTAAAGCAGTAGACAGCTGTCATCCTGGTTGCTCTGATGCTGTCCTCTCATACTCTGCTATCCTTCAAATCCCCCTGCTCCATCATGGCCCTCAACCACAGATGTCTGGAATGGCAAAGAATGGTTTTGGGGTCTCAGCAGCACAGTTTAGCCCTCCCTGTGCTGTTAACTCCACCCCACACTGGCACCTGTTCACATACAACATGAATCCAAGTACTTGAAGAGATGAAATAAAAAACAGGCTCAGTCCAAATGCCCTCTGGGTCCCCTTGCTTTTATCTGCTGGCTGTCAGACCTCATGTCAGCCAGGTTGATTAATGGGCAATTAGATATCTGGCTTCGTGTTGTCTTCTTTTTTAAAGCAACAGAAATGCCTCCTTAGAGCAGCAAGAACAGGTTTGGAGAGTGTCTGGGGCCTGATCAGACTTGCAGGCGTTGAGCACACTGCCTCACGTGGCTTTGTTTCTCCTGGCTCCTGCTGCTGGGACAGCACACCATGCACGTTGCCTCTCTCCCGCAGTGGTGCTGCTGGGGACACTGGGTTCACCGCAGTCAGCGGATGTGATCCCAGTTCATGCCAGTGATTACCCGGAGTTACAGGTGAGCTTGCACCCTGTCTCCTCCTTGCCTCAGCTTCATTGTTCCAGTAGCAGACGTAGCTGGCATAAAGCTAGCTCTGGTCAGTCCATACACGTCTGTCAACCCCATGACTGCCATGCAGGCCTGCTCTTCAAGACCTGCTTAACAACCCAGCCCAGCTGGCCTCAGATGGGGAAGGGAGATGCATCCGTCAAAGCCGTCTGTAGTTTTTAAGGCCAGAAGAGACTGCTCTAATCATCTAGTCTGAAGTCCTGCATTCCACAGGCCTCAAATTTCATTGACTGCTTTAAGTGGATATCTCCCAGATGAGCCAGGGTGCATTTAGAGTAGGCAGCAGGGGTTAAAGTAAGCCAAATGCCCTCGAACACAGTTCCAGGGCCCACAAATCTGACAGGCCAGAGTTCTCGGGCGCAGATTCCAGAATCTGGAAAAATCAGGCCCACACATGCATGAAGGGAACCCAGATAATACATGAAGGGGGCCCAGAGATTATGAAGGTTGCGAGGCCCCTCATATTAACCACTGGGAGCCAGGGTTCCTTACTATTTCCATATTACATTCACTGCTTGGTTACAGACTTGGACAACCCTGAGATCTTTATTCCTGCAGTTACTTGGTTCTTTTCCTCTTGACAACCCCTATTGCTAATGCTGGTTAGTTACAGGCAAGGTACTCCACAGCATGGCACTGGCAGAGCACAGTTTCACTCCCCTAATGCCCACTGAGTTTGCAGTACAGGATTAGGAGTAGCCTCACAAGGGTAGTGATGGAAGGCTCTTTGTTTAGGACTTTTTGCAGACTGAGCACTGCATTGTAAAATGCACAGGAGGAAACCGTCCAGCACTAAAGGAAAGGACAGGGCCTTTCTAACACTAGATCTTACTGGAAGGTCAGTGGTTATAGCAATAAACCAGAATTCAGCAAAGCTGCTTGTGTGTGACATGACTGGCGTGGCCAAATCACTTACTCACTGCTGTTTTCTTCCTTCCACCCTGTGACTGTGTTGCTCTTTTAGATGCCAAGCTCCTGGGAACAGGGACTGTCTCTTATTGGATATTTGTGTAGCACTTAGCATAATTGAGCCCTGATTTCACAAAGGGCTTCTACACATACCTTCCATCTGTTTGAAACAGTCCCCCAACTTAACATGGCCTTCTTTTTTCACTTAGTACTTCAGGGGTCAGCAACTCAAAAGAGCCATTTTAAAAATCCCTTCAATAACCACGTGTTTTGAGAGCCTCAATTGGCATAAACTCCTGGTGGGAGGAGCTGGGCCAGGCACCTACTGCAGGTTCCCTGGGTCAGAGGGCGTGGGAAGAGCCTGGAACCTGGAGTGGGTCCCCCGCAGGGTCCCCAGTGGTGGTGGGGAGATCAGAGCCTGGCATGGGTCACCTGCAGGGTCCCCCAATGGCAGGGATGGGAGCCAGAGCCAGGAGCTGACTGCCCACAGAGTCCCCCAGTAGTGGGGTGGGGTGGGCAGGAGCCAGGTAGCCCAGAGCCACAAGGAAACAGCCAAAGAGCCACATGCAGCTCTGGAACCACAGGTTGCAGACTCCTGTACTACTTCCTTCGTCTGGATCATGCCAGCACATCCCTAGGAATCATCTATTGCTGTTGCACAAATAAGAACAGGTGGGGACAGCAATATATTTGTAAAAACAAACAAACAAGGAGTCCTGTGGCACTTAAAGACTAACAAATATATTTCTTGCATGAGCTCTCGTGGAAGAAAATCCCACTTTCTCAGAATATATTTGCCCATTCAAAAAATATATTTGTTAGTCTCTAAGTGGCACAGGACTCCTTGTTTGTTTTTACTGAACTAGACTAACACGGCTGCCTCTTTGGATCTTGGCAATATATTTGTGTAGATCCTATACAAATACTAATCTCAGCGCAAAAAAAAAAAAAAAAAAAGAATTTTTCTTCCTTTTAATTAAAGTATTTCTGCTATAGAGAATATAGACTCAGAACTTTATAGGCACTTTAATTCCATGTACAAGCAAGGCACTTATAGCTTTATTTTGTGGAATGGCAATATCAAAATAAATAAATAAAAATCAGCATCCATTGTCAAAAAAAAAATAAAGCACATATGGCTAATTAAGGACTTATATTAAGCATGTGCGTAAATGCTTTGCTGGCTTTGGGCCATAACGGTGTTCAGCCCATGGCACTGTCTGTGCTCATGCCCATAACCAGAACTGGTCATTGTCACAATCAAAGATGCTAGAGGGCATGACTACAGTAGCTAAAGAGCTTCCCCATATGGTTTTCACTCCTTTATTGCTTCTAACCACCATGTTTATCAACAGGGCTGTAACTACAGTGGGGTGAAAGGGGCTTTGCCCCTGGTGCACCAGAGAGGCTCAATAGAGCCACTCTATTAAAGGGCACGCTTCGTGCCACCGGCCCCAAGCACTACTAATTGCAATTGGTGTGTTTTGATCGGAACACACCCCAGGCACCAGAGCAGAGTGCTATGGCTCTGTTTATCACAATATTAACCTTCTCCTTATTTGTTCTCCTTCACCAAACGTGTTTCAGACCATAAGCGTAGTGTATCAGAATCTAGGGGACAGAGAACACAGCAGATTCAGCTCATAACCAGCTTAGATTGGGAGAAGAGAGGGAAATGCATCTCTTCAGAGCAAGTTTTCTTAATTAGATTTGCAGTAGATAGCTGCCGATGCCTCTTGGCACTGCTTCTTAAACCTGAAATAGCCCAGCTCATCTATTTTGGGAGACTTTATTGGGCTTGTTAGACTGAGCCCTCCGAGGCCTAGTAAAGATGAAGTGATGATCTCATTGTGTGAGATTCTCCCCTAAGCGCGTTAAGGCTGTTCCTCGGACACTAGAGACTGTGGGAGGCATATAGAGTTGTAGGAGATAGATCTTGACCGAGCAAGGGGCAAGGCCAGTGTTAAATGTGGCAGCTTTTTGACCATCAGCAACAAAGCCCAGTTTGCACTCTCATGGGCCTCTCCTGAAAGCAGTCCCTCGTTGCCTGGTGCCACCCATCACACTACAGGCGCAGAGGAGAGTCCCTCTGAAGGTTTGTGCCTGTTTCTCAGTATGAAATTCACCTCATGGCAACATGGTTCAGAAACTACAAGACTGTAGGCACACCACAACAGACTATGGTAAGCCAGATGCCAGTACGCCAACAGTGTTTGGTTTTCCCCATGAAGGAGAGCAACATTATTTTTCCATGGGAGCCAAGGCCTCAAAATAACCATCTAATAGAGAGTCAGGACCCTAGGCAGGGGTCCATAGTGTCTGCACCTTAATCCAGCCCTAGTTGTAGTAACAGTTTTTTATTAATGAGAAACAATTAAACCCGTGGGGATTTTTCTGCTGTTGAGGTTTATACAGGGCCCTGATCCTCCTAGCTTTGGCCAAGAGTCATGGCACAGGTCAGAAAGGGGTGTGTTTATACTCCACCACCTTAGCACTCCCCTGACCCTGCTCGGCACCAGATTGTTCCCTTAGGTCCATTGAGGAACCGAGGAGAGGTGACTCTTTTTCTTCAACACTGCCATTCCCCTTTGCGTGCCTCTATCCTCTTTTGCAGCAGGACATACTAATACCAGGCTAAGCACCTCAGTTTCCTCTCTCAGGCTTTGCCCACATCCTCCTTTTCAGAATCACCAAACCAAGGGCTGGTTTATTGCATCACATAGTGCAAGATCACCCCCAAAGCCCACAGTCCATCTATCCCAGACAGCGCATGTCGGTCATAAACAGCAAGGCACCTTTCCACCATCTCCTACCTTCTGTCTTTGCCAGCCACCCAGGACTGGATCACCAGCCTCTCCAGCCCCCCCACCCCACTGGTCTCCTACCCTCAGCCCGCCCAACTCAATTCAGTCACAGGCAAACAGCGACCCTCTTCCTTAAAGATGCTCTTTCGCCATTTGGTACACTGGTCAAGTTGAAAAACAGGCTCCAACCTCACAAAACAAGGCCAGCATCCATGCTGTCTAAATGGCCCCAGATTCCTGTAAACTGGACTTGAAGTGGCCATTCAATCCCAGGATTAACAGCCCCTCAGCCCCCAAGTGTCTGAGAAGCAGGGGCAGGATCTACAGCAGTGGTTCCCAACATTTTCTCTGCCGTGGCACACTTTGCTACCTTGAATTAATTTGAGGCACACCACCATATAGTTTCCAAATGACCTCATGAATATTCATGAGCCAATGAGCCAATCCAGAGCTCTTTACGTAGTTTTTAAAAAAATTTTGTGGCACACCGGGCTCAGGCCTGATGGCACACTTGTGGGCCGTGGCACACTGGTTGGGAAACACTGATCTACAAGCCACAGTGGGTCCCAGAACATAAAGAATAGGAACAGATTCCTCTGTGGTGGGACAGCTCAGTGACAGGTGTTCAAATACAAGGGAGTGCCAGGTTTTAATGGAAAAAAAGAAATCTTGACATGACACAGACAAGCCCTGCGGCTGTTCTTGTTCCCATTTGCGTGTGTGTGTGTCTGTGTGTGTGTGTGTGTGTGTGTGTGTCTATGTGAGCGAGAGAGGCTGAACCTGCCTTCTTGTGGAGCATGCTAGGCCACCTCCCTGAATTGCTTCATCTCTGGCCTTGTACACACACGCACTCCTCGTGCAGAAAACGGAGGGCAACGTGCCTGCAGGGAGCTCTGGCGGGCTTTGCTGTTGCCTGGTTAACTGCATTAGTGCTCCAGCCCATATTATATAGGGAGAACAGGCTGAGTGAGTGGGGCCCCAAGACTGGTCCAAGAGGGCAGCCCTAAGGCACACGTGTCACCAAGCTAATGTGCACCCCAGAACTTCTGATGCTCACCCCACTACAGCATTTCAGCCACTACCAGTCCTTCACTTAATGCAGAGGTGATCAGTTAACGCTTTGTTGCCCTCAACCAAGACAACTTGTTGCCTCCCACCTTCTCAATCCATTTTAAATCCCTAGCTCTCTCCTTCAGGATCATCTCAGCTCACTTCACAGCTGGCCCTCTTGCTATCTTACTTTCTGCTGTCCACGCCATCACCTTCCTTTCACAGGTAGCTGATCCCCATCTAGTTACTCCCCCCACCACCAAAAATCCACCACTCATCATGGCACTAACAAGCATTTGCAGTCATAACATCAGTGGCTCTACCCCTTCCCTTCCCAGTGGGGGCCTGGTTGTCACAGGTTCACTCACCACAGGTGGTGCCTCCTCCTGACCATCGTGAGGATTAGTGCTAGTTAGGCGTTATCTCACTCCACGACCCCTCTCACTCCAAGAACTGCAGTCTCTTCTTCACGACCCAGTCATCTGAGTGGGTCACTACATGGTTTTCCCTGCCAGGGGTCACCCAGAGCCCTTCTGTACAAAGTCTCAGGCAGTCTTTTCCAGCACTGCCCTGGGGCCACTTCTCCAGGAGCCACTCAGAGAACCTGAGCCCTCCCACTATTTCAGGTTCCAGTCCAGGGACTCTCAACCTACAGCTCTGGGCTTTTCTCTCCCAACCCTCACTGCTTCCTGCCACTCCTGGTTTCCCTCCTTCCCCTGTCTGCACCAGCTCTAAACTCATTTCCCAGCTTACATAGGCACCACCTGTTCCTCCTTAGTTATTAGGTCCCAGCTTGCCTTGGCTTCTCCTCCAGATACAGTCTGGGAAGTTAATAGACCTGTCTGGTCCTCTTCACCCCTTCCGGTCCTGTATGGGGTGAACACCTCATCCCCCTGATCCATTTAGATTGGGAGCCCTTTGAAGCAGGGGCCATCTACCACTCGATGCTTGCTCAGTCCCAAGCCCAACAGGGCCTCCACTCTTGGCTGGCTCTTACGCATGACCATCATAGACAGGATCATTTATTATAACAGAAGTTTCTTGCCTTTGCCCTGTGGGGATGATGTGACACTAACACTGAATTATGCAAATAGATTAAGCCTGATATAAAGATGCACTGGGCCAGTGGCCAAGTGATTAGGGTGACACCCCAAGGAAACATGCGCCAGCAATAAAAAGAAAAGGCAAATGTTATGAAATGATCTGATGTCACCCTTTCCATCCATCCAGCTGACCAGTGAGATAGGAGTCTTGGTTTACTTTCTGTTACTCTGAGGCATCCAATCCTCAGGGTTCTGTGTTTCTGCAACACCTGGAACCCTATCAAATCTGATCTGTCCCCGCATTGTAGCATTCTGAGCACTTCCCAAACATTTAAAAAATAACCATAATAATCTTCCTCTGTGTCTTTCTTCTGTCACAGCCTGTGGGAGAAATCTCTTGATAGCATTCTCTTTTGCTAGTGTGTGTGCATGCATGGATTACATGTGTGTATGTGTGTGAGATTGGGCGGTCCTGTTGTTTATCTGTGGATTGGTGGGTGCACAGCCTAGCTGTGTATTTGTGTACATGAATGGGTGGGGTTGTGTCTGTGTGCATGTGTGAGAAGAAATTATGGTGGGCAAGCTAAGTCAAAGACTTCTGGTCTGTATTTAGTTCTTAACATGAAGAAGTTCCTATGTCCTCTATAGACCAGAAACTAAGGCAGGAGGCTGGGCAGAGAACACAATGTGCACAACCCAAGAAGATAGCTACTGTACCTGTAGGGGGCCTATCTCACAATGACAAAGCAGACCGTGGGGTGCTAGCCTATGTTACACAAATTGATTGTGGTTCCTCTCTTCAGAGAGCAGCTTCCAAAGTCCAAGGTGGAAGCAGGTCTGAAAAGCATCAGTTAACCATCGAGCAGAAGAAACCAAGGAAAATAGCGGCGGGCGGGGAAATGGGGGGATGGAGAGCTCTTAGCAGCCAGCTGGAAGGAGCTTGGTGTCTGGAAAGGGACGTCTTCTATCTCCCCTTCTCAACAGAAATTGCCAGAGACTATTCTAAATCCTTGAGATAGTTACATGTAAGAGCTGTGGCCAGCCTTATCTCATGACACTTGGGGCTCAGAACATGGCTAAGGCAGGAAGCAGATTGTCTCTGGGTAGGGTGACCGTATGGCTGTGTTCCCACACAGTGGGTTATTTCAATACGGTTGTTTCGAAACAACCGTATATTGAAATAATGCTTATTTCGAAACAACTTATTTCGAATTAACAAAATGTTAATTCGAAATAAGGAAAAAAAGCCTGAATTGAAATAGCAATTCCGGACAACAGTTATTTCGAAACAACTCACCGTCGTTTTGAAACAACACGTTCGCACAGCGTTGTTTCAAAACAACCATTGCGAAACAACGTTGTTTCGCCCACAAACTAGGTTTAATTTGTTTCGAAACAACTGTGCGTCATGTGAACAGTCAAAACCTTATTTCGAAACAACCTCCGTTGTTTCAAAATAAGGAGTCTGTGTGAACACAGCCTATGTCCTATTTTGACCAGGACAGTCCCCTTTAAGTGCTGATCTGAACATCCTGACCTTTTTTTTTTTTTGTTCCTCCCAACTGGCAAGAGCAAACTGGACAAATGCCCACTTTGGCCAAAAAATTGGGTCATACCCCCTTGGGAATGGGGGTATGGTGGAACGTTTGAAAGGGTGAAGAGCGATATGACGGGCTGGGTGCTGGGACTGCGGCAGTCAGGCCCAGCTCCAGTCCTAGGCGGCACAGGGCTTGAGCAAGCATGATGTCAGATGACTCAGGCCAATCCTGCATAGTGTCCCATTTTTTACTTTGGTAAATATGGTCACCCTCTCCCCAACCAGAGGCTCTCAGGGAGAGGATACAAATCAGGCAGGATTGTTCTCCTAGCGACAGTATACTCAGAAGCTCAACATTTCATGGATGAGTCATATATGGAAAACAAACAAGGAATCTGCTGGTACTAAAATCTAACAAATCTAGTTAGAGCATGATGATAAATAAATTCTTTAGTCTTTAGAAATGCCACCAGATTCCTTGTTTGTTTTGCTGGACTAGCCTAACACAGTCACCACTTTGGAAGTGTGGAAAAGCCACTGGAGAAACTAAAGCTCTGATGGGGAAGGGACATGTGGTGGAAATTTCTTAAATATAGGTGGATTGATTTTCCTTGTATCAAACATATATGCTGCTAGGGTTAATGTCCAGAAAGGGAAAAGAAACATCTTTTTCTTCCACAGCACTAAAGATAGACTAGAGTTTATTCCTTCCGATCTCAAAGGAAATCATTAAACAAAGCCACTTTATGGCCTCTCATCATGGACACACACTGCAGTGAAGGCATATGGCTGCGAAGGATATAAATAACTCCATCCCCTTTTGTGCAGCTATTTTTCAATCTTTATTTGAAAGCCACAGGAGTAAAGCGGAAACAGGGCTTACGGTCAAGATTATAGAATCTAGTCCCAACCTGATCTATGAGCCAGGTGCTTTTCTAATGTCCTACTACAGTCATGTTTGGACTAAGGCAGAAAAATTTCTCACTGCACTGGTGTGTTTTCATGATTCATAGATTGCATGATCAGCAAGAACCACTGATCATCTATCTGACCTCCACTGTAACGTAGGCCAAAGACTATCCCTGAAATAACTCCTCTTTGATCTATACTTTTAAGTTTCCAGCAATGGGGACATTTGTAAACTGTCCAAGCATATGTCCTTGCTGTTAAAAGCATATATCTTATTCCAATCTGAACATGTCTAGCTTCAGCTTATGACCATTGGGTCTTTTTATACCTTCTTCTGCTAGACTGGAGAACCTATTATCAAATATTGATTCCCATGGCAGTATTAAAGCACAGGCTAAAGGAAAAGTGATGAATAGGCTGATCATGATTGCTTGCAATGGGTTGGAACAATACTAGAAGAATTCTTCTCTGCTACAACATTTCATGACCCATGGTTGGAGCTCCAAATGAGAGACATGGCTGCTAAAAACACCGCTGCTCTGCAAAACAAATTTAATTTTCCAAGGATGGTGAATGTTTCTGGTTATGATATCACTATACATTTTCTGTTGTTAAATGGAGGTACTTAGGCAACAGAGTCTCTTGGACACATTTCCAGCTCTATGCTTTTATTTAAATGAATCTCATAGAGCAAGCATGGCCACACTGCGGCTCGGGAGCCGCATGCAACTCTTGAATGAAAAAGTGTGGCTCACAGAAGAAAGACAGAGGAAAGCAGCCCCAGCCTAAGAGTTTTAAATATCCCGCCCTGAGCATGCTCTGAGCGTGCTCGGGGGGAGCTCCAGCCTGTGCCTAGCTGCCAGAGTGGCCATATTGGATGCTCAGCCCAGGCTGGGCTGGGCTTAAAGCAAAGGGAGCTAGCCCTAGCCTGTGCCTAGCCACGAGAGTGGCCAGGTAAGGGGGTCCTGTGGGGTGTGAGGTCAGCCTGGGGGAGCCAGCGTCAGGGCCCGGGGGTTAGAGAAGGGGTCAGGATGGCAGGAAGAAGTGTGGCATAGCTGGAGAGGGCAGGGAGAAGCCTTGGCATGGTCAGGACAGCAAGGAGAAGAGCAGCATGGTTGCGATGTCAGGGAGAAGCGCGGCATGGTCAGAGAGGGCAGGGAGAAGCTAAATTTTTACTGTATATATAGGCCTAGTTTTCATACTAACCATAAGTAATTGTTAGAATCTAACATTAGTAGGATCAATATTTGCCCTCTTTTTACAATAAAAACTAAAGTGTGCAATGAATTTTAAACAGTGATTTTGGAGTAGGTAAAATATGTTTATATGCCTCAGTGTGGCTCTCAAAGGTTTAATAATCAATTTGTGGGCTCTTGACTTCCACAAGTTTGGCCACCCCTGTTTAGACTCGAAGGTCAGAAAGGACCAATATGATCATCTAGTCTGACCTCCTGTACAGTGCAAGCCACAAAGCCTCACCCAGCCACTTTTGTAATAAATCTCTAGCTTGTGGCTGAGTTATTAAAGTCCTCAAATCATGATTTAAAGACTATACAGTACAAGCAATCCGCCAGCAAGTGAGCCATGCCCCATGCTACAAAGGAAGGCAAAAAACTCCCCAGAACCCTTGTTAATGCACCCGGGCCCCAACTTCGGGCCCGGGCTCCTTTTTGCTAGCCAACTGACCAGCCAGTGCCCACAGCCTCCTTCCCCATGCCCAGTTCTTCGGCCACCTCAGCCAGGTAAGGGGCTCAGGGGAGTTGCGGCAGTCGGGCAGCCGGCAGGGAAAGCATGGGGGAAGGGAGGGTGGGGGGGAGAAGAAGAAGTCAGGATGGTGGGCTGGGGAGGGCTTGGGGGGCTGAAGGAGGTGGCATGAAGATGGGGAGCTGGGAGTGGGGGGTTAAGAGGACTGGAATGAGGTCAGGGAGCTTACGGAGTAGGGACTGGGGCTGAGAAGGACATGGGGAAAGGGGTTTGATGGCAGTAGGTGCTTTGGGCACAGTAGCTGGGGTGGGCGGCAGGTGTTGGGGGGTCAGGTGTTTGGGGGGCAGTAGCTGAAGTGGGGCCCAGGCATATGGGAACACAGTGGCTGGAGTATGTGAAGGGGGCCCAGACCTAGATGAGTGGGGTCCAGACCTGCGTGAGGGTGCCATGGAAATTTAGGAGGGTTCTGGGTCCCCCCAAATTATACTTTAGTACCTGGATATTGGGGGCAGTACCTGGGGTGGTGAAGGGGGCCCTCACCAGTGTGAGAGGGGTCTGCCCTGGCATGAGGGGGGCCCCCCAAATTATACTTTAACTCCTGATTGCCAAACTAGGCAGGCTCATCATACTATCCCTTCATAAATTTATCAAGTTCAGTTTCAAAGCCAGCTAGGATTTTACTTTCTATACTTTCCCTTGGAAGGCTATTCACGAACTTCACTCTTCCGACGGTTAGAAACCTGCATCTAAGTTCAAGTCTAAATTTCCTGATGCAGTTTGCGTCCACTTGTTCTTGTGTCCACCTTAGTGCTGTACTCAAATAATTCCTCACCCTCCCTGGTATTTATCCCTCAATGTATTTATAAAGAGCAATCATCTCTCCCTTCAATCTGTCAGAGACAATCATGCTACTTGTTTTCTATGTGTTGAATGGATTTTCAGGGTATTTATACATTGATCCACACAAAAAACCTGGATCAAAGCAGTCCCAAGAAAGTTCGGAATCTAAATCTGCATCAATATGTCCTTGTCTCCCTAAAAATCAACCAAGGCAGAACCAGATCCAGGATCCAAATTTCACAAGTGGATCTTTGGCTAAAGGCTTTACCAAAGCCAAGACAGACAGACTAGGAGGCTAGGGGTATTACTCTCACCATTGCACAAATGGGTAACTGAAGAATGGAGATTAAGACTATGTCAACACGAGCAAATTAGTTTGGATAAGGAGGCTTAGTCCAAACTAATTTAGCCCATGGCCACACAAGGCTTTTCCTAGTTCGAATAAGAAATTTCTTAGTTCGACCTAAGGAAAGCTTAGTTCAAACTAGTTAGTACTGGCACTAGTCTGAACTAACCACCTTAGTTCAAACTAAGTCTGGCCAAGACCCAGACTAAGCCTTAGTTCAAATTTATTAAGTTTGAACTAAGCTGGTTAGTTTGAACTAAGTGTTAGTTGAAACTAGAACACATGGCTAGTTCAAATTAAAAAGTTCGTAATTAGTTCGAATTAACCTGAGGCTAGTTGGAACTAACCTTGAATTTAGTTTGGACTAACAAGTCTGAACTAACTGTGGCAGACGTAGACATAGCCTAAGTGACTTGCTAAAGGGCCTAGAGGGAGTGGCAGAGTCAGAAACTGAATAGTAATGTCTTTCTCCCAGTCCATTATCATAACCTTGAAGCCACACTGGTAAGGCTAAAATTGGATGGGATGTTCACTTTAAAGCAGGTACCATGTGTCCTGCTCCCTATGTTGATTATTCAATCCCATTCATAAATGAAAGAAAAGCCCTCACCATGGGGAATCTGGACCTGCCTTGGGTCACTGCCCCCATGTCAGTTTTTGGGAGAACTGAAGGATCTAGTGTCAGAGCACTGCCTAGCAAACAGTTTACTAGTTCCTGCAAGCTGTTTACCAGTTGCCCCGACAACCATGTACACAGTGTTAAGTTTCACCACACTGAGAAGGCAAAAGAAAAGGCAAAGAAGCTGGAAATGCTATTGAAGTCAGGATCAGATGGGCTTTTTGCAGCTAACAAGGGAGGGACTGGTCTAGAAGTCAAACCAACAATAACTTTGGGAGAAAATTGCCCTGGGCCCCATTGCTCAACCATTCCTCTGCAGGCCAGGAGACGCCTGCTCTAGGGACAATTGACATGTCCTGAGCTGCTCTCCTCTGACCAGCTCCCAGCCTTACTTCTTTTGATCCAAGCACTTAGCTGATTTTCAGGGTCCTCTGGGCTGTTTTGGTGAAGGGGAGAAGCTGGTGATGCAGCCAAGTATCTCTTTTACGCAGACCTGTTTATTTACAATGGATGTGCAACGTTCCATTTTCTTGAACACAGCAAGAATTGAACAGCAGGAAACACTCTCTTCACAGCTCCAAGCCTACTTGCAGCCAATACTCTGCCCAAAATCTCTCTCTTTAGCACAGGAGTCTCAAACTCAGATCACCGCAAGAGCTGCAGGAGGACTAGTAGAGGGCCACATGAGGACTAGTACATTAGCCCCAGGGCCACAATACTGAAACCTTTTCATACAACAATATTACAAATACTGGTAACAATAGTCTCATTGCGGGCTGCAGGAAATAGCTTTAGGGATCACATGTGGCCCAGGGGCCTCATGTTTGAGACCCCTGCTTTAGCACGATCTTGAGGCAGAACTACCAATGTTTCTGGGGCTGCGTTGTTGGCTTTCTGCTCCCACATGACACCCCACCCACTATGTCAGCCCCCAGGAAAACCCCTTGGATTACTTGGTTCAATTTTTCCTCATGTACCTGTGCTTGGTGGTGATTCCTATTGTTTCAGCTCTCTGGTTCCATAACAGAGGTCAGCTGCTTTTTATATTTACTCTGGATGAATGCATCTTCTACACACACTGGCTCAGGGTTCCCTCCCACTCTAGGACCACCCCAGGACTTACCCCTGCCACAACCAATCTTCTAGTTGCAAGACCTTCTCACTGACAAGAACCTCCTCCTAGGTCCTTTCTGCTCAATCCATCCGCTCATCTGAGCTCCTCAGACAGCCTAATTCTGCCTCCTCTGGCCAGGCAGTACTAATAACTAATGAGGCTCCTTCCCTTGCCTTTCTGCTGGTGGGGATTAAGTGTCAGGACACCTGGGCTCCATTGCTACTGACCAACAGCTGGAGGCAAAGTACCTGGGTACCACTCTTACTGACCAGAGCAGCATGGAGGCAGAGAGACACCATTTTTGTTTTAATCAAGCTGCCCTTGCTTATTCTTTGCTGGCTCTCATAGCTCACTGGAAAGCTGACCTCTTCTCCCAGACACCCCCTGGCTGGGTGGGAGAGTCAACAGAAGGTTGCTGGTGCAGGTCAGGAAGTCCATCTTGATCTAATGAGTGGGGATATATTCACAATAATGGCACAGCCCCCTCTCCCAGTGAGGCGTTTTAGACAAGTGCTTATTAATTATTAACAACCATTTAATCACATGTTGGCATGCTCCAAGACACATGTTTTCAGAAAGTATTTACCATTAGAGATGGGGTGGGAAGGGTGAGAGCAGGCACTTGGCAGGAAGGTCTTTTGCTTCTCAGCCATCCCTGCTCCAGTTCAGGTCTCCTGGTAGCAGTGACTGTAGGTTAGTCTCCTTTGATGGCTGTTGACTGGCTTATGCAAAATGAGCTTGGTGAAATTCAGAAACTGATCAGTGGAGATGCTCAACCTATAACCCTGGAAAAGGAGCAGGGAAGCACCACAACTTCCTTATCACCCCCCTTTGGTCTGTCAGAGCTTGAAACACCTTGCACTGCATCTATCTTGTTTCCAACCCACAGACTGGAGGTAGGGGAGCATTTAATATGTTCCTGGGACCTTGGAAAGATGCATTTCATATGCTAAAATAAACAGACTAGGGGAGGGTAATTCCTTTGGGGAGAAAAAAACCTCAAACTTTTCCATCAAGCTAAAACATCAAACAAACAAAACCATTCTTTTGTATCTCCAAGAAGCAAATGAATTCACTGCTTTGATTCTGGAGCAAGCCTTGAGTGGGCCTGGCATCCAAAAATTCTGCCTGGATGCCCATTCCAACTCTGCTCTGTCATCCACCCTTCCCAGAATACTCAAGCCATTCAGCACGGCCAAAAGCCAGCTTTCCACACCCTCTTGGCCTGCCATTCCCACTGGAGCCTTTGCATGATGCCTACATTGCCATTTCTACCAACCTGCACTTCAATTTTTCCCCCTTATAAAACACTTCCACTCATTCCCCACCCTCCATGACAAGCATACACAGAGGCCTGTCTTCCACCTAACTACATATGTAGCTGATCCCATTTTTTCAAAAATAGAAATGCCAACAATTTTTGATATTTCAGAATTGTAATGAAAAAAATGTAAAAGTTTTTTTGCCTAGTTTCCAGGCAGCTCAGCCACTCCCTCCTTCCTGGATGCTCTGCTGAACTCAATCAGTTAATACCCATAAAGGTTTGCCAACATGTCTCATTTGTGGAATAGCTAATCCCTTCCCTTCCCTTCCCCCCACCCCCCAGGTCCTTTCCTGGATCAGCATTTCCTACAACCACCATTTTTCCTTGTGTTATAGGGCCCAATTCAGTGTCAGAAAGCACAGCTCTGCAGCTCTCACTGAATCATCTCTCTGAGCCTGTTTTAGCAAGCAGTTCACACTGGGGATGTGAATAATTCTACTGTAGTCAATGGGATCAACTGCTGGGTTTAAAGTAAGGCATATGTTTAAGGGCCTTGTTGCACTGGGCCTAGGACAGCAGAGAGGAAAACCTAGATACATTACCCATATAGGGCAGCTTTATCCACCTGGGCAACCGCAGAAGTAGCAGCGTTGGCTCTCGAGCTGAGAGCACTAAATAAATCTTCAGGGCTTTAATAACCATCTGAGGGCAACAGCGTCCTGGGGCAGCCAATACCCTGACATATGGCACGCAACTGTTAACTCCATCCCCACGTGGACCTGTTTCCCTAAGGAGCAACCTGTCCAAAAGCACCTAGTGGAGTCTGCTAAGTTTTACGATGTTGTTGCCTGATTGCTCTTTACAGTTTGTATTTAATTACAGCCATTACATAATTAAATGCAGAGCAGGAGCAGGCCAGTTCTTAGGCAGGATAAATTATGGAGGTTAATGAGTAGGTGGACAGTGAATATAAGACTCTGGGTGGCAGGTGCATATGTGCAGGAACCTGGGGAAGCCCTTCATCTTCAATTGGGAGAGTACAGAAATTAATTGGCAACAGTAGAAAGTTTTGCTTCACACAGTGCTGTGAGCAGAGCCCTGTGCTTCTTGGCATGAGACCTCCACCAGTCGTAGATTTCGGATGCCATGCGATGAGTGAAGGACAGGAGGGAAAGAAAGGAAAGAGATATATCTAATGTGATGGGAGTCATATATGAATGACATTAGAGCTGATCAAAACTTTTCCCTTAGAACAGGGGTTCCCAACCTTTTTAAGGCTGAGGACCCCTTGCCAAAGGAAAAACACTTTGCACTTGTGGGTGTTTGGTGCTGCCGCAGGCAGAATTTGGCCCACACAGAGTCAGAATGTGGCCCGTACTGCTTTTCTTGGGGGGAGCAGGGTCCCTCGGCAGGAGCCATAGCCACAGCAACCCCTGCTCCCTGGGAGGGGGATGGGGCCGCAGCAGCCCCTGCTTCCCGGCAGGCAGATGGGGCCGTGGTGGCAGCAGTGCAGCCATGGTCCCCCCCAGTCTTCTCCAGCCCCCCGTTCTCCACCCTTCCCCCTCTTCCCTGGCTGCTGGAGCTCCTGCCACCTGGCCACCTCCCAGGCTACTCTCCTTGAGCATGCTCTGCATGCTTGGGGGGAGTAAAAACTCCCTGCCTGGGGGAAGCTCCCTGCTGGCTGGAAACCTGGGTCTCTGTAGCAACTGGAGACCCTGCACATCCAGCCCCAGCTCCCAGCCTGTCTGCAGACCCCTGGAGCTACCCTGTGGCCCCCCAGGGGTTTGCAGACCCCAGGTTGGGAACCACTGACTGAGAACATTTGAGGGGAGAGGATGCTTTTTTGACTCATGTTGAGGTTTCATGGAATGTTTCCTTCATTTTGATTTTTTTAAAAATTGACTTTCTAAAGGAAAAATTTTGACATGGGGAAAGGGATTCTGTTTTGGTAAAAGGAAAAACTAGCTTCACTTTTTGGTTTTATTTTAATAAACACACACCACTTTATTGCAAATGGGGGGGTGAAAAGTTGAAAAGTGAGCAGAAGGTGTGGAAAATGCATTTCAAACCTTTCCTCAAAAACAAAAAGAAAAATTTAAATGAACAGAAAATTTACAGAATTTCTCACAAAGTGCACTGACTTCATTCCAACCAGCTTTAGACCAAAGAGAGCTGAGAGTTTTAGGATTCAGTAATTTAGTGCCTCTATGTGAGTGCATTGTACAAGGTGCTGTACAGAAAGGACAAGGCCTAACCTGAAGTTTAGTTAATGTAAAGGCGCCATCTGCTGGTGCTTCTACAACATTGTTCATAAGTTGGTAGGACCAAAAAAGATCCCTTGGTTTTTGAGCACTACAAATGGTGCACTCTCAACAGATGGTAATGTGCTTTGAGGTACATAGTGGGGAAATTGGTCTGGGAAAAACGCCCAGAAGCTAGTTGTGGTCAGGAGTGTGTCAGGAGAATCAGCATTTGTTAGGCCTGCGCTGCTATCGGTTCAGCTTTGGTCAAAAAAGTATTCTCTGTCCAAAAAAAGAGCTCTAAGGAAAAATTAATATTATGTAAAGACTGTAATTAAATACCTGTTTCCAGAGGAACTGACCTCAAAAAGGAGGTCACAGACACGTACCCAGTGGGAGAGCACTCAATTCAGCCTACCTACTGGATCAACTTAACTATGTCCCCTTCCAGAATCTCTGACGAAAGGACTGCTTCAGGAGTGCAGTGTGTGCCCCAAGCTGTAGTCTGCTGCCTGACCTCATGCTGGAGTTACTGGCTTGCCAGCACTCAAGCACCTCTAGCTCAGGCCTGAGCAGCCAAGCTATAGAAAGAGGCTGGAGAAATTGCACTGTGGCTTTAGAACAAGTGTGAGGGTTCAGCCCAGGGAAACACAATGAGGGTTAGTCGAAGGAAAAATGATGTGTCTGGATTGATCCTTCCCTGGAAATAATAATTGGGATAGGATGATTGCATCTTATGCCCATATGTTGGTCAGCAGACAGCTGAGCCCTGCTGAGCATAGAGAAACTTGACAATAGCAACGTCACTATTGCATTCAGCATTGCTCAGAGGGGGAAAATGATGCTGTGCACTTTTAGGGTGATAGTTATCCGTGTTTTGGTTGGTCATTTATTCTTTGCAATTTGGCACTGTCTTGTAGTAACTATGCATTTTGCATGCACTGTTGTTTGCCTAAGGTGCTTGAAAATCTGGTGCTTAAAGTGTCACTGCTCAGCATGCTACAGAAGCTGGATAGGTCCTGGGATGAAAATCAGGGGTGGATCAGGGGTCAAAGTGCCTCTGGGCCTCCCCCTCACTGGAGGGTCTCCCCACACCAGTGGGTCAGTGCTGGGAGGGCGCCTGGTGCCAGAGGCTAGGCACAGCCTTGCTGGTTGGCCCCAGAAGGAGATGGGGCCAACTGCTGCGCATGATGTGGACTACACTGGAGCCTGTACTGCACGCATGGCCACAATGCAGCTGGCCCACCCTGCCCCCACACGTGGCCTAACCAGCCCTGGGGAAGGGTGAGAATAGGAGATCTGGTCCTGTGGGATGGTTCACCCCACCTCTGGGGGCGGATTGGCTAGCCCAGGGGTGGGGTGGGAGCTCAGAGCCTGATCTCAGGCCAGTACTCCCTGCTCCTCCTCTCAGTGCCAAGCTGCTGACAAGGCAGAGGGGCCCCCACATTGGGATGGCCCCTGGGCATGGGCTTCATTGGCCCATGCAATAATCCACCCCTGGATGAGATAGACACCTTTTCTCCCACGAAAGCTCATGCAAAAAATAAATCTGTTAGTCTTTTTTTTTTTTTTTTTTTGGCTGGACTAGAGTAACACAGCTATCCCTTGGACCTTAAGTCAGCCAGCCTCAGGCCATGAACTGAAGTCTCATGCAACACTTCTGCCTGCTGACTAGAGAACCTGTGGAAACAGCTCCTTTTAAGCAGCTATTAACGAGTAGGCAGAGAAAGTACATTTCAAATTTGTAAATTGGGAGTATTCCCACTGGAAACATGAATAGAGAATCCTAGAAAATTAAAGTTGGAAGGGAATTCTAGAGGTCATGTAGGGCCCCCTTTAGCCTCACTTCAGTTGGGCATCAGGCTGGACAGTCTGCCTAGTGGTGAATGCTCTGCCTTCTCTCCCTGCCACTCTTGTCCACCTCTGACACAGAAGTAGGCTCAGTCCTGGCAGGGAGGTCTTTCAAGTCACTCTGGCACTAGCAGCTTCTTAAGCACTGAGCTGGCAGGTTTCTGAGGAAATGACCCCCAGTCCAACTCGGGTGTTGTCACGTGGCACTGAGAGGGGCTGTGAGTGGGGTGTTAACACCAGCCCAGGCAGAGTGCTGCACAGAAGCATCATTTAGTGGCCTGCAAGGATGCCTTGCATTCAGCTGTCACACCAATTCCCTTTCAGTCCCGGGGAAAGTCACTTGAACATCCTCCGTCTCAGCTTCCTTCTCTGTAAAATGGTGATAACATTGCATTCCAGGTAGCCAAGACTGCATGTGTCCCTCACAACATTACGAGTTGCTGTTTAATGCTTTGAGATCCACAAGTAAAAAGCCTGTAGAGGAGGGCAAAGAATGGCCAGTTATTATTGGAAGACTTAATCCAGGGCTGGGCACAGGGATCCAAACTTTTAAAAGAACCTGCCCATTTTCCCCTGCAGGGGAGCATCTCTTAGCCCTGCAAACAATAATAAGATACAGCTGGAAGATGTCACAGGAATGAAGATGCTTCTGGTGCTGGTGCTCAGTCTGCCTCTAGAACAACCCTGTGAAAAGGGCAAGCCCTGCGTCAGGCTCGATTGCCCTACCCGCCCTGTCTGTGAATGGCAGCTGGAATAGGTGGGCTCCTACAGGACAGGACAGGGAGGCCTGTCTCCATCCCATCACCACTAGAAAATGGCAGGAGGTGGGAGGGGTATGTGGTAGGGTCTAGGTAAAGAGATTGACGCTGGCCTTGGTACCATGATCACCAAAGGTGAAGCAGCTAAATGCCAGAAGTCTTCGCTGAGGCCATACTCTCATGGACATCATTCTCTGAATGAGCTGATTTTCTTGTGTCAGCAGCATTGGGCCCAAGCCCTATACGATGTGCCATATTTTCTACTTCCATTCATGTTCCTATGAAGCCACAAGTTGAGAGTCCTGACCTGTGCTCTGCCACTGACCCCCTATGTGGCCTGGGGGAAGTCACATCCTTCGCTGTGCCTCAGTTTCCCTTTCTAGCCTGCATCTGTCTTGTCTAGTTACTCAGCAACATGCTCACCACATGAACATTCACCACCTACCACCATGGTTCATAGGGGAGCCTCTAGTCTGGACAATACTGTAAAACAACAGGAATTCCGTACCTCTCAGATCAAGGTCTGAAGCCAGAAATGTATTTGAACACAATTCCTGCCATCTACAGAAAATAAAGCCATCGTCATTCTGACTGAAGTGAGGAGGGCAGGGGGGTATTCTGACATCCCTTGAAACAATCCAAGAGGCACAGTCTCTTTCTCAGGGTTTATCCTGTGCCCAAAGCTAGCACAGGACTTTGACAGCTTAGCCCATGCCGGTAGGATGCTCAGGCAGCACAGATGTGATCTGTATGCCCCCAACTATGGAGTCCCATAAGGTCTAAGAGCCTGTCGGAAAGAAAAATCAAACATGTTCCCAAGTTTAAAATACCATTTTATTAATAAAAAAACAAAACCAATACAACAATCAAACTGGATAAGATCACTCAATACACAGGGTCACAACAACCGTCCCATCTAAACCACTTGATCTTCTCTGGGCTGTAGGTGAGCAGTGCCACACCGAGTTGGGCAATGCGAGTCAAGCAGTGACATGGGCCTGCAAAGGCCACAAGGAAGGGCAAGGGTGGGGAAGAAGTTTGTTTGGTCATTCTAACCTACTGCACGCTTCTGCTTATCCAACCAGTCTCTCTGAAGGGCTGGGGTCTGACTTGTAGCCACTCCTGAACTTACCGTTTGCAGGGTGGGGTTGCATTCAATATGACACATCACTAAAATAATGGGAAAGATAAGGAGCAGCAGCAGAAAAGACACTGTGATAGAGATCAGCTAAAGCAAATACACAATGAGCAGGGAAAACTAGCCATGAACAGAAACCTCAGCAACACAGAACTGGCCAAATCTCCATTTCCAGCACGTTTTGCTGCTGCCATTAATTCTTGGATCATCAGGTAATAGAAACAACAAACATTAAACGCTACACCAGCAAGGCCAAGAGAATCACCCAGCAGAGCAGGGAGCACAACTCAATTGGAGGCAGGGGAAGAATGGTTTGGGTCTAAATCGAAAATAAGAGCAAAACCCAAGAACCTGGGAAGCTGATCTACATGGCCCTTCCCCCCAGATGCCAGCTACTAGGGTGGGGGACTCCTTGACAGAGAATAGAGAGGGGCCAGATTTACACTAAACTGCCATCCTGATGTACCCTGGCCTGGAAGCCTAGCTCAGTGAGGTGGTACTCTCAGGGCAGGTGACATCAGAGGCAGCTGGTGGGGTAGGGTGCGGGGATCAGGTCTGAACTGCTGGGGGCAGATGGGGGACAGTCCCAACTGCAGGATCTCGGCTGTCTAGAAAGCACCAAAGCCAGGCAGCATGCACGATGAACAGCTGAAAAGACGAGGGTTTTTGAGTGGCATTGCATGCTGCTTGTACTAAGCATTCGTCATCGTGTGGCCTGCAGCCCACACACCCCCACAGCACGCGCGCACTTTGTTATAAGTTATTTAATATTAAAAATAAAATAATCATAATAATACTTTGCACTTCATAGCACCTTTCATCCGAGGATCTCAAAGCACTTTGCAAACATCAAAGAAAGCCTCACAACACCCCTGTGAGGTAGGTTAAGTATTATTATCCCCATTTGACAGATGGGGAAACTGAGGCATGGAGGGGGGGACTGACATGCTGGAGGTCACACAAGTCTGTGATGGAGCTGGGAATAGAACCAAGGAGTCTTGAACGCCGTGTCTCTGCTCTGAGCCACTTGAAAATGCTGTTTTGCCACCTGGAAGTCAGAAAGGCCCAGATCCTCGCAGGTATTAAGGTGCCTAACTCCTAGTGATCCTAAATACCTTCAAGGATAATTGGGCTCAAATGCCCACGTAGCTACCATTTGGACCACAACACATTAGGAGTGTGTGATCCCCAAGAGGCCAGCCCTCACCCAACTTCTGTGGAAAGACAGGGGTCAGAGGAGAGTGTGGTGGGAAAGGAGCGGACAGCGGCTCTACTGCACCCATAATCCAATTGTGGCTGGATGTTCCCGCAGCTCAACTGATGCTGACAGTGAATGATTCATCACCTCAGCGTTACCAGCCCATTGGGATGAGTGAGGCAGCTCAAACCTCTTCCAGCTCTCATTTCATGTTGTCGAATCAGAGGTACAACATCATATCAGATGATGGAGAAGATTAAAAGGCATCTGCTCAATCCCAACTCACTCAGACACCAAGCATGTATCAGATTTGCCTTATCCACCTCCTTAGCATTTTTCCTTATGAGCCGTGTGCAAGTGTAAGGAGAAGTTAAATTAGCCAGTTCGGCTTCAAAATGGGAGAAAGTGCAGTTGGATTATTTAGGTGTGTTAACAGACCGTGCCCTAAATTTCATCTCTCTATGCTGCATCGAAGCAGTCAGCCTCCTGCATGTCCCATATGCAAACATATCCAGGTCTAAAAGCACTGCCAGGCAGCCTGATTTTGTCCCAAAAGTGTTGGAAACAGGACCTGGGTTTTCAGAAGTGACGAGTAATTTGGGAGTGCCCCTCAAAGGGTCTCAGAAGTGCTCAGAACCCATCTTCTGGAAATCAGGCCCCTTTGAAAAGTGTCTGACACTGGTCACCTAAAAATGGAGGCCCCCAAAGAGACTCTTGAAAATTTTGACTTTTTTGCTGCCCCATGTGGCAGAAAATACCAAGGTTATAATGCCAAGAAACTCCATTCTAACCCTGGTAAACATCTAAAACGGAACATGGCGCCTTACCTTTTTTTCCCCCACCCAGAACAAGAATCATAAAACCTTAAGAACAGCCATACCAGGTCAGACCAATGGTCCATCTAGCCCAGTATCTTGTCTTCTGACAATGGCCAGTGCCGGGTGCTTCAGAGGGAATGAAACGAACAGGGAACCATCAAGTGATCCATCCTATCACCTATTCCCAGCTTCTGGCAAGCAGCCATCCCTGCCTAATAGCCATTGACAGACCCATGTTGAAACAAACTGTGTTTCACAACAGGTTAAACACACCTATTATGTCTACACTGCATTAAAAGGCCCATGACACAGCCACAACTGGGCTGGGTCAGCTGACCTGAGCAAGCTGGGGTCCAGCTGTGGGGATATAAAAATTGCAGGACAGACATTAGGGCTTTGGCCAGAGTCCAAGCTTTGAGACCCCATGCAAAGGGATGCGTGCTGAGACTCATTGCTGCTGCTTTTTAACCACAGCATAGAAGTACCTCCAGGTCCAAATCCTCTGCTGATGTAAAACTGCCAGAAGTCTATTGACTTCCGTGGAGTTATGACCATTGACACCAACTGAGGATCTAGACCCAGACTACCAAAGATATTTAAGTGCCCGAGACCCCCTGATTTCAATAGGAGTGAAGCACCTATGTATCCGAGAATCTAGGCCAGAGCATCCAATTTTCTGAGATTCTGAGCACTCACAACTCAGTTAGGGTCAGTGGGTGCTGTGAGTGGATCTGGGGGCTACTTTGAAAATCAGGCTCCTGGTTCTTTTACTTTTCATAAGATAGTGAGGACAGTGACACTGACAGCAGTCTGTCCTTCCATGTCTCTTGCTACTGAATCCAGCTGGCAGCTGGTTACTAGTTTAAGCAGAGAAGTGTGGAAAATGGCAGCTGAGAAAGATTAAGAGGAGATTCAGGCATCAATAACACCATCTTCTACTGATTGCATATTAGAGCTGGTTGCTTTTTTTGCATCCTAAAATTTTTTGCATGTCGAAAAATTGTTCTGGAAATTTTACTTTTTCATTGGAAATGTATCATTTTTCTACTTGTATGCTTTTCCTTTTGTTCCTTTCTCATCTTTTTTCTGTTCCCCACCTGCCACATTCAATACAAATGGGGAGGGAATGAAAAGTTGGTTGAAAAAAGAAATTGAGGAGTGAAGGGGAGGACAGTGAAAAAAAAAAGGGTTCGTTTTGAACCCTGCAAAAAGAAAATATTTTAAAAGCCTTTTCACTAAACCAGCCCCATTAATAATATATTATTAGGTACTCATTCTATCTCTGAACATAGCATGAGGGAATTTGATGCATCACATTCTTCCCCATATTGTTTGAGTCTCTTCACAGTCTACACTTCTCTCTGTCTCAACATTACCAACCCAGGAAGTCAGTTTCATTTCTGCTCGTGGATGGCTTCACTTCTGGGTTCTGAGCCCTGCAAGGTTTGAGCTGTAAACACTCCAAGGGAGGGTTTATTTGTTTAAAGAAATTTTCAAATGTCTATTTCCAACTTTTAAATGTAAATGCTATTTTCATTAGAATTATATTGTTAAAAGTGCATAGAAATATGTCTATTGCTTTTACGTTTTGCAGATTTTACTTATTTACTTACTTGGTAGAAATCTAAATTTTGGAGCCCAGAACTGTGGCTGACAACTTCCTTTTTTTAGAGATCACCCCGAGAATCAAGAAAGGGCAATTTGTTTTTCCTGGGTTGAAACTACTGCTTCTTCCCTACCACCAACTGAAAGACAAAAAAACTCTTTAAAAGCAAGACACACGCCAATAAAATGCATCTACTTTCATATTATTCCCATGTAGAAAAAACGTCAAACAGTTTTGTACAAATATCTCACAGCTCAAGATTTTAAAATTTCATGGTAAAAAACCAAAAGCAAAATCTGCCTGGTCTTGCTCAGACAGAAGGGGGTTAATGTTCTGTTTGACATCTCTTGCCCTCCTCGTTTTTTTGTTGTGCTCTGTCATGCGCATGTGTCGCACTGACATTCAAGAAAAAGCAGAATGAAGAAAATAAAATCAAAACACATGGCCTGTAGATCTTCCCAGATCTAATCTCAGTATTGCCAACCCCGAGTGTTCAAAAATCATGAGTCAAATCCTCTTTCCCTCAAAATTCATGAGGTTAATTTAAAAATCATGAGTTTTATAAAACACAATTGTGGGGAGCCTGGAGTTTTTAGAGGTCACATTTTCAGGTTTTCTCCACGATCAGGCAGGCTGGAAACTTTTGCTTTTAAATGAAAACTGAGGTTGTCATCTGACTCCAGGAGCTGCAGCTTTCAGGAAAAACACCAAATATGGCAAGAGTTGGCAACACTGATTCTGAAGACGCCACCAAATTAAAAGGAGTGGGGACAGTGGAGGTGGAGGGATCAGGGGGATGGGAAAAGTCCAGGCAGATCTGTGCCCCTGGTATGCTGCGGAGAGAGGTTCTGCTGAAAAAAGTTTACTTCCCCATGGAGCTGCCCAGTGACTGAAATGGAATTTCAAACTCCAACCCCTCTGGTGTCTCACCCTAAATGACTGTCCCAGCAGGCAGGCAGCCTCAGGCTTCGCAAAGGGCAGCAGGCGGCAAGTGAATTCATCCTCATGGAAGATGGCCTGGGGTCATGCCCTTTAAGAAAGGGGCAGTGCCTATGGAGAGAATTTTGGGCTGGCCTGTGTCACAGCCAGGGGCTGGGATCAGATAGGGTCCGTATGCTGCTTCTTCCACTGCGACAGATCTGCCCCAGCCTCTACTGAGGCTCACGGGAGCTGCAGTGCTTGGCAAAGTGATCAAGGGCATTCTAAAAGGAAAGGGATACAAGAAAGAGAATGCAGCTGGGGAGCTTGCAGTAACTCAGTGCAGAGCTGGATTCAGGAGCAAAAAGGAAATGATGTGATAAGCAGAACGCTGGGCAGCACCAAGCATTAATGAGACTACCCCGATTCCCTCTCTGGACCATCACGGTTCTAGTAGTAGGACTGATAACAGATTCTTGGCTATAGATGGAACTCCAAATCCCTAGCCCATGCTGGCAGCAGAACGAGGATCCACTTTGCCTCATCTTGGCATTCTTCTCTTTCCCAACTCCCCACCTCCAAGTCACTTCACTCTCCCCACTCCTTGTCATGGGCTAGGAGGACAGCACAGATACCATCTGGCAGGCACACACCCTCTTTGCATTTGCCAAACTTCAGTCCATCAGAGAGATGCCAACCCAAAAAGGAGCATCTGGAAAAACATCAGATTCTTAGCTCCACCCCTGCAGAAGAGAAGAGGGGAAGCAATTCTTAAAAAAAAAAACAAAAAAACAAAACAAAACAAAAAAAAAAACCAAAACTGTTCACGGACATGTATTTCCAGCCCTGCAGCCACCACCTCAGTACCCCAAGATTGAGTCTAAAAAGATCCAGTACAGAGGCCCACAAGTCCACCTTAGCCACAGACCTGGCTAAGACTCTGCAGGCCAGACAAGCAATGAAGAAATGCACTCCAACTGTCCATGTCCAGGCTGCTAGGTTTAAGTTAGAAATGCGTCTATTCCTGTCCTATTCCTTGGCCCAGCAGTGTGGGCAAAATTCAGAATCCCCAACCCACCCCCCTAAAATCAGATAAAATCATCACAGTTCTGTGTTCCGCAAAGTTTTCCCTTTTCTTTGTTCCTTGGGGCCTCCCACTTCCAGCAGCAAAACCACAAACCCCTTTTGTCTTGTCCTCATGTACCATGGCCTCTTCACTGATGGACAGATGCCCATGTGCTCATGAAAGGGAGAGATCAAGCCAAGGCCGGACGGACTCTCCAATCCCAGCTCTGCCTCCAGAACTCAGGGAGTCCAAGGGATCAGTAGGAGAGGCCACATGGAAGGGAAGAGGGGGCACCACCAGCACAGAGTCCTATTGCATCAGCCCGTTGTTCAGAGACCACCAGCCCATGCCCAGGAACCAAACACCCAGCATCAGTCTTCTGCCAGCAGTGAAGCTGCCCAGCCAGTGTGTGTCGTTCTCTGAGGCCAGGCTTGCATCAGGGAAAGGTGGGGATGCATAAACCCCACCAGCTGTGCTGGACAGCCAATGCCTGTGCTGTTTCCAGGAAGGGGAGGCGATGTGCAAAGAAAAAACTGAAGCCAGGTGAGGGGAGGTGGGTGCCACTTCAAGGAATCTTGAGGCTGTCCAGCCACTGGAGGAAGGGAAGGATACAGGAAAGGAAAGAGGAAATAAAAAAAAAGGGAGAGAGGAGCAGGGCATGTCTTCAGAGCTTCATTTAGCCCTCATGTGCATGGTAGGTCATCTGCTTTCTCAGGTGTGGGCAGCCACAGGTGCCACATTGGCATCCAGCCTGCCACCAGGCTAAATCAAGCTGGGGAACAGTGCCTCCCATGTCGCAGTCTCTCTGCCTTGGCCAGTGGCAGGGTAGGGGACACCCCACCCTCACATCATGATGTGCCGCCGGCGATGCAGGGCCAAGTGGTCGGAGCGGGAGAAGCTGCGGTCACAGTCTGAGCAGCGGAAGGGCTTGATGCCCGTGTGCTTGCGGAAATGCCGGGTGAGCTCATCTGAGCGGGCGAACTTCCAGGTGCAGCCTTCCCAGGTACATTTGTACGGCTTCTCTCCTGCACAGGGAGTAGAGAGGACACAGCTCAGGCACTCATAAAACTCCTGCAGCTTATTAGCTCTATTATGGCAGCATGCAGCGCCCTCAATTAAAATCTAGCGGTATCTATTAGGTGCATTATGCTATCACCTGTAGCCCTCAACAGAAACCAGACAGGATTACTTACTAGGTGCATCCCAGTAACACATACCATCCTCAACCAATATCAGATATTAAGGCTTGTTGGTGCTACCATAATGCTTCCGATAAATAACAGCATCCAATCTTGGTTACTTATTAGGTATGTAACAGTAACAACCACTGTCCAGATCAGAACTCCATTCTGTTGGATGCTGCCGACTCACATAGTGAGGACAGTCCTTGCCTCTGTCTCCCCTCAGAAATACCAGGAATAGACACATCTGCATTCTCCTTGCTTTGCTGAAGGAACTCAGGTAGATACAAACAAATAAGAGTATGGTGTGGCTTGACTGAAGCTGTTTAACCTTTAACAAAAACTTCCCTTCTCCAAAATGTACATTAGTCATTGATGTTAAGCCGGTGTAATAACAATAAAACCAAAGAGCTTTAAACAGGAGCTGTGGCTGTAACCCTCTTGGAATGCTGTGGCTGTGTTTCCATTTCCTCATGCTGCAGATTTGCCAGCTGGAATCTAAACCACAGGAGGTTTCTGAGACACCAGGAAGTTCTGCAAAGCACTAGGCAATCCTCTGCTAGAAGGAGCCATATACTGCTGCAGAGGGCTGTGACTGCTGGCAGGAGGGAGAGGAGCTTCTGGGAGGCCAGGAGCTAGAGGAGTTGCTAGGATACTAGAGGGGCTGCTAGGATACTGGCCTGGTTGCTAGGATACCTAGGTGGGTGGGTGAGAGGATGGTTGCTAGGATGCTGCTGTGAGTGTTGTCAGGCTAGCGGGGCAGAGATGGGAGCTAGAGGACATCTGAGTTAAATGCCCTTTGGCTGCTGGGGTTATGCACGTGTCACACAAGCATTTCAGAACATCAGGCTCCAGTTCCTAGCTGCCCTCCCAAAATGTGAAGTAGGGGAGGAGTGGAGCACAGGGAGACAGACAGCCTTTTGTCCAGGAATGGATCTTTTAGATTATATTAGGAGGTTTAAAGTGGTATTTGTTCTCTCTCCCCCAGTGGGGCTCATGATATGGAACTAAGCAGCTTCCACGCAGGATAAAAAAATGAAACAGTTGCCAAGGATCACTTTCAGAACTCCCTAAGAAGTTCAAAATGCACTGTGGCCTGATTAATAGATGGAACAGCACCCAAGGGGCTATGGTTATGTGGACAGAGACCCAGAACTGGATACAGTTCATTAGGAAGACAACACATGAATCAAAGCAGCTGGGATAGCACGTTTTGCTGTTTTATCTACAATCCTGGGGAGCTCTTTAGAGCTGGAGAAATTCAGGATGGAAGAGGTCCATTGCTTTGCCACACCTTGGCCAGTGCAGGAAGGTTCTCTACTCCACAACCCCTTACAATGCTACCTACTTCACTTTAGACTCCATCCCTTTGCTTAATCTCACAGCTCTCACTGTTGGTTGTAGCTCTGCACTCGCATTCCCTCTGCCTTTGCTGAGGTGGGATCAACCTGAGAGCGGCTAGTTCTGGATGCTCGCAGGAAGCCTCATTTGAGGATGGAGAGAAAGATTGGCACTAGCCTGGGCGATGGCCCACCAAGTTTCAATTCCCTGCGTTGACTGTGTGCAAACCATTTAGCTGCTCTGTGCCTCAGTTTCTCCATCTGTAACAATGGGGGTAACAGCACTGCCCAACTGCATTTGGGTACTGGGAGGATAAATGTTTTAAAGTCTCTGTGTAGGTCAGACACTGCAGTGATGGGAACCAGAGAAACACCTAAGACAAAAAGTATCAAGCCACAGTATTGGACTCAGAGTGGGTGAGCTTTCTAAGGCCCCGTCTATACTGACAGCGGCAAATTGGCTGCCATCAGTTCGATCTTTCCAGATTGATTGAACGGTCAAGTGAAGACCCGCTCAATTGATCATGAAGTCGATCCAGTTAAGTCCACACCCCTGAAAAACAGTAGCATTGCATCAACAGGCAGGCATTTCCCTTCAATTTAGCGCAGTGGAAATGCTGCATTAAGCAGGCAATAGGAAGTTGAAGGGAGATCCACAAGTTATTTTACATAGCTTGCGTGACTGCCACCAAATTCCGTAGCGAGTATAGATCAGGCCTAAATCTTGACTCAAAGGCCTCGCTCAGCAACTTCTGCTGGATTTTGATGGACTAATGGCACCCTCTCGTGGTCAGCGGGGTTACTGTGAGGGTGTATTCCAGATGGCTCCAGTGAAATGATCTTTCTCATGGATCATTTACTAACCAGTGAGCTGAATCCTGCCCTCTGGCACACCCACAAAACCCCATTCAGAGACTGGGGAACTCCTCAATCCTACTGAACAAACAATTCAGAGGAAGAAAAATTCACTTCCATTTCCCCCACCCACACCCTCCTGTCCTCTTCAGAGAGCAGGTGGGCATTCCTGTTTGCAGGTATCAGCTCCTGGACTCCAGGGTGAGGAGGGAAGGAGGATAAGGGGCAGAAAAGTCCCCTGATTTCAGCAGTTGAGGAGAACTGTCTCCATCCTGACCTGATCTCATCGAAGGGAGTGGATGGAGAGAACATGACTTGTCTTGCTGCACTGTACACAGCCCTACAAATTCCAGTCTCGCTGGGCAGGGCCTGATGCAGCAGCCAGGAGCAACAGCATGGCATACTCAGTCACATATGTGTGTACATGAGAGGAAAAAATCCCCCACATACAGCAGAGTTGTGATCAGTTTAGGGGGCCCACAATCCCCTTCTGAGTCCCAAAGAGCTAATAGTCCCAATCCTCCAAGGCACTGATGTCAAAAGGAGTTAGGTGCCCATCCCTTCAGTACAAGGCCCCATGTCCCAGCTAGCCATCTCCACCAGCTCAGCATCCAGTCATGCTGCTTCCCCAACAGTGACCTCTCCCCATATCCTCACCCCCATCACCTGCCCCTCTATCCTGCACCCTCAAACAGCTGATCGGGGTGACTGTATAATCCCCAGCCATACCCTGGCCCCTTGGAACAGGGCATAACCTTTTGTTTCCTCCCTGCCAGATCACAAGCTCCTATAGCCACCAGGGTATATCAATAACCTCCCCACTGCCCTGCCCCCAGCTCTCAAGGCCACGCATTCAAATCGAATTGTAATGGCTTTCACAAACACAGCACCAGGAAGCTGAGTCCGGAAGGGAGACATCTGCTCCCTGGTGGTTCATCAAGAATTACACACCCATGCAAATGGAGCGAGGAGACTAACTTAGGCCTGCCCAGATTCTGATGAGGTTGTGAGCCTGGAGCACCATGGCTCCCCTTGCAATTAACCATGATGGCTAGCACCTGGAATTTCCCTGTAATTTAATAGCTCCCCACGCCTTCCTCCAAACACTGTATAGCGTGGGTTGCACATCATCACAGCTTCCCCAGTTGGGAACCCTGGACTGGAGTCACTGGGCATTCAAGCTCCCCTGGATGGCCCTGCACCCACTGAGCCGGTCACATGGGGAGATGGAGAGTCAAGGTGGAGGTGAGCTCACAGGTCACGCTTGCCAGAGGATGGGATGACCAGAGGTTCTTGGAAGAGCAGGGCCTGATCACTGAGGAGGCCCTAGACCATCAAACTTGGGCAGCTCTGGTTTCATGGGAGGACTTGGTAGGGCACAGGGGGGCCTCAGCTAGGCAGTCCCTGAGGCTGGAGAGCTCACAAATGGAGCAGAGGGTCTGGCTTTTCAACTGAGATGTCCTTTCTCCAAATTGTTCAGTAGCCATTGGAGTTAAACTAAAAAGAACAAACGTAAGCCAAAGCTGTTCCCTCTAACTCATGGCACTACCCAACCTCCGCCTCATCTGGGGATCCCAGTCCAAATTCGCTATGTGAAAAGGGACACACCATCTCCCAGTGCAGCTCCCTTCTTGCTGGTCCTCTGCTACCACTCCCTGCATGGGGCAGAAAATCTCACTCTATCTGCTACCCACAGATTGCACTGGTAGCCAGTTCAGCACTGGTGCAAAATCACCCAGGGAGCAGCCCCTCCACAGAGCAGGGTCAGCACAGCCCCAGGTAGAGCAAGGTTCTACCCAACTGACTGCATCCTTTCTCTACCATTCAGAGGGAGCCTCAGCATCTATGGCTTAGCCATGCTTTGGTCTCTTGCTGTGGTAAGCAGAGATAGGACATGAGCGGCAATGGAACCATATGGGAGCCCCCATGCGCCAGTGCTGGGTGGTGGAATGGCTCTGGGGTGCAGCCGTCTGGCAGTAATATGGCACAGTCTCTCTTGCCCAGCTCTACCTGTGTGTATCCTCCTGTGTGCTTTGAGGTGGGAGCTTTTTGTGTACACCTTGTTGCAGCCCTCAAAGTCACACTGATGAATCCGCCTCTTCTTCAAGTCTGGAGACTCAGCTCGCTGCATCCGGGCCACCGCCGGCCTGGGGAGGGGGACACAACAGCGTCACCTGGTGCCAGGCTCCTCAGGGACCCACCCACTCCCTCCAAACTGGCAAAGCCCCTCACAGCGAATTAAAGCCTGACTTGAAGCAGTCAGTGAACCATCCCCACCCCAGGGCTGGCCTCACCTACCTGACCTGGGATACTACCCCCGCAGCCAGTGACACCATTCCGAATGCCCTGGATAAGCATTTATGAAGCAACTCTGTGCAGCCTCGTCAAGGTGGGGAGGGGAACTTGATATTCCCTCCCTTATTGGGAGGTGCCTGGAGTCACCATGGGGAGACTTTGCATTGCAATGCTGAGACCTGGGAGCTGGGATGCTGCCAGGATACCCTGGTAACCGCTTCCACAGGATCCTGGCAGAAAAGGGACAGGCCCAATAGGAAAGCTCTGCTCCCTTCAGCTCTCACTCCTATGCAACACTGGCACCAATCCTACAGCTGCCACCGAGGAGCAGGCCCACCCCAGCCCAGTCTGCTCACTCTCTCTGCAGGTCCTGGAACGGGGCTGAGCCACTCTCTGTAACGCTGTCCTCGCTGTCACTGTTCATCTCCAGGGGGTACATGGAGCTGGGGTCGATTTTCACTGGGGAGGAAAGAGACCCACTTAGAAGAGAGACAGATCCAGCGCCACATCCCCTTGCTCTGTCCCCAGCTCTGCCCAGAGACCAAGGCCACTGTAGCATGGGGAAACTCCCCTGGCCCAGAACCCACAGTGCCTTTCCCCTGGACTGCAGGAATTGGTCACCCCTCCCCACCTATAGCTGTCAGCTGTCACAGCCACCCCTCCCTCACCCAGCATGGAAGCCCTGACCCCCCTCTAAACCCACCTCTCCTTCCCCTCGCCCTGTCATAAGATCATGAGCCTGCAGCTCCAGGGAATTGTTAGCATGGTGAAAAGATGGCACTAGATGGCAGGTGGGGTTGGGGTAAGACAGGACAGACAGACAGGGAAACTGAGGGCACAGGCAGCTTCCCAGCACTGTACCCAGCCCAAGGGAGATGATCTGTTCAGCAGGGGGCAGGGGCTTGGTGGCATCTTAGCCTGCCTGGCCCTAGTGGTGCGCAGGCACGGGGCAGAAGCACTGGCACACTCATGCTGTGAGGGGAACAGCAGGGCCCACGATGTGCCCAGCACAGGGGTTTGGTCACAGAGCTGGCCAGGGACCAGCTCGCACCCAGAGCAGGATGTCTGGTACTGCTGGGGGAGCCAGGATGGACTGGCAGCCATGGCAGGAATGGCGGCCAACGGTTCCACACCCCTAGCCCCGGGATCCAGATCCAAACCACACGGTCCAGGCCCAGCCCCAACTCCCTGGGCAAGGCTCTATATTCATCCCCCTGCCCCCCCGCTGCTGGTTCACTTCAGCTACCCTGCCCCCCAACTTCCACATGTGACCCTGGCCAGAGGGAACCCGCCCAGGCCTCGACAGGAAGCGCCTGGGAGTTCTCTGCTCACAGGATGGGAGGCAGGAAGTGCTGGGGCGGGGTGGGGGGAGCCAGTCTAACTGGAACCAGAGCAGCCTTGGAGCCAGCCGCAGGAGGGGTTGGGAGGGGAGGTCAAGACCCCACCCTGCAGCGAGGGGGGGAAGCAGCCTGCCAAGTCCCCTCCCCCCAACCCGACCCCCAGATGGAGAGCAGACAGACAGCCTCCTCCCACGGCTGACTGACGCACAGCCGCTCAACGGGAGCCAGGCGGCTCCCCCAGCACTGGGAACCCTGCCCCGCACAGCCCCACAGGCAGAAATCTCATTCCCTGCCATGCAGCACTGGGTGGCAGGGGAGAGAGACCAAAGTGAGAACTGGAACATATGGGGGTGGGGGGGGGAGGCAGCCAGGAGGTTGTGGGGATGTCTCTATTCCCTTAGCTCTGCCCTACCGAGTCACCCAGTTTCATCAGGGCAACACCACCCCCAAAAAGCATGGCTCCGGGAGGTGACACAGCACCCACTAACCAGGCCTGGGGCCACAGTCCAGGCCTCTGGGATCCTATCCCCTCACACCAGTCACCCAGCTGGGAACCACCCTGCAACTACCAAGCTGATCACTGGGAATCTCTGTCACTCTTTCACATACAGACACAGGACCCCATCCCCAAAAAGGAATTGAACCCATCTCCCAAACACACACAGAGCTGGGCCCTCTCCCAAACCCCACTAGGAGTCAAACTCAGCCCATCCAACACGCACACAGAGCTAGGACCACCCCAACACCAAAATCCAAATAGGACTCAAACCTACCGCCAACACACACACTCAGGTGGGAAACTCCCTTCCTCCAGCTCCAGTAGGAATCATATTCATCTCCCAGCTGGGAAAATGGAAAACTCCTCCCCAACAGGAGCAACACCCTCCCTCCCCCACTGTCCCCAGCCCTCGGCCCAGGAGTCTCAGTTCACAGGGCCCAACTGGAGACACCAAAGGGACCCAAGCCAGGCTCCCAAGCACTGAGGCAAACAAAGCCTGGGAAAGTGGGGCTGCAAACCATCCCCCCTCCTTCAGATGAGAGTAAGCCCTGCCCTGCACCACTTCCCAGGGCCCCAGTCCCAGGCACAATGCAGTGGTCAGGTGTCCCCCTCGCTCCCACCAGCAGCTTCAAGGCTCCCTGAGAACAAGGACAAAGCCAGCTCCCCAAGCTGAGCCCCACAACCCATGCCAGGCCACTAGGGCAGGGGTCTCAAACATGCAACCCTTAAAGCTATTTCCGTCGGTCCACAGCAACACTATTGTCACCGATATTTGCAATATTATTGTATGAAAAGGTTTCAGTGATGTGGCCCTCGGGCTAAAATACTAGTCCTCATGCAGCCCTGTACTAGTCCTGATGTGGCTCTCGTGGTGATTTGAGTTTGAAACCCCTGCCCTAAAGAGAACTCCCTGCCCCTCCACCAGCAGCTGGAGTCTGATGAGGCTGCACCTTCTCAGAGGTGGGTCCCTGGGCACACATGGGAGTGCAAGGGAAGGGTGCAGAGGGTGTGGGAAGCCGGAGTTAGACCTATCTGCACCCTACATCATGGCATGCTAGGGAGCACACAGGAGAAGCTGGGGGGCATATGGGGGGAATAAGGCTGGGAACAGGAAAAAACAAAGAGGAGGGAGGGGAACAGAGGCCCTGAATTCACCAGGGAAAATCCCAGCTGCCTAGGAGAGAGCAGCTGGAGGACTCCAAACAGCCTCTGATCGTCAACCGCCAGCCGAGCACTCACTGCATTTCCTGGGAAGGGACCAAGCCTGGCACAGCACAGCACAAACCAGCCTAGAACACGCTCTTAGACACCCAGCCCCACAACCAGGGCGTGGCTGCAATTTATGTGTGAGTCTCTCTTGCCCAGCTTGAACTCAGATCCCAGGGAGAAAGGACAACCTCCCCCCAGTCCCACAACTGGCCAGGTGGGTCAGGGGAGTGTCATGCACCTGCAGGTGAAGCAGGGAGCTGAGGTATTTGCCTGCCAGGCACCACATGATGGTTGCTCGTTGCATCAGCACTGGCAGGCCAGGCTCCCTCCCATACCCCAACAGATGGCCTCCATCACGCTCCAGGAACGAAGCCAACGGGTCTTTCTGGAGCCTTGGCTTGGCTGCTGCCTGACAACACTAGCCCTGGGGAAAGGTACCAGATGGACACCGAAGGCCTCTAGCCATGCAACAGGGTCAGTGGCAGGGCAGTCTTCCCCCAGCTAATGAGCTCTGCCCCAGCCAGAAAGACCCCACCTACTCCGGGGTGGGGATGGTTCCAGTCTGTGCAGCCCCATCTGTTTGCGGCTAGCCCAGTTCTGGGATTCTAACCCACAACCCCACTTTGGTTTCTGCTCTGGGCTCCCTGCCCCACAGATCCCTGCAGATGCCCACAGCTTGCCAATGCTCCTCAAGCCCACCCAACACCCCAGCCCTGGGAAGGAGAAGGGAGCCCTTACCAGATCCGGCGTTCTTGCCATCGCCCCCAATGAGCGGCACGGTGATGGCGGCGGTGACCCCGTCCGTGGGCATGGTGGTGTAGACCACAGGCAGGGACTGCACCACCACAGGGATGGTCTGCAGGTTACCCATCTTGCTGGGTAGGTTGACCGAGGGAATCGTGTGGATGACGTGAAGTATCTGTTGGCCCCCACTGCCCTGCGTGGAGGCCAGGATGGAGCCAGGGGACAGCACGGCAGGGATGGCAGATGAGGAGCCCAGCCCCGTGGGCGACATGGAGACCACCGGGGCCTGGATGGGGGGTGCCACCAGCATGGGCGAGGACCTGATGGAGGAGGGCAGCAGGGCAGAGGACTGCAGTGATGCCTTGGACTTGTTGAGCGACAGGTCCACGGGCTCAGCCTGAGGCTGGTTGCAGTCGCTAGCCAGTAGCTCTTCGGGGGGCTCGGTCTTAATGTCGCTCAGCAGCACCGGTGGCTCAATGGAGCTTTCCTCCAGTAGTGATGAGGAGCTCATCTTGGGCAGCACCTTGCTCTGGATGGAGCCTGCAGCCTGGGAGAGAGGAGGGGGTTGATAAGAAGGGCGCCGGGGCATGGACTGAGTCATGACAGCACATGGCATTTCCCAAGCCTGCCACTGGGAGGTGCTGCAGAAAGCAGCACTGGATATGCCACCTCAGGCCCCCAGGAAGGGAGGAAAATGCCACACCCATTTTGCTTATGGGGAAACTGAAGCACAGAAAGGGGGACTTGCTTAAGAATGTCTTGCTGATTTAGGAAGGGAAACCAAATCTTCAGATTCCCAGGCCAGTGCACTGCCCATTGGGAAACACTGCCCAGCATGCACAACACAAGCTACACGCAGCAGGACCTAGAGGCTCTTGGGAAATGTGGGAACTGTTGCTAGTTCCTGACAAACACACCCAGCAGGCTGGCTCCAAATGGGGAGGGGACAGCAACACAGCTGGACCCAACCACTTCTTCAGGTCATGTTGCTGGTAGACCCCTCACATCTCCCCCCTGGCACTGGGCTCTCTGTACAGGGGAGTGGGAGCTTGGCTGAAGCCATCAGACACACAGTGGAACTTAGCCCTTCTATCTGGCCATCTACTGCCATAGCTCTTCAAATTTGCAGAACCAGAGCAACTGGGAAGGCTGGGGACATCAACCCTCAGTCTTAGAGATGGGGAAATTGAAGCATAAAGTTTTCTCTTGGTCACAGCGAAGCACCAGCAATGCCAGAGTCCAGGAACCCAGTCCCGTGCTCAGACCACGCTGCAGAAGGGGTATCACACCAGAATGCTACCCTGGATTCAAAGGGGAGAGGATTGGAGGACAGACTGCTGAAACATTCACTGTGCTGTCCTATAGCACAGCCCCAGCTGTGCCATTGCAGGGGCAAAAGACTCACAGTACATTCCCAGCAGGATGTATTAACCCCTATGCTTCCAGAAGGATAGCAATTCCCACATGCGCACCATCCTTGACATAGCGGGGGGAGACACACCAGCTTTCAAGGCCTGAGGAATTCCTATTTTGGCATTCACGTTCCCTGTGTTTGATTTGTAAAAGGAAAGAAATCTCCCCCGCACCCAATCTCTGCAACTGTTTCCAGTGGAACAATCCTCTCAATGCAACCAGCCACTGGCCAGTCTGCAGTCACCTCGGACAGAGTCATTCACCCCGTGTGCATGCAGGGAAGGGACCCCAGATTGCAGCAGGGATGAGCAGTGAATCTGGGTTGTGGAACAAGCCCTTTGGGACCCTGAGCCAGTGGGCTGGAGCAACCATAGAGAGCTGACACTGGGACAACAGGCTTTAGGTTCCCAGTCTGTGTCAATGATCCTCTCCAAAAAAAGCAGGTGATTTACTAAAATACCCAACACACATTCCCTGGTGCTGCTTTACTGAGCTTCCATGGTGTGAGGAGGAAAGAGGAAGGTGGGAGAAGGGATGAGCTCCCTCTGGAGCCAGACCCCCATCCCCACGCTCAGCCACCCTAGAGCAGACAGCACCAGGCAGTGAATCACAGCTCTGGGCAGCTCTGAAGCCCTGGCCTTTGAGATTAATGTGCTGGACCAGCTGACCAAAGTAAATCAGAAAACGTCCCCTGGTGCGGCCTGGTTCCCAGCCAAGCCTGCTATGGGAATGGCTCCACAATTCTCTCCAGTAAGAGGCAGCTGCAACAGGAATTTCCCTCCACCTCATCTTACACAATGCCCCTGTAACAACCCAGAGCAACTGCACCTGTAGGTAGGACTCCTGCTCAGAGGCTCCTGCTCCTCAACTGTCCTCTCATAGGCACAGACCCTCATCTTGCTCCTTCCTGACGGGGGTTTTCAAACTGTGTAACAAAGAGGTTACACTGGAATATTCCCAGCAAGCCAAACTTCCTGACCAGGCCAGCATCTGGGTCTTTGTTTTCATGTCCAAGAGCTGTAACTGCCAGCACTCACACTGCCCCCCCCCACTTTGTCTCAGCAAGCACATTTATTCTTAAGGTGAAAGCATTACAGAGACCACATATCAAAAACAGCAAAAGAACCTATACGTGTTCACCCAAAATCACTCTCAGCTCCAAGAAGGGCTCTTCAAACCCCACCACAGGGTTTTTCTGTGTTTACAAGCTCCTAATGGTCCCCAGTCAGAACCAAAACAGTTCAGTCTGTCCGTCACCATTTGGGCCTTCACTCTTGGCCTTACGTGTCAGGCATGTGGCAGACAAAGGCCTACTTTTCAGGATGTAACTGCAAAAGGCTGGGTCTGTACAAAGGGGTGAGCAATTTTCATTCACCTCAACCTAGAGATTTCCCAGGAAAACTACTTCACAAATATTGTCCTGAAAGATCATTCATGTCTGCCGCACTGTTCAGGATACCCTCTGGGCCATTCTTACTTATACTGTTCAGTGTAGTCCTTGGACCAGTGGCTCTCAACCACCGTGCCAGGACACTGTGTCACCACACAGTGGTAAATGTGTCATAGACAGCCAGGGAGATGGCTGGATTTGGTCTGTGGGGGCGGGCTGGTGTGTCCTGTTGGGTTGCAATAGGCCACCAAGTGTGCCATGATCTGCAAAAGGCTGAAAACTACAGCCTTGGACCATCCACACCCACAATAATATTCAATCTTTGTAATTAATACAATGGATTCCAAAGATAGTTAAATTTAATTCAATAAGTATACTACAGGAAATCACCATGTCTGTCAGAACCTCCCATCCCAAAGGGTCACCTATACGCATGATGCAAATGCTGCCACTTCTGGGGTGGAGCATAGCGGCCAGTGTGAACACAGCACAGAGATGGGGTGAAAGAACAGAAAATTACTAAAGCTATTAAGGCAATCACAGAGGACCAGAGAATTCTTAATATGATGCAGAGTGGAAAGGACCCAGGTGATGAAGGTCTCATCTGAAACACTTCTTCCTGCCAGCAAAACTTGTTACAACTCCACTGCTGCACCTCAGAAGTCTAGTTTGGTCGACTTTACCCTGCCAGGGTTTGAACCACCAGTTGAAGGGAAACTTGGCAGTTCACATCCAACCCTTCAGTTAGCTAACCCTTCAGTGCTGGTAATGATGCCCAATTACAGACACTCAGGATGGGCCCAGCAGCACCTTCTCATGCCATAAGCATCTGGAGGAGGCTGCTGAGCCTAGTGCTTATATATCTGATGAGCAGGACAAGAAAAGGGTGATTTTTAATATTCCCACCCAAACCACTGACAGCAATGCTGCAGATCTCATTGCTGAGCACTGTTTGGATCTCCAGCTATCACCTTTTGGGTTATTTAGCATTGCAGGAGCAAGGCTAGCCCCAGTGTGGATTTTGTTTAAAGGGCAGCTAGTGTCGGAAAGTCATTCACTCCCTGAGTCAGATCTACTTCTGACACAAACAAGTTGCTATTCCTGTTCACCCAGCAAAGCCAAGACAGCAGCCTGCATTCTAGCCAGCCTCGTGTCTCATCCACGGCACTGCAGCTGGCTGGGCTCAGCACTAATAGCACACAAGCAGAATGGGTTTTCCGTTCCCAGGCCCGGTGGGTAGAAATCTCTTCTCCTGCCATGTCAAGCCCCTTAGGAGGCAGAGCCCAGCATCTGGGAGACACACAGCAAGCAGAGATGCTGAATGACAAGAAGACATTTCTGCCCGGAACATCTGTTAATGCTGCAGTTACACTGGCTGGGGCTGATATGCAGCTCCTTCTGCTCTTGAGAGAAAGCAAGGTGCGAGATCCTAGGCACCCCACTGCAAACCCTGCACCCACTGAGCTGTACTTCTCAGGAGGGATATGCTATTTACTGAAGTCAGCCAAGCCACCAGCTAACCAGCCCCAAGGTGCTGGTTACATGTGGCTGCAGCCATCAAAGGAACCACAAGAGGGCATCTCTGCAGCTTCACCCACCCAGCTGGAGAAGGCAATCAAAGTCCTTCAAGGGGTTGAGGACGTTCAGTTCCATTGACTTAACTGGCAGGCAGGGCAAGCTCAAGGGCTTGTGGCATGCCCCAAGCCAAATTCTGATTTCCTCCCCCCCCCCCCCCATTCACTGAGGTTGAAAATGGTTTTCCAAAGTGCATAAATCTCCAGTGTCTGCCTGCAGAGAGATTTAAAGCACACTCTGCCTACATGACTTAAGCTGCTGGTTGACTAACAGTGCCTGAGTTGGTAGGAAAGCATTGAAAAGGCAGGAGCCAGCCTGATATTCAGGGGGGCTAGGAGCCCCTAAGAACTGTCACTTGAAGCCATGTCTGTCTCTTGCCTCACAGTAGAGCCAGCCCTGCTAGCAGCTAGAGGCACTCGGCACCTTCCAGGATCAGGCTGCAAAGAACACAGGAACATGCTGAAGGCATCCAAGAACCAGCTGGAATGCCACACACAGACAGCCTCATGTTCAGAATCACACAGTTCCCTATATGGCCAACAGCCTTTGCAGTTCATCCCTGCAATGGCAGAGGGATGAGGGGTTTTCTGCTGGTTGGAGCAGATCAGGACTCATGGGCTCCTCCCTGCCTCTGCCACGGAGAAGCTGTGCGACACAGTGTCTCAGTTTCCTCACCTGTAAAATGGGTCAAGCAATGTACTGACTTGCCTGTCAGGAGCTGGCATGAGGTTTAATTAACATTTGGGAAATGCTTTGAGGCCCTTGGCTGGAAACGCAGGTCCGTCCATTGCCACACAACCACCTAATCCCATAATTCCTTGTGCAGCAACACAGAAATACCTGGCATTTCTATTGGAGGAAAGCATGCTTCATAAACACTCATTGACCCACCCCTCTCCATGCCCCATTTGCCTTGTGCAAGTGAGGCAACCGAGGCACAGAGGTGAAGGACAAACCTAGGGTCACACGGTGACTCCAGGGCGGAGCTGGGAACACAGCCTGCTCCCAGCTTGGACGCTGCCTGCCCCACCCAAACCAGGAGGCATCCCAGAAGCACAGCCTTCATGTTTCTTCCCCTGGATTTCTGATGTGACAGCTAGTCATGTCCAGTGAGATTGGATCCGGGATGGGGCATTCCAGTTTGGCAGTGCATCCTCTTTGTGGACAGATGGGTGGACACACTCCTTCCCCAAAAAAACAGAGGGCTATGGGACAGCAGCAGTCACCTAGTGAGCAGCTCAAGGCTCCTCCATCTTGGTTGCTGGCTTTCCCCCCCACCCCATCCACAGTAGCTTCCTCCCTGCCTTTTGGGAGAGGCTTCAGAGGGATGTGGAAAAGGGTCCTGCTGGGAGAGGGAACCAGATGGAGGCAAATCCTGGCACGGAGTGGCTTGAGGCTGTGGGGGAGAGAGTGCCTGGGGCTTGGCTCGTAGGAGGTGACTCAAGAAGGGGGCGCTGGGACTTCAGGCCACACAGGAAACATCTGGGAATGTTAAATAATTGGCACTAACCTGCCTCCCTCCTCCACCCCCTCCTCACAAGCTATTGGCAGCCTCAGCAAGAAGTACTGCTGAGCGTTGGAGTGGAGCTCCCTTCTCGCTCAGGGTAGGCAGCGAGAAGCCTGCTTTGCCCAGCCCGGACCTGTTCTGGGGGTACAGAGGCCTCTGGCGCAGGCAATCGGGGGGACCTCAGCAGCCCTGCATTCACATTTGAAAGAGCAGTTCCTCTCCTCCCCAGCTATGCCTCTAGCCAAGTGCCATCTGGAACCAGCCCTGACAGTAGCCCAGCTCTGAGCTAGGAGGTCAGGAGCTTGGAGCTTGCCTGGAGAGCTGGGGGCCTGTTTCCTAGCCAGACAGCCAAGCTACCCCGTTCTTGAGGAGGGGCCAAGCCCCTGAAGACCAGGACCTACTAGCAAACAGGTGTGGTACATCTCCTGGCAGACTGGCACCTTACGAACTGTGAAGGCCTCCCATTGAACCTCATGCTCGACCTGCAACATCCCCTTACTGTTCCTGTCCTGGGCTTCTTCCCCACACACAGAGCAGCTGCTGCCCCTCCAGCCAGCCCCCAGCCCCCATTCTCAATTCCCCTGCCCTGGGCTCCCCACATGCAGCAACCCACTGCCCCTTAATCTAGACTAGTTACAGTGAGTGCAGGTCCAACTCTGGCCCCTACATGAGGCTCTCCCGACCCGCACCAGCCACCACTGCACACCCAAGCCTCTGCATCAGAAACAGGCATTGGGCCAGCAGCCTGCACAGTGGCTTTGCAGGGATGGTGACAAGGGTGCCAGGGTGGATTTCATGCATCACCTCAGCTAGGATGTGAGCCCTGATCTCTGAAGCCAGAAAGCCAGGCCACTGAGCAACCGCTCCAGACTGCAAGGCGGGCCTCAAGCAAAGGACAGATGCTGTGTGCATGGGAAGGGAGGGGGTCTGGCTCACAGACACTGGTCCCCCTCCTTTGCAGCCAGGCCCCTGGCTCCACAGGCTCAGGATGCCAGCCCACTGAGGGCACTCTTCTCCCATGCAGGGGGGTTGGGGAAAGCAGCAGATGGAGCTCACACACGCTGTGCCTTTGCTGGGGGGCAGGGGGAGTGGGAGGGAGAGAAGGAACAAAAAGCCCCTCCAGCACACCCCCAGGGCCTGGAACAGGCCTGCAGGTTGCCATGAGAACTAGATCAAGGCTGGGCTTGCAGCTCACGTGTCTACACTCCATGCATCCCCTGCAGAAAGGCCAGAGGTCACTGGGACAGATCCAACCCCTCCCGCGCAGCCCCCATCAGCCCTGTGTATACCCTGGGGCTAAGGACTGTGAGGCGGGCAATCCCATCCCCAGCTGGAGGGATTAAAGGACACCGTTCACTTGTCATGAGCACAGAAGTGCTCAGCTCACCCCGCACCAATCGGGGGGTCCCTGGGTGGTCAAGGTGACGGCACCAGGAGGGACAGGGCAGGTGTGTGGCTCTGAACGGTGGGCCCCGTGCAAGCGGAGGCCACCATCCCATGGATGAGGAGTTTCGTGACCAGGAGACTGGGCCAAGGGAAGCTGGTTTTACCCCCTGGCCAGCTGAGCAGCAGGCAGCCGCAGGGGTTCAGTGGCAGCAGCAGCTGACACTGCCTGGCCCATGGCCCAGGAGCACTGGCAGCTGAAGCCCAGGTGGGGGGAGGAGCAGGAGGCATGAACGCTTGCAAGGGCCACGTGCCCAGCAGGGAGGGAAGGGAAGGGAAGGGAAGGCCTGGCTGGGGAAGGAGGTCCAGAAGCTCAGACTGAGTCCTCTCCTCAGATCCCCAGCGGGTGGGTGCCAGTCATGCACTAACCCACGTACATGAGCCTCCAGCCTCTGTGATGGTCACTTTTGTGGACACTGGGCTACCAGCAACCTGGCCAGACAGGCTGCTGCTCTGGGTGGGCGCAGGGTCCTGAAAGGCCCTGACAGTGCTGCCCAGATGGGGTCCAAGCTGTCGGCCGGGTGACAAAACAAATCCTTCCCTTGGCAGGCAAGCCGAGGCGAGCCCAGCCCATGGCTGTCACTCCCTGAGCGGAGCCACCCACACAGAGATCCTGTTGATAGCCAGTTTGGCTGCCTGCCTCCCCTCTCCGCCTCCCTCTGGCAGGCACGTTAGCCCCACTGGCTATGTGCAGACCCAGGCTGCTCTGCGGGAGCCAAGCCAGGATTAGCCACACCTCACCTCCCCCCAGCAGTTACAGCCCTGATTCCCAGCCCTGGACAGAGCCAGGCGCGAATCCTGGTGGGGTGAGAAACCCCCAGTCCAAGCCACGCCTCCACCCTCCTCTGCAGACTGGCTGATCCGCCCCCACAGCCCTGCCCTGCCACAGCCCACTCCACACCCCAGGAGATTTATGGCCTCATTCAGCCATCCCCTACCTCCTTTCCCATCTGCTTCACACACCCAGGCCCCTCCAGCCAGGCGGAGCACAGATTTCCCTTTGATCCCTGCCTCCCCCCTCCCCGCATGCCTTTTATCTCCGGGCCAGCCCCGCCTCTCCTGTCAGGCCCGCTTTGCGTTGGTGCAGGTGTTTCTGACAAAACCATCCACGACAGTTGCTGTGGGGCCTTTCACTTCACGCCCTTCTCCAAAGCCAGACACTGGGACAGGATGCCACCAAACACCTTTCCACTCATACCCCCGTTAACTCTTTCCTGCACAGGCTGCTCCACGCATTGCTGAGCAAGCTGTCCAGTTCAGCTCTCTTCCCCCAAGACTGCCAGGGGTTCAGTGCATCAGCTCCACCGGTCTGTGAGCTGGAGAGAAGGGAGGGGCTGGCTCCCATAGTGGCAGCAAGCCATTGTAGTCAGTCACGTAATATTGCTCTGCACCACCAGTGCCAGCCGATTCCCAGTGGCAACAGTGAGGGGCCACCATCAAAAGGTTCCAGAAACACCAGTCTGAACCCTCAGAGCCTTTTGGGCCTGCAGAGCAGGGCTGGAAGGGTCAGGAATCCCGCCTCTCTCAGACACTCCCCCAGGTTCAGGAACTGGGAAGAAGCAGTGTGAAACATACAAAAAGAGGAGTGGAGCAAGTGTCAGGAGTTATGGATTGAATCTGGGGCGAAGGAGCAGGGCCAGGTGGGTTCTGATTTGAGCCAGGCAGAATCCAAGCACAGACCTGATACAGACAAAGGGAAGTTTGCAGGAGTATCAACTTTCGCCGCCCAGAGTGCACAAGCTGGTAATGCTGAGGAAACAGACTTGACACACATATAAGTGGATAGGATTTTGTAAATTTCAATTCTAAAGGGATTTCTTCCCCCTTGAGCAGGAGGGTAAATTTCAAAACCCCCTGGCAGAGATGGGATTCCCAATCGCAAAGCCTTGGGCTTGAGTCTCAGAAGGAACAGGGCTGGAGACAAAACATGAAACATCTGGAAGAGAGCTGGTCAAACTGATGCCATTAAAAGGAAATCCATGTTTAAAGTGATTTCATCATAACCTGTTGACAAGAACACCAGGAGCACAGGAAGTGGCAGATTGGATCAGAACATCCAGCCTCATATCCTGTCTTTGACAGGAACCAGTAACAGATACATCAGGGGAAGGTGCAAGGTAACGCATGGGAGACAGTTATGGAAGAACCTGTCCTTAGAGGATATTTCCTCCCAGCTGGGGGTCATGCTATAAAGCAAAAAGGGTTAGCGCCCACTCTGGAGAAAGAGAATTTTTTTTTATCATGTCCCTTAAAAAATAAGAGGAGTGAGAGGCCGAACTGGCTACTGCTGGAGTCAACAGGACTTTCAGCATGGATGTCAGATGCTACTGAATTGAGCCCCCAAAGGAGCACATAGTCTCCAGCTAAGGCAGAGAGCCATTTACCACCTCACATTCTTCCCATGGCGCCTTGATCCCTATGGGGCTCGGGTGGTGCACGAACAAGAACCGAGATAGGCTGCTCTGGTGGTTTCTAGCAATTGCCTGGAAATCCAACTAGAATGACTCTGTATGGATGGCCAGGGGACAGCAGCCCATGACAGCTGGCTCTGAAATCATAACATCAGGTCTCATCCGCTGCAAGCACCCTCTCCCACCCCACATGCGCTTCAGTGCAGCAGGAAGGGCTAGATAAGAAGCTGTTGTGGGCTCCAAGGAGCTGTAGCTTTCAACCAGCAAGTATGAACTGTTACCAGGGGCCATCAGTCTTTAACTAGCTGACTTCAAAGCAAATCCTGCAGTTCTCCCCCTGAGCCTCTGATTTTGGGGTACTATTCCCTAGCCAGGTGGTATCTAGAACTACATCTATGGTGCAGTAGGTGCCTGTTGTAACTGACTGGCTTGGCTGTGTTCGAACATCACTGCTGGATGGAATCAGAACTGCCCAAGTGTGTGTCATAGCCCCTACACTGTTATCAGCAAAAGGAGATTCCCCTTAAGGAAGGTGGGGAATGGGACTATGAATCCCTAGATAATGCAGGCTTACTGTAACAAACCTCATCTCCACAGCCCTAGAAATGGAGGACCGGGAATTTCACTCCTGTCCTTGAGCCTCAGATTCGGAACTCTGCTGGTGAAAGGAGATGACCTCAGGGAGCATATAAACTTGCCCCAACCTCTCCGCTCCCGGGACAGTGTGAATAGGGCACCCAAGGCCCCTCCAACAAATGAGAGGGAGAGCTGCTTTTAACATTCGAACAGGGTTGCGAACGAACAGCAATGGAGCCCAAACACCCAGGCTTGGAAGCACAAAGGGGGGGATGATGCTAAAGGCTACCAGCCAGCTCTTTACAGATGGAGACAGGCTCGTGTCCTAAATGTAGTATTCACACTGCATGAAGAGGTTCCAGAAATCCCCATGCGGCTGATGCTGTGTTATCCTGATGCAGCACTATCTCACTGTGTTGCTATATGACCCTACAATTCCCTGGGACAAGGCGGGTAGGGGCCCAGCTGCCCCCTTTGGTAGTGACCCACAGTGCAACATAGCCCCCAGCAAACAGCTCCAGGGCACTGCATGCATTAGCAAACATAGCCAGGGAGATGCAGAGGCCTCAGCTACTGATCAGCTCCTGTCATCGCCACCTAGAGAGTTGTTGAACCAAGTGTTAGCAACGATGGGGAATCTGGACACAGAAACTTAGTGTGGACAAAGCCAGCTGAGCACACAGATCCCCAGAGTGAGACACAGGGATCTCACAGAGAACTCATCTTGAAAGACCCCAGCAATACGTGCGACAACGGGTAACAAACCAGCAACCCAAGCAGCCCTTTAGCTACTACCACCTTCATCAATGAGGCTAATGGTCACCACGGGTTCCATGAAGGGCCACAAAGCCTTTCTGCAGGGAAATCCCAGCTCCCAGGGCCTATGGTCAAAGGTCATGGGAACCAAGTAAAGCGCTGCACACAGAAGTGGCTCCGAAACAGGAAGCATCTCGACTGCTCTTAGAGCCCAGGGTTCAGGGGAGATGTAGATGCCCAGGAACTACAAGCCAAGATAGGGCAAACCCCTTTATGTGGGAGACTAACAGCATTGGGAGATCCAGCAATTCCCAGTAAACACACCATAGCCCCTGAGTTCCCATACTGGGATTGAAATCCAGGCTGCAGAACCCAAGCAGTGTTTTTAAAATATGCTCCTTGCTGGGACGTCTGAGCTCAACCACATGGAAGCTTTCTAGCTCCCTCTTGCTACTTCCTCAGGGACGGAGGAGGGGGATCTAAGCACAGCAGAGAAAACCACACCAGACCTGACGCAGAGCCAAATATGCTCTCCCCACACATGCACCAAAAACCCTGCTCCTTCCCAAAGCAAGAGATGAGGCCCATGGAACAGAACTGCATCTCTAGTCTACTTCAGCAGTGCCCTTCTCCTCTCTCCCCCACCCCTCAACAAAGACAGACAGCACCAAGGGGAAAAAACACACTACACCCGAAAGTCCCAGCCAGGGAGCTGAAGTAGGATTCTCATCACCTGCAACAACAGCTTCATGCCCCACATTCCATGGCTCACTGGCACACACACACACACACACACAAAATGCAGCCACCTCTGGAATGAAATGTTACATGGCAGCAGTTCAATAGCAATGTTTCCCAAAAGTTCAGGACAGAAGGCACCATTTTTTCAGGCCAGAACAGAGACCTGCAGTCCATTCAGTCCAACTTCCTAGCACCACAGATCAACCAGACTTCAGCCAAAGTACTGCAGACCTTGAACAGAGAGCCAGAGGAACTGACATACACCAGTGCCAAGGCCCCTGCAATGGCAGCGAAGTAAGTGAGATATACACAGATGATCCCAGCACTTGCACTTAAATGCCATATCCAGTAGAATCTGCTGGGAAAATGTAGGGAGACACCATGTAGCTGTGGTTAGCAAAGTTGAAAGAAAAGCCCTGGTGCTGGGGTCAGTGTGATGAGGTTTGTTATTCTGGCTTTAGACTGAATTTCTCCTAAATTTTCATCTGATGCTGCAGAATTTCAATCTGCACTACAGGAAGTAAAGCCTTGTCTAGACAAAGGTTACTTAGTCCATGTCTCCACTGGAGACCTTACAGCAGTTCAGATGCACCACTAGAAGATCTTCTGTGTAGCCACTCTATGCTGACGAAAGAGCAAAATCAAATGATACCTAATGAACAGGCAGTAGCTATGTTACTGGGGGAGCATCTCCTGCTGTCCGCACTGGTGCATCTGCAAGTAAAACTTAAATTGGTCAAGTGTGGTTTTTTTCCACATCCCTGACCAAGAAATGTGCTAACACAGGCACAGCCTAAATAAATCGATTTTTAAACTGGTTTAGCCTAACCACTGCATCTGCCTAATGTGCGTCCACTTAAATGAGTCTATGGAGGGTTTAAATCAAGTTAGCACAGGCCTGGTCTAGACTAGAAAATTAGGTCAGCATAACTACTTTGGTCAGGAGTGTGTAAAAACCACACATGTGAATGACGTAGTTAAAAAGACCTGGTGTGGACAGCGCTAGGCTGAGGCAGTGATTTTCTTGGGGGCAGTGGATGACCTAAACTGATAGGTGAACCCCTCCTGTTGACGTAAATAGTCCCTACACCCAGGAATGATCATTTAAAGGGCAGCATTGCTAGCTATAGAGGAAGCTTGTCAGTCTTCAAGAGATGAAGCTTCATGCTAGTTAGCACACCAGCCAAAGACAGTTGGGGGTTCCAGAATGAGCTGAACTCCTGAGACCCAAGGTCCCTCTTGCTTATGTCTTTCATCAACTGCTTTTCCTTGGGTCAGCCATGACCAAATGTGCAGAGAACACCAAAAGTGGAAGGGGAAGCAAATGCATTGGAGATCAGATCCAAACAATGGAAACCCGCTGAGATTAGCGCAGCAGGGCTTGCAGGAAACATAGGGAGATTTGGTTACTAACGAATGCAAAGCTCCAGAAAAGAGATAAACCCAAGGGGTCGGAGGGGGAGGAAAAATCTATCCAAACAGCTGCCTGCACCCACTGCTTTAAGGCCAGTTTATTTTCATTCTGTCCTCTTAGCGCATCTTGACATTGCTCTTCCCTGTAATCAAGCACTGAGCAAGTTCTGGGAGAAGTCATAGAAGGGGTGTCGCATGGGGGGTTGGGCAAGAGGTGTCCACAAAACACAGGGACATTCAGCACGAGGAGTACACTTAACAAGGGGAGAGAGGGTACAGCAAAGTCCTGGCTCGTCTTCAGTGACAACATGGCCCTCTGTGTCTCCACAGTCCAGGGACAGCTCAGGCCGGACAGGCTTCCCACACCAACCACTGCTGAAACCCTTTCAAAGAGCAATGCAACTACCACAGAATCTGGGCTCACACATTTCCCAGAGCCACCAGCTGATGACAGGATCTTCGCCCTTCCTAACCAGGAAAGAGCTGTGCTAGAGTAGTGATCATGGCAGTTTTCCTTCCCAAGGGTTTTATCCACAGGGAGGTCCCTGAATCTCTACACCACAGGGATCCCCCATGCGGCCCCCAGGCCAGATCCAGCACTCATGAGGTATCTGCAGGGCCCACGTAACACATAGCTAGACTGTGCAGTATGGGAGCGTTCCTTTCAAGTTCATTTCCAGCCCACCTGACTGCAGAGAGAGCCTTCCGAATGGGACCCACAAAGGGAAGGAAGGACACCCACCTGCCTGAGTCTGCAGACATCCTTCAACAATAACTTGAAGGGCACAAACTGCCTTGCCCTCTACCAATCTCACTGGGACGTCACCCTTTACGCCCAGCCACACCACTTCCAGGCCAGTAGTCTCTGCTCCGCTGATGACCTGGTTAGGGGATGGAACGGGAAATGGGGTGGGAGAGGTGATCTCCAGATGGGGGAGCTGGGAACCGCTGCAGGGAAGGAAATGCACAGAAGTGCAGACAGAGGAGAGGGTAGAGGAAAGGAAAATGGGGAAGGAAGAAAGACAAAGAGCTGTGGCGGGCCTGCTGAGTGATGCTGAATGTGACAATCACCACATTTAGTTACTGCCCAGAGGCTGCGGGTCCCCCTTGATCTCTGTGCAAACCTCCTGTTCACACAGGGGGAGCCTTGAGGATGGAGAGGGTGTCCTGTGTTTATCCTGGACCACAGTGAAACCAGGAATCCAGCCTGAACACCCCTGCTCCTTGCCCATCCTCCTCCTGCTGCCGCCATCCAGCGTTGAGAGCACCACCAGGAAGGGGAGGAGAGGCGGGCACAGCACACCTTCCTCCTCCTCCCTTTCTTAAAGGAGCCCCATGCACCAAGCCACAAATTGTCCTCCCATCTGCTCCTTAAAGGTCCCTGCTGTCCCAGCCCCCTTTTAAAGGGGCAGCGTGCCCTGCTGCCTCTGGCCTGCCTTTCAGCATTGGCCTCCCTTGGCCCAGCTTGGGGGAGGAGACACAGGCACACACCCATCCCCCTCTCCACACTCACCCGCCCTCTGAGTCCAAAGGGGACTCCGACTCCCCGCCCTCCAGGGCTGAGCAAGGCAAAGCTGCCCCACCCCCATTCCCACCCCATGGCTTTTGGGCCCCCTGTGTGACCCTCCCACCTCCCCCAGCGCTGCTATGGCCGGATGGGGGAGGAAGAACTGGGACCACATCCAGGATTGGTGTGAATGGAGAGAACAGAAGGTCCATGTTCAAAAGGAGATGGGTGGGATCAGGGCCAAGGGCCCATGATGAAACAGGGAGCGGGACAGGGGTGACATCCTGAACCCCAGAAAGTAGCTCTCCTACACCCTCCATCCCTGGTGCTTGAGAGTGGCAAACATCAGCCCAGCATCGCAGCCTGGCACAGGGAGCATCCCGACCCCCTGCCAGGGAACCAGCCGGTGCCGGAAACTTACCGCCCAGCCAGCGCGTGGTGGGCTCCTCCGGTAGTGCACTGCGCTCATGCTGTCTGCGGGGAGGATCATGCTCCCGAGCCGGGCTCCAGACGACTGTTCCCCCTCACCACGCGCAAGATCCACACGATGCTCCCGTTCCTGGCAGCCGGGAGCAGGCAAAGGAGGCAAGAGAGCGGCCCACACAGGTGTTGTCGGGGTCCCCTCTGCGAAACCCAAAGCTCTGCTGACTGGTGAGCAGCAGGGTCCCCCTCTTCTCTCTCACTGCCTCTCCCTGAGTGCCTCGTAACTTAGCAGGCTGAGACCTTAGATCCTCAGCCAAGTCTCGGCCCAACGCACCAAAAGAACCAGGAAGGGGAATTAAACCAAGAAAAAAAGGAAAAAAAAAGTGGCCAACTGTGGCACCTTGTGACCAGAACAGTCACGGTGGGGTCTGCCCTGGCCTTCAGCCTTCTGTGGAAAAGCACAGCCACCCCGAGCAGCCACAGATCTCTGCTCCTCCACAGAGGAGGCTTTTCTGAATAAAAGGGCTGCCCGCCTTCTGCTGCTGCTGCTGCTGCTGGCGGGGCCAGCCCTGAGCTGTGAGGTGTGAATGTCTGACAGCTCCACCCTGGCCTGACCCTGGGTGGAGTTCCTTAAAAGGGATGGGCTGCTGTGAGGGGAGGGACGGGAGGGGCCGTGTGCCAGGCCAAACCCTCCGCCCATCGGCTCCTCCCCTCCCTGCTGCTAAAGCATGCCCGCTTGCCCATCCCCAGGTGGGGAGGCCGTCGTCAACTCCTTCCCCAGCCTTCATCCCTTGGCACCCACGCAGGAGCAGCAGCTAAGTGGGTCATTCCGCCGGCGAGCAGCCACGCGCTTTGGAAGCCAGCGGGGAAAATGCTCCGTTTCTGAGCCTGACAACTGGTTGCAATATTTAGACACGCTGCTTGCCATGGCAACGGCGAGAGTGCGCTCTCCTGCAAGGGCGGGGAGGTCACGGTGTGCTCCCCGCAAGGAGACGGACAGGGGAAGAGAAAGACAGGATGGCGGGTGGAGAGGAGAAATCCAAGGCTCCCCTTAAAAGAGAATGATCTGCAGTGTGCTTCCCCGGTCTGCAGCCACTCAGCCCAGCAGAAAGACAGCACAATATATGAGCAGCTGGATTTCCTGCTGGGCCTGCGCTAAGGGGTGGTGCCCTGGGACATCTGTCCCCAAACCCTGCCTTCCCATCCAGCCACGTGCAGGCTACGAACGCAAGGACAGAAACGCAAGGACAGAGCGGTGCAAAAGAGAGATTCACACATGCACACCAAGAGCCCAAAAGGCAGGACCCTCTGCAGGATGGGGGACCTTGGGTGGGAGACTGCTCCCCCAGCCCCGCCCAGAGCTACAACACCTTCAAAAGAGAGGAAACCCTTAACCCTTTGCGCACCAGCGCAGTCTACACCACCACTGGGACAAAGGTATGGGAGACCTGTAAGCATGGGTCTCCAAACCATTCTCCACCTATTACAACAGGATATCCACCAGGCACTGAGTTTCCAATCAGGTCAAGAGTTTCACCATTGCTAGACAGCTCTGCCAGCAACCTGCACGGTTTTGGGGAGACAGGTCTCTGGGGCTGCCACTGTCACTACTCTTGACAGGTTCTTCCCCAGACCACCCCACGAGACCCTCTCCTCCCCAAAAGGGCCCCAGGAGAGGTGCTGGGCAGCAATCAGGGTTCTCCTGACCTTTGACCCAACATTTTCATATCTAATCCAAGTTGGTCCAGGTAAAACAGCAGACAGCTTTGAGCCAGCACTAAGAAAGCTTCTTCAGACAGAGGACTGTAGAGCATCTTAAAATCAAACTGCTGGGGCTGCCTGCCGCAGCACAGCAGACTTTGCCAACTGCGTGGGCCTGCAGCCCGTGTGCTGGCCAAATGCCAGGTGCCCAACAGCAGTGCCCATCCCATCCACATCAGCAGGATTTTAGGACCTGTCCACGCTGCAAGTGCACCAGCGTTTCAGCACGAAATGGGCGACACTCCTCCAATCCCATGCACACAGCTTGCACGGAGCTGTACCCACCTTGTGCTCAGGGTGTAGCCACGTGGATAGTCGGGTGTGCGGGGGAAGCTGGGGCCGCACTCTCATGCACAACACCCTGGCAATGCACTCTGACAGGGAGAAAAGACCAAGTTGGTTGCCCAGGTACCATTGGGGGGGGGGTCCTGTCACCAAGGCAAACTAAGAGTGGGCTAAATGGAGGCCAAAGATAGACCAGCTGGGGAGGCTGAAAAGTGAGATAGGGGGTTGGAAACTGGGCTAGCAAGTACGTGTGCGGACACAAGTTACATCCAGAAGTGATCACTCCACAAACTGAGACAGGCTCAGAAACTGTAAGGAAGACAATGCTGTCTGCCCCAGATCACCCCTCCCTGGGAGGCTGAACACCCCTGGGAAAACCCATTGCAGTGCCTTACAGCACCCCATTGCATGGACATGCCCTCTATAAAAGCACCATGCCGAATCCCCGCCAACACACCTCGCTGCACCTATCTACGACACCCCCACTGCACCAACATGCCCTACAACAGGACCAGGCTGAGCGTCTCCAAGACATCTTTGCACCTGCCTGCGCGTGCCCTTCCCCAAGCACATACCCTCATATCCCTTCCCCACACCCATTACACAATGCACACCCTGTGCAACCCCCACTCTCCCAGGCTCCAGAGCCCCTGCTGCCACCCAGTTTTAACCCCCTGTATCCCGCCATGCCCTTGGGCTGGCTCAGTGACTCAGTTCCAAAGGCAGCAACTCCTGGTTCTGCCCAGCTGAGCGGCAGGCAGGGGTGGCAGGCAAGGGTTAAACCAAGCCTGGCCTGGCGCAGAGCAGCTGAGAGGTGTGGAGCCAGACACCCTGCGCTGGGGGCCGTGGCTGCTGCTGACGGGGCTATTTCTCCTCTCTAGCCCTGCCCTGGCTCTGGGGTGGGCGAGGCAGGGGAAGGAGAGGCCTCCCAGACTCCACCCTCCCAGCTCCCAAGCTGAACAAACAAAAACCCTCTGGAGCGCCAGCTGGGCAGGAGGGTTGGGGTGGGAGCAGGCAGCACAGAGAGGAGCCTGTCTTCCTCCGGCACCGCTATTCAGAGGCAGCACCCGCGTCACTGAGGCTGGCACGTCTGCTCTGGCGTGGAACTCCAGCACGACTGCCGAACTGGGCGCTGCCAGGCCACAGTATGCCAGCTCCCAGCTGACTTGCCTGGGAAAGATGGGCATAGCACGGGCCAGATGCAAAGGCTGGACCAGCACCTCAGCTGCTAGAGAGCAAAGGGCCAGTGGAAAAGCCTGGAGCCTTTGGAAGCAGAGGTTTTGATTGAGGCTCATCCCTAGTTACAAGGAGAAATAAATCCCACTACCAAATAGCTGCTACCAGGAGAGGCTGGGGTGGGTAGGAATGTGGTGGGGAGGGACTGGGGCTCCAAGTCCTTGCTTATTCTGTCAACTGGGCGACTAGCTCTCCAACAGAGAAGGTCACACACAACACAGCTCTCCCTGCTCCTTTTCCCTTGTAGCCAGGGCCAGGCACTGGGGAAAAAGAAACTAGTGGTCTCAGGAGGCATTGAGCTGCAAGGGACAACACTTAGATCCAAGGACACAGTGAGCACCTCCACCCACGGAAGGTCACTCTGTTTCCTTCTGTGATCCTTCAAGTGGGAAGAAAAATGCAGGGCTGTGCCCACGTAGTGATGGCCATCCCTAACCCATTCATCCCTCCCCAGCTCAAGCCCACTGACATATGCCCATGGCATGACCCCAGCACTGGTTCTGCCCTGGAGGAAAAACTTCCTGGAGCTGGTAACCTGGCATGAAGACTGCACCACCCTATGAGCAATGACAGGTCACTATGCTACTGAAAACATCACCCCAATAACAGCAAGAATACCTACTGCCACCAAGCCAACCAGGCCACCCTGGTAGGCACCACTGCTACTGACTGTCCTCAGCAGTATTTCCATTCCATTTCAATGTCTTGCCAGTCGAACTAGCAGGACATGAACCTAGTTTGGGCAGCAGTTCCTCTTGCACCATGGCGAAGCTGGGCTAACTGAACCCCTACTCCATATTCTACCCTGGTACTCCGCACTGCAGATCCAGCGGGTGTCCCACTCCTCCAGCCCTGATGGTTAAGGCAGCAGCACACATGGATGGTCAGCATGGATGAGGGCTCTAATCAGAATGCCCCCAAAGTCCTACTGCTAACAAGCTGCCACCTGGGAGCTCTGAAAAAGGCAAGAAGATGGTGTCCTCTTCAAGCCTTCAGCACATGATCATGTCTATGATTTTGGGGGGTATCAGAAACCCAGCTCAAAGGCTGCCTCATTATGCAGTAAAAGCAGATTTGCTCTGGTTTATGCAGGATCTGGCTATTTAAATCACAGATACCACCAAACTGGCTATAGCAAAGAGGACTGATCCCAGATTGAAAATCATCCAGTTTTCTAAGACAAAAGGCTTTGTCTTGGCTAAGTTGAGTTTACGTCTGCAGTAGGTACCAACAGTCAAGCCCTTTCCCTGGTGGAGGCACAGCCATGATGGGCCCTCTTCATTCCTGTGAGAGCCCATCAGAGACCTTGGAGATAGATGGGGTGGGGGGTGTAAATTCCTACCCAAATGGAGCCCTTCCACGCATCTCCTAACTAATCAAGAGTGCTGCCTGGTGAGCTCATAGCATGCCCACAGCCTCAACCTCTTCCCCAGCAAATGGGTGTGGTCAGCTTCTCTGCTCTGCATTGGGCGGCACTCCCATCCCTCCTCGAATGGACACGCTCTGAGCACCCCGCAGATGGGCATGGGCATGTTGAAAGCTCTATGCACATCTTCGTCACCACCCACGCTGGGCACATTCCCCTCCCCGCCCTACCACACCCTGGTGGGAATGGATAGGGGCACATCTCAAATAAAGCCCTAAATGGGGTTCATTTCCCATACACCTTCCCCTGCCCAACCACAAGCAAGGGGTGCAAAAGCAGAGTACACTGAGATGAAGAGTCATTACATCCTGCTGCGATGCCCTCCCCCCCGGGAAGGACTCGGGACTGAATCTACCTCCTGCATTACAGATTTGTTCCACACAGTGCTGAGATGTCTGCAGCCAGAGTTCTCTGCTAGGTCACAGATCATAGAGAAGAGGCAATGGGGAAGAGACTTTATACCTGGCATGGCCTAACTATGGCTCAGGAGGCATATGCAGCTCTTGAATGAAAAAGTGCGGCTCACAGAAGAAAGCCATACGAAAGAAGCCCCAGCCTGAGAGTTGTAAATCTCCCACCCTGAGCATGCTCTAAGCATGCTCTGAGCATGATCAGGGGGAGCCCCAGCCTGCGCCTAGCCTCCAGAGTGGTCAGGTAAGAGGCCCCTGCGAGGGGGGGCTTGGCCTGGGGGAGCCAGCGTCAGGGTCTGAGGGTTAGGGTGGGGGTCAGGATGGCGGGGAGTAAAGCGGCATGGTCAGGATGGCGGGGAGAAGTGTGGCATGAACAGGATGGCAGGGATGGTGGGGAGAAGCGGTGGCATGGTTAGAACTGGGGGGCAGAAACTAAGATTTTATTGTATAGGTAGGCCTAGTTTTCATGGTAACCTTAAGTAACTATTAGAATCTGACATTAGCAGGATCAATATTAGCCCTCTTTATACAATAAAATTAAAGTGTGCAATGAATTTTAAACTTGGTAATTTTGGGGTAGGTAAAATATGGCTATATGCCTCAGTGCGGCTCTCAAAGGTTTAATAATCAACTTGTGTGGCTCTTGAGTTCCATAATTTTGGCCACCGCTGCTTTATACCATCTATGGGACAACAGGCAGGCAGGCCTGCTCAATGGATTCCAAGACTGCTTTGTTGAGGTCTGCAGGATCCCCATCCATTCAGGAGAAGAGGAGAAGGAGGGGTCCCAAACCCTCCTGCCATCTTAACCTTAACCCTTTACTGAAATGGGCTAATCTGCTGAATAATTAGCTTCCTGCAGCCCCTGCTAACCCAGCACTAAGCCCTTACACAGCTCTGCCTCTGCCCCTCAGTTCTAACCTTCACCCTCCCTGATATCCTAGCTCTGGGGTACAACCTCATATCATGGACTGCAGGGCATCCTGCTCAGGCTGGGGAACATGCTTAAACATGCACCAAGACCCAGAGAGAGGCACATTTTAAATATATCTGAATAAGTAAACACTCTTGGGCAGAGACAAAAAACAAGTGAATCAATAGGAAATGCTGCCAAGGAGTCTGCTCCCGTAACAGGTGACCTGTAACAGCACCTTCTTGACATGTTCCATATCCCTCCTTGTAAAGGGGCAGAATCACCTACTGCTTAGAGCAGGGTGCTGGGATTCAGGGACATGGGTTTTAACCCCAGTCACACCCCTGCTGCATGCCTCAGTTTCCCCATCTGTAAAATGGGAAAAGGTCATTGACACTCCTGAGTGAAATGCTTTGAGCCCCTCAGCTAATCGGGGCTGTGAGAGCCTGTCATCACAGTAACTGCCCCTCTGACATTGGTTCTTAGGCCAGGTCTCCAGGACATATTTCAGGAAGTCTCCTGGGACTGTGGTTAGCCCTGCAGGCAGCTCCAGCACAAACAGGACATCAGTGCCCCAACTACCATGTCACCTCTGCTGCTGGCATCGGCTCTAAAGGTAAAGAGGCCCATGCAACATCTGTGCTAGGGCAAGTGCTCCCCAAGGAGTCTGGCATGGAGTAGGTTTGTCCAAACAGTCCAATATCGGGTCTGCCCATGTGGAGACCCTCCCAGTCCCAAAGCAGTAGCTCCCACTTTACAGGGCAAGCTACACCCCCGTTGCTCTCCTGCCCCTCCAGCCAAGGGGATGGAGGCAGGGGAAGAAGGGGTCCCGGCAACACAAGTTTCTCCCTTCACCTTTCCTAGAGGTCACAGGCCAAATCCCATCTGCTCCACTCGTGCTGAGTGCCAGCACACTTACTTACTGCATGCTGCCCTCTCTCCCCCCAGCCCCAAGCAATCTGTCCCTCACTGAGGCCCACTTCTCCTGGTCTCCTGTTCCCTGTGGGTTGGGAGCAAGGGAAGAGTGCTAAAAAGGGATGAAAGCACATTCCTTCTTTGGGGGAGGTTCTTTAGGTAGCGTCAAGCTGGGCTTACTTTGTGTGCCTGTCTATGGGGACTCTATGGAGGGGACCTGGCCACTTAATGAGGGAAGCCTATAGCATCCATACGCAAAGGGCCTTTGTGAGGAATTGCCCCCGAGGCAGTGCTCATTCAAGTTACAACCGCTTTCAAAGGCAGTCACGCGCGCGAGTGCACACCCCATCTACGGCAGCATCCGGGAGACAGTCCTCAGATGCATCCCCAGCCACTCACCTGCCACCAGCCCCAAAGCCCACATAGCGTCAATCCCACACAAAAACCCTGGTCTTCAGAAAGAGTGTTCGATCCAGTTTAGCCTCGTGCCTCACGATGTGTGCTGTATCCAGAGCTGGGGGTGCCATATTTAAAACACAGCTCCCTACCTCTCTTTCTAGGTCAGCATGCCCACTCCTAATCCACCTCCTTGGCCCCCCAGTCCCATGCAGAGCCAGTATGGGAGAAAACACCCTCTCTAACACACCTTTTTGTTCTGTGATTTCCAGCCAACTGAGCCCAATAAGAGCAGCATCCTGTAATGTGCCAAACATCCCCCAACCCCTGAGGGGACCCTGGCACCCACATCCAGCAACCATGTTCCTCCTCTGCATGGCCTGCTTTTGTTTCCTTTCCCATTTTCCACCCCTCCCAGCACCACATGGCCCTGCTTGGTCTCCTGAGTAGTGTTCGGTCAACAAGCAGAGGACACCACTGCCTGCTTTCTGCCTGCCACTCCCCACCACCTCAGAGCAGCATCCTGTACCCAACGGAAAAAAACCAACCCACAGGAAAACGTTTGCCAGCCCCACCCTCTGGGATAACCTCACGCAAGGCACAGGCCCACTGAGTTTTCATCTGTACTCAGTTCCATACCAGCTGTTACACAGCTGAGGTGATCCCTATTTTAACTCAGCACAGGCCAGGTCTTTGTGTGCCTGACAAAGATCTGGATCCCAGCAGCACAGCGAGCAGATTTTTGTCCCAAATGTGGTGTATCATTGGAACTGTCCCTCACCAGAGGCGCCTCGATTATCTTCATCAATTTCCGCCTGGCCAATAGCTCAAAAGATTCAGGATCGATTTAGGGAGGAACTAATGTGAAACTAGTTGCAGTCACATGAGCCTGCTTCAGCAAATCAGAGTGCTGAGAAAGCTAATAATGACTTGTAACCTACCTGCTTAGGACATGGGAATTCAAGGGCTTTTCTGTCTGCTGTCTGACTGTGGTGGGGTCATCATCCCTGTGTACTAATGGCCAGAACCACGTCCAGGCTGATTGCCAAGTCATGACTCTGGTCATTATGGTGACTCCATACCTCACTCATTATTCCAGAGGACTAGGAGTCACGTGGAAGTTTGTTCTACCCTGTATCTCAGAATGTGTCTACACCACAGAGACTAGACCAGAATAGCTATGTCATTCTAACTGCACCAGCACAACTCTATAGTGTAGACACTTCCAGGGGCAGCCAGGATGTTTCTATTGCTGTAGGAACACCACCTTCCTGAATAATGGTTGCATTCATCTGAAGACACAGCCATGTCTCTACTGGGGATAGGCCAGCATAGCTGCGTCAAACAGGGGTGTTGACTTTTTACACCCATGATGGACGTAGCTGTCAAAAATACATTTTCAGTGTAGGCCAGGCCATAGGGCTGTTTGCAGAATTATTCATCAACATCTGCTTCCCCGCGCAAGAGGCAAGGCCTAGACAGTTCTCAGCTCCTTAAGTGAGAAGCCCATGACAGATCAGCAGGAGAAGACCTTCCAAATCATCATCTCAGCCTTTAAATGGCCATCGCTATCTCTTCACAGAAAGATTTTAACCAGAGTTGCTCCTCCCAATCAGCAGAATCAGCTAAAACTCTACCCACAAATCTTGGGGGCTCCATGTCTGCCAGTGCAACCATCAAGTCCTCAGATACTTCTCGCAGGCTGATTTTAAGGAGGAGAAAAGGATAGCTGTGTATTGGTTAGTCAACCTCAACTAGACTCCCATTACCTCAGCCAGAGCTGGCTCCAGGGATAAGCCAGTGCGGCACTGGCTCAGGGTGCCAAAGCTTAGGGGGGCTGACGCCACTGCTCTGGGCTAGCCCGCCTTGCCCCCAGGATGGGGAACGACCAGCCCAGGGGCAGAGGGGGCGAGCCCACCAGCCAGGCTCTGCTCCCCGCCCCGGGGCCAGCTGTTCCTCCCTGAGGGCGGGAAGGGCTGGCCCAGAGGCAGGGTGGGAGAGCAGAGCCCAGCCCCCCGACTGGTCTGCTCTGCCCCAGGTGGCAGAGTAGCTGGCTCAGGGGAGGATCAAGAGTTCAGGGCCAGCCTCTGGGCCACCCCGGTAGGAAGAGGGGCAGCGGGCAGGGCCCCCACAGGCCGATTGGTCCCAGGCCCCACACTCCCCTGGGGTTGGCTCAGGGTGCCACTACCCTTTGAGCCAGCCCTGACCCCAGCTCATGATCAAAAGCCACCGATCAGTTCCGCTCCACAGGAATACCTTCCTTATTCTGTGCTTGAAGCCCAGCATTTGCACCCTGTCTACACTAGAGTTTGTCAGCATAGCTATGAAACCCTCCTAGTGCTGACACAACTTACCCCAGCCACTGAGTGCTCTAGGTGGGATAGCTTATATCAATTAGTTTCCCCACACAAATGAAGCTAAAAGGCTTGTTGCCAGCATAACTGTCTGTGCAGGGTTTTTGCTTGCATAGTTATGTCAATTAGCTAGCTTGCTCATTATGCAGCACCAATAAAGCATTTCAGAGTCCTGATGGGTCATCATCTTTTCTAAACTTAAGAGCAAGTTAGACAAACACCTGTCAGGAATGGTTTAAGAGAATACTTGGTCCTGCCAAGAGTGCAGGAGACTGGACTCAATGACCTCTCATGATTCTTTCCAGGTTCTATTATTCTAAACTTTCATAAAGAGTCTCTAGAAACCAGTCCATGCTACTGCAGAACAAACCCACAAGGAAATGACAAGTGAAGGGAAATATCTTCAGCATACCTGACACAGCACCTTCCATCTCCAAGAGACAGGGATGCACACAGATTAATACATTTCACAGTCGACCTGCCTGCATCAATGCCTGCAATGAGGTCGACACAAACCCACGGTTAGGAAGCTTAGATCAGGCCTGCAAACAACCTTAACTACACCCTCTGCAAGACTGACATGATTTCTGTTTGCATGAGCACGCTGTAAAGCATCTTACGCAGGGAAAGCACAAAGTCAGAATTAAGGCCTTCCATTGCAGGTGCAAAAAGTTTCACAGATCCTGTAACCTTAGGCAACTGCCTCAAGTTTTCTGCGGATTGGACACTTTCCAGCTTTTCAGTCAGAAGACAAAGGCTAACATTTTCAAAAATCATGAGGCTACAGGTAAGCTCCTGAAGAGATCAGATCTTTCCTGATTTTGAGAGAACAGGACAACGGGGGTTGTTGCTCACCACAGTTATTTGTAAATTAACTCCCCTTACCCTCATCCACCCCTCCCTATTAGTGGCAGTCAGAGCTGGCACCGCAAAGCCGCCCCTTTAATAGTGCAGCTCTACTGAGCTGCTTCTGGCCGCCCGGGGCTGTGCCCCGTCAGCCCCGCTGTAGTTATGGCCCTGATACCAACAAATAAATATCAACTGCTTCATTCCACAGCACTAATGTAGGGTAGCAATACCAACACAAGCCCTCAGATAGAGGCAGGAATAGCTGTATAAATGTGCCTTAAAACTGATACAGCTTATTGCCTTGCCTATGAGAGAATACAGCCCCTTTAAGCCGCTACAGGGGCACCTGGATTTCAGGCACTCTTCTCCTTTATTACACCAGTACAGTTAAGTTAAAGTTACTCAACTTTGCTGCCTAAGGGCTTATTGGCAGAAAGTTACACCAGCATATCTAGACCTCACTAGTTATACACCAGTATGACTCCCCCTCTCCCTTTTTTGCTTTTACTCTGTTATCAAAGGGACCTTTTTCCAGTGGAACCTCTGGCATGCTGGAAGGGGGTTAAGTGAAAGCAGAATAAGGTGACATTGATAAGTAGATTGTCCCCATGGGGTTAGACTAGTGTGAGTAGAGCAGCTGAAATTCACACCTTTCCATGTATGATGTATACCACTGTAACTTCCCCTGTGGACAAGCCCTAAGTGATGGCCTAGGTTTCTCTCTTGTTTGCAGGACAAACTTCAGACAGGAGAGCGAAACAATCCAGCCTTGCTAAACCAGACTTACAGGAAGAGCTGCAGAGGCTGACTTGGAGACACCATTGGGGGAATATCACAACCATAACAGTGCCCTGCCGAGGCAATGCATTATTAGACTCTTTGCTTTTTTTGCTATACTAGACTAACACGGCTGCCCTTTTGGAACTTCAGTTCCCAGGGGGTTGGACTCGATGATCTCATGAGGTCCCTTCCAGCCCTATGATTTGATTTGATATTTGATTTGACATTATTAGACTGAAGCTCCTACTCACCCCCCCCCCCCCTTGCTTGTTCATTCTTCGTTTCCTTCTCAGCACAGCCTCTTCCTTTGCTTTCAGACTCCCCAACCATTCCAGGATGTTTCCTACCCAAGAGGGGAAGGTCTTGGCCCACTCCTGCTTGGTCACCCAATCTGGCCTTGTCCTCATAGACAATCACTTGGGAAGGCACTTTATCTCCAATCTAGCATCTCTCCCCTTGCTGCAAGATTTTCAGCAGGGCCCCATTGGTGGCATTTTTATCAGACCTGGATGGGGTTGGGGGTGGGGGGTGTTGCTAGTTTAAACAGTAGGAGGCAGGATGGGTGTAGAGGGAGGGAGCCAGCCATTGCATGAGTCTCTGGGGGGAGCCAGGTGGGGCAGTGAGGGCATCCACACCCCTCTCTAGCTAAGGGTGAACAGGAAGCAGCGCCTCCTCCTGTGCTTTTGTGCAGAGGCCTGCCATTGATTTCCTGGGGGATTTCCACCTGTGTAACTGCACTAACAGTGAGGCTGCACCGGGGTCCTGGGGAGAAGAGGCACCAGACCTTTCACTGTATGGAAAAGGGGCTGCTTTGTTCCTTCTGCCCAGCTCTGGGTGGAGACCTGAGCTCAGTGTGGCAGGCAGAGACAAAAGACTGAGCCATGGGGTGAGGGTAGGTGAAGTTGGAAAACCCGGACCAAAGGGAGAGAGGGGAGAGCCCACACCCCCAGCCCCGGTGGAGCCAGACAGAGGTGCAGAGTGGGTTTCCCCCATGAAGCCTAAGGGCTGGCATTAGGCCCCTTTATTTCTTCAGCCTACATCACAGAGATGCTTCTCTGCAACTTAAGGCCCTGGCTGTGGTGCCAGTCCCTGCTGCCTTAAGTTCCTGCAGCGCAGCCTTGCCCTGACAAACCCTGGGGTGCTAGGAAAGCTGGGCAGGGCTCTGCGAACCTTGCCGGCTGAATGCCTTTCCGCTTGGGAATGAAATCCGGTTGAACTTCCTCTGACTCCTGCTCTCAGGCTACAGAGCAGCTGCCATGACTCCGGCGGGAGCGTGGGGCTCGAGTGGGTGCGAAGCAGTTACAGCCACAACGAACAAAAGAACCATTTTTTCCGGGTTCAGCTGCAGGAGAGGCCAACCCTTTCCCTCCCCCTCTTTGCTGGTCCCCTGTGCTGCCTCTCAAAGGCTTAGCCGCAGTTTCTATCACCAACAACCCACCACCTCGCAACCTTGCAGCGAGGAAACTTTCCTGCAGCCACGCACCCTCTAGCGCACCGGCTGAGCTGGCTCGGGCCCAAGCTGGCTCACACCTAAGGGAAAAGTCTGCTCAGGCCAGATCCCAGCACAACTGGCTGAGGGGCCAGTGTCCACCGGCAGGTCCTTGAGTAGGGAAGGCTGGAGGGAGAGAATTATGGCTGAACCTTTACTGTCTACATGATGCCCCCAGGTCCTTCACCCCATGGCAGCTAGTAGAGCTTGGCTATAGCCGGCTTTCCTACACCCAGGTGGACCAGGCCTGCCTGCCTGCTTGTTAGCTGCTCAGGTGGCAGTGCGGCACCGGTGATTCTTTACTTCTATTGGTGCATTTCCTGAAGGGGTAGATTTTTCTTTATGGCTCCAGGTGATGCTGTAGCCATCCAGAGAGGCATCACCCTAAGTTGGGCCCTGCTAGGCATTCTTTGGGAGGTTCCCCCCTGGAGCCACTCAGTTACCAGATGTCAGGCAAAAGAAGGACATGTCCTTCTTTTTACCTTCATGTCCTCCATCCACAAGCATTTAAAAATATATGATTTTCTCTGGCTTTTTACTTGCAGAGTTAAAGCATACTGGAATGCCCCAGAACACTCTGTTTTTAGGGGGAAGTGCTCCAGGGCCCTCTAAAAACAGATGTATATTACATTAATACTACATTTTCTCTGTGTGTCCTCCAATGCTAGGGTTCCCAGATGTCAGGCAGAAGGACACGTCCTCCTTTTTACCTTCACCTCCTCCATCTGGCAGGCATTTTAAAATACATGACTTTGCCTGGCTTTTTCCTTATAGGGGTTAAAGTATGCTGGAGTGCCACAGAATACCTTATTTTTAGGGGAAAGCATTCCAGGGCCCCCTAAAAACAGAATATTACATTAATACTACATTTTCTCCATGTATCCTCCAATGCCCTCCTTTTCATACTTCCCCATCCTCCTTTCCATGCTTTGGTATTTGGTAATCCTACGCAGGAACAGCCTCCAAAAGACACAGGGCAACAATGGAGACCAAACCTCTGCTTCTTTTGCAGCTTGACGATGAAGGGGACCTGGAAAAGTCTTTGCAATGAAAAACTCCCACTCTCCCATTTCCACCAGAGGATCTCCTCCTCCTTTCCCCCTCCCACAGCCTCCCTCCCTTATCCCTCCACTTTCCCTGGGGCAAAATTGTCTTCATTTGGAAGGTGTAATCCAGACAGAGAGGCAGAGAGAGGAAATAATTCCACCTCATAGCAGCTAGGCCAAGTGCCAGGCTGTCCCCAGCTGCTGATGCCAACTAGCTGTGCTCTCCCATGGTACCTATATGCCCCACCAGCATGGGCATCTTGCCTACTAACAAATGGTCTGTTCAAGGAAGCCAAAAGGGACCCCTTCAGCACAGGCGGGTTAGAATTAAACTGTCCTCTGCCAGGACTCTTCAGGCCATGACCACTCTACTCCCAAACTGCAAACAACTCACCATGACCTCGAGCAAGTCACTTCTGCCCCCCCAGCATCCTCCAACCCCCACTCCACAGATCTGTAATTTCAAGAGGCAAAAATAACTACTAACCAGCCCCAGACACACTGGTCAGATGTGGGTCTGGGTCTAGTCACATGCTGTCTTAACTCCATTGGCAGCAGGATTGCTACCTCTTGCTGCAAGGCTTGGGGGAAGGAGAAGCAAGCCTGAAGCCCTGGGGTTCTGTATTTATCAAAATCATAAACCAGTGGTAAGGTGCATGCCCTCCCTCCCTAGCCCATCTATTGGTAGCAGCTGTTAATATAGCAAATGGATGCTTTTCCCTTTCTCCTGGTTGTACTTTCACACTGCATCCCCCAAACTGACACCTTCATTTGTTGTCCCCACATCCATTCTGAGTAAGTTGTACCAACACAAGCTGGATCAGGACTGTTGCACTGTCTCCCCCTTCCTTCAACACGCACCCCTGCGGTGGGGCCCAGCAGCCAAGAAAAGCAGCAGAACATGGCTGTTCTCCCCTGGCTCCCTGCTTAGGGTAGATTCCCACCCTCTCCCCCATGCTGTGGAGGCCAGAAACTGCTGGGCCTGAAATGAAAGGAGAGCAAGCTAAGAGGGTAGAAAATTTACTTCCTGGAGAACAAAGAGCCCTGACCTTCAGAAACGGAGGCATTGCATGCAGAGTGGGGCCTGGCCTCATGGGTACAGGGCAGCAGTGGGGAAACTGACAGCTGAGTCACAGTGACATGGAGCAAGGGCAGGGCTAGAGAGCCAGGGGAAATGGAGCAGGTGATGACAGTGACAAATAGGACAGGGCAGGCGGGTCACTGGACAAGGCCTGGTACGGGGGTACCTGGGACATGAGCAACTGTAACAAATCTCTGGATTGAACACCAGCCCTTGAGAGCCAGACCTAGAGGTACTAAAACACCTAATTTCCAATTAAGAGCCAAGGGTGAGGTCGTGGCCCCCAAGGCTCAGCCCAATGCCCCTCCATTAGCCTTCACCTTAGAGAGGCTCTTGATTTGGTCCAGGCCAAAACACCTCCAGCAATTGGTGAAATCTAACTGGATTAGAGGAGCAGTGTTGGGTAAAAGAGTCTGTAACTGGCTAGGAATTAATTGGATACAGTCTAGTAATCGGATTGTTGGGCTGTAAGCACCCCGCCTGCTCTGCACAGCCGCTCCCTGGCTTCCTCCCTCCCCACCCATCCTCTCCCCTCCTGGGTGGACAGAGCAGTGGGGGGATATCAGGCAACAAAGCTGCTCTCCCCACCCACTTTGGGCATGTCAAAGGCTCCCTGAGTGGTGGGGAGGGTGCCTGCCGGTCCTGGGGACTGAACCGTGGGAAAGCAGCCATCCGACTCCCCTCCTGACTCAAATAGGGCCTCGTTGTATTCCTGGGCACAGCTGGGAGCTGCAGATAGCTGGGCTGGCCTCACGGATTTCATGAGAGCCAGGCCTGCATTCTGCAGAGAGGAGACACACCCTGACTCTTAGACGACCACACCTTCTGCAGGAATTTCCTAACTAGCTTTGCCTCTCCCTCCTAACCAAGCAAAACCCCTCTCACAAACCGCCAAGGGATGGGTTGTATTTTACGCCTTCGATTTCAGGGCTAGTGCCCTGGAGGGCAGATGATGGGGGTGAGAGGCAATCTTAGCACAGCAGCTTGGAGGGTATTATTTTTAGCACCTCTTTTCCCAGCAACCCACCAATGCAGCATCTGTTGCATCAGGTCCTCAACTGGGGTAAATTTAGCATCACTCCATTGAAGTCACCTAGCACCAACGTACAGCACCAAGCCTAAATAACAATATCATTTGACCCTGCAAATCTGTATCATTTAAAACAGTGTCGGGGATCACAGAGCAGACTCCTCACTCATGCTGGAATGAGGCCACTAAAAGGAACCAAGGGCACAATTTGATGACTTTTTTTATTAAGAAACATCTCCTTGTGTCTGGAATTAACCCCACTTTAGACTATAGCAATTATAATTTACTATCCATGTCACTTTCTAGACATTGTAGTGTTGATGTAGCCAGGCTGGTCCCAAGACAGAGAGAGAAGGTGGGAGAGGCAGTATCTCTGACTGGTCCAACTTCTCCTTCACCAACAGAAATGGATCCATTCACCTTTTACCTGCCTTGCGGCTCCACTATTTAGACAGGCTGTTTACTTCTTGCAATTCCAGCAGGCTGGGCAATGCATATAAGATGGTCAGTTTCACACTGCTGCAAATCACTGTTACAGCATCTGGTTTGCAAGCCTCCCTTTTTCACTGTTTTAACTAAGTTGGCCATTTTAATGTTTAGAAACTTAAGTCACAGGCATATTTCCAGCAACAGTCAGAGTGAAAGTCATTTTATTCCAGAATATAATTAGTACACTTCCAAGGCACAATAATGATTCTGGATCAAGTCATTTCTTCTGGAAGAGACCATCCACAAAAGGAACCATTCCAGAAGAGGTATTCTGGTCAGTTCCCTCTAGTAAAATAGTCCTTAGAAATCACTGATGTCTGGGAGAGGTTTGCTCAAAGCTCAAGAGTAGAATATGCCTCCATGTAGTAAGCAGACCTTTAGCTCTCATTGTTTATTATTTGTTCAACAATTATTGTCACATTCTGTACCATTCAGTGAGAATCAGCTCCCCTGAAGAGACTTTCTGCCATGTTCCCCTGCTTTCCCTATTTCTCTCCTTCTGCCCCACCATTCGATCAGCTTGGTTCTTCCTTCTTCATTCTTCTGCCTGTAGAAATTCCCTGTTCTCATTGCCTCCCTCATTTCATCCATGTGTTCACAACCATTCCCTTCCATTGCTAAAATGATCAGTTATTTATGTTTGGACCAAATTCTCCTCATTAGAATCCAGAGTTAACATCACAACCAATTACTGGAGGCAGGCAAATTCTCCACTCTGGTTCACTGTTTAAAGCTGCCTGCAGACAACACTGTCAGGCAGACACCAATGCCCTCCGTTTACCCTCGGTTTCATTTTTAGAAGATTCTATCTGTGCCCTCAAAGTCTAGAAACTTGCTAAAAAAAAAAAAATAAGAGGGCTTAGATTTCAAAAATGTGAATATGCTGCATCAATACATTAAGCAAGATGGGTGGTCACCCCTGCTACAAAGAAATCATTTAACTTATCACAGAAATGCAGCCACGTCTGTGGAGGGGGTATATAGCAACTGTTTAACAGTCTGCAGCAGTAGTTTTCAAACCACAGGTCAGGATCCACTACTGGATCACAGAACCTCAGGTACTGGGTCTCGGTGCCTCTTGTTGCCACTGCCGAAAGACTTGAATGCATTGCTCAAAGATGTAATTGTTGGGCTGTGAGCATAAATGATTTTTTTCAACAGGGTCCTGAGGAAAAAGATTTGAAAACCACTGGCCTGCAGAAACTCTGCACAACCAACTAGGACAGGAACTGAAGAATTCTAAAGCCTGCAATGTTGACTGACTACAAGGAAAAAGAACAGAGTTCAGCCAATAGAACAGAGCAACCCCTCTGGACCTGTTTGATTATGCATAGGCATATGACACGTGCTAGTGATCACACTGAGTTTGTCATCAGGGGCCATGCAGTAAGTCAGAGCACAAGCCAAGATTAGGGTTCCCAGCTGTGCTGGACAGCCAATCCAAGAAGCTTCACCTTGGGCCACTCATTCCTTTGGTCCAGAGAAGTACAAACCAGGGTTACACTGGGAGCTTGCCAGGTACGGATGGGATGTCCCTAATTTACATAGTCATTTGAACAGACTTTTAATCATGCCTTCAGAGAGCAAACCCATTTTGGGGGCTGCAGGAAAAGTAATGTCCATGGACAGAATGGAAAGCCCCCATCAGCAGAATTCAGCACATCCATTACACAATTCCCCCACCCCCCAAGAGCAATTGTCTCAAGATGTCTGCAGACTCAGGCAGACACCACTGCATCAATTGCACTAGGCTTGTGTTTTAAAGATTCAGTTTGCAAATAGGAGAGCTAGTAAACAATTCTGTAAAAAACCAAAGTCCGGCTCCTGATCTCACTGTATGACCAACCAGGGAACAGGTCAAAACAACCTGAATCAGGCCATAGGGTTTCCCTTCACAAGGCTCCGATCAGAGCAGCATGAAGTCAGTCAATTCCAGCTGAACTTTGGCCTCACCTACTTTGGATCCAGCTGGGGAACAGTTCTACAGCCAATCTGAAGAGGCATGCTTTGACCTTTTGGACCATCAATCAAGTGAATCTGGTGCTCAGGCAAAATCTTGCAGGGCTCTGGGAAAGCTTGATAGTCAGGATAAAGGATTAATGGAGGCTGCAGGGAGACGTACATGAGTAAAGGTAGAGCTCAGCATCTGGATGGCACCTGCCCTGTTACGCCAGTGCAATGTGGTGCCACTAGATAGGCTGTTGGCATCTGGGACCAAAGCTGGCATCTTACAGCAATGAGCCAAGAGACCAGTCATGCTAGCTACAGCTCTAGTTAACTCATCACCCTCTCAATCTGTCCTAAGCACCACTAGAGAGGGACAGAGTGCCACACTGAGTGGGCAGGGACCATGCCTCATCATACCCTTCCCAGCCTCTCCTCCCTCCACCTCTGACTGCCCTGGCAATGCACCATGCTGTGACCCACCTCTCAGCATGCCACTCTTGTGCACCACACTATTCAGCAACCACGCTCACCTTGCCATTAGAAAACCCTGTCGACCCACCTCCAGCCATGTGTCATTCCCCTATAGGGGTTTATTCTTAACTGCCTCTGCGGAGACAGCAAATTCAGTGGGGGCTAGAGCCCATCAGGAGTGAGCATCTTCTCTGCCCAGCCTGGGAGCTGGAGCCAGGCCAGGCCTCAGGGGCAGACAGGGAAAGAGGGAGATATTTTACCCCATACCCTCTCAGGCTGGACTCACACTGCGATGCCCCTCTTAAACCCCAGGCACAGCAGGATGGGGTGTTCCAGGGTGAGACAGACTGCTGGACAAGCACAGACCTAGCCCTGAAGAGACAGAAGTCCCTAACTTGAAGTCTGTATGCAGCAAGACAACGGTCATACCTGTCCCAGATGGGCCATCCCCAGACCCACTGACTTTCTGTGATACGGAGCCAGGCTCACAGCCATAAGAATTAAAACTGGAACGGGGTTGGTACATACCTTCTTTGGGGGTGGGAACACAAACCCTTACAATGCAGGAAATCTGAATACAACCAAATCACCCTACACCTACAGAGCAGAGAGCGACTGATCAGCCTGGCTTCCAGTCCCTACACCAGCACAGAGCTAGCTGGGGGCAGGCACAGGAGCTGGTGCTCTGCACTCGCGTAGCCAAAGCCTGATAGAGGGCTTCACATCCATCTCTCCAGCTGTTATTTTGCTGGTTTGTGTCCCTTTAAATGTGTTCTTTTTATAGCTCTGTCCACAGGCTCTGGGACAGGAGAGAGTGAGCAGGAGGCAGGGAAGGGCGTTGGTGTGGTGGCAGCAGAGCTTACCCCATCTCCTGACACACCACTCCACCCAGCCACCTCCCACCCGCTGTGGCCACACCAGCCCTTGCCATTAGATTAGAGGAGGAAAGGGGTATTTGACTTGAAACTCCTGTCATTTTCCTCCACGGTGTCGACACCTCACCCACACCCCTTTCTAGACCAGTTCGGGACCCACCGAGCACCATGCGGAGTTGATCCCCAAGCCAAAAGAGGTGCACATTCCACTCTAGGGCAGCTGCAAGGGAGCTCTCTGCACAGGAATCCCTCCACACCAGGATAAAGGAGCGGAGGTCAAGCAAATCCACCCTCCAAGCAATGCATGCTAGGTGGAGTGAGAAGGTCTGGGGGAGAGGAGCAAAAGGGGGGAGCAATTAGAATTAAAGTGGGGCAGGGTTCATAAGGCAGGGCTGATAGCCTAGCACCCCACTCTGTGGGAGGCAAACAACAGCTGCAATCCTGGTGTTGCTCAGCTACTGTCACAAGAGCTGCCCCAACCCCTGGGGCGCAAGAGGCTTCAAGGGCAAAGGGAGTGGTTCGTTCGGCCAGGTCCTCAAGAGTATGCTGGGAGAGGAGAGTTAGAGACTGGGACACAGTCTCCAGTGACAGTCCATGGCCCGTTCCCTGCTCTTTCAGCATAACATTCACCCCCTTTCCCAGGCTGCTCTCGAACACAGACCACACCAGGCATGGCGTCCATGCTGCCCTCTGCTGCGATTCGCTTGGTCTAAGCAACATGAGGACACCGAGTGGGGCTCAAGTCTTCTCCCCAGACACAGCTGCAGGGCTTTCTCAGCCCAACCCCAAGATCTTCTCCTCCCTTGTAACTCAGGGAGGGGAGGTGACGGGGGGGGTGTCTGATGAGGTACCTACCTCAGGAAGGACCCACTAACCCTTTCCCAGCAGAATGTGCTGCTGCTAACAAGGTGGAGGCCTCCAAGCAAATATTGCCAGGCCACTACAACCAACTGGATAGAAGAAGAAATCTTGGGGTGACCACTCCCAGCCCACCTCCAAACTAATACAGCAAACATTGCCCTCCAAGCATGAGCACATGGCAACCTGAGCATCAGGACACTCACCAGCTCTGGGGCACCTCACCAAGATAGCTTCCTGCTTCTCTACATCTGGCTGCAATACTCAGCCTTTTGCCCAGCCATTGCCATTTAAGCACCTCAAGGTTCTACAGAGGCATTAATTCAGCCTTCCAAATCCTGGAGGTATAGGCAAGTTCTCTAGCCCAGTTCTACCAAGGGGGAAACTGAGGCACAGAGATGGGCTAGTCACACAGAAGAGGCAGGAACTGAACCCGGGCACAAAGAGTCCCCATCCTGTCCTCTGATATCAAGCTCACCCATCTCCCTGCAAAGTCCCACCTACACAGTAGTTGCTCCTGTCACTGGCGCAGTGGGGTGCTCTCTCTCCAAGGGAGGAGTTCGGGAATGCAGGCAGAGGGAGATTAGGCTCAATCGGGCGAGAGGTAAGTGCGTGGTGTGGAGCTGCCCCGCCTCGTGGACACACCTGCCTCGCAACCTCTCCATAACCCTGAACACGACGCTGCCAGCAGTGGAAAAACACACCAGGCTGCTGCTCCCCAACCTAGCCTGGCTGCTCCAGGCTGTGAGCACTAGCCAGGGCTGCCTCTGCATGCCAGGCCTTGTAAAGGAGTCGTGCCTGGCACGCGGTTGCCTGTGGGTGCAGCAGCTTCCAGCTGGTGCTTGCAATCAGCGGAGGAAGAGGCAGGGGAAATGGGAACAGAGACTAGGGTAAGAGACCTCTGAACCATCCAATGGATTCTAGTCTCTGAATCAGTCATCTTAAAGAGGATCTGCCCTTTTCTGCTCCTTTTTTGTGGATGGTGGGGGAAGGGCACTGAAAATTCCCATTTGATACTCTGTTCCCACCTACACCAAGACACCGTGGAGTCTTGAAATCTAGTGAAGTCTTGACCTCAGAAGAACCACAACCATTTGAGCTGAGCAAGGGAGGAGATGGGGTTGTTGGCCAGACTGTTTAAAACCCTGTGTTAGCTTCTATGTAACTCCAATAACTAACAAACAGGGTGGAGAAAGGTAGCCTTTGTTAAAGACCCAACATCTCCACTCTCTCAACTCAAAGTGTGTTGTGGGAGGGAGAAATCTAATAATAAACATCCCCCATCCCCTCCAACACATCACCCCGGGTCACAGCAGATATTCCTGATGGTGCTGAAGAGGAAACGAAGAACAAATAAACAACCGAACCATTCAGGCCTTCTGCCACTGTAAGGAAGAGGAAAAACTGGGTTTGTGCTCCCATCCCCTCATCAATTTTTACAGATTCCTTTTTCAAACAGTGGTTTTCAAACTTTTTTCCTCAGGACCCAGCTGAAAAAAATCATTTATGCCCACAACCCAAGAATTACATCTTTGAACAATGCATTCCAGTCTTTTGGTGGTGGCAGCAGGGGGCGCCACAACCTAGTACTTGACACTGTGATCCAGGACTGGATCACAACCCCTGGTCTGAAAACCACTGCCTTTAAATGTCTCTCCTTCCACCCTCCCCCACCCAGATCAACGAACCACTATTGTGTGGCCTGTATATGGGCGCACTGGAGCACAGGGGGAGATCGCAGCCCCTGCCACAATAGAGCTGCTCAAAATAAGGCAGCTAAGGAACAAAACAAGTGATATTAAAAAGCCAGAAGAGTGGATGCTGCACGCTTTACTCCCCCCAGAATGATGGGTTCATCAACGCAAGACCGTGCCTTACCTTGCTCCTCCATGGGGAGCAAGGCAGGGATGCGTGTGTGAGCATGCATGGCTGCATGCAAGCATGGTGCCTTGGGAGGGTCAAGTGATCCTCTCCAGCTGAGTGAGGAAAGACCCCAAAGCTGTACCTGTGACCATGGTCCAGGGAGAGGGGTACGGTTGCACATCAAGGTGCCATCAACCCTTACTGCGTGATGTTCTGCCTTTAGCATTTCTGATACTGTACACTTTGCAAACCGACCCCCCCCGTGCTTTCTAATTCCCCTACAACAGATCCTACCCTCCCACTCCCCCAAAACTATCTAGGATCACTGCAACAGACACTCCCCACCCCAGCATCCCCAATATGAGACAGACTCCTCCAAACTACAAGGGATCAGCAGAGTGCGGTGATCAAAAAGCCATGCTGAAAGACAGGCATGCCATGGCTCTAGAGTCATCAGAGGGTCAGAACACCAGAGAGATGTGGGCACAAGCCCAAATTCAGCAAAACCCCATCTCAGGAAGGGGGAATGGTTGTGCCTGCCGTAGACAGACACTCACTCTGATGTCCACTCCTCCCTGAAGGTACTAGCTGCGCTGCTTCTTGCCCCATTACCTGCCCTTTGGCCTGATCCTATCCCGTGTCTCTGGTTTGAGGCAGTTGAGGACACTCAGCACTTGTCCCAAAGGAGCAGCACCCTGTGAGGGTCCTCCTTCATGGGCCACCTCTAAGCACACCTAGGATCCTCTCTCTGGCAGAGGCACCATGGTCAGGTGGCATCACAGTGCAGCAATGGGGTGTTGCCCAGCAGCAAGATGAGGAACGTCTCTACAAGGCTTCACCACAACATGGCAGGATGGGGGTGGAGGTCGCACCCTTGGCAGCAGTAAGTGCCTGAGCCGGGGTGGGGAGACAGAGGGATCAGCCAGTGGGCGTGCCCGCTTCAGGCTACCAGCTGCATCCTGGCTCACTCATAGCCTAGACACGGCTGAGCCAAGGTGCAGTGGAAGCTTCCAGCCACACAAAACAGCAAGCCGGCAGGGTGCTTTATGCCACCCTCATGGTGCTTTACAAACAAAACTGCTGTTAACACAGGGGGTTTGAAGCTAGCCCCATAATACCAATAGGGAAACTGAGGCACAGAGTGGGGCAGTGACTTGCCAAAGATCACCCATCTGGCCAGTGGAAGAGCTGGGAATAGAATATGGGTGTCCCAACTCCTAACCCTCTTCCTCAGCTAGCAGATACACTCCTCCCCCAACAGAAAAAGGAACAGATGCCAGGACTTCCGGCTCTCACCACTAGTCTACACGGCTATTTCAAGGCCAGAACGGAACCTAGGGGCTCTGATGCCTCGGTTTAACCTGCTAGCTAGTGCGCTCCCTGAGGACAAATACACAGGTTCTCCCCACTACTTCCGCTGGCAGGGTTTAAAAGCTGGGCCCTGACTCTGAAATCAGCCTGGTGGGGGGAAGGGGAACAGCTACCAGCCATTCATATTACAGCTGCCCTTCCCTTCCCCATGGGCACACCACCCCACACCTTTATTTTTTAATTTGGGTGAATACAATCGGACTAAACAGAGCTAGCAAGGAAAGGGGTGAAGCACGTGTCTGTCCTGGGGGAGGAGATGGACCCTATGCGTGTGACTATGGGAACAGATGGGGGGACGTGTCACTGGGGGGGCATGTTGCCAGGACAACAGGAGTCAAAGGCGCTATCACTTTGGGGTCAGTGGGAGGCGCAGGCTGGAAACAAAGTGCCCCATGTGCCTGGGAAAGAGACTAGGGCGGGAGAGGGGCAGGAAGGGGCCGTGGCAGAGGCAGGGTTTTCCCGACAGCCACATCCAAGTAGTGCACCGTTCCCATGTTCCATGTCCCAGGCTAAGATCCTGAGGACCTCACCTGCTCCTGCTCACCCATGGGGGAATCCTGGCTGGCTTCCCTCCAGCTCCGCATGGGAGGGTTGCTCTGGTGCTTCACCCCTCCCCAGGAAATCCTTCCCCCAGCACTGCACTGTTGGTGGCAACGCCCCCTCTGCAGCCTAGGGATCCCAGGGTTCAAGGTCAGCTCCCAGGAACCAGAGGGCAGGACCCACACCTCAGTTGACTGCAGCTGCCTTCTTTATTTTAAAACTGAGGGGTGTGGGTCTGGATCAGAAGCCAGCAGACAGGGCCAGCTCCCCCTTGCTGTTCCAATGCTCCTCATTCTCAATCCGTAGTCCCCCCACCATCCCAGCCACAGGTTGCCTCATGGTCATTTGCAGATGACACACCAAAAGACACAAAAATGCAGGCAAAAAAAGGCACATTAATGCCCTTGGACTCCCCAGCCCCTCATGCCACTGGGGTGCTAGGCATAAGCTTTGGCTAAGTGCAGTCGGTGAGGGCTGCCACCTCATTTCCTGGGCATCAGAACAAAAGCGCGGACTGAAGGGAATGGGCCCAAGGTAGATTGCAAGCATGCATTTCTACAGCCCCGCAGAAACCCCTCCCAGGCTCCCTTTCCTCCTCCCTTGTCCCTCCCTATAGCCACCTGTCAGCCCCAAACCCTGGGGCTCCAGCGAGCTGGGGCGGGGGGCCTTCCCCCCAGCTCTGTTTCTCAGAGGCCCTTATCCCTCTGGGGTCCCTTCCCTGCTTGCAACCTGACATTTGGGCTGAGCTGACACTGCAAACCGCAGATGCCCAGGCTGCCGGAGATGCGATCCAGACAACACAACCATGCACAAGAGGGAAGGAGAATTACCCAGGCCAGGATCAGGCACCTCCCTTGGCCAGCTGGGGATGGGTTCCCTGAAGTGTTGAATGGGGGCCAACCCTGGCTGCCAGGCGACCATCAGGTTTCTGGTGCTGCCCTTGATGGGCTTGTCCTGGGCTCCATGTACAGGTGTGGAGAGGGCACAAGAGGAGGAGAAGGCGGCTGGTGGGGACCTCCCTGAAGAGAGAGAGAGAGGGAAGCCCCCAGGGCCCATCAAACCTTTCCAGTGACATGGAGGCAGGACCTAGGGGGTCTTTGCATCCCTAAGGCTGACTCAGGGCACAAGTCAATCACTCCACAGCAAGTCCTTCAATCCTGCTCCCAAAGGAAACTCCAGCTGCCCTTGACCAAGATGCTAGCCAGGTGGGCAGAGGAGCTCTAGATCAGTGTTTCCCAACCAGGGTGTCATGGCGTCAGGTCTGAGCAAGTGTGTCACAACATTTTTTGAAAAACTACTCAAAGAGCTCTGGACTGGCTCAGTGGCTCATGAATATCCATGAGTTCATTTGGAAACTGTATGATGGTGTGCCTCAAATTAATTAAAGGTAGCAAGGTGTGCCACAACACAGAAAATGTTGGGAACCACTGCTTTAGATGACCTCAAAACTCAAGCAGGAGGGGCCAGGAGATCAGATGCCTGCAGCTAATCTGCTCCTTCCAGCTGCCAATCCCCCAGTTGCCTCTGGGGCTCCCACACCTGATGCTAGGCATCCTTCCAGCTTGACCTCAGTCGCTAATGCACCAGGCCAGTAAGGGTTAAGAAGGACGTGGGAGGGGGAGGGTGCACCTTGCCCAGTACTGTTCCCTCTATGCCAGCCCTGCTCGGAACAAAGTTCAAGGCTTTATCATCCATCCCCCTAGCTGCACACCAGGTAGCTCCAGGGCTAGGGCTGTGCAGGGCCAAAGATGGCAATGTGGCACAATGAAGACACCTGGTCCCAAGGTGTCTGCCAGTCTGATGGGCAGCACGGCCAACTCCCACAAGAAGCCTGGTTTTGACACTGGCCACCAGAAGCCTGATCAGTCCTGCAACAGTGACCTCTCTACTTCCCCACACCACCCTTCACCCCTGAAGTCCTCCCCACAGAGGTGCAGAGAACAGGTGCACTGCAACAGTACACTCAGTGGTGCCTCAATACATCAGCTTTCAGGGAGATTGGGGGTCTCCCAGAGGAATCTTGCCTCTGAAGGCCAGGAACACTGACGTCTAGCTCGGAGCAAGGTTTGTGCCATGGTCAACCCCCATGTCTGGACAGAGCCATTAAGGACACCACAATCCAAGCAATGGCATCATCTCCAGGTTCACACACAGGACATCTCACACCTGAGAATTACACCACATGCCCGCCAAGATATTTCACATCCAAGAAGCAGGAACAATCTCTGGTTGAGGGGGGTGAGGGAAATGCAACCTGACAGCCCATCTGAATGAGGGGATGGAAAGATGAATCTGGGGGGCAGCCTCCAGATGAAATTTGCTGGTTGAACTCTAGAGTCTGGACTGAAATGGACAAGCCACTTTTTCCCTCCATCCTCTTGCCACTGACAGCTCCCAACTCCAGCAGTTCAACCTGACAAGACCCAGGCTTCAGAAAGTACCTGCTTCTCCTCCTTACCTGAGTAAGGTGGAGTAGTCCCATGGGAGCAGCAGGCCTGCCCAGATATGGGGCTTCCAGATATCAGACTGGGTGCAGCAGATTAATGACTCTGGTGCAGCCAGACCCAGGGAGGAGATAGCTGGGGAAGGGCCTTCTGCTCCTCCTCCAGCATCTCTAATAGGACTCACACATCTGTCCGTCCATCCATCCCTGGAGAACTGTCCTCACATGAGAGCACTCCCTCCTCTGCCTCTGAGGCCGAGCAACATTCTCATCTCTCCCAGCAGCACAGAGAGGGGCTGATTCCAATGACAATCAAGCCCTTCTGTGTCATTCTGGCAGAACAACGGTGGGAACAGCTTTCTGGGGCACTCCCCACCCCTCAGGGTGTGTGACCTCCCCAGTTAAGGTAGTACTGCTCCCATCCAGATACAGCTAGAATACATGGCACTATAGCTGTTCTCTGCTTCCCAGGAACCACAGAGAGCAGAGCGTGAGTTAGAGCAGCCTTGAGGCTGCTCTGATATACACAGTGGGCCACATAGGTTCCTGTGCAATACAGAATACAGGGAGTGGCAAGATGGCTTGCAGCCACCGCTAACTCCTTACTGTTATTGCCCCACACATCAGTTGGGCCCAGTGTCTCTCTTCCCCTTTCCTCATTCATTTTGCCCCTGTAACTGAGGAGCATTGGGGTCTTCCCCTGAGCCACACTGACCCTTGAAAGTCAGTAGCAATAGGTTGATCAGACAGCCACTGAGACATGGAGCAGGCGAAGCTGGTGTTCTCTCCCATTGCTGTTCATGCAGCCCTTCTGTCTGTGGGGCAGTGGCAGGGATGGACATGTGGCTAGATGGCAGCATTACCACAACCACCACTGGATCCAAACATTCCTGATCCAGTTTCCGGATTGGAGTCCATCCCTGATTAGCTGCAGGAGTGGGGCCTGGCTGGATAGACTTCCTTTCCTGTGCCACAAGACTTGCTGGATTTAGCCACCTTTGTGCTGCCAAACATACTAGGCAGGTGGTGCCAGACAGTCCAGGACATCACAGTGGAAGGACCAAACCATGCACAGAAAGGTTCTCACTGGGGGCAAACCCGTTATAGCTGAATGGAATATGCCTGGCCCTTGGCCCCTCAGCTGCAGGGTCATCAAAAGGACCCTCCAATTTGAGGTGGGAGCTGGAAACACCCACCTCTAATCTGGTTCAGGCCAGTTATACAGAACAAGAGGCACTTGCCCTCCCAGTGTGCCAGGATCCAGGCCTGATGGTTTTCAGGTGGGAGCCACCCTGTTAGATAGAGTGATTGACAGAGTCAGGGGCCCGGCCTGTGACAGAGGGAGTTTGGGGGAACTGGCAGTTCAGCATGCACTCACAGGGAATTCCCTTTGAAAGCCACTAAGATAGAGAAAGGTGCTGCCGTGTGTGCTCCCTCACATCCAACTGGCCCCAGTCCTTCATTATTCCATCTCCTGAGCCTACAGGCTCCATCTTTTCTACTCCAGCTGGCTCAGCCCTTGCATATTTGATACCAGATGTCATTGCAAAATGCAAGGGAGACGTCAAGAAACATCAGGCCTGGTTAAACCTCAACCTGCCCCACTCCTGGGAGCAGTCAGAGTTCTGCGAGGCTTTCTGTCTATGTGCCTCAATGCAGACCCACGTCCCCTCTGCTACAGTATGCCTGGGGTCCTTTTCTCCCCCAGCACACAGCTCTGCCAGCTACTCACTATCCTCCTTCTGCAGCCTGTCCTCCTGCTTTCCCAGCCTTGTTGGATTCACCACCCTTCCCCAGTTCTGCCAGTGCCCTAGCCTACAGCCATTCCTGCTATTCCAGCCCTGGCCAGCCCATCTCAAGACTGCCAGCTATGCCCAAGTCTCCACATGCCCAAACATGCCCCTTCAGCACTATGCCAGGCCCAGGAAACTCCTTGCACGTGGCATGCCTGACAGCCCTGACCCCTGGGCTCCTCCCCTGAGCACAGGATGCTGGAAAGCAACAAACTCAGGAGAGGCCAGCTTTGCAAATGTTTCTTTGAGTGTTTGCTCCCAGACAAAACACTGCCCTACCTCTCACAGTAGACCCATTCTCTCCTGCCCCAGAGCATGTGAGGTGAGCCTGGCCCCAAATCGTCCACACAGTCACCGTGCTGCCAGGAACACTGAGGCACTGAGAGGCTAAGAGACTTGGCCTAGATCACAGCACAAGTCTGGTCCTACCTCTGAACTGATCCCCCATTGTGTAACCCGCTGAGCTGACCCCCCAGATGGTGCTGGCCAGGGATCCCCTGCTTCGATCAGTAGCCCAAGCTGATTGCCTGTCTGAGGCACCCTGCAGTTCACCCCATAATTAGCTCCTCCCTGCTCTCTCGGCTCTTCCCAGGTACACCACAATGACCAACTGTGTAATTCCAGGGCTTGCACGTGCGCGCGCGCACACACACACACACACACATCTATTTAATGGGCTTCCATCTGCCAGCAGCCAGGCATGAAGAAATGGCCACAGAGCACCTTGCATGCACTTGCAGCCAGGTACCTGAGCTGCCTTCTATGCCTTGATGGGATGATCAAAGGAGGATTGTATGTAGAAATGGGGCCTCACGCAGTCACACATCCCACTGCAACCAGCCCCCCACCAAACGTGTCACCCCCCCCTCCTGAAATATTCATGGCTGAAAGGGATCCCTTGGCTATCGTATACCAACTGCGAGGGGGGGCGGGACGGGAATGATGCAGGCCACAGCAGTGGACTGAATATCAGGCCTCTAAAGACCAGAGAACAGGGGGCTACAGCTCAGGATGGAGGAGCATTGGCAGATCTGTGTGGGAGGAGCCTAGGTGGGAAAAGCAAGGGGTGGGGGAAACTGTGGATCAGGATGGAGTGGAGTTGGCAGATCTCCATATGGGGAATCCAGGCCCAGGGTAGCAGAGGGCTACAGATTAGGAACACAGGCAGAGAGCTCCCCACATAAAGGTGACACACCCAGCAGAGCAGATTCAAGTTTAATAAGGGCTGGTATTGCTGCAGGCTGCCCCTGTGTCCTACAATGACATCAGGTATCAAATACGCAAGAGCTGAGCCAAGCGTCTCACAGGCTGAGGGGAACCAGCAAGCCCTGTCTGGCCAAATCCCCTTATGGGTTTCTACATCCCCAATCAGAACGGAAGAGCCCCATCAAAGCCAACAGCCCTAAGGAGGCAGAGGGGACTCTGTCCTTGTCAAGTGCAGTACCCACAGCCTTCCCTACAAGCCTCCAGATGGCAAGGTGCCACAGAACTCCTTGGTTTTTTTCCTGGGCTAGACTAACACAGCTGCCCCTTTGGAACTTGGCAAGGTTGCAACAGAAGCACAAGGGACCTCAGCTCAGATACAATCTTCCCCTGGTGTAAACCAGTGTAGATCCGTTGACTGCCAACGGACCTCTGCCGACGGGCACTAGCCAATAGGTCTAGAGGCATCAAAGGCAACCCTGGAAGTCTTATCCATTTTAAGACAGAGGAAGAAGTTACCGAAAAACCAAATCCTCTTGGGTTATCTGTCCTTTCAATTAACCCAGCACTTTGCCTCACTGTCTAGCCCTCGCCCCCAAAGTGTTTTACACACTAGTAACGTCCTTACAACACTTTCTCCACCCAATGCAGGGTGTCAGTGATCTGTGTTACTGAAATGGTGAAACTGAGGCAGAGAGTTCAAGGCTCCCATTTTTGTGCCTGCTCATTCAGTGCCTCATTCTTTGGGAGGACGAGCCTGTGATCAGTTTGCAGAGGCACAGGGCATCTGAGCATCCATCCAACAGCTCAGCAGCACTGTGGGAAAGTCAGGCTGCTGCAGACTTAAAGTGGGGCACCCTAAGCCATGCCTGCTCAGAATCAGCAGCCACTTTAGGCTTAAGACCATGATCCAAGGGCAGAGCTAGGAATAGAACCCAGGAGCCCTGACTATTAAATCCCCACCCTGACCCCAAGGCCTCAACCCAGACAGGTGCCCTATACTGAAGGACTGGCCCAGGAGTTCTGGCTGCCCCTGCTGCAGTCCTACAGAAGAGGGGGAAAACAACCCCCATTTCCTGCATGTCTCACCATAAACAAAACCTTAACCTGGGTGCAGATGCAAGCAAGTAAGGCACAGTCTCCAGCCCTCCGTGCCAGATGCACAGCCCCTTGGAAGGGGACTAGAGGGGGCACATCTGACTTAGCTCAGCACTGGGATGGCTGATGTAGAGACCAGAACAGCAGTTCCCATGCAAACTAAACATAGCATTTGCCCAAAACCTCCATGCTCAGGTATCTCAAGGAGACAAACCATATATAAGCACAGGGGTGTTTCTTCAATAGCTACCACCATCAGGCCAGGAAAGGCGGGGCAGATCTGGGTGCTTGGAACTGGGCATGTGGTCAGGATTCCCAGCTTTGATACCCAGCTCCACCAGACTCTCTAAGCGACCTTGGGCAAGTCCCTTCACTCCACCATTTCTCCATACAGCAGGGACAAGCTGGCCAATAACGAAGCATTTGGAGGGTGCAGAGCTGGACACTTGCAGAGAAATACCACTGATGCCCCACCTGAAGTGCAGCGCAAACAACCTTCAGAGCATCTCTTTGGCAACTGGCATCCCCAGAACGTGGGGCTCCTCTAGACTTGCTGTGCTCCCCTACACCAGGTCCTGGGTGGGTCTGGCTATGGAGGAGGATCCTCCCTGCTCACCCCACCCCAACCAGACTGGCTTAGACAGAGCCACTACAGAAATTCAGGTATGAGCTTCCAAGTAGTAGAGGTGTCCCCAAGCAGGAGCAGGGTTTTAAAGGGCTAGCAACTATACCCTCAGTTAGCATGATCCCTTTGAGACCACCTGCCGCTGCCGTGCCTGATATTTTTAAGACCCAGATCTGAGCCCATCCTGAGAAGCTGTTGGAGAGGAAGGACCCCGCATTGGACGGGTGGGCTGGCTGGGCTGAGACAAGTAGAATCAGAGCAAAGCTGCAGTCGGGATCCCCCCTGGTTCCCCCCTCATCCTCAGAGCTCACAGCTGTGACCTTCCAAGCCTGTCACAAGAACCCGCCTCCTGTTCCATGGGAAACTAACCCTACTCTTAAAGCCACAGGGCCCCCATTTCCGTAAATCAGGTTAGCTGGCCAGGTGGGGAGCAGGCTAGGAGACCACAGGAGACAGTCACCTAGCACAAGAATTACAAGCCTGCAAGTCATGATGTGCTGAAATGAATCAGGAAGTGGCTGTCTTTGCTGACAATGTACATCTGTCCAGCACCTAGCACAAAGGTCCCAGTACAGGCACTAGGACACCTATGCAGCACAGCAATACAAATCACTCACTAGAAGCAGGAAAATGGGGGTGGTCGGGGGTTTCATGGTTTAATGCAGGTAAAGAGCTTTGAGCGTTCTATTCTGGCAGGTCATGGCTTTGATCGCATCCAGGCCAGTGGCATAGACCAAGAACTGTCACCTCTGTGACTTCCCAAGTGGCCTGACATGCAGAGAGATGAGGGAGATAGTTTGAGTGCTTTTTTTGTGATGGTACATAGGGGGGTATGGAGTACCCAGCCCTTTTTTGCTGGCCCTGCTGCCCAGCTGGGGGAGCGGAGTCAGCAGGGAAAAGGAGAGTACTGGCACTTTTTTTTTTTAATTATTTAAAAAAAATATATAAAAAAGCACTGCACAGACCCATTCACCAGACTTCCAAAGATGGCCCAAGAGGCCAGAACAAATCGGGCCCCTGGAGACAAAACTCCTCCCTAAGAAGGGCTGAGGGACATCAGCAAGTGTCTTCGGGCACCTTGAGCCACGCCACAGAACCACGGTGGAAAGCATCTCAGAGGAGCAGAATGACTAAGGAGCTCATCCTGTTTGCCCAGCAGCAACTTCCCTAGGACTTGAAATTAGGGTGTCTTGGGTGATGCTCACTAAATTGACATAACACTGTTACTAGCTGACAGCTGAGAGGGAGTGTTGGGAAATTTGGAGGGGGGGGGGGCCTGAATTCCACCCAGCAGCCCCATGTAGGCTGGGATGAGACTGCCAGGCCCAGCTGCTCCTTGCAGGTGTACGACGCATCCCAGACACCAGCCCCAGCAAGACTTATTGCAGAGTCAGGGTGGAAACTGGCAAGTGGCAAGAGTGACTGACATGCCCACATTCCCCAGAGGAGGGGTCACAGGACTAGCCCAGGCCTGGAGCTGTAAAGGTTACAAACAAACAAACAATCTTTAAAGCAGGGCTCTCAGCCTGGATAGCAGAGAGGACCAGGCCAGACCAGCCTGTGGAGAATGGGAGGAGAATGGGATTTCTTATCAGTGTCTTGGAAGGGCTCTTTGCACCCATCAGATGGGGGGTGCTGGGCACTGTTCCCTCTAAGCTGTGCGCGTGTGTGCACGCACACGTCATGAAACCTGCACACACACAAAAATGAAGTGTGCACAAGAAAATTCAATAGTGATGCTCACAAAGAAATGTTTTTGCGCACACAAAGAAATTGTTCGCGCATACAGTCTACGAGTAATTAGAGGGAACATTGGTGCTGGGACTCACAAAGGGAAAGCCTGATTTTCAGAGGCCTGCACATGGCCTAGGTTTACATTCTGCGGCCGCACACTACCCCACCACCCCAGGCAAGGACAATAAGCTCCCAGCAGCAGCGGTGTCGCAAGAAGAACCTCACACAGGACAGTGCCCAGCAAGGAACAGGATCCATCTGCGCATGAGCCAGGAAAAACAGAGAGGGAGCCCCACAGAAAGATTTGCTCCACTGTCACCACTGGGGAAACATCATGTGCAGTGGGGTCAATTCCTTGCAGGGCATGGCAAAGCAAAGGTGGATCCAGAGGGCTAGCAGGGACCATAGGACATTTAGCCACTCAAGAGGAGGAGGGACAGAGCAGGTTGTACAGAAGAAACAAGCCCAGCTCACATTTGCCACCATGTGTGGGACTCAGGAGAGGAGGCAGGACTAGAACCAGGAGATGCTGGAACTACCTCCCAAAAAAGGAGAGGGACAGAGAAACAAGATGCCCAGAACAGGCGGGGGGCAAGGGACAGACCCAGCTACAGAGGAACTACAGGGAGAGATGGGTGCACAGTTCAGTGCTGACGGAAATGCCATCTGACTCTGGCGTTAGGCTCCCCTCCTTGTTTGGACAGCAGGCACCTTGTGCACAGATGGGGAAGAGAGCATCCCAGATGGTGTCTTGGAATGACCTGGGTTGTAGGTACATTCTCTCTCCACTCGAATGAGCTAGGATCACCCCTCTAGAGCCAGAGATGACACATTCCCAGCAGCCAGAGTCAGGCTCTGAAGGCAGAGTGACAACCCCCTCTCCTGGAAACTTGACGCATATGTGAGAGGTAAACGAACCCTTAGAGAATAGGATTGGATCAACTGTATCCCCCCTCCCCACACACACCACGCATCTCACCGGCCCCAGCCAGGGCATGCGAGAGGCAGAAACACAATGCGTTATCAGTCCAGAAGCCCAAGCGTAACCACAGGAGCCAGAAATCCTGGGTTCTAATCCAGCCCCTGCTACCAATTCCTGCAGCCTTGACAAAGTCACTTCATCCCCTGTGAGCCTCAGTTGCCCCACCTGTAAAGTAGGCACCACAATCTTTGCCTGCCTCATAGTGGGGATCAGGAGGCTGAACACATTCATAATAGCTCAGTTACAGCATGCTGTGCTGTGGGTACCTAAGTCCACTGAGAGGGAGGGAGCCTTTATTTGCCTCATATATTTGGGGGACAGACATCTGGCTAAGACTTTCCAAAAGCAACCTGTAGTTTTGGCTGCCTCTATTTTAGGAGCCTACAAAGAGGCCAGATTTTCAGAAGGAGGTTCTGAAAACCAGTCCACCCATCCTTATTCCCCTGCCCACCCCTTTCAAGATGGGCCACCCAACCCAATCTCAACCTTTAAGTGTCCTGGCTGATGCAGAGACATCCCTGTGTGGAATCTACTCTTTGAGCAACACCACTTGGCAGCAACAGCAACAGCAATAGCTTCTCAGTTCCCTGCTTGGATAGCTGTTCATATGGGGTGAGGGGAACTCCTTTTTTCTGCGGGTTGTGGGTGCCGAGGGGCAGAAACAGGAGACAAGGATGACATGGTACAAGAGGAAAAAGATCACAGATTATGATGGGTGAAGCAGTAAAAAGTTTAGAGAGCAGAGATCCCCGCTAGATACTGTAAGGCCGGGGTGGCCAAAGTTATGGAACTCAAGTCATGCAAGTTGATTATTAAACCTTCGAGAGTTGCACTGAGGCATATAGCCATATACTTTTACCTACTCCAAAACTACAAAGTTTAAATTTATTGCACACTTTAATTTTATCATAAAAAGAGGGCAACTGTTGATCCTCCTAACATCAGATTCTAATAATTACTTAAGGTTGCTATTAAAACTAGGTCTATACAGTAAAAATTTAGCTGTCATTCAATGTAGAAGACTGCAGGCTAGTGGCAAGCTTTTTTTAAAATCCTGAGCACGCCACCGCTTCTCCCCGCTGTCCCTGACTGCACCGCTGCTTCTCCCTACTCCCCCCCATCCCGAGCCCCCGGGCCCTGAAGCTGGCTCCCTCGGGCCAACACCCCACCACATACCCAGAGCCTGCTTACCTGGCCACTCCAGCGCCTAGGCACAGGCTGGGGCTCCCCCCGCCACCCCTCCCGGCATACGCAAGGTGGGAGATTTCAAACTCCTAGGCTGGGGCTGCCTTCCTAAACTGATTTGCTGACATTCTTCTGGGAGCCAGAATTTTCATTCAAGAGCCAGATGTGGCTCCCGAGCTGCAGTTTGGCCACGCCTGCTGTAAGGGCTCCCTAAACAGGGTATTAATAGCATACGGATGAGTGCCTTACAGGCACTGCTCAGGATGGACGGCGAGCATAGGCACATCATTAGAGAGTCACCGAGGTCTCCTCCAGGTAGGGCCATTGACTGACACGGATCAGTTGATTAATTGTTGTTTTCTTTGTCAACACAATGGATTAATCTCAATCCCTGGATCCAAGGTGCACACTTTAGAAAAGAAAAGTGATGCAGCTCATCTCCTTTACCAGCACCCTTTTGCATCACGGAACAGGACATGATCCAGACACTAGCACAAGTCCTGAAGTACGAAGTCACGGGCTGCAGCACAGTGGACTCCTCCTGGCAATACCCAACAGCTAGATCAGCCTATGTCACCTTCACAGGAGAATCCATGAACATCACTGAGGACTGACACCACAGCACCATGCAGGAAGGGCTGTTGCCTGTGCACAAAATGGCTCCAGTGCCATGGAGCACCGTGTCAATCATATCACTACAGGACCAGCTCGGTGAACCTAGACTCTATCCATGTTAACACCCCAACTGTCCTGGTGCAGGGAAAGTTCACTGAACATATTAAATTAAAAAGCTGAAGAGCTCAGAGTGAAACCACTGCTTCTGGATCGATCTTGACTGAGGGCTACCAGACATGTCACATGCATTGTGCAGCAGGTCCCCATTTAATGCACCTCAGACTATTCAGATTGGCTCATCATAGCACCTCCTGCAGCTGTCCAGACACCCTGGCCACCACCCACAATTTATATCCTCACACTGAGCTGGAAAAATGAGTCACTGCTCAGCAGCCAACAGTGGCACTGGCTTATTACATTTCATGCTGCATTAATACAGCAGCTAGGGCAGTGTTCAGAGCAACCATTTCATGGGTCAGAAGGAACTAGTTTAGGGTTAGATCCAACACACAAACAGTATCCATGGCCCCTGAAGTTCCTAAGATACTAAACCACTTAGCCCTTCAGGGCAAGGGGAGGAGGAAGGTGGGCTTCTCAGGAATCAATGTGTAAAACAGTGGCTGGCTCAGTGTCCCATTAACCCAGAAACCAAGAGGCCATAACAATTCCATTTACTAACCCCTAAGGATCAAACTCACTCTCCAGTTCTACACAATGGCACCAGTGAAATGCAGCCACCTCTGAAATAAGAGGCAACACAACTCCTATGGTGACAAGCCCCCAGGGCAAACCTTCTTAACCCGAGTCTACACACAGCACCAAACCAGTTTAGCTAACAGTAGGATTCTAAGTTGGTGCAGACCCTTGTATAGACATTTATATTGCTTGAAATCTGGCTTCTAAGCCAAAAGCTGTATCCTCACGGTCTCTACAGACCTTTGTGTGGCTTTGCACATCACCAGTCCAGTGTGGGGCAGCAGTGTCCACCATTCCATTCCACCCCCCCATCCCAGCAGGGCTGGCCAGGCCTTGGCAGATGCCCACAAGAAGCTCATTGACAGACCGCATACGGTAAGCATACGCTGAAGAGCATCTCAGAGCCCAAGTCAGTTGACTCAGGCTCATGCTACAGTGCTAAAAATAGCAGTGTAGATGTTCTCACTCCAGTTGGAGTGCCACCTCCCCTCTTGGCAGGTTATGGATCCCAGGCTCCAACCTGAGCAGGGACAGCTGCATTGGTATTTAAAACAACAACCAAAAAAAAAAAAAAAAAACCCAAACAAACAAGACCACCCCACACTACAAGGAACTAGCAAAAAAGTCATCTGCGCTGGTGGAAAGGGCTCAGAGCTAGGGAGAAGGTTGGAAGAGAATTTAGGTAGGGTTCAGAAGCAGATTGTCTGGTTCACAGTCCTACCCAGAATCCACTGTTAATATTTACCACTCTTCTCGGACCTGCTAAAATCTCTACAAGTAAGTTTCCTAGCTAGGTGGCTGTGACTGGAAGGCAGGCACTGTCAGGATCTACATCAGCACATACCAAGGGATGCAATCCACAGCAAAAACTAGGGCAGATTCCACTGGAGTAAAAGCAGATGCCCTAGAACATGAATCTTCCCCGAATATCTCAGGGTCTCTGTTCTCTATTATACAGCCATGTGATCTTCTAAGGGCTTGCCCTGCAAAGGGGGTCAAAGTGATCAGGAAGGAGCTATAGCCTGCAGCTGATCCAAGCACTGAGTCTTGCTGTTTTCCAGTGACCAGGGTGTGCTGTGGTTTGATGCCTTTAATTCCTTCTCCTTGAGTCCAAGGAGAGAAGTTATTCCTTACCAGCGTGCCCAAGAGAAAAGCAGGGAGAAGAAAGCACCACTCCATCAAAAAGATATGTTAGCACCAATGATAGCTGTGCTAAGGGAAGGGGGACACTGATGAGTTGGGTAAAACAAACTCACCATGCTCAGAGTTAGAAACCCAGATTACTTCCCCTCTCACTCATGGCAACAGGGAAAGTCCCATCAAAAGCCTCTACAAACAGATCATGAGCATTCGACTGCTGTCGGACAGCTCCAGAGAGAGGCAATAATGATTTCTGATGGGCAGCCCAGTAGGTTGGAGTTTTATGATGAGGATATATCTCCCCAGTGACCGAAACAGAATTTGCAGGAGACCTGCTATAAAAATAGAGTTATGTTGTAATAGTTCTGTGCATTCACACAGAGCTTTCCATCCAACCATCGCAAAGCACTCTGTAACACGGCTACCTTTTGTCAGTGGGGAAACTGAGGCATAGAGAAGGGAAATGACTTACCCAAAGTCACACCTATTGAAGTAGCAGGACAGGTCAGATTAGAACCCAGGTTGCATGAGCCCTGCTTTAAACCACTATGCCACATTGCCTTTTCAGTAGCAGGGAAGTTCAGATCCCAGAGTATCTTTAATCTCTCTACCTATCAGTTACCTGGATGATCATCTGTGTCCAGATCAGGACTGTGAAAAGGCACCAGGGACATTTTGGTCACTTCTCTACAGAGCTGGATCCTGACTGGATGCACTCAGCAGATGCTAAGATCCAAAGGGACAGCCATGTTAGTCTAGTTCAGTAAAACAAACAAGGGGTCCTATGGAACTTAAAGACTAACAAATATATTTATTGCATGAGCTTTCATGGGAGAAAATCCCTCTTCATCAGATACTTTGAAAGCATCTTTGAAAGCTTCGAAGTATCTGAGGAAATGGCATTTTCTCCCATGAAAGCTCATGCAATAAATATATTTGTTAGTCTTTATGTGCCACAGGACTCAGCAGAAGCTGGTTCTTTACACAAGCACCAAGCAAGACCCAAGAGTATTTGGTCCCCAAATATCTCAGCTTCCAGGACCCAAAGGTTCAGATTCAGATGAAATGACTCCATCCCTGCTTCTTCCAGGATAGAATTCACCCCAGTTCCAAGCTGTTTGTGTGCGGATGGGTGGGAAAGATTGGGGAGGCCAGAGAGATCAAGCCATGGTATTCTCCACTGATAGGACATTATAGCAGGGCAATATTATATGGGCTGTGTCTAGACTAGGATTTATAGTTATGATGTTAATGTGTTAAATCTTAGTCTAGTCAGATTTTAGGTAAAGATCAATATGTTGCTAATTTGTTTTCTGTAAGCTCTTCTTCAGAGCCTTGTGTTATTTATGCAGCGTGTAGTACAATTTCAGCCAACTACACTAGTATCATTTGTACCTCAGTAGCCCATAATCTTAACTCCGATTTTAAGGTTCCCAGCTGCTCCTTCTTGAAGTGCTGTTCACTGCCATCAGCTCCCTGTGGAAAATGTTTTCCTTTTACACAGCATCTGGTCTCACAAGGCCCCACTCTTTTTCACACACCTTCCTCCAGTTCCCTTAGAAACCCGGGGGCCTTTTCACAGTGGGATGGATTTGCCCTGATTTCCTTGATCAAATGGTGGCTGGCTGAAAAGGTCAGCTGACTCCTCCACTCCCCACCCAGGGTGGATGCCCATGAGGTAAGCGGTGTGTCTTTGGAGATGAGAGGTGCGACGTACACTCTAACAGCTGATCCAAACAGAAAGTGAGACCACTGCCAACCAAAACACATATGAGTCACACGGCCATACATGCCTGCAAATCACAGGAAGAAGTGTCTTACCCCATGCCCCCACCAGCTCTTTGCATACTCAAGGCTGAATGTGTTTGTGGAGGACTTCCTCACCCCTCACAGGAAGCAGAACCAGAACACACAGGGCAGAGGGCCATGGTGCAGCATCAGAAACTACCTCCAGGCCCAAAGCGATGCAGAGATCGAAAAGCTGGAATTTCTAAGGCCTTAGGGCAACTGCTCAGTGGCAAGGACAAGGACCCCAGCCACCGCATGGAAAGTAGGGAACCAAATCCCTCAATATCAGCAAAGTGAGAAACCAGGAACATCCCAGCCCCTCCAGGAATTAGAGGTGAAGCTGGAGAATTCCTTCCTCACTGGGGATAAAGAAACAAGCATCCCTACTTCACCAACAGTGGGAGAAGTCACACCAGGCTGATATGTCCCAGACCTATGAGGGTGCCAGTGGTGCATTCTCCCAGCTCACCTGGCAGAGGTTTGCTGGGAAGAAGATTCCTACTTGGTCTGGATTCAGGACACTGGTGATGCCAAAATTTAATCAAAGAGCAGACACCAGGTCACGGATCCTGGAGGAGGAGATCCTCCAGCCATGCACATTTCTGTGCCTGAAATTGGAAGTTATGGACTGGGAGAAATCAGAGGTGAAATGCAGAGAGTGCCTAGCTGGGTTGCACTGGCGTGGTTGAGAGGAAGCCAGACTTGCTGTGGCTGACATGCCTGGTCCCCTCACATCACTGAAGAGCAGGGGCAGGTGTTCAGGGTCCCTGTTGACACCACCTAGGTCAGGTATCTGCAGGGTGGGAGCCAGACTTTGGAAGGGAAGGGGCAGAAAGGAGGTGGGGAAAGGTTTGGAAAGTAGTTTAAGGAGGAGGCTGCTGCCCAACAGGAGCATTTGAGATAGTGGCAGGTACAACACAGCCAGTGAGGACCCTGGGGAGAATTTCCAGAGGGGTAGCCACGTTAGTATAGTCCAGCAAAAAAACAAACAAGCAAGGAGTCATGTGGCACTTAAAGACCAACAGATTTATTTTTCGCATGAGCTTTCGTGGGAGAAAATCCCACTTCGTCAGATGCTTCAAAGATGGGTAAGTTCAAAGTGGGATTTTCTCCCACGAAAGCTCTTGCGAAAAATAAATTTGTTACTCTAAGTGCCACAAGACTTCCTGGGGAGAAGCCTCAGGAAGAGGGACACAGTTACTTGAGAACCAGGTGTCCTCCCGGCCAGGGCAATGAAGGTCAAAGTGCAGGCCACAAGAGGAATATTGAAGAGTGGGAAGGGGCTGAGTGAAGGCAGGGCAGGGGGCTGAGGGAGTTGGCTGGCAGGAGCCATGGGTGAGAATAGGGAGATGACACCCAAAAGGTCGGGGACGGCAGACGCATACAATGGGGACAGAGCAGAAAATGAGGGCGGGTGGCACTGGAATGGGGGGGGCATGGGTGTGGCCAAGGAAACAGAAAGAGAGGAGACCGGGACAACACTGGCAGGAATCCACCGTGGGCTCAGCATATGTAGTTTGGTGTCAGGACTCCACTCCAAGGAAGCAGCAGCTGAGCAGAGAGGAGGGAGAGGATGGGCAGATGACAAGGAAACAAAGAGGTCCCAGAATACTTGCTCACAGTACAGGCTAGAGCATCAAAAGGGAAGGATACAAGCTCTGCAGAGGGAGGAGACCCGAGTCAGTCAGCCTCTGGAACAGGACCCAATATTCACATGCGCAAAGTGGATGATCCGCTCATGCCAAAGGTGAGTGCTAGCAGCTACAGCCAACTGGGATCCAGTGCACTCAGGAGACATTACAATGAGGGAGCAGCAATTAAAAACATGATCAGCTGAGCATGGAGGGAATTAAGGACAAGGGCAAGCTAAAGAGGCTAGATTCATATAGGGATGAGGGCTAATCTGAGGCAGAGACAAGGGAACTGGAGGAAGGTGTGTGAAAAAGAGTGGGGCCTTGTAAGACCAGATGCTGTGTAAAAGGAAAACATTTTCCACAGGGAGCTGATGGCAGTGAACAGCACTTCAAGAAGGAGCAGCTGGGAACTTTAAGATTGGAGTTAAGATTATGGGCTACTGAGGTACAAATGATACTAGTGTAGTTGGCTGAAATTATACTATACACTACATAAGTAACACAAGGCTCTGAAGAAGAGCTTAAAGAAAACAAATTAGCAACATATTGATCTTTACCTAAAATCTGACTAGACTAAGATTTAACACATTAACATCATAACTATAAATCCTAGTCTAGACACAGCCCATATAATATTGCCCTGCTATAAGGGCCTAGGTTACAAATTAAGACATTCATTGCATGACGAATGTCCCCAGTTCAGATCAGTCTTATGGCACAGACACACAGCAAGAGAATCCCCACCCCAGAAAGCGTATAATCAAACAGACAAGTCAAAAGAAGTATCAGCCCCATTTTACAGATGGGTAAACCAAGGCTCAGCTAGTCAGTCATGCAGGCAATCTGACAACTGAAATTAGATCTTGCATGTACCAGTCTAGTGTTTTAATCATTCTTCCTCCACTGTTGGTTTTCTGTTAGTGCTCTACTTAGGAGCAGACCAGTCAGCTTCATTCTCAGGTAATCATACACTCAAAGGTATCTCTTGTCCAGCAAGTTACAATCCTGGGCCAGCATTACCATCCCCGTTTTACAGATATGTAAACTGAGGTGCAGGAAGGGGAAGTGACACACTAAGCTTGCGGCAGAACCCAAACCCAGTCCTTCTGGCCCCCCAGTGTCCTGCTCTAAGCTAGTGGTTCTCAATCACTGTGTCACCAGACAGTGCTAAATGTATCCTGGAGAGCCGTGGATATGACTGGATTTGGAGGGAACGGGCTAGTGTGTCCTGTAAGGTCGCGGTAGGCTGCTATGTGTGTCATGACCCACGAAAGGTTGAGAACCACTGCTCTAACCAATAGTTGTATGTGCTTCCTCACCTAACACAAGGTTTCCCCACCAGCCCCGGGAAATATTTAAATGGAACTACGAGGGCTGGGAGGGAAAGAGAGAAAAAAATATAAAACATTTCCCTTTGAGCTGCACCCCTGATTGCTCAGTGGGTGCACCCAGGCACTGTGCCGTCTGTCCAGACTGTAGTGCCTCATGCTCCGTGAAGTGACTCGCCACATGCTGACTGGTGAGTGTGACTGGCAAGATTTGAGGCCAGCGATGGCCAAACTTATGGAACTCAAGAGCCACACAAGTTGATTATTAAACCTTCAAAAGCCGCAAGGAGGCATATAGTCATATACTTTTACCTACTAAATTAATTTGCTGACATTCTTACGTGAGCCACACTTTTTCATTCAAGAGCCACATGCAGACCCCGAGCCGCAGTCGGGCCATGCCTGTTTGAGGCCAAGAGTCCAGCAGGACTCTGGGCCATGGCCAGGGCTGGGGATTAGGCAAGAGGCTTGTTACTGTGATCAGGAGTCTCACACTGCCAGGTGGCTTTGGGGGGACCCTCCCTGGCCAGGTGGCTGAGGGGCACCAGCCCAGCAAGGGGAGAACCAGAGAGGGCTGCTCTCAGCTATGGAACAGCATGAAGAGCCTTGACGCAAGCAGGAGAAAGGCACAGTCGGCCCACAGCCAGGCCTGACTTCTGTCTGCCTGAGGCCAGGCCGCAAGTTGCTCGCCCGTTCCCAGAATTCGAGGGGAGGCGGGGGAGGAGAGGAAGCCAGGCAGGCAATTGAGGAAGCTAAATGAGTGGCTGCTGTGTTCATGGCCGGAGCCAGCCCTGTGGGCGAGGGGAAGGCACAGCCCTGCAGTGCCAGTTTGCAACGAGCGGAGGGGGCGGGAGCGGGATCGTGTGTTTGTTCAGCCTGTTCCTCTGACCCCTTGGCTGCTACCCTCCTGAACCTGGGACCCTTGTGCAACCAATGCTGGCTGGGGCTGCTTGTGATGGGATGCAGTGCAGACTTGCTGCTGGGTGTGGTTAGCAGATTACCACACCCCTGCCCAAAGACAGGGCCTCTCCTGTGACTCAACCCTGCCAATCTTAGGCTGGGAGGAGAGGACGGGAGCAGGGGGCCCAGGCAGGTGCTCTCTTGGGGATGGTTTCTTTTAGCTCCAGAGACAAAGAAGCTCCACTTTTAGGGGGTCCAGGAGAGAGATCTGACCCCTAAAGAGACAGCTGGGGGAGACATGGAAGCAAAATAAGCACCTCAGCCTCAGGGCTGACAACTGGGGGGCGGGGGAGCACAGGTATATCTAGACTGACAGTAGCAAAATCACCACCATCAGCACAATCTTCCAGGCACAATTCAGCAGTGAGTATGAACTTGCTGCTGCGCTCCAGAAATCACTTCAGCCACTCCAGCCCCATAACTGGAGTTGCTGAAAGCCAACCACAAGGCATTTGCAGTTGGCTTGCCCTAGACTGTCTCAGCAGCTTAGAAAGTCACCAGCAGATACGCAAGGTATTTCACGTGCCTTGCATGTCTGCCCATCAACTGCCACCGAAAATCCTGGTAAGTACAGACTAGGGCCATGGCACACGGACACATATCAAGGGTGGCTCATGTGGTGTCTGCCTGGCAGACCCAAAGGCATAAGGGGCTGGAGAAGCAGAGAGGGGTGGTCACCCACCATGCAGGGCCTAGGGAGAGGGAAGTCCCGAATTTATTTCCCATTTCTGGGGTGGTATGGTGCAGGAGGCTAAATCCACTTTGCCCCACTGAGACGAGAAGAGCTGCCCTATCTATCCCATACCCAGTCCCTGACCTGAGAAAAGGCACCCCTCATCCCAGCCAGTGTCAGCTACTTCCCTGAACCAGGAACAAGGGGTCCTGAAACATATGGGCTGGGAAGAGCCCAAGCTGAAGTGAGTAGGGCCCTAGCAACAGGTCTGGCTGGCAGGGCAGGAGCTAGCCAGCCAGTGAGGGGTTAACCACCACGCAGACACCCGCCCACTGAAAATTCAGCTTCAGCCACCCAATTCCTTCCCAATGCTTCCCAGATATGCTGTCTTGGCCAGGAGGGCCTAGGCTCCAACCACCTTCTGTCCCTTTTCCAATCCCCTAGCCGAGGCCAGTGGTTCTCAACTACGGCTACCTATACCCTGGGAATACACCGAAGTGTTCTGGAGGGACATCAACTCATCTAGATATTTGCCTAGTTTTACACCAGACTATGTAAAAAGTACAAGCGATCACAGTATAAAGTAAATTTCACATAGGCGCAGATTGGTTTAATACTGCTTTATACAAGATTAAGTTCAATATTTATATTTCAGTCGATTTATTTTTCAGTCATATGGTAAAAATGAGAAAGGAAGCCATGTGTCAGTACAGGCTTGCTGTGCCACTTCTGTATTTTTACATCTCATTTTGTACGCAACCAGTTTTTAAAAGAGGTGAAGCTCAGGGGTGCACAAGACAAATCAGACTCTGGAAGGCATCAAGTACCTGGAAAACAACAAGGAGATCTGTGGCACTTAAAGACTAGCAAATTTATTTATCACATGAGCTTTCATGGGAGAAAAATCACACTTTGACCCATCTTCAAAGCATCTGATGAAGTAGGGTTTTCTTCCACACAAGCTTATGTGATAAATAGATTTGTTAGTCTTTAAGTGCCAGAGAACTCCCTGTTCGTTTTGCTAAATTAGACCAGCAGTTCCCAACCTGTGGTTCATGGACAACGGGTGGTCTGCGAGGGTATTGCCTGTGGTCCACGGGGGTAGGGAGAGGTTAGATAACTACTGCAGGTAAATGTATTGCAACAAGTGTAATGTTTGTGAATAAGCATAATAAATTATGAGAAATAGCTGCTTTTTTAATACCCCTTGATATATAAGTTTGATTACCATCAGCCACTTACTATATAAAAAAATGTTTAAAATGGCTTGCTTACATGGTGGTCCACAAAAGATACTGATGATGATGTAGTGGTCCACACAATGGAAGAGGTTAGGATTCACTGATCCAGACTAACACAGCTACCCCTCTGGAACTTAGTATATGGAAATATCAAGAGATATTGCCTTACGTCCTTTCCTCTTGGATCACAAACCTGGAGGAATCCAGCTGAGATGCTATGATTGGCTGGGATCTCAAGTGAACATGAGTGGATTTTGCAGATAATCCAAATTGCAAGGCTGGGTTCAGATTCCACAACCCCCATCCGGACACAGCTCTGCTCAGAGGGTCACATCCCCCAAGCACGTGGCCCCAGCTCCAGAGCACCTACAAAACCAGATCACCTTTAACAGGATTTCCATACCCAACCAGCCATGCCCTGGAGTAGCACTGGGTGCTGTAGCACCCCCTACTCATCAGGAGGAACTAAGTATACCCAGGCCAGCCCCACAATGGTACTGTGAGTTCTAGCACCCACTCCTGGTCAGCAGGAAGCACCTTTTCACCCCATGCCAAAGCTCCTGCAGCATACAATGCTCTGGCCCAAAGGGCAGGCACAACGGCAAGAGCCAGAGGGCAGTAAAGAGGCAGCCCCACTAGGACCCCCTTCACGGAGGACACGTGCCAGCCCCACATTCTCAATGTCACACAGGCTGCACAGACTTATGAACAGCTCCAACAGATGCAAGGAGCGGCTGGCAAAGGCACTGGAGTAACCACTTGCAGACAGGCCTTGAGACAGTCACAGGTGTGCAGCACAGAGCTCATAGACACTTAGCTCCGGAGGGAGAGGTTGGATTTATTTCAGAGAAATGACACAGGGTTAGGACATTAATCATTGTTATTTAGCCACCTTGCAGAAGCACCCAACTAAGCTCAGGGCCTCACTTGGCACAACACTATACATGCTCACAGTGTTAGGAAACCCCTGCCCCAAAGAGCTTACAGTCTACACAGACAGGGAAACCAAGGCTCAGAAAGGAGACATTACTTGCCCAAGGTCAGGCAGCAGGGCAGGGATTAGAACCCATATCTCCTGAATCCCTGCTATGGCCCTTAACCACTGGGCCACACCAGCTCATGGTTCAAGGAGGATACTTGTCTAGGAAAGCAAGTCTTTTTATGCTACTTCCTGTTTCTGCCCAGGCAGCAAGAGCTGCTGTCTCAGGCACAGTGGCATTTTGAAGCACAGCAGACCTGGCCACTGCGATCTGAGTGAATTGGAAAGTTAGGAGACCTCTGCCAAGTCCTCACTCTGCAGCCACGGATAAATTTATTCCATTGTTGTGCCTCAGTTTCCTCATTCATAACACAGGAGTAGTCATATTTTGGAATGTACTTTGTGATCCCAATGTGAAAAAGGGCAACACTCATTAAGAGAGATGCTCATGGGTAGTTTTTAATCCCACCTTACACATGAAAAGGCTTTAGTCTGGATGCAAAATGATGGAGCAGAGGGCAAGGATACGTGGATCCCAACCAATCCATCCTTCCTTCCTCTTTTCGGGAGTTAGGTGGCCTTTGCCCATTGCCTCAGTATAGAGGACATGGGCAGAGTCATGCCAGCCAGTGCTTGACATTTGCCAAGTCCCAAGGATTTTGTTTGGCAACAAGAGGTAAAACATGACAGGCCAGGCCTGGGTTTAAATGCTAACCTCTTTCCAAAGCATCTTCCTGGGTGGCTGGAAACAGGGGCAAGGGACCATTCTGCCAGCAAACATTCACCTAAGCTACAGAGAAAGCAAAAGTTATCCAGAGATGCTTGAAATCTGACAGCTTGTCCATGCTGACCATCCTGCCCTGCCTAAATGAAGGTTTGGAAGGCATCACATGTCTTTAACTAGCCAACCTGACTTTTTTTTTTTTTTGGAGGCAAGTAGAAATTTGAGAAAGCTCACTCGGATTGAACCCTGGTTGTAGCATCAGCCCATCCGAGACTGGGCACGGTGGGCAGCAACCATCTGTTCTGAAAAGTCCTTCAGCCACAGGTCAGCAGTGGCAGCACAGGCTGCCCTTCAGTGCACCACACAGAGAGCTTGGTCAGGATTTGCCACAGGACATTTACAAAGAAAAGGGAAAGTTTCCCTTTCGTTCAATATTATTCGTGGGATTTTCCAGCTAATCATAATGTTCACTTCACACTTACGTTTCCCTTTCAGTTTTTAAAAGGCAGAACAGTTTCGCTTTGAGGTCTGTCTTCCTACCCAACCCCCCCCCCAAGGAAAACCCCAATGTTGCTAAAAAGGGCAAGTCAGCAATAACATCCTCAAAAGCCACTCTGCTCTTTTGAACTGCAAGAGCCTCTCCTCATCTATAAGGAAACAGAATATCTTCAGCAGCTCCTTCAGGCCCTAAATCTGATTTGCCTTCAAACCTAACCTGAGCATTCTGCATGATCTTGTTTGTGGCGCCTAGCCTACAATCCTTGTTTTTTTTCAGGGGAAGAGCCTGTCTTCTGCTCTGTGTCCATGATTACAGCTCCTAGGCCCTACAGAAACAACATTAGACTAGTAAACACAACAACTTTCAGTGCCTCATTGCGCTAGGTGCTGTACAAACCTAGCAACAGACAGTCCCAGCCTCAAAGAGTCACCAGTCCAGATGCTCAGCAATGAATACCGTAGAGAAACCTATACACAGCAGAATTTAAGATAACAAGAGACACAACAAGAGAAAGGGATACAAGCAGAAGATGGGGACTTGAGACATTAAGTGATCTGTCCAAGGTCACAACAGATCTAAGTATTTATATCCCAGTTTGTGTTCAAAACAAAAGGAGATTTTATAAAAATGGGGGCACCATTTTGGGGTGACACAGCAAAAAAGCACAGGCACCCACTACTGGTTTGCAGCAAATGAATGGCCAGAACCCAAGTCATGCAGAGACAATGGATGCCAGGGGGGAGTCCAGTTGCATTTGACTCCATTTAAAATAAGATGGAAACTTGCCAGCTAGGAATGACTAGAAGGGGCAGGGAATCCCCAAGGATGAGACAGGGCAACACAGAAAAAAAAAGAAAACCCAGCCACACAGCGCCTTTCCCCTTAGTTAATCGTTGGCAAAGCTAAGGTGCTCCCTCTGCTCCAGCTCCAGTCAGCGCACACTGGGCCCTACGGACACACGCTGGTACGTCTCAACAAGAACCCTTTTGTTGAAGGGCTGAGACTAATTCCATTCAGCTCCCTTAAAAAAAAAAAAAAAAAGCCACCCAGAGCAAGCAGGGCAGAAGGTTTACAGCAGCGATCGGATTTCTCAGGACAACCCGTTCTGTGTCACCCTGCATGCCAGCAAGGCATCCTGGGGTCCTGAACTTCAGCCCACTCCAACAAGTACACGCTTTGGGGAGCCGAAGGACAGGATCTGAGGTGGGCTGCTCCAACAGGTGAGCAGCAATGCTGCAAAAGGAATCGGGACTTGCATGGGCAGCCCAGGTGGTAGAGGAAAGGGAAAGAGCAACAAACAAAAGAAACAGCTGGGCATCCCTAGGCCTCCCATGGAGGCTATGCTGGCCAATACTAGCACACACTGGACTGCCAGGGACGGGCCACGTAGAACAGACCATCACATGGGTTAGATGCAAACTTCCTGTTTGTTCACTCTGGCCGTGCCCTGGGACCCATGCCAGACTGTTACCTCCTGGAGGAGGTAGTCTGCACCTGTTTGAAACCTGTGTAAGCCACCAGAGCAAGAGTCATATACCTCCAGTGCTCAGCATTTTCACTAAAGGACCTGATCTGTGGCAGTCACATTGGTGCAAAAAAACACAGCACAGACAAACCTTACATTACCCAAGTTTAAGGCATGGCATGCAGAGAGATTCCCAAGAGCACAGCTTTTAGTCCCCATAGGGTCAATTCAGCTCTTAAGTCTTTCTTGAGACCTTATGTAGGTTACACAAGTGAGACCTCAATAAACCAGGGATGTCCTGTACAGACACTAACAGGATGCCAAAACATCCAAGATCAGCTGAAGCATAAGAGCATTTTCCCCAGGCCCTTGGCCATACACATCACTCTGCCATTTCCCAAAAATTCCATAATATGTACACATCACCAGTGTGCCTATCCCCAAGGCGCCTGGGCATTGAGCTCTGTCCCAGAAGTGGCTGCTCTACCATTATAAGGCACAAAGCAATTCTTGGATATAATGAAAAAACAATGCCTCAGGATGAAGCAGCTATATTTCTAGAGTCATGGCATGTCGCAGGTATAGCTCAACATCCACTCCAAAGGAGCTGTGTAGAGAATGGGTTAAAAACATACAAGCTCCATAGCCCAGTTCCTAAGGCTTACAGAGGCTGGGCGTGTCCCCAAAGGCGTACCTCAGAGGAAGAATTATAGCCCAGATGTTGTAGCACATCAGCTCCAGTTCATGCAGCCACAGATCCAGATGGCTAACTGAGGGAGGAGTAGTCAGCCAGCAATTCAGCAAAGGTTCTTACACCAGCTTCCCTCACCTGCATATGAGGCAAAGCAAGACTTCATCTAACAACCTAATACTTACACAAGTAACTCAGTCTTGAAAGTGGTCCCATTTGGGATGATCTCCTTCATTTAAATCCCCTCACGTCAATGAGGATGGCTCCCGTGTGCATTTACACTTGCCAGGACCGGATCCGTAGGTACTAGGCTACTGGCACAGGGATTTTCAAAAGATTTATCCACAGCAAGCATGTGTCAGTTTTACAACACAGCCCCTGGAGCATTGCTTGTTGGAATACACGGTCTCTAGGGTTTGCAACTCCATTACAGAAAACCAAGAAAATTGGGTTTATGCCCTTGTTTTGCTTCTTTAGAACAGAGAAGGGTAGATACTAGACATTCATGTCTTGTCTATCCCAGGAAGCCCCTGTAACAGTTGGAGAAGTACAAACCAGTGCCATCCCACAAGTCCATATGTGAAAGTTGAGCAATGGAGGGGAAGAGACTGAGCCAGGTTTAAATGGTTGAGTTTTCTTTTTTACTGCCTATTTAACTCCACTGCCTACACACATGGGAAAAAGTTCCTCCGAATTGACATCTCCAAGACACCTATTCCTTCCACTCCATGGGTCCTCTAAAAAACCCAACAGAATCTAGACTGAACAATCTCACTAGTCCATAGGTGTTTTTAAATATATATTTATTTATATAGAGACATACACACACTTGTCTGAGTTCAGGGCAACCACAACCTGTATCCCCCTCTGTGGTCCCTCAAGGGCACTCAGTCTAGGTTCCTGGCCCCACTGGCATTGCCTCTCCTGGGCAGAGAATTGTCTCTCTCCTGACCAGGATTTTTCCAGACTGTCTACATCAGGCACGGCGAAACTGAGGCTCGGGAGCCGCATGCGGCTCTTGAATGAAAAATTCTGGCTCCTAGAAGAATGCCAGCAAATCAGTTTAGGAAAGCAACCCCAGCCTAGGAGTTTGAAATCTCCCACCCTAAGTATGCTGGGGGGTGAGGGGGAGCCCCAGCCTGTGCCTAGCTGCTAGAGTGGCCAGGTAAGCAGGCTCTGGGCATGTGTGGGGGTGTCGGCCCAAGGGAGCTTGGGTCAGGGCCTGGGGGTTCAGGAGGGGGGTGGGGACAGCAGGGAGAAGCAGCAGCGCGGTCAGGGAGGGCAGGGAGAAGTGGTGGCATGGTCAGGATTTTTAAAAAGCTTGCCACTAGCCTGCAGTCTTCTACATCGAATGACAGCTAAATTTTCACTGTATAGACCTAGTTTTCATGGTAACCTTAAATAATTATTAGAATCTGACATTAGGAGGATCTTATTTGCCCTCTTTTTATGATAAAATTAAAGTGTGCAATGAATTTAAACTTTGTAATTTTGGAGTAGGCAAAAGTATATGGCTATATGCCTCAGTGCAGCTCTCAAAGGTTTAATAATCAACTTGTGTGGCTCTTGAATTCCATAACTTTGGCCACCCCGGTCTATACGGTTCCCTGCCTACATGGATTAGTCCCAGCAAGCCAGACTGCCTCATCAGGCCAGGGTCTTCACTTTGCTTTCTCCTCAGTGGCTAGGAACAGCATCGTTGCCCTATGGTGTAAGCTATTGCATTGCTCTTTCTAACCAACATTTATTCTTAAAGTGAAAGCATCACAGAGGAAATGTATTAAAAATAGTACCAGAATTTCCACACACGTCCATAAGCTTTTACATTCTTTTCTTGAATTTCAACAAAGGCTCTGGTGGAGTCAGTCCTTCAAACCCCATCCAGCAGTTTTCCAGTGCTTACAAGCTCATAATAGCTTTAGCTTAGAATTAGCACCTCTCACAAATAGCTTTGTCTTGCCTTCCTACAGTTTGGGCCTTCATTCTTTAGGTCCCAGAACAGGTAATCAGCAGGCAGGGGCCACTCTGCAGGCTCCAGCTTCAAAAGACTGGGCTTTTGAAATAACCAGAGGTAGGAATTCACACTCCTCTCCCCCTAGAGATTCCCAGGAAGCCATTGATACTGTTTGTCCAAAAATCCATTCTTGTCCTCCTCATCACTCACTACAGTCCTTGGAAGCTCAGAACATTGCCACAGCTCACATCCCATCTCCCCCCCTTAAGAGGCCACATAGATACATATGCTTTGCATTTGATATACGGGACTCCAAAGATACTTCAGGTTAATTGGACTCGATGATCTCATGAGGTCCCTTCCAGCCCTATGATTTGATTTGATTGATTGAATTCAGTAAGGTTCTGCAAAGACGTTGCCCACCCTGCCACAGTACCTTCTAGCAAGATTTTAAAAAGGTACCCAAGCTATCTATGAAGAAAACCTCTGAAAAACAAATGGCGCACTGCCCTAACCATTAGACCGTACTATCTCCTCATTCTACAAGTGGCAACATTGGCCAGGTAAATAAATCAGGCAGCTAGCGCCTTAAAATATCAACCTAAAAGCAGCCGACCTGCCCCGCTTGCCAATGATATTCCAGGAATTAGAATCAAATTACCATGAAGGCTATTTTATTAAACAAGCCACATTCTCTTGCAACTGCGCTAGATGGTGCTTAGAAAATAAGAGATCACAATTCTTGAGTGTCTTCAGCCAACAGTGAAGACTAATAAATGCACCATTAAAGGCTGGGATTCTGGAGAGGAGGCGGCCAGTACCAACCAAACAGACTCACCAGACTGGGAGACACACTTCCCTCCCAGCATAGCAACTGGAAGGAGGTTTGGCAGTCCCACTGGGGGAAACAAAAGGAAATGGAAGAGAGAGAACAGCAAAGAGACACTACCAGATTAGAATGACCAAGGAAAGAAGGAGGGTTGCATCAAGGAAGGTTACAGGAGATTATGCCACTGGGAAGTGTCCTAAAAGACAACACTATTGGAGGGCAGTTGATCTGTGATCATCCTAAGACAGCTCCAAGGATGGTAACCAATGCTGTAATACTAGTACGGGTCAGCCACCTCTTTGCTGCCATCAGGTCACCTATCACTGCCTGGAGCAGATTCATCAATAATTGAAGAGAAACAATGCAACGACAATATCACATGAGCGTGAAAGGTGGGTAGCAGAGGAGAAGGGACCAGCAGAGGCTTTACAGCTTTGCTTTCTGTTATCACTCATTAAACATCTATGTCCAATTAACATTTTGGAGAAAGAAAGTGTGTGTGAAAGACTAAACATCCCCACTCTGTCCAACAAAGGCGAAACAGGGCCCATCATCAAGACCCCACCCTCTCCCAAATAAGTCCTCCAGTAAATCCAAGGGCGCGAGTCTTAACATTCCTAATAATTGTACAGGTTAAAAATGAAATGATTGGGATTTAAGCTCACAGCTTTCATGACCTCCTTCTTCCATCATAAAACAGCAACAACAACAGAAATTGCAAACAGGAGCCCACTATTTTATTTTTGTCCTAATCATTTACAAGTCACCTTTTAATTAGCCAAAAAAAACCCCAAACAGGTTATACACCAAAAGCCAACAGAAATGTACCTATTCCAGTCAGACCATGGAATCTGGGTCACTAAAACCAACACCAGTTAACACCCATTCTCCATTGTCACAGAGTAGCCCTCATTCAGATCGCAGCATGATACATGGGAACGTCCTCAGAGGTGAAGATGTGAATAACAAAGAGCGGGATGACAGTCGTGAGGGACCTGGGGTGACTGGTGCAGACTGGACACATACCACAATGATCACAAAAGACACCATCCAGTATCTGATATGCTGGCAAGCAGGCTTAGTAGCCTGGGCTCCAGTTTCATGTTCTCCAGTGACTGACTGCTCTGAATACAGATTTCTTTGGTTCCCGTTTACACTAGCTGAGGGGGTCTGCAACCTGCAGCTCTGGAACCACATGTGGGTCTTTGGCTATCCCCTTGCACCTCCAGGCCCCGCATGGGCGGTCCATGCCTGGCTCTGGGCTCCCTCTGTCACCAGGGGATCCTGCAGAGAGGCCTGCTCCTGGTTTCAGGCTCCCCACCACCACCACAGGACCCTGTGGCGGGAGCCAGGCTCAGCTCCCCCACCTGTCACCAGGAAGCTACACCCATCGCAGCTCTCAAAACACTTGGCTGGCTATTGAAAGAATTTTTTTAAATGGCTCGTCTTATCTTTTGGGTTGCCGACCCCAAAGCTCCACCTGTCACAAATTGGGAGCTGAAGCACTATGTACCTAAAGGAAAGCAGAAGTAGAAGCCCATGAGCATGCAGCCTGAGGCAAAGGACACTCTTTGTGCCTGCATCTGTTTATACAGCTCTCATTATGGTGGAGCACCCAGACACAAAAAGCACCAATACAGGTTATCCTCAGCCCTCCTGAGGTGTTACCATCCACATGAAAATTAAGTGACTTGCCCAAGATCACCCTGGGAATGGGCCTGAGTTTGAGCCTGGCACTGGGATTCAGGCTAATCACTTGAACCTTCCTCCATCTACTCATCTACAAAACGGGGATAGCAATACTTCCTACGATGCTATGCCATACGATTGCTCTGTAAACACCTCCAGCTTCCCCGCTGAAAGGGTGCTTTAGAAAGTCCTCAGTGCAAGAGGCATCAGGGAGAACTGGACCCCGAGAAAAAGGTTTGAAAACCACTGGCTGGAGCTCTCTTTCAACACTATGCCCAAACTAGTGGACTAGTGTCCAAATCAGGGTGGAACATTGCTGATCTCATTTAGACGACAGGGTTGAGAATTGGCACATTTTTTAGTGCCACGCTCTTCTTCCAAGGAAGAAAGCTCCCTGCCATGGAGCCCCCTGAAATCTTCAGTGTATAAACTCCTTCTTCCCAGTAGCTGTAGTAGAATTTCTAAGACATTAACCCTAAAACTAAAGTTTCAGCTCTCTCTCTTAACATGCTTACCTAACACCCTCATCTTTTCACCCTGTAATTAAATTAACTTCCCAATCAGCCCCCCTGCAGAGAGACAATGATTAGTCCTTTTTATGGCTGGAGAAAGGGCAACACAGAGAGGATACTGACTTAACAAATTCATACAATAAGTCAGTGGCAGAACTTAAAACAGAAACCAGGAGTCCCAGCTCTGCATCCAACCACCAGACCACATCTACTTAAGAAAGCCTGAACTCATACTGACACCAACTGTAGAGCTATGTAACGCTGCAAGTACTAACACACCCACAGCTGTACAAGTCTCCAGTTTTTTGAACACATTCCAGGTTTTAGAACAAAGGGGAAGAGTGCATCCATCAGACTGTGAACCAAGGCTTCCAAAAGCGACTAGTGATTTTGCGTGCACAACTGAAAGGGACCTGGTTTTCAGAGGGCAGGTGGCTCAGCATTTTCTAAGACTCAAGTCCGAGAGGGTCTCTAGCTGGTTACCCAAACAAACAAACAAACAAACAAATCACTGGTCACTGCTGAAAATCTGAACCTCAGTTCTTCAGAATGTGGATCAATCATGTTCCTTTGCTAATCAGCATCATGCAGACATATAATGTTCTCTGCTAAGAAGATCCTCAGTAGTTTTCCCACCAACATGTAGCCAAGACAGGTGCCTAGAGTCCATAGGTGGATTTTGTACATCAGTTTCTTTTACCACTCATCTTTCAATGTCCTTTGAACCGCTATCCTCAGGCCTCTAGTCAGATGAAGAGAGTTGGTTCTTTTGAAGATGTACCATTGAGATGCACCTGTGCCATATGCATCACTCCCCCATCTCATCTGGTCTCCCTCTCCAAGACCAGGATATGGCTTTGCCAGCACCACAGCCATGCTCTGCAGTGTGAAAACTAGCGTTCCAGGCTCCAGCCACTCAAGCAACAGCCAGGTGCAGCAAGGGGGGAGATGGCAATTTAGGACTAGCGGGATGGACGAAAACATCCAGGAGCGCCAAAAACCACACCGCCTAACCCACGACCCATCCTCCGGGCAACTTCTCGCTTGACCAGCCACAAGCTAGCGAAACAACGTTCAGACACCACCAGTCGCCAGAATGACTCACTCCTCCGCGGTGCCAGGTGATGCTGCCACCCGGATCAGCGTGAGACACAAGCGGGTGCTTGGATTGCACCCAGAAAGCAAATGCAAGACAGACACACAGGTGCCGAGCGAGCAGTCACACAGGAAGCAGTTAAACCACATCACATGGCCAATCTGTCTCCTAAAACTGCAGCTCTAGCGCCTGGGGGGGGGGGCAGGGTGCACACAGCCCCCCTACCATGCCCAGGGGGCGGCGTGCGACTAGCCTGCAAGCAGCCCCAGCCATGTCACCACAAGGGGCGATCTCGCCCCCTGCAGCAGACGGGCTCCCCCCCCGCCGCCTCCTGCAATGACTTTCCAAGCAACGCAGCCGCCTGCTCCCTCCTCCTCTCCCCAGCGGCGCGCTGCCCCTTTAAGAGGCCAGGCAAGATGGAGCCCTCGCCTCGTCGTCCACTGCATTAGCAAAAAACTCAATCCACCCGACCCCACCCCGGCTGCACGGCGCGCGCCAGCCGGGACGCCCGCTCCCGGGCCGGGCTAGGCGGCGCGCGCGGCGCCCTGCAGGCTCGGTGCAAAGGTGGATCCTCCCCCCTCCGCCCGGGGACCACATGGGGGGCAAAACGCGAGGGACTTACTTTCTCCTTCTGCTCCTCGGAGTGCATCTCTCCGGGGGTCCCTCTGCCTCCGCCTCTGCCTCCCCCCGGGGCTCGGGCGGGCCCGGGGCGAGCTTGGCGGTGCTGGAGGGAGGGGAGGGTGGAGCCGGTGGGTGGGGGAGACTCGGGGCTCCTCGGAAAGGCGGCTCCCCTCCTCGCCCCGCCCGGTGTGTGCTGCTGGGAAGGGCGGGGTGGGGGGCACGGTGGGGTGGGGTGGGTCCCCCCCCACTCGCTCGCTTTTCCTTTCCACCAGCTGCCTGGCCCTGACCCCACCCAGCGGCTCCACCCCATCCACTGCTACATGCCCTGTCAATCACCGGCCTCTTTAAAGCTGCAATGCACAACTTGGGCCCCCCCGGCTTTAGGGGGCCGGCCCCGCGCGCGCTGCAGGAGGTTCCCCGGCCCCCCGACCGCCGGGGCAGGGGGGATTGCTCGGGGTGGGGGAGCTGCCACTGCCGCCGCCCCCGCCCGGCTCCACCTCCCGCCTGGCCTGGGCAACACCCCGCCTGCCAGGGCTCCGCTGGCCCCCGGGGACTTTGGGGGGCGGCAGCCGCTCCCCACTTCTGCCTTTCCGCTGCACAAGTGAGATCGCGGCTGCCCCGCGCGGGGACGGAGAGGAGCGGGCAGCGGCGCTCACTTCCCCGCGGGAGCCGGGCTGGGCTGGGCGTGGGAGGAGCAGGAAGCCGGGCTCTGCCCTTGGCTCCCTCCCGCGCTGAAGCCGCGCTCACACCTTGCTGGCTGCAGTCTGCGGGGGGCGAGCTTTTCCCGGGGTCCTGCCCCCATCCCAGGTGGTAGGGGGCGTGCAACCTCCTGTCTCCACTCTAGCTGCCTCAGTGGCTCAGGTCAGATGCCAATTTCCAAAGGGATAGCTGTGTTAGTCTAGTCCAGCAAAAAAATTTTTTAAAAAAAGGGAGTCGTGTGGCACTTTAAGACTAACAGATTTATTTTTCACATGAGCTTTCGTGGCAGAAAATCCCACTTCGTTAGATGGATGAACTGCCTCGCCCCAAACACCTTTCTTGACCAAGCTAGGCAGGCGTGGGCTTTCTTGGCTGGGGTGACCAGATGTCAGGCAAAAGGAGGACATGTCCTCCTTTTCACCTTCACGTCCTCGGTCCAGCAGGTGGTTTAAAAAGACATGATTTTGTCTGGCTTTTTACTTATGGGGGGTTAAAGTATGCTGGAATGCCCCAGAACACCCTATTTTTAGAGGGAAGTGTTCCAGGGCACCCCTAAAAATGAAGAATAATACTACATTTTCTCCATGTGTCCTCCGATGTCTTCCTTTCCATGCTTTGGTATCTGGTAACCCTAGGCAAGAGGAGGATGTGTCCTCTTTCTACCTTCATGTCCTCCATCCAGCAAGCCGTTTAAAAATACATGATTTTGTCTGGCTTTTCACTCACAGGAGTTAAAGTATGCTGGAATGCTCCAGAAAACCCTATTTTTAAGGGGAAGTGTTCCAGGGCCCTCTAAAAACCGAAGAATATTACATTAATACTACATTTTCTCCAAGCATCCTACTTTTCATACTTCCCTGTCTTGTTTCCATGCTTTGGTATCTGGTAAGCCTAGTTTTGTATGACTCTGCAGGAGCAGCCAGTTCGATGCAGCCAGCTGTGGCAGACAAGAAACTGGCCAGCAGATCTGCAAAGGCAGAAGAGGGCCAGTTGTTCAGAGCTGTAACGCAGTGTTTTGCCGCCTGGGGCGCGTTATGATTGGAATGCGCCTCTTCCCATTAGAGGCACTCAGAACCAGCACCGCAAAGCCACCCCTTTAATAGCATGGCTCTATTGAGCCGCTTCGGGCCACCTGGGGCTGTGCCCTGTGGGCCCTGCCATAGTTACAGCCCTGCAGTTGTTCCAAGGTGTTCAGCTCCTCCATCTGTCTCCCATAGACAAGTTATTAGGGGCCTGGGTGGGGAGGATGGAGCTAGGCTGTTCTTAGCAGTGGCAGTTGGCAGAACTAGGAGCAATGGTCTCAAGTTGCAGTGGGGGAGCTCTGGGTTGGCTATTTGAACAAAAAAACAAATGCCTGTAGGGTGGTGAAGGACTGGAATGGGTTACCTAGGCCAGTGGTTCCCCACCTTTTCAGTAACACAGCACACTTCAATGAGAAGCAATTCCATGGCACACCCATTTTTTTCAGCTGAATTGATTGTTCATAAATGCCACATTTACTATGTTTACAGTTTTACTAGAGAGGTTTGCAACATAGTGCTTACAACAAGTTAAAGGATCAAAGGCATTAATGTTTCAGATCCACTAGAGAAAAATAACCATCATCTTAATTTTGCCTTTTGGCTACTGGTGTTTAGAATGATCCCATTTTAGAATCGCTTTTAATTTGATTATTAATTGTCCTTAATTTTATGAGTTGCAATTTTGGTTGGATAGAATATTGCTTAAGATGAACAAATGTTTGTTTTACATTGACTTTCAGTACCTTTGTACAAAATTTCATTGCACATGTGGACACTTCTCACAGCACACAGAGAGCACACTGGTTGAAAACCTGACCTAGGGAGGTGATGGACTCTCTATCTTTAGTGGCAGGGCCATAACTACAGCAGGGAGAATGGGACTTTGCCCCAGGTACCCTCGAGTGGCTCCATTGAGCCACTCTATCAAAGGGCGCATTCTGCACCGCTCGCTTCAGGCACCAATCCTTGTAAGGGGTGCGTTCCAAGCAGAATGTGCCCTGGATGCTGAAATGACTAATTACAGCGCTGCTTAATGATTTTTAAGACCTAGCTCGACTAGGCCCTGACTGGGCTGATTTAGTTCGGGTTGGTCCTGCTTTGAGCAGGGGATCGAACTGGATCAGTGGTTTTTGAACTTTTTTCTCAGGACCCAGTTGAAAAAAATCATTTATGCCCATGACCCAACAATTACATTTTGAGCAGTGCATTCTGGTCTTTTGACGGCAGCAGCAGGGGGTGCCGTGACCCAGTGCCTGAGGATCTGCGACCCAGTACTGGGTCCTCACCCTGAGTTTGAAAACCACTGAACTAAATGACCTCCTGAGGTCCTTTCCAGCCTTAATCTTCTAGGATTCTATGACAGGAAATTTACCTCTAGATACATTGAGTTAAAAGCTGGGTTCTTCTGGTCTAAGCCTAAGATGTCCACAGGAGGCTTCTCCTGCAGCTGTTAGATTTCCATAGCCCCTTTCAGCAGAAGACACTTTGCAAATGTTCCAGAAAGGGGATGGGGGGGGCTGTCTCAGGTGCAACCTGGTGCCTATCTGGAATCAAGCTATGCACAAAACAGTATTCTAGGTCCAGGAGCCAACCACAGCTATGAAACTTGAGTCGAATGGCATGGAACTGTCGAAAGTGGAAGCCAGGCAGGGGATTGGAGGACCTCAGTGCTAATTGCCTCAGTTCTATATCTCTGAAAGGCAGCAGCAGTCTCACCCCCACGCCTACCATTAACCAGTCATTGGCATTGTTCTCATCTCTGTAGTAGCTGAGCATTGCATCATCAGGGATTTTATCCTTCCAACCCCCCAGGGGACAACTTAGCCCCGTTTCACAGATGGGAACTGAGGCATTGAAAGGGGAAGGCCTACTTCCTCAAAGGCCTTGAGGCTCCTAACTTTTAGGGTCTGAGCTGCTGTGACTTTCCTGAGGTCACTCAGTGAGTTTATAGCCAAGGCAGGATTCAAATCCAGGGCTCCTGAACTCCAGCCTAAGGCTCTGGCCAGGTGTGTAGTGCACACTGTTGACTTCTCAGGGGTGGTGGCTTAGGGACCTGTTTCATAAGGAGTAATAGACCAGGTGAGTTTCCTTCAGGAGTCTCCCTTGCAGCCAAGAGGTTTTATCCCAGCCCAGTTGGTATGGCTGCGTTCCTTTGCAGAGGTAGAACATACAGGGGATGCTCTCCCACATCTGATGACACAGGTCCTCTTGGGGCATAGCATTACCTTTTGACAGCGGGCATTGGGGGGGCACCCACTTGACATTTCTAGGGATGGCCAGCCCTGCAAGTCATCCTGTGACCTCATCCTGCCTCACTCTGCATCTGGCCCCTCCACCCTCCATCGCTCCCAGGGTCACAGGTTCCCAGAGCTGTGAAGGCTGCTCTCTTTCCCCAGAGAGCTGGCTGGCCTGCATGGGCACACAGCTGACAGTGACTTTGAGAAGGACGCTGCCCACAGGAGATTGCAGAAGATGGGAATCTGGCAGCACTGTCCAGACTGCTCTATGATGTCCTTATCCCTTCAAGGTGTCCAAGCAGAAAACAGCTGGACCCAGGAACATCCTACTGGCACAGATCCCCAGCCTCCTGCCCCCCAGCATCTGGATCCTGAGGTGGCGGGGGGGGGGGTGAAGAGCTCGCACCTTGTGCACTGGGGCAGCAGCCAGATGTGACTGCTGACAGTGCAGTTTCTGACTCCTGGGGCTGGGAGGGGAGGGAAAGTTGGCCTCGCCCCTGAGAACAGCTCTTTCCCATGGCTGGGAAGGGAGGCAGCAGGGGCCCCTGAGCCCCTGGGTGGGGTGGGTGAGCTCCCTGTTGCCATGGCTACATTGCTCAAGTCACATTTCATTACAAAGGGTGTTGCCAGCATCTGAAACTTCACAGAGAGAAGTGGGGAGGGTCAGGGAACTGGCTGGGCAACAAGCCCCCTGGCCCTCAGAGCTGTGTTTGTTCAGTTGCTTTTCTAAGTCAGTTTGTAAGTGGAGAGGCCTTAAAAGGGCTGGGCAGGGCACACCCAGATCTATCCACAGGCTGCACTGCGAGTGCTTTGAAGCAAGAACTGGCTGTGTCAGGGCCCACCCTTGCTAGTCATCAAGCCCAACAGGCTTTAAACTCTTCGGCTCACTCCCCCTGCTCTGGCCACCAGTTTACTCTTTGTATCTGCTGGGTTGGGATGAGGAAGGCGGGGGGGGGGGGTGGCCATAGGGTCACTTTCACTTCCAGTTTCACCCTCTGGCTAATTCAAAATGTGTTACAGATCTATGGGCACTCAGCTGCTGCCTTCTCCTACTGTGGTCCCTGGGGAAACTGAGGCTCAGGTGGGACACAATTCACCCTCCATCATAGCAGGAGTTCAGCTCATCTTATGGGCCCCAGGCTCTGACAAACTGTGTTGTTCAGGTTCCTGATGCTGCAAAATATTTTTTTAACCTAGCAAATGGTTGTCATTTACTTTGTGATTTCATAGATTTGTAGATCTTAAGACCAGTCAAAACAATTCTGATCATCATTTGACCTCCTGCCTTTACACAGGCATTGACAGTCATTCCTCTAGCACGCCTTTCCTATAAAGATTTGCATTCAGTGACCACAAAATTAAAGAGTTATACACTGGCCATAAGATATGGACCCTTTTGCCTCTGGATCACTGGTTTTTCTAGCTGCTGCCCTGGCCAAAATGTAGTGGAGTCCTAAAGACATCACCACCTTGTGACACCTTTCTATCAAATGAGCTGGGAAAGGTGACTTTGTAACAAAACTAGTGGTAGAAGTTCTCCAGTAGAGAGGCTAAGGAATAAAGGGGTCATAGAGCATGCCTCTGTTCTGAGGCTATGTAGAGGATTTCCCATTCCAGGCTGGTACCTTTGTGTAAGGTGACTGATAGCCCCTTACTGAGAGTGAATGGGCCTTTTGATTGGCCACTCCCGCCTGGAAGCAGGACTCTGAAACAGCCAGCCCCAGGGCCAGTGGGAGAGGCCAGTGTCCCAGGATGGCCTGATTGATTGAAAGTGCTCCCCCGCCCCTGAGCTGAGACTGCAGGCTGGCCATGCCTGGGCAAACCAGTGTGTGAGTGTGTGTGGGGGGCCGAGCTAAGGAGGAAGCACTAAGCAGCCAGCAGCTGGGAGCCAGAGGACCCAGGAAGGGAGGCCAGGCTGAGCTGATTTGTGCAGCAGACCCACAGCAGCTGGACCAGCAGAAAGCCAAGTGGAGCTGAGCAGAGCAGAGCTGGAGGCAGTGACAGAGCCAGAGGTGCCTGAAGCTGGGGCAGGAGGCCAGAGAAGGAGCCCAAGGTGCTGAGCTCATCGGTGCAGCCCCACAGCAGGAGGGCCGGAGGAGCCACACTGAACCCGAGCAGCAGCTGGGAGCCGGAGTTGCAGCCATCTGGAGCTGGGTGTGGTGAGCAGCTGGGGAGCAGTGAAGGGGGCTGACGCTGGGAAGAAGGGCCCTGCCCCTGGAGCTTGGGGACGTGTGGCCACAGCCAGAGCCTGCATCTGGCCCCCTGGATCATCCAGTCGCAGCCAGGCCTGGGCAGAGGGCTTGCAACGTGGAGGACGGACTGAGACTGTTCCTCAGGCCCCACAGACTGTTTGTAGTGCTCCCATGCCAGGCAGCGGTGCTGGGGGTTTATTGTTCACCTTTTTCCACTTTTTTCTATTTTCTTATTGGGTTATTCTTTTTATTTCTGTATGCTTAAATAAATTGTATATAGTGTATATAGTAACTGGTGGGCCAGAAGAGTGGTCAGTGTGGTCAGCACCCCGGAGTGGGGACACCCTAGCCCTGTCCTGAGAGACCACAATAAGAGTGGGGGTCGAGCCCCCAGGAATCCTGGGGCCCAGCCTTGTCGTGGTTACAGAGACTCCTCCAAACGGGAGATTGGGAGGTGAGCCTTTGAGGTCAGGCAGGCCTTGGGGTAAAGGAAGTGGGAGCAGGGACTCAGATCCTTTTGCTACCCACCTTCACCGGGGTGGTATACAAAGTCTGGGAAGTTCCCCACAAGAGCGGGTCCATCCCCCCGCTTACATTTGCACCAATGGTGAATTGTCTTAATTCATCAAAACAAACAAGGAGTCCTGTGGCATTTTTAAAGACTAACAAATTTATTTATCACATGAGCTTTCATGAGAGAAAAATCTCACTTCATCAGATGGTTTGAAGATGGGAACTTACAGAAAGTTATAGATTAACACAGCTACTCTTTGCACTTAATTCAGCATGTTGCCCTTGGACTCCATTGAAACCTTTGTTAAATTTATCATTCTGACATCCTGTTCCCTAGAGCAGTGGCTCGCAACCTGTGGTCCAGGGACCCCCAGGGGTCCACAGACATGTTTCAGGGGGTCCCTGGAGCCTTTCCCTACCAGGGCCAGAATCCAGCAACAGCCCTGATGCTCCCCACCTTGGCTGCCTCTCCTGGTCCATGGCTGGATCCTAGCAGGGGGATGGGGCTGCGGCAGCTCTCTGGCAGGGGCAAGAGCAGGGGGCCATAGCTGCTGCAGCTTGGCTCCCCAGTGGCACAGCAGCACTGCTTGCCAGCTCTCCCAGTGGCGCCACCAGAGTGGTGGGGGCCAGAGTCACAGTCAGGGGGGCTGCAAAGATTTTTTTTTTTTTTTGCTAAAAAGGGGCCCCAGCCTGAAAAAGGTTGGGAACCACTGCCCTCGAGTAATTTACAGGCCACTCCTTCACTGATGCTGATTCTGTCTGCCAGGACAAGGAGACAGAGCCATGACTTACCAGAAGGCAGAGCTGTAACATGGTGTTTTGCCACCCGGGGCACGTTCCAATCAGAACGTACCCTTTCCCATTAGTGGTGCTCAGAGCCGGTGCTGCAAAACCGCCCCTTTAACAGTGCAGCTCTATTGAGCTGCTTCAGCCCACCCGGGCCTCTGCCCCATCATAGTAACAGCCCTGACAGAAGGCTTACCTCTCAGTTCGCAAAAAATTTGATCGAGCACAAGGCATGAACCACTAAAGGACAGTCACTTCTAGGGTGGAACATAGCAGTACAGCACTGACTGATTTTCAAGAGGGGCATTAAAGAATAAATCCTCTAGAAGAAACTGTAGGGGGAAATCCCTGCTCAACAGAAGTGATGTTCTTCTTCAAGCGCTGCTCAGACACATGCAGAAATAGGTGTCTCCATGCCGAAGCACCTGATCGGTCAGAACTTTTTGCCCTAGCCTGTCAGGTGAGGGCAGGCGGCCACCGCCCCTTGCACCACTCTGTGGCTATGTATGCGGCCGCCGCCCAACCCTGCCCCAGTTTCATTTCTTCCGCCTTCGCATTGGTTGTAGAACTGCCCACTCCTTGCACTTCGCGAGCAGCCTGTCTTTCATTCACTTTATGAGCTTTTCACCCGACTGGGAGCACCTATTTGTGGACTTAGTTCCACTGAAGAAGGTCTCCCCTCTCAGGCCAGAACATTGCGCTCCTTCGTCGTCTGCGATGCCGGGGTTCAAACTCTGTGCCGAATGTGGCAAGGCCTTCCTGCAGGATGATCCCCACGAGAAGTGCCTCCGGTATCTGGGTAAAAGCCACATGGTAACCACTTGCTCCATCTGTCTGTCCTTCGAACCAAAGACAATCAAAGACAGGGAGTAAAGGTGCTGTGCCCTGGCCTCCGAGCAGGCTCGGCCCTCTTCCCCCGAGGCTTTGGAACCTCCTGCCGCACTGCATGCCACGTCAGCACTGGAATCCACCCGGCACCATGCCAACAGGGGCTACAGAACAAGCTCGGTACCGACCTCGGTACCGTGGCGCTGTCACAGCCCTGCATCTCCGACATGGGGCTCTTCCCGGAACTGGTCATGGTTGACCCCAGCACCGTGGTGCCGATATAGCCCCATGTCTTTGACACAAGGCTCCCCCCGGGACCGGTTAGGGTCAGTGCCGATCTGAATGACCCTGGAGGCTGTCAGAGCACTCCTTCTGCTGCCTACACCTCCCTCCACAGCGCCAGTTAGAACAGGGAAGCCGGCCTTCATGTCGAAGGTCTGGGTGCAGCACAAGAGGCACCATTCCCTTTCCCCACCACCAGTCCCAGGCTCCGAAGCTCCACAGCCCACCACCTCCTTGGGTCCCAGTACCATGGAGCCATCCCCTCAGCATCCTATCACCCTGCCGTCTCCGGTACGCCCCCCCCTCCAGTACCGTGGGTCCAGAAATGCTTCCTCCTATTCCAGCCTGGGGGAAGGGGCTTCAAAGGGCTCTAAGTGGGCTCACGCCAGGTTTCGGTGCCATCGCCCTTCTGCTACCGCCTCCATGAATGGTCCCTGCAGGAGGCCTCTGCGACCACACCAGTATCACCCATGGCACTGGGGAGAGCTTTAAACCCGGTGCCATTCTCTTACACAGGTGATTTGTTGGCACATTTTGATCTCCTGTGCCACGTCTCAGCCCACATGGGGATGGAGGTCCAATCTTCCAAGGTGCCCTCTAACGCTTTACTCAGCCCAGTGTTCTCCTCGGCAGAACTGGTCACGGTTCCCCTCCACCCTAGTGTCTAGGACCTGGCCTCCTCCCGCTGGCAAAACCCGGGTTCCATCTCCTCGGTCGCAGATACAGCAAGACTCAAGTACAGAGTCCTGGGGTCAGAGTTCCTCTCACTCACCCATCACCCAGTCCCACCTCGTGCTGTGGTGAAGAGGGCCTTAGGGCTGGGACAGACTCCCCGCAATCCCCTCCCAACATCAAGGAACACAAGAGAGTTAGAGTTACTGGGGAGGGAAGTATACTCTTCCTGGGCCTTCCAGTTGCAGGTTGCTAATAATCAGGCCCTAACAAGCAGATACATGCTGGATGTGTGGGAGTCAATAAACAAATTTTGACATCTACTCCCACCAGAGGCCAGGGACGAATATGATACCTTCTTGGAGGAGGGTAGAATAGCCTCCCAGGACGTCCTCTTGTCAGCCTGGGACGCGGTGGATACGGCAGCTTGCACTATGGCCTCAGCGGTAACCCTGCGCCGTGCAGCTTGGCTATGGGAGTACAGAGTGCCCCCGGCCTCTCAACAGGTGGCCCTCGATCTCCCCTTTGGGGGCATCGCCCTCTTTCCAGCAGAGCCCTCGGCCATCGTGGTTACCGCTCATGACCCCCGGGAGGAGTTAAAATACCTCAGCCGTCTCCCAACGGGGCCTCTTCCTTATCTGCCAGCCCCATAGTAGACTGACCCCCCCCCCAGCAGTTACTGGTGAGGACTTAATCCTCACCACCACAACTTCAGTTCGAAACCCAGCCGGGGGACCTTCCCAGCAAGGCCCTCCCCCGTGCAACTCCAGAGAGGGAACCCAACTGGTCAGTCAGCAGTATTGATTATAATCACAACCTTGCTGCCAACCATCCAAACCCTACTGTGCAGCGCCCTCTGCCTTGGGCCCATTCCTCTGAGCTGACAGACAGCCCTCTCCTCCCCCTCTTCCTCTCCTTCTAGGTGAGGGTGGATGGCTCAGAGATTAAGTAGCCTCTCCTCCTTCGAGTAGGATTAAGGTTTGACCCATATCCACACTCCTGCTATTGACCCTAATGCGTCCAACACCTGAGGGGGCTCAACCCTCTCATTATCCAAGCCTCCTTGACCACCATAGCGGTCACAATGGAGATCTGCGGTCAGAAATCCTGTGGGCACCCCTTAGTGAACGGTTTTGACTCCCAGGGCACTATCATGCCCCGTACACAACGCCCCCTGCTCCCTTGGGTGGCAACGCCTTCACCTTTCAGGACACATAAGGGTTCACGGAACACACTCCAAACATCGAAGAGTGTATCACCCCACCGATCCCCGCTCTGAACTAAACGGGGCCTTCCCATTTACTGCAGCCATTCCGATACCGGGGAGCATCACTCTCCCATGCTTCCCCATGGACAAAGCCCTACCATTCTACCCTCCAACCAGATGGTCAGAGAACCCCTTGTCGATCTTTGTTTCCTTCCCATAGAGGGTGTCCGCTCCCCTACTCCTGGAAGTGGGGGAGGTGGGGGTATCCTTCCCATCCTTCTTATGTCCCGCCCTAACCAGCCCTCTCTGATTGCCACCAACGGAATTATCTGTGCTTAAACATAGCTCACGTCTGTTCGACCCCATCAGGGTCCTCAGGTATACGCTTCCAGCTCAGGATATTTCAACCCTTCCTGAGCCCGTAGGGCAGCCATATCATTTTCACCTGTGAAGTACCAAGCATACAGGCCGGAGCCTGGCCCAGGGATGCAGGCCTTTGGCAACTCACTTGCCGTCTCTGTGCCAGAGGTGAAACCCCAGTGCTCGCTACTACCAGCTGGTGCACAGCCTGGTGAACGACTTGGTGAGGGGTCGCACCGACTGGGCCTCCGCTTCGTTTCCAGCCTAACTTTCCCCATATAGGAAAGGGGCTTCCCCAACGAACAATGGTTTCTTTCCCTCTCCAGGCCTGTCAATCACACCTACCCAGAATGCTCCATAAGCCTGAACATCTGTATACAGGATTTTTTCCTTTGACAAAGTGAACCGGTGTCACTTCCCCCTCCTCTCTCTCCCCACCTCTAACGTGGCCATTCCCTCCCACTCAAATCAGGAGGCTCTCGGGTTACGGCCAACAGAGGAGACAACATAATAATACTGATGTTTCTCTCCCACTCCTTTTCCACTCGGCCAGAGGTGAAGACACTCGTCTCTCTGCCTTTCCTCATTAAACTTGCAGTCAAAAGCTGCTTGGACAGTTCAGGGAGTAGGCAAGATGTTTTTAACCTCAGAAGTCTGGGGTCCAAGATCTATAAAGGGCACTTCGGAGGAGTTTCACCAGTATGGTCTGCAGACCACTCCCACAGGCGGGGTACTAATCTGGGCCCGGTCATCGCCTCCTGGAGTCTACCCAGCGGGGTCCCCTCGTAGCTCCTTCTCTGGGGTTGGCCATAGTGCCATGACCATCCCAGCTTAGCTCCAGGACATCCCCGTTCAGGTGTCCCATGGGTTCAACTCCCTCTTCCTCATCACATTCTGAGGGTTTTCTAGCCCTAGCAGTCACGACTTGGTATATTATGCTTCCATCCTAAGCGACTAATAGGGGGTCTTCCTCACTCAATACAGCCCATATTACAATCCCAGCAACTGGGAATTCAGGAGCTAGCCATCCCCTGATAGAATTCACTCTTCGGGGTACGATCTAATAACGATAGCACATTTGTAGAAGACACTTCAGATATACCAGAAGCATCTTAAAGGAGACGGCAGAATATGCACCTTAGGGGTGGCGTACTTTCGTTTCACTCCCTCGGAACACACTGCTCCCTCCGCCTGTACATCCCATTTCTCCCTAGGGGACCTTCCTTCAGGGAGCCTCAATCCTGACACACACCTCTGTGCGCCACCAGGCTTAAGTTTGGTGCCATACCGGGTTTGGGTCTTCCCGGTGGTATGAGGTCACGTAAGCCAATGTGAGCCTAGTCCCATAGACCATGGGATCTGGCACCCGGGACTATTGCACTCATGAGCCTACCCTTAGGCGTTGCCTTATTGCAATCAGCTCCTCGCCTCCTATACCCCTTCTGCTGATTGCCAGCCGCTGAATTTAAAAAAACCCCCCCCGGGGGGGGGGATAATGATAATACCACTTCCTTGCGTCTTCACAAGGTTATCGATACTAACAGTCCTCCTCACTAGAGACCGTCACAGTGTCATTGGTGTGCTCACATAGGCCTGGGATATATTCATCAGGCTCACAGGAAGTTCTTCCCCCGGCCTGTCTTGTATAGGGCCATTGGGTGGGTCAGGCACCTGCCTTTCCCCATGCCAGTCTGGATGCTCCACTTCTAAGTGTGCTGCATAAGGTCGCCAGCTGCCGCCTCCAGCTGTTCACATTCCCCACTTTTGATCTAGGACAAAGTAACCCTCCTAGACCCTACCTGCACCTGGTAGCCCATCCCTTCCACGGGATGCCAAGTGCGCCAGCTTCATGTACCCATTGGGCTCATGGCCCTCAGGTGCTTCTCAGTGCTGGACCGAGGGAAACATGGTCTACCTTCCCTCCACTGCTTATTGCAGTGTTGGTAACCACCACTGCCAACCCAACAACCCTACGAACGTCTGAATTCCCTTATAGGAGGTACGTCAATATGTGTTGTTGCCAGAACACTAAATCCTCTGGCCTTCTCACGCCTCTGCCAATACGCTCTCAGGCAGAACAGCTAGAGTCACATTTCTTGATTATAGCCGCAATGCGTTGGTATCACGTTTATGCGTAAGGTGACCTCAGGTCCTCCTGCACAAGTGCAACAATTGGCACTTGGACAAACTGGGCCTACTTCTCTCCACTGGGTTAGGTCCTGCAATCCCAGGATACCCTTGCCTGGATGACGGTCCTTAGGTCGATTCCTTAGACCTCTCAGGGACCTTGCTCATTGGACAACTACCCAAGTCAGAGATACGCTGTACTGAAGGCAGAAGAGCCAACTCCACCCGCCATCCATCAGCATGGCTAGCAGTCGCCTATTTCTGAATGCATCCAAGCAGCGCTTGAAGAAGAACGGTGGGTTACTTACCAGTAACTGTCCTTCTTTGAGATGGGCTGCTCGGATTCATTCAGAACCCTCCCCCTGTCCCCGCATTTGGACTTGGCAACTCTTAGGAACTGAGGAGGGGTTGGGTGGTGGCCATATATATAGCCATGGGGGGCGGTAGCCGCCTGCCCTCTCCTGACAGGCTAGGGCAAAAAGTTCCAACCAATCAGGCACTCCGGCACAGATACACCCATTTCTGAATGAATCTGAGCAGCCCATCTCAAAGAAAGACGTTACTGGTTATTAACCCATCGATCACACATAGGATCCAGGCAGGACAATGGAATTAACTCCACCCCTGGTTTTGCTGTGGAGTGTACTGAGATCACAGTCACATGGGACATAGCTGAAAGCCTTAGGTGGGAAGTTCCATTTAAAAAGCACTCCCTGCTGGCTTTCCATGCATCCTGCCTCCCAGAGGTGGCCTTAGGCAATTGGGACCCTAGATGAAGGCCCTTTATGGGGCCCCCTATAGGCCCCCACTGCCACGCTCACTGTGGCCCAACCCCCTGCAGCCCTAACTGCCCCCCCCCCATGGTCCCAACTCCCAGTGGGGAAGAGGGGGGGACTGCAGACAGCCAGAGCCAGAGACTGCACCACCCACCTGCCCGCCTGGCCTCTCCGCAGCAAGGGCAGAGCAGCGTTCTCCACCTACCCCCAGCCAGCCACGCCTCCCCATGGGGAGGGAGGAGAGTGGCCGGCATGGAGCTGTGGCTTGCAGGGATGGGGCCCTGGAGCAGCCCTGTCTGAAGAGCTCAGGCCGCTTCACCCTGGCCATCCCAGGCCTGAATGGGCCTGATCCAGGGCCTGGGGGCAAGGCAGCCTCTATTCAGGCCTGGGGTGGCCAGGTGCAAAGCGGCCCAAACTCTTCTGAGCGGGCTACTCCAGGGCTGCACCCCCGCATGCCACAGCTCCATGCCAGCCCTCTCTGCCCCCTGGGGAGGCACGGGGGCTGGCTGCAGGTAGGTTCGGACCGCTGCTCCACCCCTGCTGCAGAGAGGCTGGGTGGGCAGGTGGGCAGTGCAGCTTCTGGCCTTGGCGGTCTGCTGCCCCCTGCTCCCCCACCACCCCGCGAAAGCAAGGGTAGGTGAAGCAGGCAACCACTATGGGAACACCTTACTGCTTGGGGGCCCTAGGCGGCCGCCTGCTTTGCTTACCCCAAAAGCCACCTCTGCTGCCTCCCTGACTGGGGTGTCCTGTGCAATGTAATGCTACCTGCTCATCTTGGTGGCTTCCCTTTTGGGCACCTGTCTGAGAAAGGCCTCACCACCCCCTCCCCCCATTGCAGCTCCAGCAGGCCAGCTCAGAACAGGCCTAAAAAAGACTGAAATTTTCAGATGGGCTCAATATTCAGTTCCTACAAAAGAGTTTGCCAGGGTGAGAGCTCGGCCTTGAAAAACCAACCTTTTATTTGAGAGCTGAGCTCATTTAAAAAAAAAAAAGGCCTTGTCCTAATGCTCCAAGTGTGCGTAGCAGATCAAGATCTGGCTGTGCACCAAGGGGTCCTAGTCTGCCATTTGCTGGCTGTGCTGGATGTTCTCTCATCACTAACTGCCCTTCTGGCTCTAGCCATGATCTGCTGCCTGCCTCCGGTAACCAAGGAAGGAGCTTGGCAAAGGCCAGGGCAGAGTAACCGACCAGTGGACTGAAAGGTTTCTAAAGGAGGGAAGTTATATTGCTGTTGGGTGGGTCTGCACTGTCTTCCTAATCCCCTTGTTCAGCCATAACCAGGAGGCAAGTGCCTGATATTTACAGATTGATCAAACACAAGTCTGGGGTGAGAAACTCCCTTTTCATTCCAGCCTGTCCCTGCAGACAGAGTCTAATCCTTGCTCTTGTATTCTTGGCCTTCTGATCCAGCAGCCCTGTATGTGCGGGTAGCATCCTTGCAGCAGGAGTGGACCAGACTTCATCCCCTCCAGGTTCCTGACTTGAAATAACCAAAGAAGATCCTGCTCCAAAGCTTTCCCAGGTTTTACACTGAGTCTGGCGTAGGTGGCTTTGGGGTTTTGGAGAGGCCATGATTAATACAGCTCATCAACTCAAAGCAGATTGGCGGAGCTCCCACAAAACCTGGGGCATGCTGGTATCTGCAACATCGCAGTCTGTGACTTGTCCCACTAACTGGACAACAAGTCCTCAGCACCACTTGGCGGGGGAGCTGCACTTCACACCATGCCTCTCCATGTCCCAATAATAGGAGCTGGGAATGCTGGGCAAGAGGTAGCACCTAGTAGCATGCAACACTGACCCCTTCGGCCAGTTATGGATCAGCACTGGGAAGTCCCGTCCCCCTCTCCTCAGTAGGTAAGTGGGTAGAGGAGACAAAATAAAGGTTCATTGGAATCAGGGAGACAGCAAAGAGATCCACACCTCTCTCAATGAGCAAAAAAAAAAAATTACCTCCATATGACACAGGAGCACTGTGTCCATCTCGGACATTCCCTACCGCAGGGTGTCATTGAGGCCAGTAGCTTGGACTGATTCCAAAAAGGACCCGACACTCACAAGAGCAGTATTTGCATTCACTGCTAGTGGGGCCCAGAGACACACTCTTCATGCTCCAGAGCAGGTGCTGATAGTACCAATTTCCTTCTCCCTCAGGTAGGGGATAGCTGTACTCTCACATACAGTGGGAAGGGTGCTATCAAGCTATCAACACTCACTTCTGAGGGGCCCCTGATGCCAGCCTCCATCACCTGCTTATTCAATTTCCAAACAAGTCCCTTTATGTGTTCTCTTTGTCTGCCTCTCACACATGGGAGGAAAGCAACATATGCTTCTGCAAAGCTGCCTCATTGGCCTTTCAAATCCCTCTGTAAAACTCACCTTTGCCATAACACCTAGAGAAAACTTGACACTGCTGAGGCTGCTGGCATGCCCATCACGCTACCAAGTGTTTCAGTACTCTCTTGTAGTCTGCAGTCAGTCTGCCTGGATCCATCTCTTGTCACTTATCTTATGCGCAGATTGCAAACTCTTTGGGGCAGAGACTGTCTTTTCATTTTGTGCCTGTACAGCTCCAAGTGCACGAACATAAAAATGGTGACACTGAGTCAGACCAATGATCCATCTAGCCCATCTTCCTCCAACATTGGCCAATGGCCAGTGCTTCAAAGGGAATTAATAGAACAGGTCACCATCAAGTGATCCATCTCATCAGCCATTCCCAGCATCCAGCAGAGGCTAGGGACATTTCAGAGCATGGTTTTACATCCCTGCCCATCCTGGCTAATGACCATTGAGGGAACTGACCTCCATGAACTCACCACATTCTTTTTTGAGAACCCTTTTTAAAGAGGGCATTCCTGCTCCATAACTAAGCGCTATGGTAATGCAAATAATCTTAGCCCTGAAGCCCCCAGTGCTGGCAAGTGGCACAGCCAGGCAACTAGAGCAATGGGCCATTGATCTGAGGCCTGGCACAAGAATCAGATTGGTCCCTTGTCCCACCCTATTGGAATATACCACCTAGGCCAGAGCAAAATAATTTGGATTGCTGCTGTCCCTCCCCTGCCCAGTTTCCTTCCCCGTATCACTGGGTTAGCCATTTGTCCTTGAAATGAAAAGCCTCCCATGCTACCCCCATGCGCCTGGCAGCTGTGGCAGTACCACACCCCAGCCTGTCACAGCCACTTAGACTTGGATCCAGACCAGTGCAGCTGCTCTGGGAAGTGGTGCTATCAAGCAAGCGCACCACACCCTGGATAAGGGTGAGGTCACTCTGGGCTGTGGTGTTTGAGGACCGGCAAGGGTGAGGCTGGGAGAGGCAGGGAGAGTGCTTTGGCTTTGCTCCTTGCTATAAATTCTTTTTGCTAATGATCAGAAGTGTGCAAGGGCACTGGGGCAGGGTGAGGGAAACACAGGAGTGTGCAAAGGCACAGGGGCTGGGTGGGGGAGGAGAGTTTATAAGGCCAAGGGTGCAAATCTACTAGAGAGCTGAATACCTGGGGAATGGGAGAGAGAGTTGAGACCACAAGACAGGGTCTTCCCCAATGAGAACTGCCTCTCACTCTACCATTTATACCTGTGGGAGTCGCTCCTGCTTTACACCAGGTGTATGGGCTGCACGGGGTGGGGCTACTGAATTCTGCATCAAAGGTGGGGGATAGGACAGGACAGCAAGGAAGCAAGCAAAGAATGGGTGGGGGTAGGAGCGTGAGGGGTCCAAAACGAATAGGAGGCGGCAAACAAGAAGACTGGGCCCTGTTCCAAAGAGGATGAAGATGCTTCCTCCCTTCTCTTAAGAAGCAGGGGAAGCCCGGAGCTGGCAGCTCCCCTCAGCTCCCTGCCATTTGTGAGAACCTGCCCCCCATTGTTTGCAATAGGCTGCAGTGATGCAGATCTGCATCACCTACACGCCAGACCCTGATGGAGAGGACTCAGTTTCTCCTTGCCCCAGATCACCTCAATGGAGACAGGAGATCTGAGTGAGGAAGTTTTAGCACAAGTGACTAAGCCTCCATGCCCTCAGGAATCCCCACTAAGAGTCCCAGCCTCTGCCTTCTCCAGGGAGGGCACCTTGTGGGAAATCCAGGCAGCCCAGCAGCTAATGAAACCAGATCTAGAGAGAAGCCACAGTTGGGACTGCTGAATTCCAGTCCTCTAGGGCTGATGGAGTTACCTGGACTCACACAAGTTGAGGAGCCAGCCCCACATTTCCCTCAAAATCCCTAAAACACCTTCATCTCCATCAGAGTGCAATGCATTATTACTAATTAGGGCTGGACCAGCAAGCAGACACCTTCCACCAAAATCAGCCATTTGCCAGCAACCCAGTTTTCCACCCCCCAGAATCTGGATGCATAGCTGAATGCAAAGAGTTTCTTTTTCTTGCAAGCTGTTTCTGGGAAGAACCAGCCTATGCAGTTCAGAAGACCTCCAGTGCCAGTCAGAACTGTATCATGTGACTTCAGGCCTGGGAGGGGGCCAAGGTAACTATGTCCCTTCTGAGATGACTGTAACATCAGCTCCTGAGTCGATCTGAAAGCCTTGCCAGCAATATTCAGTTTCAACAGTTGTGTCTGCCCCTGGGTGCCCCACCCTAAGGGCAGCACAGATGACTGTATAGGACAAATCTGTCCCTGATCCCTTGGTACTATCCCAGGGGAAGGACTGAGGTCCCATTTCCCCACCTGATGCTAGGGAAACAGACTATGTTGCCTGTGGGAATTTGCTGTCACAGGCAGGTAGAGAGGAAGGATTGCCTAGTGGTTTGGGAGTGATCCTGGGAGATCTGTGTCTAATTCCCTACCCTGCCTTAGAAAAAGTGTCCGCCCACTGCACCCCATCTCTCTGTTGCCGGGCTGTAAGATGGGGATAATAGCACAGCCAGGGGTAGGGAGGTGTTGCAAGGATAAAAACAATGGAGATGTGAAGTAATGATGCTATGGTGATAGGAATCAGGTTGGCACCTCAGCTCACCTGACGCCTGGCCCCTATACGTAAGTAACCAGAACAAAATACAAATAACCATAGTCCAGGGCAAACCAACACCTCACCCACCTCTGGAGATCCCGTGTATCATTCCCAAAGGACACATCCCCCTCCCTGTGTTTGCAAGCTCTGGAGTATGGAAAGGCCCCTCTGTGGCAAGCAACTGTTTTAGCTGATCCTTTTCGCCCAGACCCATCCCTACCTATCACAGTGCATGAGTTAGAGCCCAACCCTGGGAATTTTTCTCAAGGGCCCAGGCACCCATTTCAGCAGTCCCAAATGCTAGAGACAGGGCAGAGCTGCACAGTTCACATGCCAGTCTGAATCTCCCTGAGGTTCCACTGTATTTGGAGCCAGGAGCCTATAGAAAGGCCTGGCTTCTTGCTGTCACATTGCCTCGGTCCCCACCACCTGATGCATCCTCCGCTCTGTGCAGCCTAGCCATAGCAACCTGCACTGGGTTTGCTGACACCCTGGCAGATCAGCATGTGCCAGGCAGAAGCCAGCTGTGTTGCGCCAACTTGGGAAAACCTCCCTCTCAACATGGAGCTTCGAGCACTGCACAAAGGTGACGTCACCGAGAGCCAATCTGTGAGCTTCAATTGTAGCTGGTGTTGTCATGGAAATGGTTGTGCTGTTACATCGCATCAGCGTTGCCACCTCACCACAGGATCCTGGGGGTGGAGGGCTTAGGGTTGCACATGGCTTGGGCCGGGAGTCTCAAACTCAATCCACCAAGAGGGCCACATTGAGGACTACTACATTAGCCTGAGGGCCGCACCACTGAAACCTTTTCATACAACAATATCACAAGTACTGGTAACAATAGTGTTGTTGCAGGCTGCAGGAAATAGCTTTAGGGGCTGCATGCGGCCCTCGGGCCATGTGTTTGAGACCCCTGGCTTGGGTGGACAACAAGGTGAAAGGCTCCACCTTGCCGTTTTTTCTGGCCTTGGGAACAGATGGAGGCCCAGATCCTCAGGAGTTAAGTCAATGGGAATTTGGCATCTTGATACTTGTGGGGAGTGGGGCCTGAGTCCTTATGCATCCTCAGAATCCAAACTCATGCCCCTTACTAGGGGGATTGGCTTCCTCCCTTGAGTTTCCCTGTAAGACATCTCTGTCCTACTATCCGTCCCTTAAGACACACACATAACACATCTCCTTATGTCCCAGGTGCAGATCAGAAGCGACACCTGCCAAAATGATCAATCCCACCACCACCACTCCACAGTCCCTTCCTCAACCTTCTCACCCCCACCTCTCCCAGCTCTGCTGCAGAGCTGTACGGAAACTCCCCCAGCCCTAACCTCCCATGTGGCTGCCCCAGCCAGCCAGCACACCTTTCCAGAGCACAGAGCAGCCATGACGATCTAGGAGGGCTGTGGTTTTGGGAGAACAAAGGAAGACACTGGGCGCCTTGTTTATATGAGACCAATGGTGCACCTGAATCCAAACTTTCAGCCACAAAAGTTTGCAACCTGTCCCTTGGGCCCCTTTGCACTCAACAATGCAATGAGTGCAAGGTCAGTGGGTGGGAGTAATTCCCCAAAAACAGCACAGCCCTTCAGCACCAGGTCAGATTTCCTGGCCCTGGGGACCCAGCAATAGGCAGGGGCTGTGCTGTTCATCGGTTACCACAGGGCCTATGAACCACCTGCCCACTCCAGGGGAGGAGAGGAATAGTCTGTCTCCTTAGTTAGGAAAGGCCAGTACACACCTCCATGCGACAGCGTCTGAAGACATACCTGCTAGGACTGATGCGTCCCCTGAGCAAGGAGTTCAGAGGCTACTCCCCCCCAGGTGGAACTCAGATGGCCTGAAATGGAAAGTTCCTGAAATTCCCCAGTGGCTAGACCCTTCCCCCATGCGAGACATTGTTATGGGTCCTGGAGGAAGATGGGCAAGATCTGCTGCTGGAGTTGGCAGCGCCCTGTGTTCCCATGGGAATGGCTCACCCAGCCACATTGCATCTTCTTTGCTTCAACTTCATTTTTGTCCCTAAGCACATCACCTCCGGGCACAGCTCTCCAACTGTTATTAATGCTCATAGCCACTAGAGAGCAGCACAGCTTCAAGAACAGAGCCAGCCTGGTGTCGCTTTACAGTAAGCTGGGGCTTGGTCCAAGGTAACATTGAGTGTGGCTTCGGTTTACCTTTAAATTTGCATTTATCTATAACCCAGCCACCATATCTGAGGAGAGCTACCTCATGCCTGGCAGAGATCAGGTGCATTACAATGATATGGGTTGTCTTGTCCCAGTCTTCAGCTATGGACTTACCCCTGGCTTTTGCATTCCAACCAAATAGGCTTACCTGAGCTGGCCAGTACACACCTGGTCTGAAGCAAGGCCACAGACCGTCTAGATTCTTGCCTCCAGCAGTGGATACTTCCACAGTGGTGTCAAGGCTCGTAATACATCTGTAACTATGCTTGGAGACTCCAGCAGTCAACCGTTGTTGGAAGATAAGTGTCATATACTGGTTTGGAATCTAGATGAGGTTTGCAAATGAAACCCTCCCTTTTCTGCCACTGCATTCCACAAGGGGTTAAACTCCCCACCCCTTGACAGTGCCCTCACATTTTCAGGGGGGTACCAGAGTCATTCAGAACATCAGGGAGTCTAGGAGGCCAACATGTCAATGTGGAAATTCTGCAGCCTATGTGGCTGACCAGCAACTTTGGACATTTTAATTTCTACTACAGAGTTACCATTCATGTACAGATTGAGTGATTCCATTTACCACAGTGCTGGGTATAATTGAATGTAATAACCCTGTCAGTGAACTCACAAAGGTATGGACAGATTTGCCCAAAATCACTTGCTAAGTCAGTGGAATGGAACCCAGGTGTCCTGGAAACTGCTCACTTGGTTGTTGCCACTAGACAACAAAGCCTCCCAAAGCCGGGGGTACCTGAGGTTCCTTTTGTGACAGAATTCAGAATTGTACCCCCATCCTAATGGTATGCAACTGAGATGGCACTGGGCAGATGCTATTTCTTTTCCCCAGGCCCATAATTAACTAGAGAGCTTGGTGGGGAAATATTTCCTGAGAAAGGAGCACAGGGAGCAAGCGGTTTCCTTGGTAACAGATGCTTCGGCTTGAGCAGAAAGAGAGAAAAGTAGCAGCCCTCTTATTTGGATTGGCAGCCAGGATGGCAATTGCTACCTTGGGGAGAGGCACCAGTGACAGAACAAAAGGGTAGTGACACAACTTTAAGGAGATGAAGCCACCACACCTGTACAGCTGTAATCAGTTGAAAGCAAAGGGGCAAGGAAAGCAGAGAGCAGTGAAAGGAGCCCCTGGAGTCAGAAACTTCATTGAAATAAAACAGGCACAGGAAGAGACAAATGTCACAGTCTCGGTGCCAAGAACACCCTGAACATACCCCTGTGGACGCAAAGACGCTGCCTTGTGGCTCACCCCCAGCTGCAACAGGCTTTTTCCTCTATTCTGTGAACTGGGACTTTCATTAGGATTTTGGAGGAAGGAGTGACAAACATGTGGTGTGTGATCGACCTCCAATGGCAAGCCTGAAGACTGATAGCAACTGGGGATCTTCCACTGAGTTCAGCCACCAGAGATTTCCAGCCTTCATTAGCAACCACTCAGAATCAGAGATTTCAAAGAGAAAAAGCTGGCATTCAAGAGGGGGAAGGGAAGGGTGTTGTCAGATGAATGGATTAGATGCAGCTTACTTACAACCCTGTTGGAGCATGTTGGACAAACAAAGGGCAAACAACATCTGAGCATCTCAACACTGTAAGTTGCACCCACACTGATGCTACCATGTCATCTGAGGGGAGCAAAGCGGGAGACATTTGCTGGTTCACCTTTTGGGTACATAAATCAAGAAATCAGAATACATTCCCAGGAAGAGCAAATGGTCGGAACTGAACAGCTTACTTGGTAGACTGCTTCCCAGGGCCATGTGACAAGACAGCCAGCTAACGCAGTCCCAGGGAGCTTTGAACCCACAATTGCTTCTCCACATCTAGACAACACTAGTTTAGATACAACAAAGAGTCCTGTGGCTCTTCTGAAGACTAATAAAAACAAATTTTCCAGAGGAATAGCCGTGTATAGCAAAAGCAGTGAGAGTCCTGTGGCACCTTATAGACTATTTCAAAAGGCATAGCCGTGTTAGTCTAGTCCAGTAAAAAAACAACAAGGAGTCTTAAAGTGCCACACAACTAACAGATTTATTTATAGACTAACAGTTTTCTTCAAGCATAAGCTTTCCTGGGCTACAACCCACTTCGTCAGATGCAAGAACAAATTTGTTAGTCTTTAAATGTGCCACAAGACTCCTTGTTTGTTTTGCTGAATGAGACTAACACGGCTGCCCCTTTGGGACTTGTTAGCAGTATGGGTTTTAGGGTAGAGTTCTCAGGGGACTCCAGGTTCCAGCATCTGACCCTGCCATGTTAAACCCTTGGGGGTCGTTGTCCTCTTTAGTGGCTGGACATCATAAAGAGGCTCCTAAGGGCTTGTCTACACAGAGACCCTTAGGAAAATTAACCTGAAGGAACAATGGTATAAATTTAAATGGATTAGTTAAAGCCAATTAAGCTTGTGGGGACACTTTTTCCACCCCCCAGAACCACAATTAGTCTTCTTTCAGTTTAGTTTGCTTCAGTGAATTCAGCCAAACCAAATCACAGCCATTTTAATTCTGAATATGTGTCCGCACAGGGTTTATAATCCACTTTAAAATTTAATTCTAGTTAACATTCTTCTCTCCATGAAGACAAACCCAAAGTCTGTTACTGTCTCCAAAATAATGGGTCTGGATCTTCAACACAATTAATGCTTTTAAATCCAGAGGGCCCCATGTCTAGCGCTATAGATGAACTTCCCCATAAATTGTCTTTATGAGTAATGGAAGGCAAGCTTTGTTTGCCATCTGGACATCATGCAAATCTGTTGCCAACAGCCAAGCACCACCTGTACTGGTGGTGGGCTGTGGAAAATTTACTTGTCCAGCACAACATGCAGGGTACCGTCTCCCTAACAGACTCTTTTGTGATTGTTTTAGGCATACCTGTTTACTCAGTTTGGCCTAAAGACCTTCTGCTTCCTTGATTTACCTTGTATTCCAATCAAACATATGCCCCACAACTGGAGTTTTTGCTTTAACCCTCCCCTTTTGGGCATTGATTTTTACTAACATCAGGTAACCATTTAATCCCAGAACAGCTTTTCCCTGGGCTCAATATCTTGTTCAGGCCTTACCTCTCTGGGCAACTCTCTCTACTGCATCACAATCCTTTGCCATAGGACCTACTGCACTCTCCCCCTTGTTAAGTTTCTGTTCTGCTCCAGGCTTGCTGCATATGCTGTGTGTAGTGCACATGTTCTGTCACCTGAGTCCTGCACTATGGGCCAGCCACCTGGGGAGAAGGGCTAAACCAAGCACAGGCATGATATTAAAGGGCCAGGTCATTCCAGAACACAGGTCCATGGATAATTCCTGATTCATTTCCCTGAGCTGCTTTCTTCCCTGGCCTCCCACCCCCCTTGACCTTAATGATTGCTGCACTTTTAATGTTGGCAGGTCTCTACCAGGCACTAATCTCAACTGGAATGAACTGGGGCAGACATGAGCTGAGATTTCAGGGTGGGGATGGGGTAGTACTATGCAAGACTAGGAACAGTGGATGTTCAGCCAGCAGAATTGCACCAGTCACTTCATTTTAACACAAGGAGTTGTCTGGAACCCCCCCCCCCCCCCATTGCCTACCTGCAGTCTGGTTCCTTAGCAAAGAGGGATTTGTTATGAGGTAGGGGGAAGAGTGGCTGAAGAGGTGGGCCTAAAGGGAAAGCCCCAGAATGTGTTTATAAGCTGCTCCAGAAATCCAATGAAAGAAGAAGGCTACCTTTGCTGCTAGTTCTCAGTCCTAGATCAAGGAGGTAGTGAGAGGAGGTTTCTTCTGGAGAGAGTCAGAAGAACAAAACAGTGTGCGCACTCACTTTCACAGGGCAGCTGACTCTCCTGATTTCATAATAAGATCTGGGGTTTTCCTTAAAGCTCCAGCTCCTGGAGTTCTGAGATCATGTGGGAATCTCAGCTTCCTTAACAATTCAGCCTCTGTTTCTGGTTCTCCTGGCTCAGGAGCATAGCTTGAAAACATGACTTTAATCCATCGGAAAGGCTCAGAAACGACAAGGCAAATAACAAGAGTCCCATCCTCACTGCTATGTGCTAAATATTATGGGGTTTAAACCACATTCATGATTTTGGGGTCTGACACATGATTTTCAAATGCTTGGGGCTGGCAGTGCTGGGTCCTTTTCTCCAACCCTAGACTCTAGATTTCCACTCCCATTTTATCTCTGGTCATCTTTGCAGGCCACTAAGACAGAGAGCCTGTGAATTGCAATGCCACCTGCTAGAAATCAGTGTGAACTGGGTATCCAAATTCCCCATTGCTGCTTTGGGACTCCCACCACTAAGTGCCTGGAAATCAGCCTGCTGGCAGGGTGTGCCCTGATCAGGCCAGAAGAGATGCCCAGATCTCCTCACCCCTTCCCTGCTCTTCAGGTCTGACTTCTCTAAATCTGTTCTCCTGGCTATTCTCTCTGTTTACCATTTTGACCCCCACACCTGTTTCTGTTTCTTTATTTGTTGTTCTCTCTACTCAGTTAAGTCCCTGGACTCATTAGCAGGGCCACATTAACAAAGAGCTTTAGGGGCTGCAGCCCTGGGCCCCAGGCTACGGGGGGGGGCCAGCTGTGCACTGCCCTGCAAACATAGAGTGCCGGCCAAAGGACCCAGAGACCTGTGGTGGCCAGCCTGAGCGTAGTCAGCCCATGATCTGTCAAATCACTGGCCTGGTCTGCCCCACCCCACAGACAGCTGGTCTGCTGGGTCCCAGCACTGCCCTGGCCATATGGCTGGTCAGTCTGCAGCCTTCTGCTCCAGTACTGGCCAGGCTCCAGCACCGAGCACCAGCCTACCCTGTCCCTGCAGCTGCCCGGTTTGTGGGCCCTGCCCCCTCCACCAGTGCTGAGCACAGATGACTGGTCTACGGGTCCCAGACCTGCCCCACTCTGCACTCCTGAAGTGGGGGCCACAAAAATGGACAGCCTTGGACCTCCAGGAGCCTTCATCTGGCCCTGATCTGTCACACCTCATCTTAGGCTAAGGGAGGGGCCCAGAACCCAAATAGTTCTCCCACAGCCACTGGAAATCCTATCCTGGTTTAAAAAAAAAAAAAGAGAAATATCAGGACCATGAAGATAAGAGACTGGGGGTCCGATGATAAAATCCACCACCAGTCAGAAAAAATCCATGTCCCTACATGCAGGCTTGTTCTCAGAAGGTGCTTTGTCCTCACTGAGAACTTGCTCTGAGTCCCGCCATCAGAAACTGGCCACAGATATAGCTGCACCTGTGCATCCGCCTTTTTTTAAACAGCAGGGCTGCACTGCACTAGGCCAGGGGTCAGCAAGCTTTGCTGACCCCTGTGCTGGTCCTTCCTCCCCAACCCTCATAGGGTGCTGGCAGCCCTCTCTGCTGAAAAAATGTGGCGGCTGCCTGAAAATTCAGCAGCGGTCATGGCTGGAGTGGGAGTGCTTCCCAGGCATGCCACAGAAAGAAGTCACCCAGAGTGGCTCATCTTGGCGGTGTGCCTGGGGACAGGGATCCCCAGGCATGCCACAAAAGAAGTGGCTCCTTTCAGGGGTTCCCAGCCATAATGCAGAAAGAAGCTGCCCGGGATGGCTCCTTGGGGGAACATCACGCTACAGAGAGGAGCCACTCCAGGCAGCTTATTTCAGTGTCACATGGAGGCACAGACATGAGGGACCCCCACTGTGTCCCAGCTGCAGCCAAAGGAGGCCGCCCAGAGTGGCTTTTGGTGGCAGGAGTGGCAATTTCTGTGGTTCCTGTGGAGGGGGCTGTGTGCCACTCTGAATGGGCTTCGGTGCCACTGTCGGCACACATGCAGGGAGTTGCCTACCCCCGAACTAGGCTTTCTACAAACTTGTGGTGAGAGGCTGTGTCTGCCAAGAGACCTTACAATCCAAGCAGGAGGAAACTCCACCAATCCAATTCTGGTTCTCTTTGTCTGAGCTTGGGGAGCCACTGGTGCAGCTATATTGGGGCTGGCCATTGATTGCTGGTAATTCCCAATACAGACAAGGACAGAAGCAGGAAAAGAATCTACCTCATTAAGGGGAGATGATAGAGCCATACAGTCAGGATTTATTTTTCTTTAAAGAACATTTTAGCTATTCCTATGAAGAGTGGGATGAACAATCCTCATGCTTCAGGGTATCATCATCTGTGAGGGTGGGGTCAGGAAGGAATTTCCAACCTCCTCATGCCTCTCCCCCCCATTACAGCCATGCAGGGCCCAAACATAGTTTTTCTGGACCCAGTACAAACTTGTAACATGGGCACCCTCCCTCACACATACCACAGTCTCTCAGCCTGGGGCCTGGGCCAGGCCTCTAGTAAAGTGTAGTGTACTTTCCTCCTCCATGTTGGGCCCTGCAGCCATGCATTGCTGCCTGGGTGCCAAACAGATCAGCCACTGCCAGAGGCAGAATTCTAGACTGGGTGGATCTGACCAGGCACTGCAAGGCACTGACAGAAACCAGACCAGATTGGTCTGATGAGGTTTCAGCCCTATGAGTTCTGTCTATTCTATTTCAGTAGTGTTCATGCAGCTGGAAGAGGCTTTATAAAGGATGTCGTTGCTAGAACCAGTGTTGCTAGGGATGGAAAATTCCCCAGCTTGGGGGAATCCCCAGGAGAGATTTTCTTGATTTCAAAAAGTTAATTCTGTCTGCCAGTCTGATTTAATCACTACCACACTGTTGAAGCCTGTTGGGTAATTGTTGGAGTATTTTTAAATATAATTTTATTGATTCCACTTTACTACAAGTGCATTTGTCTTTTCCTGCTGCAGAAGATTCGAGATGGCTTTAGCGACTGCATTGCTCCAGTCTTCTAATGTCAAAGGGTTTAAAGTCACCTTGGAGTTCCTCTAGTCTCTGTAACCAGGCCTACCCATTTGGGATGTGGTACGGGTCAGCATTTCAATGACTATCTCTCTAAGAACATAACCAGTCCCCATCACTATCTCAGAGCCATTCAAAGATTTTACCCTTTCAGAAGTCCCAAGAAGGAGGAAAGAATTATCCCCATTTTACAAATGAGAAAACTAAGGCACAGTTCCAAAGGAGTAGCCATGTTAGTCTAGTTCAGCAAAACAAACATGGAGTCTTGTGGGAGTTTTAAAGATTAACAAAATTATTTATCACATGAGCTTTTGTGGGAGAAAATCCCACTTCATCAGATGCTTGAAGATGGGGAATTTACAGAATGGGAGGAAAATAAATGCAGGGGCATAGAAGTCATGGGATCAGGTCAGACTTGTTACAGCAAATCAAAGCAGTTTTTTAGATTTAAACTTAAGTGCAGCTTAAGTAACTTGTCTACATCACACAAAGGACATATGGGTGAGCTGGGACTAAAACCCAGGTGTCCCAGGCTTGAGCAAGTGCCCTACCGATTAGGCCACACTTCCTACCAATAGCTAGGCAGTGTCCTCTTCAGTATCTTGACTGGGAGTTTGCCAGCCTTCAAAGAATCCACCTCAGGGTGCACACTAAGTCTGAGGCTCATTAAGGCAGAATTTTGGAAGTACGGTCGACATGCATGGCTACCCCAAGCAGCATGGATGTGGTCGATAAAACTCATAACACATATGCAGCTGATTAAAGGATATGTTTTAACACAGAACACAATTGGCCAGTGGAACTCATGGCTACAAGATCTCCTGGAATCCAAAAGCTAGTAGAATCCTCCCTAAAAGGGAATGGGTTTTATGTGACTAATAACATTCCAAATTATAACTGAAAGGAAAAAGAAAGCAATTGTTTTGGAAGGGATATAAACTCCCCAGCTTCAGGGCTGAAGCTCTGACCTCTGGCAAAGAGGGGTTGGCAAGAAACTTTTCCAGGGGGCAGGTTATCCCATTACTGCCTTCTGTGTGATTTCTTGCCCCTTCTTCAGCAACAGCTGTGGAAAAGAAATTGTTCTGATTTCGGATGTCAATTCCTAGTAGGTCTCATTGCCTTCTCTTAAGGTTCTCTGTGTATACAGCCAGGGCCTGGATGTGGAGGAAAGATCTCCAAGGAAAATTCTGTATGCTGCAGCTAGATGACTCGCTGGTGATCGACGAAATGAGGGTTTCTTCTGAGTTAACATTGACATATACTCCAAAGTAGTAACTCACAGAGGGACTCCCCTTCTCTGAGTCAGGCTAAACAACAACAAGAAAGAACCATTATTCTAGATTATGAGTGTCCAGACATGGAATTACTCAGGGACAGCTATTCTAGAATAATATATGTAGACCAGGAGTCTCAAACACATGGCCCGTGGGCCACATGCGGCCCCTAAAGTTATTTCCTGCAGCCTGCAGTGACACAATTGTTACTGATATTTGCAATATCATTGTATGGAAAGGTTTCAGTGGTGCGGCCCTTGGGCTAATTCACTAATCCTCATGTGGCCCTTGGGTGATTTGAGTCTGAGACCCCTGGTGTAGACAAACCCTAATGGGGGGGGTGCATAATGCAGAGCCTGTGGCATGAACAGAAAGGTTAGGCACACAGAAGCCCTTGTGTAACCCATATGCCTAAAAAGAAATAATTTATTTTAGGGATCTCTTTAGGCTGGGTTATGTTCCTTTTGAAGAGGATGGTAGGGTGGGTGGATGCAAGCCCACCCACTTCTAAAACCCTCCCCCAGCCTACGGGGAGATGGCACTGGTTCCTTAAAATGATTTCCAGGGACAACTGATGAATAACAGGAACAGGTGTGAGGGTCATAGGTTCAAAATTAGGGCTTCAGAAGGGGACACCAAGCATCGAAGCCCGGACAGTGCCCACTGCTCCTCGAAGGTGCCAAGGGAGCCAACAGACGCTGCTCAAAGGAACTCTGCCCAGAGATGTGCACGGACAAGGGACCGGAAATAGGCCCCACAGTCGCAGGCCTCTTCCCCAGCCAACCTCGTCTCCCTGGTTTCATAGATGGTGGTCTTGGCGTAAGCCAGGAGGAAGTTGGTGAGGAGGTCCCGTGACTTTGTGGGGGCTATGGATAGGGAGTGCACATAAGAATAGGTGTGGGGACAAGTGCAGCCAGAACATCAATAAGAGGTTCTGGAGGAGCCGAAAGTGGGGCTGCAACCTGGTGCCCTAAGGGCAGTAACTACAGAGAGGAGCAGAGTCCATGTGCTCAGTGCTTGAGTGAGAGGAGCTGAGCCAAGAGTGGACTGCAAGATGTTTTCTCCTCACTGTGGAGTCTTTTGCAGAGGAGTTTTCTCTAATGGGACTGCGAGCTGGTTGACCAGTAAACAGGCTGCACAGAGCTGGTTGCAGAGGAGAAAGAAAGGACTGCATGGATTCCTACTGAAGATTCCTGCAGACAAAGAAGAGGGTCGCTACTTGTTTCCACTGAAGGACTTGAACAGAGACTGCAATTGAGATGTGGGTAGGGTTACCAGCTGTCAGGCAAAAGAAGGACAAGTCCTCCTTTTTACCTCATGTCCTCTGTCCGGCAGGCATTTTAAAAATACATGGTTTTGTTTGGCTTCTTACTTACAGGGGTTAAAGTATGCTGGAACACCCCAGAACACCCTATTTTTAGGGGGAAGTGTTCCAGGGCCCCCAAGAAACAGAAAAATATTACATTAATGCTACATTTTCTCCATGTGTCCTCCAATGTCCTTCTTTTCATACTTTCTTGTCCTCCTTTCCATGCTTTGGTATCTGGTAGTCCTAGATGTGGGTGACTTCACCTAAATTGTCAGACTATTAGGTTTTCTTTTCCCACAATATTACTGTGGGGACTGTTTTATTTAAATTAATTTTGGTTTTCTTTGGATAAGGTTTTCATGGTAGTAGTCAGTAAAGTTCATTGTTATGTTTATCCTAAGTAGTAGTTTAATGTGGGGTGGTAACTCTGAGCAGTCTTCGCTATGAGTCCTTTACAGACTGGATCCTGGGTCTCCAGCTGCTCTCTCCAGGGGGTTATCTCTGCTAGGCACTGGAGAGGGGCAATTGAAGAAATTCTAGCTCACCCAAAGGTTACACTTGCAAGGGAGGAGACTGGAGCATGGATAATTGGGGGGAATAAAGTGTCATGTGATGCACAATAGGCTATGATCTGTGTAACTTTCTGGTTTACTTTGGCAATGTAACTGTGTAGTTTGATGCAAAATGTGCCATGCAAGCTTCCCCTTTGAATGTTCTGCAGTATTACAGCATCATGTTTCCTGCAGCATCTTGTATGTGTACAGATGTGAAGCATGTCTCCAGACATGTTCCATGGCTATGACCATCAGAACTATCTCTTTACAGGGAGGTTGGAGAGATGCATGACGAAGACAATGCAGACTGATCTCCCTGGCTCAGATGGGACAAAGGGAATCACACAACAGTGAGAAAGAGGTGGAAGCATCCTGCCCTGTCTGAACTACAGAAATCATGTGAGAGAAGGAGGGCGAATTAAAAACAAAGAGAGCAACTTGGAACTGCTAAGGTTTTTGCCCAAGATTCTCTGTCTTGAAACATCTACAAGGAGGATTGGGCCCTACCTAGGGAGAGGCAGCGACTGGCTGCTAAACTATCATTTAGCCAGATCTTGTGAGTAATCTTGGACAGTGATGTTAGTTAGTGTGCATCTTATATCTTTTATTTGCTTGTTTTAACTCCTGACTCCTTTATTAAATGCTCATGTGTTGATTTGCTATATACTCACTTGAAATCATGTTCTAATTAATAAACTAGTGTTTGTTTCCTCTAAAGCTGTGTGAACTTTAGAGGGTGTGATGAGCGAGGCTGGGTATACCCATTTCTTTGACAAGTGTGCAAACAAATGCCTATGAGTCTTCACTGATTGGCAAAAGGTCCCAATCCCTGTAGGATGGAAGTCCCCACTGTGTATGTTGGGGCTGGGTATGCTCACTGGGGGACCATCCCCTCAGTGGCCAGAGGATGCACATCCACTGCCTGGAACCAACTAAATGCAGGAAGCTGATGTGAAATGACTCAGGAGTGAGTAGTCACCTGGCATAGTGGCATAAGTTGGGGTTCAGGAGTAGAGATCAGGGGGTCACAGTGGCACACCAAACCAGATTGGGGGGGGTGCGTGCAGGAGGCGTGACATCATATAGGGGGACCAGATGCTCCAACAGGGACAGTCTCGCTATTCAGGGCTTTTCACACATGCTATCTGGTCATCCTACTTGCATGTGGTGGAGAGGAGACTGGAGGGGCACATAGATGGGCAGATGAATGACACACAAAGCCCTGGGCATGTGGAATAGGGTGAGGGAGTTGCAGGGAGTCCCTGAATTAGAGGGGGACAGAAGCATGGCACACAGGGATCTTGTGCATGTTGACTGGGGGGATGCAACGGCTATGTTATGCACCATGAAATCAGCCTATACAGGCTATGAAGTATGGGCTCCCTAGTGCAGTGGTTTTCAAACTTTTTTCCTCAGGACCCAGTTGAAAAAAAATAATTTATGACCATGATCCAACAATAACATCTTTAAGCGATACATTCCAGTCTTTCAATGGCAGCAGCAGAGGGTGCCATGACCCAGTACCCAAGGGTCTGCAAACCAGAACAGGGTCCCAACCCATGGTTTTGAAAACCACTGCCTTATTAAATTATTGTTTAGTGTCTTGACACCAGTTAACAATGACCCTTCTGGGTCATTGCTTTTGGAAATAGTCCAGAGAAGCCAGGCCCGTCATTTTTTCTGTTCAGACTGAGAATGGATCACATGCTGTGGGGGAAGCTTGGTCTCAGTGTCCTTTGGCTCCAGCTGAACTCTGGCCTGCAACTGACATTTAGCGTCAGCTCCAAGGCAAACTACCACTTCCCTGTTCAGGTCTGCATGTGAGGAATTGTGGTTTGGCTATTGGCACAGAGCTAGATCTCCCTGGGAAATTCCCGCTTCCAGGTGGTTTTTTGTCCTGCTTTGCTGCAGGCCAGGATCCCATCAACTACTGTGTGCCTTGTGGTTCAGATTCTGGAGGTGGTTAGGCTGAGGTTGATCCAAAGCTGAAGGCAGGTGGAGAGAGCAATGTGGAAGACTGGACGGACTGCAGTATATGCTGGTGGACCTACAGGCCAAGTGCTGCCATGAGTCAAGGCCCTGATTGTCTGGAATGCTGTGCACTCATTAGCTCCCACTGACGTCCGTGGGTGCTGCAGCTGCTCTGCACATCTGAGGCCACATCCACACTCCAGACCATGGCTGATGCAACTAACAGCATGTACAGCCTTAGCACAGTGCATGCTTGCCTGTTTGCATTGGCCCTGTGCTTACATCCCAGGAGTGCTTGTAGTGACACAAAGTGTGCTGTGCCACATATAGGCATCCCAGTGTGCCATGCAGGGCCAGTCCTTCCAGAAAGATGACCTAGGTGCTTGCCTAGGATGCCAACAATTAGGGGGCACCAAGGGCTGGGCTAGGGGGGGAGGGGGTCAGCAAGCCCATCCTGCCCTGCTCTGCTCTGTGTCCATGGCTGGATCCCTGCCTCCGGCACTGCTCCCCTGCTGGGGCCAGACCCCTGCCTGTGGCAGCACTGCTCCTCACCTGCAGCCAGATCCCGGTGGCAGTGCTGCTCCCTGGCCAGGGCCGAATCTGCTCTGGCAGCTGGGGGAGTGGGGATCAAAATCAGTGTTGGCCTAGGAATGGGCTTCCCAACCTTTTTAAGGTTGGGGAGCCCTTTTTAAGTTCAAAAATGTTCTGGGGACCCCCCCTGCACGCTGCCACAGAGCATCTGCATGGTGCAGATAGACTCTGGCCCACGGGGGGTCAGAATCTATCCTGCACTTCTCTCCTGCTGGGGAGCAGAGTCCCCCCACCCAGGCAAGGGGCCATGGCCATGGCAGCCCCCACTCCTGGCAGGGGAATGGAGCTGCAGGCAGTTCCCAGGCAGTGGCAGCGAGCCATCGCCGTGTTCTGCAGCGTCTGCGGCCCCATTCTCCTGCTGGGAGTGGGGGCTGCCATGGCTATAGCCCCCCTTCCCAGGAGCTGCCTGCAGCCCTGTTCCCCTGCCAGGGAGCAGAGTCCCTCCCCAGGCAGGGGGCCATAGACGCAGCAGCCCCCACTCCTGGCAGGAGAATGGGGCTGCGGTGGCTCCAGCACATGGCTATGTTTCGCTGCCCCTGCCTGGGAGCTGCCTGTGACCTCCTTCCCCTGCCAGCCGTGGGGGCTGCCACAGCCATGGCCCCCAGCCAGCCCCTGCTGGAGAGTGGGGGGCAGGCAGCCCCTGCAGGGGAGGGAGACTGTGCTGCTGCCAGCTCTCTGTGGCCCCCCCCCGCCAGGATCCAGCCCCAGTGGGAGCATGGGGGCTGCAGCTGGGTTCTGGCCCCGGTGGGGGAGCAGCACTGTGGACCCCCTGGAAGAGGTCAGGGTCTGTGGACCCCAGCTTGGGAACCACTGGTCTAAGGCACCAAAAAAACCTTGAGCCAGCCTGGGTGCCATGCACCACCATCCGGCACAGTGCCTTCCGGGAATGTTTTGCAATGTATGTTGGGATAGAAATGACTTGCCCAGGGATATCTGGGACTTAGGGAACACGTATCCAGCATGCAACTTGCAAAATGGGCCCTGCTGCTCTTGTGGCTTAGCTTGCAGAGAGGCTGTTGCCACCTTTTGGTATTTCTCCCACCAGGGACAAAATAACTGCACTGGCTTGGGATGAGATGTCAGCGCTGCACAGCTCTGGGTGCAGTGCTTGAGGGGCAGGAGCTGAAAGCCATGCTACAGGAACTGCGGCAATGGGACCAAGTGATCCACCATACAGGCTGTCTCTTTCAGGCAACCAATGAAGTGTGTTGCACTCTAATTCACTCTGCAGGCAGGGTGATGGTGATGGAGCTCCCTGTGACGTCACAATGTCCTAGGACTGCAGGCACAGCCTAGAACAAGCCTTACTGTAGCCAAAAGCCCACCCTGTGGATCCCAGTGATGACTGACCTTGGGGACATTTGGAAAAAAAGAGCTCTCCGCCATGCTGGTGGCTGTTCCCATCACTCTGCGCGGACTCCACTCATTTTCCAGGCTTCAGGGCGAAGCACACAGTGAGACTCCTGGAATCCTATTATAGTGTGTGGTTGGTACTCACCGGGTATGCCACACTCTTATGATGCCTGTCACAACACAGCCTGGCAATGCTCATTGGAACCCCAGGACCTATAGATCACAGCCAGTGGGGCAAATCCGTGGACATTCGATTCATGCTCTGAATAGCAGCTGAGGGGGGTGATCCCAGGGGCACTGTGCTAGGGAGCCATCAGATGCACAAAGGGGATTTAGACACCTGACTCCCACACTCCAGTAGTGTCAAGGGACGTTAAGGTAGGCAGAGATGGCTCTCTCAGGATCCCCCTTAGTGCAAGTCCCAGTCACCACAGAGCTGGCATGCGGCTTCCGCACCAGACCTTGGCATGGGGAAGGGGATTAGGTGCATGGCCAGAATGCATTCCTCTATGGCTTTTCTCAGCTCTCCGGAGCTTATAGGGACCATGCCAAAGGGAGTGTAAGTTAGTGCAGCCGTGAGGCAGCTCTACTTTGCACCAGGGCCTGAATGGGTGCCTGCATGGCCCAGAATACGGGAAGCATAAAGCTGGCTTCCCTACCCCAAGCAGGACTGGAATAACTGAGAATCAGCTCCACAGAGTCCAGCACCAGAACATCCTGCCATGCCCAAGAAATAACAACATTCCCCTTTAAGAGGTAGGGCCTGAAAAAACCTGGAGGACAGAAAGCCTGAAACATGAGTCCAAAGCAGGCACTTTTCCATTTATCTGCAGACACAAAAATACCAAGGAAGGCCAAGGCTCTCACACCCCTCCCTCTGTGCCTAGCAGCACTGCTAGAAGGCCAGGAAGAGGCGTGACTCACCAACTAGGCTAGCGGAGGAGCAAACCAGACCCACCTATTTATAAGCCGCACATGTGTGGGGTGGAGTGATGGGAACTGAATTACCTCATTCACCCGGCTCCTCTATTTGTCCCAAGCCCGGAGGGTTTGTGGGCCGTGGACACCTCGCCCCTCAACCTCCAGTTGGTTCCACAGTTGCACTGCTGTGAAGAGTTATTTATCATTAAGGGCCGTCAGAGCACAGGGCTCCAGGAAATGGTGTGGGTGCTTCTGCATTTCGGCTGCGCTCTCTCTTCTCAGAGGCTGCTGCACTGGAAATTCCCAGCCAAGGCCACTCAGCAGATGCAAAACCCTCTGTTTGTTCCTGGGCGACCTGGCCAGGGAGGAAAGCAGAACACAAAAAGCAGAACTTGGTGGCTGTACATCTGTCCACAGGGCCATCAGGTGTAGGCGATGGAGCCAAAGGCAGCCAAGCCAGCAATCTCTGAGCCACAGCAAGGATGGCCTAGCTACTGCCTGTCAAGATAGTGGTGGTGGCATTTACATTTCAGTAGCACCTAATGCAAATGAGGATCCCTTTGTGCCAGCACACAGTTACATAGTGAGTGAGCAGTAACCCCTGTCCTGAAGTAGGAGAGTCCAGTTGTTAGGGTACCAGGTGGGGAGTTAGAAGATCTGTTCAGTTCTCTGATCTATGGGCAAGTCCCTTAGCCTCTCCGTGCTTCTATTTCCCACTTGTAAAATGGGTCCAAGCCTCAGGGAGCCCTACATCTCACAGAGCTGCTGGCAGGGCAGGGGGCAGCTATGTCATGGTTGTGAGAAAAGCTGAGTTCCTGCAATGAAGAACCTACAGCCTAAATTAGGAAAGAGTGGGAGACAAGATTAGTAATTACTACCACTTCTGTTTTCCTAAAGGCCAGGCTCAGCTCCGAGAGCTGAGGGCTCCTAGAAGGCCTGTTTAGCCACAATCACTGGAGACTGAACCCATGTTCTTGGCAGGGTGAAGCTGATGGGCCCCTGAGCCATTCAGTTCCTGTTAGTGTCCACTTCAAAAGGGAGATTGAAGTAGGCTCCACATCTCTCTGGTTCTGTCTACACTGCACTGAACACCCAGATCTGTGAGACCTGCCCTTGTGGACTCAGTGTTTCCAAGTCTATTAAACCTAGGTTTCTAATTGCCAGACCCTTGTCTCACAGCCATGCTAACACATCTCTCCCATGCTATGCAGACCTTCTCAGGTCTGTATCTTGAGTGTATCCACACTGCAAAATGATAGGCCTTGGATCCAAGTCACAGCAGGACTTAGGCGCTGACCTCCCCCTCTGCCAGCCCCATGCTCTAAGGCTATGACTACACCAGAGGGCTCAGGTAAGCCAGCTTAACAAGGTCTACTTTAAGGTGACTTAAAGCAGACCTTGTTAAGTCGCCATAGAGAGTCCACACTCAAAATGCCAGTTGACGTCCCATGTCCACCCTGGCAGCTGCTAGGTCGCTCTAGGAGTGGTGCTTTGTGGGTAGCTGGCCCACAGTGCACAACAGGAGTACCCTTCTCCCCCTGGCCACTCCTTTACAATAGGAAGTGACTGCACCACCTTCCCCACTATGCCTGGCAATATGGAGCCCAAGGAGGTCATGGAGCCTGACATGCCCCAGCAACGTGCAAGGACAGAGCTCCACACCAGCCATGCATTGGCCAGACTCCTCTGCCTCTGGACCAGGCGGCACAGGGCAACTGCCAGTGCAGGAGCAGGCCAACCCCCTCGCCATACCTGCATGGGAAACCAGCAGTGACTGGTGGAACCGGATGGTTCTCACCAGCTGGTATGATGACCACTGGCTGCAGAACCTGCAGCTGAGGAAGAGCACCTGCCTCAAGCTGGTCACCAAGCTCACCCCAGTTCTGCAGCACACTGACATCTGGCTCCAAGCTGCCCTGCCCATGAACAAGCAAGTGGCTGTTGCCCTCTGGAAGGAAGATGACAACCTCAGACCCCTACCACTCCATTGCCAACCAGTTCAGGATTGGCAAGGCCACTGTGGGGCCATCTTGAAGCTGAGCCTCCTATGTATCATCACCATGCCCACCTGCCCATTCCTGTCCCCCCACCTCCTCTCACCTGTCCCCAACAGAATAAATTGATGCACGAGACAGAATAAATGGTGTATCTTGTGTTTTATTTACAAGGGGGACATTGGGGGGAGCTGAGGGGGGTGAGAGCTGTGGGAGAGAAAGGGTTTGGGGGGCACGAGGGGGTGGGGGCATAAGGGAGGTTGGAAGGGGGGGGGATGGGGGAAGAGAGGGAGGGGGAGGTGAGGGTGGGGGGTGGGCACTAGTGCTGTCGGGTCCCAGGCCTGCACCTGGCCACCCTGAGCCCTGGGCCTGCTGGGATGAGGGCTGCTGCTGGGATCCCGGGCAGGGGGACCCTTGGGCAGCTGAGACCCCGGCCCCATGCCAGGTGCTCCAGCACATGGGTCTGCCACTCCATCAGGTTGAGCAGGCAATCAGTCTGGGCCTGCTTGACCCCAATGTGGGTGTTCTCCTCCGGCCAGGCTCGGAGATCCACCTTGGCAAGCTCCACCAGCTGGACGTGGTCTTCCAGTATCTCCTTGTGTGAGCGACGCCCCCTCCTTCTCCCAGTTGGGGCTGGGCGCACCCTAGGAGTGGCCGGTGTCATGGGCGCAGGGTCTGCAGGAGAGAAGCAAAGAACAAGAGCTTTTCCCATTACGTAGTGCAGAGTGCAGGCTGACAGTAGCTTCTGTCCCATGCCCATCTCCCTGCTTCCCACTCCCTATCCTTTAGGACAGGGACGCCTTAGTATACGCCGCTGTGCTCTGCTGCACGGGGCGGGTGCAGTTCCCAGGGTGGTGAGCCGCAGGCAGCCCTACCCCGGGGGGTCTCTCCTGAGACCATATGCCAGTAGTGTCAGGCACATGCTGTATGGTCTTGGTGCTCCCACCTACAGTGCCTGCAGCCCATCTCCTGCTAGGCCACCACTCCACTTGGCTCTGGGTCCCTCCTGCCACAAGGTCCCCTGCCCCTGTGACCCCATGGGAGGGCCTCTGTACCCTCCCCCACAGAGGGACCCTGCCTGTCTCTAGCAGAGGCGGCTCTTGGGGTAAGCAAAGAATTCGGCTGCCTAGGGCCTCATGCAGTAAGCGTACTGCAGAGGTGGCCGCCTGCTTCGCCTAAGTCAAAAACTGAGGCATCCAGGACCGACTCAAGAGGTTGTCGCGTGCTGCACCCTCCCCAAGCCAACTTTTGTACCTCCTGGGGTGGGGGGAGGTAAAACCCACCCTCTGCTCTGGGCTGGCTCACCCTGCCCCCAGGTGGGGAACAGCTGGCCCAGGGGCAGAGTGGGTCAGCCCTCTGGCTGGCAGGCACCTGCGCCAGGCTGGTAGTTTTTAAATCTCCTGCCAGCAACTCCAGTGGCCAGGTAATGGGGTGAAGAGGCCCCCGGGGGGGGGTCAGGGACAGGAAGCCAGCAGGGGGGGTGGTCAGGTGACCGGTGGGGAGGGACAATGTTCTCTCTAATTACTCGTAGACTGTGTGCACAAACAATTTCTTTGTGTGCGCAAAAACATTTCTTTGTGAGCACCGATATTAGCACTATTGAATTTTTTTGTGTGCATTTTATTTTGTTGTGTGCACAGGTTTCATGACCTGTGTGCACGCACACACACGCACAGCTTAGAGGGAACACTGGAGAGGGGTGGCCTGAGGTGGGATGCTGGGGCTGTGGGGAGGAGCGGAGCTGGCAGCGAGGAACTAGGGTCAGTGGCTGGGAATTGGGGCCGTGGCTCCTGGGAGGTGGAGAACTGGGGCTGTAGGGGTGGAGCCAACAGTGGGGAGCTGGGGCTATGGGAAAGGTGTCATGGGGACTTATGGGGGTCCCACAATGGGCCTTCAGCTAGGGCCCCAGATAGCCAAAGGCTGCCTCTGGTCTCCGGTCCCTGTCCCCTGCAGTGCCTGTCTCATCTGTCTGCCCCACCATGCCTGCAGGGTGGGAGCACTCACTTGCAGATGCACCAGCAGTCTGGTGCGATGTCCCCTTGCCTGGGTCTTCCTTGGCAGGTGGAGCCTCCCCCTGTATCCTGGGTGTGGCATCGGGGCAGGATGAGCTCTGGGATGGCACTGCCCAGGGCCACTGTGGTGCCCTGTACGTAGGTGCTGGTCCCCCCCCAGCTGAGCACCACATCCTTGTCCACCAAGCCTCCTCCTGGTTATCGTTCAGAGATGGGACTCACCAGTGTCGAGTGTGCAGGCTGGCTGGGTGTCCGCTTCCTGGCCCAGGAAGCTGTGGAGCTCCCTTTAAAAGGGCACGTGATGGTGGCTGCCATCAAGTGCTGCATGGCCTCCCAGGCCTTGTGGTAGCCCTGCTGGAGGTCCTTAATCTTCACCTGGACCTGTTGGATGTCACAGGCGTGGCCCTTCTCTGCCAAGCCCTGGGAGATGCACCTATACACCTCCTGGTTACTCTGTGTACCCTGGAGCCAGGTGTGTATAGTCTCAAACCCCCAATAGCCAGGAGATCTAAGATCTCCCGGTAGGTCTAGGATGGGACTTGCTTTCTGGCCCGCCTGGCGCTGCCCTCTGCCATGCCTGCAACACAGCCGGAGGCCTGGCTAGCTCTGGCTGTGGAGCAGGGTGGGGTAGGTGTCATCCTGCCCTGGGATTGGCCAGGGCAGGCACTTCCTGGCTGCTGGGGAGTATGGCAGGTGGTCTGGAGGCCAATTAAATTGACAAGCCAAATCCCAGGCTACATTGGCTTAAGTCAACTTTAAAAGTGAGAGTTATTTAGTCGACTTTATTGAATGCTTAAATTGACTTACTAAATTATAAATGTGACCTGGGCTTTGCTTAGGTCATTTTAAGAGGATTTAAGTTGACTAAAGCCCCTAGTGTGGACATAGTCTAGGAGATGATTTTTGAGTGCTTGCTGATCTGCCTGTGGATCCAACAGGGGCTTTGGCTGAAACCTGAATCAGAGCCTAGCATTAGTGTAAAGTGTGGCCATAACCTCAGTATAAAAGCTGTCCCACATTTATCAGCACCAGCAGCTCACAACAGGGAAGGCCTGTCTCAGAGCTACAGGGGAGCAATGTCTCTGCACATGTTGTAAGCAGCAGTGGTTAAATTTGGGGGCTGAGCAGAGCAGTTTCTTTCCCCACCCATTGGAGTGAGCCCAAGGAACCCCTCCCTTCACAGTGACTGTAGTGATAGATCCCTGCCTCCACACCGCCCCATTTTTCTTGGAGCACTGCTCAGATACATTCGGTATTAGGTGTCTATGTGCAGCAGCACACAGTTGGTCGGCAGCTTCATGTCCTAGGCTGTCAGTGCAGGGTTGGTGGCTGACGCCCCTCTGGCCACTCCCGTGGCTATATATACAGCCCCAACCCTAACCATCCCCAGTTCCTTTTTTTGCCCTCAGCAACAGTTTCGGAACAGCCTGTCCTTGTGATCACAAGTGCCTGTTGCTACCTGATTGTATGAGCCTCCCATTTAAGCTAGAGGACCTGTTCGTGGATATCATTCCACCAAGACCCGGCACTTTTACAGAATGTGCACATTTGGAGGTAAAAGACTGCTCCCAACACCTGTAATGATGCCAGGCTTTATGCCCTGTGCTTCTTGCAGCAAGGCCTTCCTGCAGGATGACTCCCCACGAGGAGTGCCTCCAGTGCCTGAGTGAATCCCACCGGGCCACTAACTGCACCATCTGTCAGTCCTTCAAGCTGGGGATGCTGAAAGACAGGGAGCAAAGACGCTGTGAGTTGGCCTTAGAGCCAGCGTGGCAGCCTACCCCCGAAGAACTGGGATTGACTTCGGCACTGGCACTGCATGCCAGGTTGGCACCAGAACCATCTCGTCTACCTCTCCATGGCTGAGCCACTCCTGGCACCGCAGGCATGAAGCGGTGTGGATCGCGGCCACCCCTGAGGCCTTCGAGGAGGCAAAGGCGCTGCTGCTTTTGCCTACACCCACACCTCTGAGGCCTCCTAAGCAGAGAGGAAAGCCTGGTTTCCTGTCGGGTAAATGGACTCCTCCTGAATGGCACCACTCCCTGGCACCTAGTACAGTGCCAAGCTCCCTGGTGCCGAGAGAAGAAGCTCCCCAGAAGGCACCAGATGGTACCACCCTATGCCTGGCTCAGAAGCGCAGTAGGTCATGCTCCACTTCTCTCTAGCGCCGTAGTGCCTCCGCTTCTCTGGTGCCATCTACATGGTCTGGCGCTGAACCTCCTGTGAGACAGCTCCTGCTCCCTGACCCTGGAGGAGATCACCCCATCTAGAAAGGGCAGACATGCTGCATCAAGCTCCTGCCGGTACTGTCCTCATGAGTGGTCAGTGCTGAGAGAAGCCCCTTCCCAGTTAACCCATCGCGGTACCAAAGAGCCTGCCATTATTAACCCGGATAGGGAGCTGAACCCCAGGCCAGGGTCCTATAGAGAGGATACCCCATCCCATTTTGATTTCCTGCAAAGGATTTCTGCCCACAGGGACCTACAGGCTGAACCTCTCAGGGGGGGTCCAAGACTCCCTATTCAACCCGGGTGTATCATCCTCGCTGGACACGGTGGCTGTAACTTTGCACCCTAGCGTGCATGGCATTGCCAGATCCCGGTGGCAATACCCTGCCTCTATCGCCCCTGTGTCGGACATAGCAGCTTACAAGTACCAGGTCCCACTGGAGGATTTTTCCTTCTCACCCATCACCCGAGCCTGAATCCACAGGTAATTGAGGCCACCCTAGAGCATGGAGCTGAACCTCCTCCAGATCCCATGCCAAGGTCCAGAGGGGCCAGACAGATGGAAATCCTGGGTAGAAAGATGTATTCGACCTCAGCCTTCTAGCTGCGTATAGCGAACCACCAGGCACTGGTGGCAAGGTACACCTCAAATATTTGGGACTCCTTAAAGAGATTTACAGGCCTCTTTCCCCAGGATCAGAAGGAAGATTTTGATTTCTTCCTTGAAGAAGGCTCCCTGGCATCCCACGATGCGCTCATAGCTGCTTGGAATGCCACAAACAGAGCAAGCTGAGGAGTAGCCGTGGCTGTTGTTATGAGGCGCATGGCATGCTTCCAGGAGACAGGCCTACCTCAAACCACCCAACAGGCCATTCAGAACCTTCCCTTTGAGGAACGTTCCTTATTTGTGGAGGACTCAGACCTCCTCATAAGCGGCACCAGGGACCCTAGATCAGACCTTTGATCTCTGGGAATGCTCCCTTCTCAGACACCTAGCTGCCACCTTAGCTCTCACCATCACAGACAGCACCAGTCATCCCGATCACGTAGGGTTCAAGATGAGCTTATTGAGGCCCCTGAACTCTCGTTTTCACAGCGCTCCCCTCCTTAGTCTCCGGACCTGCCTGAGATAACAGCATCACTTTCACGCAACCTTCCCCTTCTCTCATGCGGAAATCCACCAGTAATTAGCAGAAGGGCCTGCAGCTCAGATAAGGATGGATAAAATCTTCCACCTCCTCACACCTCCCCATATTACAGCTGGATGTCCAACCAGGGACCCTAATATCCCTATGGACAAGGGGTCTTTTTCTATGTGACTAGATGGTCCCCCAGCGGACGCTACTGCTATTCTAGTCCCTACAGCCACATCGGCCCCTCTACCTCCTGGGGTCTTTCCTACCTTTCTCCTCAAGGGTGTTTAGGGGCCAGCTCCTCAAGACCCCCCCCCCTTAGCACCCATCATTCGCACATTTTAGCACTTCTCACCTTTGGAACCTCAGAACCTATGCTCTTTGTTCAGCGCCTCAGCGCTCGCCACAACTTAGCTTAGTATGTCTCGAGGAGGCATGGCTAAGAACAGGCACCGAGCTGCAGCCTAATCCCACAGGGCTTGATCTCACAAGCAGATAGAACCCTCATGGTGCCCTATATTTTAGGGTGGGACCCTTAAACTACTTACTTAGGGATTACTCTACTATGGGGAAAAAGCTCTCATGCCCACACATTTTGGATAGCCACAACTCTCAGACCCATGTGTCCACTGTCCACTGGGTTATTAGGTGAGCCCCACATATTGTATATCAGGGAGGGGCACACACTAGCCCCTCCTCCACCTTCCTTCCTTCCCCATCTGTCCTGCAATCACCCCAGGCTAGGGAGGAACAGGGTCTGGAGTTGGTCGTTGACTACTGAGTATCCCAGAGCCATGCCATTCTCCACACGGGGAACCTCCTCATCCCTCCGCTTCCACCAGGGCCAGGATCTTTGTCAAAGGAGGCTTGTGAGGGAACAGTGCCCCCCCTCGGCTAGTAGCAGAGGAACGTCCCTATCCCTTTTTGTTACCATGGGTGGGGCTCTTCTGGTTCCCAGCTCACTCTCCCTTAGTTTCCCGGTAAGCGCGTTTGATCGGGGGGGATAGGTTTCCTCTCAAATACCTATGCTCTACACCCCTCCAGGGGGCAACTGCCATGCAGTTACTCCCATTGCCGTGGGCATACCTCTCCCTCCTTCTCCTCCCCTCACTCACCGATGGTGTCTGTTGATGACTCCTCTGTTCTACCCCACTCCCAAGGCTTAATGGGACATCATCATCCCGTGTGAACCAGTGAAGGGAGATGGATCCTTCCTCCTTCTCTATCTCACTTACTAGGGTCTTTCACCTAAGGTGGTGCCTGATGCCCCCCCCCATGGGCAGGGGGCCAATGGAACATTAAAAAAATAATAATAATAAATGAAGACCTTCCCGGGACACCCTATACGCTTCACTACATGGGTTATGGTACTACAACTTTTGTCCTTCAGTATTGTTCCCTTCAACCTGAGCTACTTCGTTTCTTAGTTAACAATGGTCCCCAAGGGTCTCGGCCCCAAGTGCTCACAGAGACTTAAAGATCCTGGTTGTACACATTTGTATTTGTGCCCTTCCTCTTTTAGGAGGCAAGGCAGCTGGATGCACAAAGAGGCTAACCTCAAGCTCATTGCTGTATTTGTGCCTTCTCTTTGGCCCCTCAGCCTTGATACATTAAAGCAGAATCTCAGTACCCGGAGTTGTGCTTGTACATCCCCTTCGTAAGTGCAGGCGGGAGGCCGAAACCCCTTCTCCCTCCTATGCCTCTTTTTCCCCATGTCTATCGCGGTCTCCCCTTCTGTGGTACCCCTATTCTGATATTCTGAGTCCGTGCATGCTCCATGGTGCTATCAACCATTGGCTTTCTCAGGGGGTCTCTAAGGGAAATTCCCCTTAGAGGCCATGAACTTCCCATCCCTACCCTCACCTTAACTTCTAACACTGGTATGGGCTAGGTTGTCCCCACCTTGCAGAGGGTATAATCGGAGCGCCCCTGTCTGAAGTTTTTGGACTACCGCCCATAAACCTCTGGCTCTGAGGTTACTCTGTTATAGCCCTGAGACAGACCTTCTGCCCTGAAGACCACTGCACTTGATTCCTCCATTGGGGTACTTCCCCACATGGCTTAGTAGCATGAGGGAGCCATGGAGACACCCCTCCCACCCCATCGTCAACCCCCTTCTTCATTTCTGAGATGGGTGAGGTAGTCCCCTACCCAACCTTACTAGTAGGGGTGCAGCCCAATCTCTTGATGCGCAATAGATGACCCATCTTTGCCACTTCCTGCTACCTGCACTTTGGCCGTCGTGGCTTGAGATTGAAGGCCTAAAGGCTTCAATGGGATCAAAAAATTTTATATCCCACTTTCCACACAGGTGACTTCCTCTCTCTCTCATATAAGTAGAGCCCTGCACAGATACAAATACGTGGATCCATATCCAACCTGCACCCACAAGAAATGGTCCGCAGATATCTGTGTTGTATCCATGGATGCAGATATCTGCAGATATCCGTGGATTTGCAGGGCTCTAAATATAAGTCTTACTAGTAGTGTCTCCAGCCTGTTCGCCTAATACACTCCTATCAGGGCTTTTCTAGAGTGGTGGGTAGGACCTGGTTGTGTAAGGCTGGTCTTTGTGCTGTTACACACGGAATAACCAGGACAGTATCCTGGCCAACCCCCTGCAGAAATGACTCACTTCCCTTTTTCGCTTTCCCTGTCCGGTGCTCGTAGAACTTGGAGAAGAGTGGTTCTTTTCACTTAGGGATGAAAAGTCCCTAGCTCGTCAAAATTTTCTCAGTTTCCAGGGCTGGGGACCTGCTAAGCTTGTCTAGCCAAGGCTACGAACCCAACCCCCCTTAAGGTGATGTGTAGTTTTCTCTAAGCTCCCTTAACTCTGCTTACTGTGGGACTTCTCAGAGTTACATAATTTTCCCCTCCATGTACACAATATGCTTACTTCAAGCGGCCTCCTGGTTGGAGCTTCGCCTATGGGGATAGCCGTTCTGAAGGCAGAAAACTCCAACTCCACCCAACCGTCCACAGTACGGCTAGTAGTCACCTAATACTGAATGTATCTGAGCAGCGCTTGAAGAAGATTGGTGGGTTACTTACCAGAAATCGTCCTTCTTCGAGATGGGCTACTTGCATACATTCAGCACACACACACCCCCGCTGTCCCTGCTATCTGGAGTTGGCGACTTAAAGGTGACTGGGGAGGGTCAGGGTTGGGCCGTATATATAGCCATGGGAGTGGCCGGAGGGGTTGTTGGCCACCGACCCTGCTCTGACAGGCTAGGGCAAAAAGCTTCCGACCAATCGTGCACTGCGGCACGTAGACACCTAATACTGAATGTATATTAGCAGCCCATCTTGAAGAAGGACGGTTACTGGTAAGTAACTCACCGTTCTGTGCAGCTACAGTTCAACCCCCTGCCTCCCCTTCAACCTTCTCTTAACCCTTCTAGGCAGGGCTGGAAAATGCTCTCGCTATGGGTACGTGAGGGCAGGCCTGAGCCATAACCCCAGATCCAGACGCTCCTGAATTTGGGTTCCACTGCCTGGTAAAATCTTGAACTCTAGAGTTTACTGGCTTACTTAGGAGCTTCCGCTTGCCTTGAGACTGGCCCCTTCGACCCACCCTGCACTTAGCCAGATCACCTTGTGGATTTCTGCCATTAAACAGCCCCTGTTGAGGGCCAAGTTTAATGCTGTGCAGGTGGTATCGGGAATGGCACAGGTGTCCTGGATCCAGGGCGGTCCCCAGGGGGCGTGGGGCCCCGGGCAAATAGCCCTCTGTGGGGCTCCCAATTAGTCCCCCCTGCACTGGGGGGCAGTGCCAACCGGGCCAGAGGGAAGGGACAGGCCTGCTTCGCCCCTGCACCAGCAGTTTCCTATCCAGGGCACAGGGTGAGCTGGCCGAAAGAGGCAGCCGGCTTCAGCGCTCTTGCTCTCCCCCTTCTGCCCGTGGCTACTCCTGCTGACTTTGGCTCTGTGCTGGAGACAGTGGAGGAGGGGGGCAGGAGACAGCGTGGTGGGGGGGCAGCAGTACGGGCCCCAGGCTGCCTCTCACTCTCTCCCCTTTGCCGCTGGCACAGAGCTCAAGGCAGCGCATGGCCAAGCTGGGGGAGAGCAGGAGTGCTGAACTTGGCTGCTGCTTTTGGCCGGCTCTCCCTGTCCCCAGGATGGGGAACAGCCAGCCATGGTGGGGCAGCAGTTTGGGCCCCATGCTGGCCTGCTCATGGCAGGCCAGCGTGGGGGCCTTGGAACCACAGGGCCCATGGTAATCTCCCCTTTTTCCGGCTTCTAAGAACAGCCCTGCCTAGATCAAATGGATTGCTAAGTATGTGGCGCAACCAGATCTACTGAAAATGTTTCATTTACTGGAGTTTCTTCTCTCACCCAAAACCCAAGCAGTTGTATCACATGGGGTTTGTACAACTGTCCTTTGCGGCCACGGAACCTTTGTTCCGTGTTAATTTCTGATCTTTGGCCACCCACTAGTGCCCTTTCTGCTTTGTGGTTGATTTCACTCTTACCCACATTGATCATTATCATAGGATAACTGGGCTGCTTTCCCCACTAAGAACTGTGCATCATTTTTGGTTTCAGTTGTTTGCTTGTTATAGTATGCGGTGGATGAACTATGTATAGTGGTTAAAACAGTCTAAAAAAACCCAAGGGTCGCTCATAACTCCAGCTGAAATAAATTTCCATGCTCATGGTACAAGAGTGTTACAGTGAACCCTGCAGGGACTCAGCTTGCTCATTTTTTTCAGCTCCCCGCAAACCATGATGACCCCATCCACTTGAAGGACTGATTAGATCCCTACATGTGCGACGCAAATTGTATGTGCTCGTCTGTGGCTGTGACCAGAACTCGGCAAATAACTGATGTTTCATTTCACTGGGTGATTTCCAAATGTCAGAAGAAATTGTTCCAGATTTGACAGAAAAGATTTAAAAAAACAAAAATTCAACCAATCAAAAAGAAAAAGAAATTGGTTTAGTTGAACGAAGCATTTCACTTCAATTGTGACCAAATGGCAAAATTTTTTACTTCAAAAGAAATTAAAGGAAAATTTGAAACAAAAACTGATTTCCAACAGAAAAATGAACTGCTTCCTTTTGAAAATGTCCACATGAAATACTTCGAGCATTTCAGAATTTGGGAAAGGTTTGTTTTTAGAAATGCATGGTTGGTGCAATCAGCAAGAATTCATGACCTGTTTTGGTGTCATAAATTGACCTTTTGGCCTTTTTTTCAGATTGGCAAGTGTCAGCTAAAAAACATCACCCAGCTCTTACAAAATGAGGTTGACTGGTGTCTGTCTGTGCTGTCTGATTTGGGTGAAGCTTGCTGAGTATAGAGATAATTTTGTGTAACCAACTGTTTGTTCACGTATAGCTCAGCGTGAATCGTGCTTGTGACAGTGTGTGTGTAGGTGGTGTGTGTCACTTTGGGTGTTGCACTGTATATGTGTGTGTGAATTGTGTCACAGTGTGTGATATGCACTGTACAACTGTGTGCTCTCAAGACATCTATGACTTGTTACCTACTGATTGGTAGAGTTGTCTGCATCCCTTGAGTTTTCATCCAAAACACACCACATGACTCATTGTCTACAGCCAAGCACTAAGATATAACTGCATTTGCTCTGATCCCTGAGACAGACAGCTTCAGGATCTGTATCAAGCATTCTTAAAACTACAGCACCCACCTGTGGAAATGAAGAAACAGATTAATAGAGCCAGGCAGATACTCCAAAGTCAACTACCATAGGAGAGGCCCAAGAAAGAAAACAACAGAACGCCACTGGTCATCACCTACAACCACCAAGTCAGACCTCTACAACACATCATTAAGGACAAGAACCTACAGCCTATTCTACAAGATGATCCCTCTCTCTCTCAAGCCGTGAGAGACAGACGTCTCCTCACATACAGACAGCCCCCCAACCTTAAACAGATACTCATCAGCAACTACAGACCTAACTAGTGGTTAAAGTATAATTTGATGGGACCCGTAACCCTCCTAATCTCTGGTCCCCCGTCCCATATTGTCCGGGCCTCCTTCATGCATATGTGGGGCCCAGTCCAGGTAGGCATTTGCAACCACTTCTCAGTACCACATGCATTGGTTATTGTTCCATAAAAAAATTTATAATTTTACGTGGCATTTGTGTATATAGCAACTATTGTCACAAACTAGCTAACACTGCGTAACACAATGGCTGTGTTCACACAGCACTCTTATTTCGAAACAACAGAGGTTGTTTCGAAATGAGAAATACCCTGTTCACACGACACGGCGTTGTTTTGAAACAACTTAAACCCCATGTGGGGACGAAACAATGCCGTCCGAACATGTTGTTTCGAAACAACAGTGACTTGTTTCGAAATAACTGTTGCCTGAAACTGCTATTTCGCTCTGGGCTTTTTTTCCTTAAATCGAATTAACAAACTGTTCATTCGAATTAAGTTATTTTGAAATAAGGCATTATTTCGATACAAGTTGTTTCGACACAACTTGTATTGAAATAATGCCTGTGTGTGAACACAGCCAATAAGTATTTTGGGGAGCAGGACCTGCCAGCAGCCAGGGTAGGGCAGAACATGTGTCCCATTGGATTTTTCTATTTTTAGGGGCCCCGGAATCCTGGCTCCTCAAATTTGTGGACCCTTACTTAAACCCGTGGCCAGGTAGGACAATCACAGTGGCTTCAGGATCACACAGTGTGAGAAATAACTCGGGTTTGAGCTGGGAGAATGAAGGACACAAAGCTCGTAACTATTCCATGTGGGGTCATCCTGGTGTTGCTCTAATTTTGACTGGCAACAACCTGAATCCCCGAGCACCTTAAAATAAAATGTTTGTGCTGCAGCTAAAAATAGCATCGGGGAAGATCACTCCAGCCGAGGGCTTCCTAACCCTTGGGCAACAGGGTAGCTTGTGGTGCCAACCAAAAGGAGGACAAGCCACTAGACACTGTGGGCCGGGCCAAATCCATCCACCTGCTTGTGCCCCACAGAGGACAGAAGAAGCCATCGCCGCCTGCCGTGCTGGCCGAGCGGGCCGTTGCTTCTCTGCCCCAGGAGTGGCAGCTCCCAGCACCATCTCCCTGGCAGGAAGAGCAGTGCTGGGGGGACAGCCAATGCACAGCCCAGTGATCTGCCTGCAGCCAGCCACTCTCCCCTCACAGCAGGTGAGAGCTGATCTTTGCACCTTCCCTACAGCTGCCATGGTGCCTCCTTACCAAGAGCCAGCAGCAGAGGCCCGGTGCCGCTCCTCAGGAGCACCGTGTACATTTGCATCCCCGTGGGGGAGCAGGTGTCGCGCACTCAGGGCTGGGGTTAAACATGCTGGTCTGCACAGTGCCCTGCGAAACCCGCCCCCTGCCAGTGGCCTGGAGCAGGGTTAAAGTAAGGGGAATGCACTAGAACGCTGCGTTCCACATTATTCTATTTTTAGGGGTCCCAAAATGCTGGCCCCTAAAATTTGTGGGCCCCAGAATGGTGTTCTGGTATGTTCACCCTTACTATAACCCTGGACCTAACAACAGAAACATTAGAGCTAGCGCATATCCCTGCAACAAATCACGTCACCAACTTTGCCCGCATATCTGCACACAAGACACCATGGAAGGATCTAATAAAGCCAGCTACTCCATCAAGGGCTCATTCATCTGCTCATCCACCAGTGTGATTCATGCCATCACATACCAGAAATGCCCCCACACCTTATACATTGGACAAACAGGACAGTCTCTGCGCAAAAGAATAAATTGGCACAAAACTGACTTCAGCAATCACAGCATTCAAAAACCAGTAGCTGAGAAGTTCAATCTTCGTAATCACTCTGTTGATGCTTTGTTAGTAGCTGTGCTCAAGTAGATGGGGCAAAAAAAAAAAAAATCAAGACTTCAAAGAGAAACTGCAGAATTGGAATTGATATGCAAATTTGACTGTGTGAAAGCAGATTAAATCAAACAAGGAGTCCCATGCTACTGAAGATTAACAAATTTATGCGTTGCATGAGCTTTCATGGGAGAAAAGTGGGGTTTTCTCCCAAGAAAGCCCAAGCAATGAATAAAATGTTTAGTCTTGGAGTAAAAAAACAACAAGGAGTTGTGTGGCACTTTAAGACTAACAGTCTTGGAGTGCCAGGGAACTCATTGCTTGTTTTGCTGAACTAGACCAGTGTTTCCCACCCAGTGTGCCATGGCCTACAGCTGTGCCATCAGGTCTGAGCAAGTGTGCCCCAAAATTTTTTGAAAAACGACTCAAAGGAGCTCTGGATTGGCTCATGGACTCATGACTATTCATTTGGAAACTATCTGGTGGTCAGGGCCAGCTCTACTGTGAGGCAAGAGACAGACATGGCTTCAGGTGACAGTTCTTAGTGGTGCCTAGGCTCCCTGAAGATCCTGCTGGCTCCCGCCTCTTCAACTCTTTCCTGGCAGCTCAGGCACTGTTAGTCAACCTGCAGCTTAAGTCATGTAGGCAGAGTGCGCTTTAAATCCCTCTGCAGGCAGATGCTGGAGATTTATGCCCTTTAGAAAACTGTTTTCAACCTCCATGAATGAGATGGGGAAGGGCGCCAAATCAAAATTTGGCTTGGGGCGCCACAACCCATGGAGCTGGCCCTGCTGGTGTGCCTCAAATGAATTAAAGCAGGGGTCTCAAACTCAAATCACCACGAGGGCCGCACGAGGACTAGCACGTTAATCCGAGGGCCGCACCACTGAAACCCTTCCACACAACACTATCGCAAATACTGGTAACAACAGCGTCGTTGCTGGCCACAGAAATGGCTTTAAGTGGCTCACCACTGCGTCCGAGACCCCGAATTAAAGCCAGCAAGGTGCGCCATGGCAGAGAAACTGGGGAAGGCCTGAACTAGCCCAAGCCGCTAGCCTTTGGCGTTTGACTCGGTGGGCGCTCCTGTGTGTGCTCCCCAGCACCCTGCCTGGTGGGAGGGTGTTTTGCTTTGGGGGCAGCTGCTGTGTCAGCCTGGAAATTAGCTGGGGGGCTGACGGCCCTGGAAAATGCAGCAAGTGTCCAGCCGCAGGGGGCTGCTGCCAGCTCTGGGGTGCGAACTTCCCCGCCTCGTGCCAGCGGGGGCGGGTTTGGGGGGCGGCCAGTGGAACAGGCGCTGGCGGCTGCGGGGGTGAGTCACTTTCTCTGCTCGCCGAGGCTTTCCCGCGCCCCCCCGCCAAGCTCCCCGGCGCCGCCTCGAGCAGGCGCTTCCTGCCGGCGCCGTTCACACGCGGCTGACACGCGCGGCTCCGGAGCGGCTCCGCTGCTGCGCCCCTGCGAGCATGGAGACCGCCCCCCTCCTAGCCCTGGCGCCGGACAGCAGCGACCGCCTGCCTGATCTGGGGAGACGGGGCCCCCCTCTGGACTTGTGCCTGGACCAGGGCGCCGGCGCTTTCGGCAGGTGGGTGCAAGCCCTGCTGGAGGGGAGTGGGGGATTCAAAAAGCCAGGGGGGCAGGCAGCCCCTCTTCTGGGGGCTTGGGGCCAAAAATTGCCCTTATCTCCCCCTGGATTTGCCAACGCCCCCCAGCTGTCAGCTAGTAACAGTGTTATCCCAATTTAGTGAGCACCCCCAAAGCTCCCCTGCACCCCCTCTAATTTCAAGTCCTGGGGAGAGTACTGCTTGGGGCTCATATTGGGAACGTGCCAATAGCATTGGATGGACCAAGAGTTCTCTTAGCATGCCTGAGACTCCAGGCCTGACATTTCAACACAGCTGGGGTTTACATTTTAGGTAGTTTTGGGATAAAGGGCATGGCGATTTTTTGGCTAAAGAGACTGGGGGGGACCCTCGATAGTGTAGTGGCTCGCACCTCTGCTTAATATGCAGAAAGTCCTGGGCTCAAGCCTGAGGGGGTTGGACTCAATGATCTCATGAGGTCCCCTCCAACCCTATGATATGATATAATTTGACCCACTGTACCTAGGTTTCAGCTAAGTGTTTGATACAGTCCCACACAGGGAATTATTAGTTAAGTTATGAAAGAGGGAGATTAGTATGAAAGTTGGCAGGCAGATAAGGAACTGGTTGAAGGGTTTTCAGCTTCCTCTGTAGCATGCAGCATGGCTCACTTGCTGGTGGATTCTTTGTATCGTAAAATCTTTTGATTTGAGGACTTTAATAACTCAGTCACAGGATAAAGGTTTATGGCAGGAGTGTGTGTGTGGGGGGGGTTGTGGTTTGGTCAGACTACATGATCATATTAGTCCCTTCTGACCTGGAGTTTATGAGTCCATATAATATAATATGAGTCCTGGAGAGTTACTGCAAGTCTTTGGGAAGAATTAAGACAGGTGGAGGGCTGGGCAAGGCGAGGCACAGGTGCTGTGTTGCCACATCAGACACACAGCAGGATTGTGCGTACACACACATTGCTGTGTACCCAGTGGCACAGGTTGGCGACAACAGCGGTGCTGTGAAAGAAGCTTCCTCTCCTTGCTCTGGGGAGTCTGAGCTGTAGGAGCCAGAATCCAATAATCCTGGATGACTTGACAGCTTCCCCACTGCTGAAACCCAGTGGCTGTGAGCGTGGTTTCTGTGCCCACAGGGACAGAAGGGAAAACCAGGCTGTGTATGGTGATCGGCAAGACTGTGCCAGATCCTTGCCAGCAGCAACCATTTTTAAAGAACAGCTCAGCTCTGAGAAGTGACAGCATGGGCTCTGGGGCACTTCCCTGTTGGTCTCCGTGCATCCCACAGGCCTGGCCTGAAAGGCAAGAGGTGATTTTCCGTTTGCCAGTCTTGCTAATCCTGGGCATCCCCCCGGGGTCTGGTTGAATTTTGCATCATCAGAACCAGTAATAAGGATTCTTGGAGGGAAACTTAGTTATTAATAACAGTAGCAATAGATGAGCCAGATCAGAACCTAGCTCAGCTTCCCATAGCTGCGGTGACTCGGCTGAGCTGGCAGGAATAAATGTGTTGTCATTGCAGGAAAAGCATCTCTCTAGGTATTTAGTACTGTATTCAGATTTGATTCTCAGGATGCACAAAGGACAGTTCTGTGAAATCAGGTGGCAACTGGCATATATTGGTGTTTTCCTGCTCATTACCACCTATCAAACACTCTTCTGCATAGGAGAGCTTCAGACATAGCATGGACAGCTGATTGCTGGAAGTTGGGATAACACGTTCCCCATCTTCAAAGCCTCTGACAAAGTGGGATTTTCTCCCACAAAAGTTCATGCAATAAAAAAAATCTGTTAGTCTTTAAGTGCCACGTGACTCCTTGCTTTTTTTATCCCAGGGAAGTAATTTATTTTTCACAAAGAGCTTCACTCCCAGCAGAAAGACCCAGATCCCCAATGGAATTTTGGTGCCCATTGATTTACATGGGAATTAGGCACCAAAATCTCTTCGAGAATCTGGGTCAAAGTCAGTGTTGGAATTTTAGATTAGGGCCACATTTAGGACCAGATTTTTCAAGATCTCAGCATACTGTGAGGACATTGAGAGCTGAAAATCTGGCTTTAGCATCACGCTGGGAGCTGCTTACTGTTGAACTGATCCTTGTTTTGATCCAAAGGGGTAGCTGTGTTAGTCTAGTTTGGTAAAACAAACAAACAAGGAGTCTTGTGGCACTTAAAGACTAACAAATTGAATTTTTGCATGAACTTTCGTGGGAGCAAATCCCACTTCCTCAGACACTTTGAAGATGGGGGAAGTTTAAGCGTCTGAGGAAGTGGGATTTTCTCCCTCAAAAGCTCATGAGATAAATAAATTTGTTAGTCTTTAAGTGCTACGGGACCCTTTGCTTGTTCCATTGGAACTGTGTCAATTTATAGCAGTCAGGGACAGACAGACATACACACACCCTGCAGTGTGTGCTACTGTGATTCAAAACCCAAACAAAATTTACTAGCTATATGACTGTGGCCAGATGGGGCTTGAATATTTTGCATATCAATAACCAAGTGATTTGCATAAGCCCTCTGTGATGTAAACAGAGTCAATGACTGGTGAGTGTGGCTACCTCCTTCACCTGCTAACTTTAGCTCATTGATCTAATAGCCCTGTGCCCATACATTGTTCTGTTTTCTTTAATGTACAAGGTACCACAAAATTACCATAGATTTACATTATTATCATTTCTTGTAGTACACCTAAGGATCCAGGCAGGGACCATCTTGTTTATGCAGGAGACTGATTCTTCTCAAGATCCAAAGGAGCAGCCGTGACAGTCTAGTTCAGTAAAACAAAAACCAAATAAGGAATCCTGTGGCACTTAAAGACTAAAATTTATTTTTTGCATAAGCTTTCATAGGAGAAAATCCCACTTCATCAGACACTTTGAAGATGGAGGAACTTTAAGTGTCTGACGAAGTGGGATTTTCTCCGACGACAGCTCATGCAATAAATATATTTGTTAGTCTTGAAGCACCACTGGACTCCTTGTTCATTTGATTTTTCTCAGAAGCTGGTTTGAGATTGTGGAGTTAACTTCTCCAGGAACTAAGGACCATCACAATAGGCCTCGCTATTTCCCATTGCCAGCGTCAGGGGGACCACTCCAACCTGCCCTCTCTAACACGCACAGCAGCATTGGCATTTGTAAATGAAACCCAACCCCAATCCCTCCCCAAACAAACCGCTCCTCTGAACCCATAGTTCTCTCCCTGGGGAGAGGATGCGAGAGATAACAAACCATATACTTAATGCATCACTGGAAGGACAGATACTGTGGTGCTGAGAGTGGGACCAAGGCCGCAACAGAACTATGTGCGTGTACAGCCCCTGACTTGATGGGGTCCAAGGCTGTGCCTGGGGCTCCTTGATGCAAAACAAATCACACTTGCACTAAACAAACAAAGCCGCTGCTGCATGCGGCTCACCCTCTGAGATTTCGACAGCAGGGGTCCGGTAAATGAGCCGTCGTGATGGGGCAGGGTGGGAGACTATGGTTCCACTAGAGACAGGTGAGGACTGTAAGCCAGTAGAAAGGGTGGTTTCAATCATACGTGACCACTCGGTTAAAGAGTGCCAGCAGGGCACAATTTGTAGGGTTCAACACAGGCAGCTGCTAAGGAGCAATTTCAAAGAGACTAAGGTCATGAGAGCAAGGAAAAGAAAATGGGGTGAAAACTTGGCTCCCCTGACCTCAGTGGGAGTTTTCTCATTGATTCCTTCATTACGAGGATTTCTCCCACAGCCCCTCCAGCCTGGGAGGACAGTGGAGCCTGCCACTGCAGAGGAGAGGAAGTGGAGAGGCCAGGTCCTCGGTCCCCCCAACAGCTGAAAGTAGGCCCTTGAAATTGAAAGGCTACTCGGGCTGGGAAGGCGGTGCACCAGGCTTTCTTTTATCAGGCCAGTGTGGTGACACGGTCCCAGGTGCACGGGGCTCAGACTCCAGTCAGCCTGCCTGCCAAGTTTTGTTCTGCTTTATGTGCAGCATTTCATGCAAATTGTTTAACGGGCTCATGTGCCTAGTTGAAAAGAATTTGAATACACACAGGCTTCTGTGGTCAGTGCGCCCTGCCCTGAGCAGGGACTGGGGCAGGTTCTTCAGCGTGTGGGGGAAGAGAAGCCTAGATGGCTACTGGGGCCGTAGGGGCTAGAAGGGTCCGGAGGGAAGGCAGAGCTAGCTATGAACAAGGATGGGTGGGCATACTGCTTCGCAGGTGATACAACAGCTGTAGTGACCAAAAGATGCAACTGCAGGAAAATCCCTGCCATGTGAGATGTGCAACATTTGGCAGCTCCAGTTCTGTTCATTACTGTGTGTGCTGCAGGCCCAGCTAGGGACTCTTGCCTCATTATACTGTGTGCTGTGCAAACACATAACAAGAAAGGGTCCCTGCCTGGCAGAGATGGCATGGGAATGAATTTCCAGAGGGGTAGCCATGTTAGTCTATGTACGGCAAAAACAAGAGTCCTGCGGCACATTAAAGACTAACAGATTTCTTCAGACATAAGCTTTTGTGGGCTTCATGTATCTGATAAAGTGGGTTGAAGCCCCTGAAAGCTTATGTCCGAAGAAATTTGCTAGTCTTTAAGGTCCCATAGGCCTCTCGTCGTTCATGGGAGTGAATGTAGTGCTGTGCGGACAGCCCCGGAGACTAATGTCCTATTGATCCCAAGAACAGGGGCAGCAAAGGCAGGCAGTGTCTGAGTTTCCCCATTAGTGTGCATTAACTCTGCCCTGCTGGCTCCATTAGGTCTCTTCGTGTGAGGATAAAAAGTGTGTTGGTAAAACACATCTTAAAATCCTACTGTAGACATGGCACATAGTAGTAGATACCCAGGTGAGGCAAACCCAAGCAGGGATCTTAGAGGGCACCCAGACTGCTATTTACCCTGTCTACACTGGGATTTTAACACATTATAGTGTGCTAGTGTAGCCTACTCCTGCTCGATGTGGTGCTTGTCACCCCCTAGAGGTGGCTGTATCACATAACAGCTGATCTCTGGCTAAAGCCCTGACTAACCCAGGGGTTCCCGGTTCTTTCTCTGTTGCCAGCGGCCTACGCGTTTTATCCTAGAGTGGACAGCCTTTTGGGAATGAGGGAAATTCTGTCTCCATCTTTGCCCTCGGTGCTGAGACTACTTATAAAGAGGGCAGGGGGAGAAAGCCAGTTAGTGTAATTGTGATGAAGTTCCCTCCTGCGCAAAACCACATCTAGGCCTGTCCTGGGACAGCACATAATCATAGTGTTCACTGGATGCTCCTTCTCTGATCTGTTTAACAGGCACTGGCATTTCTTATACCTTCTAGCTTTTTCACTGAATCCTAAGGAAATGGATCGTTGTCTAAACCTCCTGCCCATAGCAGGGACTGGACCTCACAGCCCGATCCAAACTCAGTGGGGAGATTTCACACCAAAATCTAAGGTGCCAAGTTCTCCAGTTGGACTGGTTTAAGCCTGGGCAAGTAGGTCACATGCCCTACAGCGATGCTAATCTAGTTAGAGAGACAGTATGTGCTACTCCTCTGCAGGGCATGGTGGAGAGCTAGCTAGCTGGAGTACCTCTGGGAATAGTTACAAATAGACACAGTGAAGTCCATGCAATTAAAGATGTTAGCATAGGGAGTGGGTGGGATTTCGCAGCTCTGGTCTCCAAAGTGTTTTGCTGGAAAACAACAGAAATGCATTTGCACAAGTGAAAACTTACCTGCAGTTATTGAGTTCTTTCTGATCACCGGTTCCAGGGCTGGTACTCAAAGCACTTGCCTGCTCTTGTAATCCTGGATAGTAATAACACTGCTCGGTCCTGATACTGGGCTGCACGGCATATCTTCAGAGCACCAAGGTGGCTCTGATCCTAGCAGATCACAAGACACTGGATGCTAAAATCATTCTAATTAGCATCCTGTTTCACTTACTCACATGCCACATCCTGCAAACTCATACATACGAGCTGGCATTATTTTAGTGGTCCTGTTTGTAGGATTGAGGGTTACTCACAAGTCAAGTGTGTAGGGCTAGGAGGGAGCTGATATTTAAGGAACAGAAGCAAATGCTGTATGCATTTTCAAATCAGGGACCCCAGCCTGTTTTTGGAGGGTAGACCTAATTAAGCCCAATTTTTTGAAAAAGTGACCAAGTGATTTTGGGTGCTTAGCTTGTGACAATGCACCCATATCTCCACCTGAAGTGAGGGGGAGCTGCAAGTGCTCTGTGCTGTTTGAACAATAAGCCCAAGTTATCTCAAATGACAAGCCTGAGTTGAAGCTCAATTTAAATACAATTGTGGTTCAGTGGGTTTTATCACAGGTTGACTGTGCGGTGTGAGCAGGGCTAACCCTTTTTGAGTATTATTCCAGGATCCTAATCACACCCCTGTGCTGAAGCCTGATGTGTCTGATATACATAACAACCCCACTACGTGGGTCATCCTCTGACAGCTTCACTGCCAAAAGCACAAGCTACTACCACTTCACTAAAGAAGTAACACCACTAGTTAGTAACCAGAGTTTGGCTGCTGTCCTCTGTTCAGCTAGCCAATAGAAGAGGACATACAGTTTGGGCCAACCCTGTGGGTAGTGCTAAAGCTAAACTATCCTTAATTCTTGTTTCCTCTATTAGCTCATTCCAGCCTGTGGCTGGGGCCTCAGGGTGTAACACACTGGCCAGACTGTCATTAGAGTGGGAAATGGGCCAACGTTGTATCCTGATTTCAGTTGGGCTTGTTTGGGTCTGGGCTTTGGTCCAAGCCCATCTCTATTTACAATCCCCTTGACCACACTGGAGTATAAATCCTTTTTAAGTGTGGTTGCCACAGTAACATAGAAGGGGCTGAAGAGCCAGATTTCCAAAGGGATGGAGGTCCCTCCAGGTGCATATAACAGATGAGGCACCTAACTCCCATAGTATCTCATTAAGTGCCCATCTGCCTCTTTCCTCACAGCCAGCACCTCCTCCCTCCAGCCCTTCTTGAATGTTCACATGCAACCACCCAGAAGGGGAGATGGATATATGGTTTCTGTTCCCTGTACAGAACAAGAGTCTCAAGCCAGCTTCCAGCCACAGATGGGCTTCATCTTCCAACCCCTTAAACATCTGAACTAACTTGATCAGAACACAAATGCTAGGAGTGACAATGTTCAGGCTGGAGTGGAAGCAAATCTCATGGCTTTGTCTGTACTAGAAAAGTGAGATTATGTATGATTTAAAAGTCACTAGTCAAACCATGGCAGCCCCTTAATGTAGATACACATTAGATTGCACCACTATATTACTGATTTAAGCGAAAACTGATATAAGCAAGGGTGAAACAGTTTGTCTCTCTGCATGTGTATTTGCATTGGTTTAAACCACTGTTTGAGGACTTCAGTAACTCAGTTTCCAAAGGGATAGCCGTGTTAGTTTAGTCCAGCAAAAAAAAAACCAAACCAAACCAAAACAAGGAGTCATGTGGCACTTTAAGACTAACATTTATTTTTCACATGAGCTTTCATGGGAGAAAAATCCCACTTCGTTAGATGCTTCGAAGATGGGTGAACTTACAGAATGGAATGAAAATAAATGCAAGGGGGTGTAAAACATAGGATCAGGTCATACAGTAACAGCAAATCAGAGCAGTTGTTAGGTTCAAACCATGGGAAGCCTGAAGTCAAATTACCTTTTGCAATGGGAAAAGAACCCTAGTCTGGATTAAGTCCTGCTTTCACAGAATTTAGCCTGCATATTAATTCGAGTTCAGCTGTTTCTCTTTGAAGTCTTGATGTCCCAGCCACATATCTGATGACAGTCATTAACAAATCATTTATCAAGTGATTAGAAAGATGGAAGTGCTCAGCAACTGGTTTCGAAACTGGTTTCATCTTTCTAATCACTCGATAAATGATCTGTCGTCAGAGATGTGGCTGGGACATCAAGACTTCAAAGAGAAACAGCTGAACTCAAATTAATATGCAAGCTTAATCGAGACTAGGGGTTCTTTTCCCATTACAAAAGGTAATTTGACTTCAGGCTTCTCATGGTTTGAACCTAACAACTGCTCTGATTTGCTGCTACCGTATGACCTGATCCTATGTTTTACACCCCCTTGCATTTATTTTCATTCCATTCTGTAAGTTCACCCATCTTCGAAGCATCTGACGAAGTGGGATTTTTCTCCCATGAAAGCTCATGCGAAAAATAAATCTGTTAGTCTTAAAGTGCCACACAACTCCTTGTTTTTTTTTTTTCCCCAGTAACTCAGCCATAGGTCAGGGATATATTACAGGAGTGGGTGGGGTAGAGTCTGTGGTCTGCAATGTGCAGCTCAGATCAGATGATCATAATGGTCCCTTTTGACCTTATAATTCGTAAGTCTAACTAGGTCAAATTTTAAATAGATTTTCTTAGATAAGGAGTCATCTCATTGTAGCCGGAGTGAGTCAGCCAGGAGCTATGCAGAACCAGTGAACGAGTGAAATTTCCCTTGTCACTCAGGTTTGATTGTTGGATCACCAAGCTATATATCTATATCTATATATATAAAATCAATAGCATACCTGGTCAGGGGGAGGAGGAGGGTGTGTTCCCAACAGGGAACTGGCAGCAGGCTGTGTGAGAACAAGTTGTACACTTGAGAGAGATTTCTAACCCATTTACGTACTGGCTGCTGGAGGTCAGTAGATGCATGCTGGAGCTCCCTAGCATGGAAGGTTGTTAATATAGCACAACACAGCATGATGTGTCACCAGACACCCAGTCAAAGTATTGTTATGGAAAGAACACAGTTACTGCAATGCCACCCTTTCAGGACTCAAGTCAAGAGGCAATTAGTAGGAGTGGGCGAGCTGGTTTGGACATGAGAACCAGTGCCTAGTCTTTGGGTTTTGGTAGAAGTGGAACACAGCCCAGCTGAAAATCCTGGGTCCGATCTAGGTCCCATTGAGGTCAATGGTGAAACTCTCACTGAAATGGGATGCAGATTTCTCCACCCATGTTTCCAAAATCAAAGTGCCTTTCCTTGTGTTACTGACCCCACCATCCCTCGTCTCCAAGTCCCCTTGCTGACCGTTCTTGCTGTCTTTCCCTGTTCTCCTCCTTCTTCTTCTTCCTTGATCTACCTCCCTCCAGCCAGTCATGCTGGCCTCATGGGTCACAGTGCATTGTGTGATGAAGGAAAGATGGGGTTCAGCCACTGCGAATGTGGATGGGGAGAACCAGCGTAAGAGCCAGCCCCGAATGGCATGGACTCTGCCTGCTCTACCTTGTGTGAACCCAGACTCTCACAGTCTTATTGCAAGGTTTGAAAGCATGATTATGAGATTGTACCAGCCGATGACAGCCCATCCCCTTCATCAGGTTCCCTCACCTCCAGGGGAGCTCATCAAGCAGGATGAGAAACCAGGACTGTGCCCACCAGTTCCCCCAAAAAACAAAACTCAGCTCAGTTCCTCTGTCTCCTGGACTCTCCCCAGTGTGTTCTTCTCCCCACATGTGCCCATCCTTGCAGGAGAAGTGATTCCACTGCTTTTGCTGCAGTCATGGCATGGAGCTGGGCATCTTGCTTTCTATCCCCATCTCTCCGCATAAGGCCAAGCCCACATCCCTTCATCAGTCTGTGCCTTTCTGTTTCCCATTGGGATCACAATACCAAGTCTCCTTCATAAAGCACTTTGATATCTCCTGCTGACAGTGTGATCCAATCATGACTGCTGCTGAGAACTCCCCCCCCCCCCCCGCAGGAATCCACAAGGGACACAAGCTGGCCAAACTTTGTGCCACCAAGGGCTGATCTGTCCTCTGTTTGCATACAAGCTGCTTTTTTTTTTTTTAAACACAGGGGTGTAGTTATGGGTGGGCCTTGGCCTACCCACTCTGAAAGCAGGCCCACCCAATCAGATTTTTAAGCAATTCATCCCATGTTTTAATCAGCCACTGTTTCACTTGTGACACAAGGTTTATGCTTACTGAGGTCAATGACAGGGCCTGCCAAAACCTCAGTTCTGGCTACGCCTCTGACTATTATTTCATATTCAGGCCAGGTGACAGTGCCCCAGGACTCAGGCTTCATGGCAGGGCAGCATTCCCCATGGAGATAAAAGGATTTCTTCCTTCAGCACTAGCTTAGCTTAGAAGCCAGAGGATAAAGACTGCCACACAACTGCTTATTGTTTTTTTGCATTGGCTAGCCAGGTATCTAATGAACTGGTCCAGCTAGGCTTGGCCCCTGACATAGGAACCTTTCTTCCCCAGTGGCCTTTTCCTACCCACTTACTAGGGTCATTGGCAAGATTTCTAGTGAGTGCGCCTTACTGGAAATCTGATGCACTCGGGGAAGCCCATCATTGCTCAAGTAACTGGGAGTGGGGTGGGTTTTTCAAGCTGTAACTGTCTCGTGTTAGAGTTTCCTGCCACCGGGCCCGTGCTTCCTCTCTCAGCATCACCACTTCCTGCTGCCCCAGGGGCTGGCTGGGTGGAGAAGCTGCTGCATCAGAAACAGATTCTTGGGCAGAGGGTAGATTCGTGCCGCCAGTGTAGCCTGCCTTGAGTCCCAGAGGTGGGCGGAGGGGTTTTAGAAGTATCCAAGGACTTTTTGGGAACTGGGTGTGTATGGGGTCAGGGATGAGTTAGGAGGAGGGACATGTGTCCGCCCTACCCTGCAGCTCACAGAATGCAAGATCACAGTTCTGATCAGACCCTGTTCCCAAACCTTGCTCTCCACTCTTCTGGTAGATCTGACCTAGGCTCCAATGACCTGCTGATTCCTGGTTGTAAAGACCATCCTGGAAAGAAGTGAAAAGCCTGGCTCATTTCTAAGAGCTGCCAAGTGTACAAGACAAAAGCTGCTTGCCTTGAGCACCTCCTCAGTAGAAAAGACAGTACCAGGAATGCTGCAGATAGATCCAGCATAATATCCCATAGCATCAGTCCTACTAAAGGACCCAAGAGAAAACAACTGGGTAGTGAGACTTTGGTCTAGAGATCCACCCGCAAGTGGCCTGTCCAGGCTAGTCAAGCGGCCTCATGGCAAATGCAGACACACAGTGCAGCCCAAGGACTTGCTTACCTAGACTGATCTGGCATCTGCTACACAAGTGGGTCTGGTATCAAGGGAGGGGGAGATTTCATCCATGCTCCCAGTTTATTTCACTCAAGATAGCTGGGCCGGTTTGAAGGGTAGTTTGGAATGGAACACAGACATTTCAAGACTTCCCCATTGGAGAAAGATGAAAGAAGAGAGCTGCGATGCTGCTCAGTTACAATACGTCTGGTCTGTGTTCATAGCACGGCGCCCAGGCTGAGGAAGCAATGTAGGTTTCACTGGGCTGTAAGCAAGGGAGGGAGGATTTGTGTCAATGCATGTGAGAAACAAACCCCAAAACAGTAGAGCCATGGGCCCACTGCACCACTGGACAACTGCCAATGACAGTCCCACAATCCACCTGCCTCTGGATGGGACAAGCAATAGCTTGCAGCAGGAGCGTTGTTGCTGCCGGAAAAGACCCCGGGCCAGGGCCCCTGGCCGCTGGCCCTGGCCCCACCCTTGGCTGCGTTCTGGAGTTGGGGCCCCGGGCTCTTGCCACTGCCAGCCTGGTCCCCGATTCCTTGCTGGGGACAGGGCCAGGCAAGGCAGTGGCTGCTGTGGGTAATCTGGGCCGGGAGAGGCAGGCACCACTGTGGCTGGCCCGGCCCAAGATACCTGGCTGGGGATGGGGATGAGAAAGGCGGGGGCACACCAGACATTCAGGGTGCTGGCACCAGGACTCGGGGCATATGATCCCTGTGCCAGGCGCCAACAACGCTCCTGGCTTACAGGAAAGATTCGTTTCTGGAGCACGGCCATCAACAGTGGAAATACTGAGCCAGTGCTGGGACAGATTTGCCAGGCAGTTCCCCATTTCTCCTTGGGAAGCCAAACAAGGTTGGCAGTGCCCCAAGATCTGGGCACTCACCAGATCATATGCTCCCTTGGGACCCAACGGGTAGATAGGGCTGATACGCTGTGCTGGAGATTAGTAGGCGTTTCACTGGCAAGAGTCCATAATTAGTGGCATGGGGAAGCTGTGCCTAATGAGAACAATGTTGCAATTTAAGGCTTTCTTCCAGCAACACCTGAACGACACCTAGTCATTTGTTATGAGCTCACAGGTCAAGGACACCACTAATTGGAGATTAGGCTGGAACATGATCTAGCACTTGCTGTGTTTGACCAGTTAGTCCAAGGGATACATGAAGGTTGCACGATCCTACTGAACATAAACCAGAATTGTGGTGAAATAATTGTTCAATCTGTCTGGCAGGCTGTTGAGATTTCCAGCTTGCTCCTGGTACAAATGATCATTTCCAGGCTTACCAGGCCAAGAGATAATATAATTCTTCTGATTGCCATCTTGCTTCCACCCTAACAACTGGTTTTAGAGCTGTGATCTCAAGGCCTGAACCATTACAGAAATTCAAATGTCTCGGTGTTTCCACAAAATGCAAATGTATGTTAATATTTGTACCTCTGCCCCAATTCCCCCTTCCAAAGAACTGTGAGGGGCTGTTGGAGTCCCACGAGGCAGCTGTTGCTGCTGTCCTAAGCCGTCCCAGTTTCAGTCATCACTGGGAGCTGAAACAACTCAATAAAGTGGAAAAAAGAGATCACACTGTGATTTCCACTGCACAGTTTTCTCCCTTTGTGGTTGGCTGGTCCCCAGCTAGCTCAACTCACGGTAAGGACTTGTGAGGCTGCCCTGCTGACAATCAGAAGGGCTTTGGCTCTGATTCATAAATCTGTGACAACTCCTCTCCTGTCCCTCACAATAGCAGACCAATCCCTTGGTTCTGCTTTTGGAAGCACGTGGGGGAAGAGAAGAGGAGAGCTATTCTATTATACTCCAGTAACTTGGATTAGAGATGTGGGCTAGCTTGCTCATTACAAACAGTGATTTTCACCTCTCTCAACCTCCCCACCTTCTTCTATGTTTTCCACACTGTTTGAATCAAAACAACTTGTTTGATTTGCTGAAATAGTCTGACCTGATCCTCTGATTTACACTTCACTGCATTTATTTTTCCCTCCTATACTGTAAGTTTTCTACTTTCAAGCACCAGATGAAGTGGGATTTTTTCTCATGAAACCTCATGCTATAAATACATTTGATTGTTTTTAAAAGTGCCACAGGACTAAGCCTCTAACAAAGTGGGATTTTCTCACACAAAAGCTCATGTGATAAATACATTTGTTAGTCTTTAAGTGGCACAGGGCTTCTTGTTTGTTTTACTGAAGTAGACTGGACTGCCCCTTTGGAACTTTTTGTTTAGCTATTCAAGTCTATTGGGATCTTGTGTTGAGATTTCTGCTCAACAGGCGTGCCAGAAAGATTTAAACCCCCTTTTTTTAGACATGATATCACCTGTTGGTCAGTGCCATTTACTTACTCATAGGCAGATGGTTTTTATTTTTTGGAAGGCTACAAGCAAAACTGTTTAAGAGCCTGAAAGAGTTAAAAATGACTCCTTTGAAATCTTAGGACTGCGACTCTAGTGCCTGCATGGGAGCAGGGTGGGTTTCTGACCTTCTGGGCTTTGGTTTAATACCACAGAACTGCAAGAAGGAGATGTGAGCAATACCTCAGGCATCACTAACTCTCACTGATCCCTGGATATGGCCTGACAAACTTGGTTCACGTTATTTAAAAGGTGTACTCTAGCTGTGGTTGTTTACAGTTCCCGCCTCTGAGTGCTGGATAAGTTCTGACAGTCCCTGGGAGACAGTGAGAGGAGATTTCACTGCAGCATTGTGCTGGGTTTGGGGGGGGGGGGGGCAGGGAGGCTCTGTTTGCAAGTTACCATGTTGAGAATTGCTGTACAGGGTGATGAAGTGCAGGGCATGCTAGTTAGAGGTGACCTGTTGGATCCTGTTCACAGTTCTGCTTGCAAACCTTCCAAGGGACAATTTCTGGTGCCATGCTGCCCCATTGGGTGATGCAGCATGCAGAGAAGAGAAGGCACCGCAACTTACAGAATGAAGCCTGCAAGAGCTAACCAAGGCTCATGCTGTCTCTGCCTCTTTCGCATACGCTCTCTCCAGCAGAATTCCCCTTCAAAACCCCTTTCAATGAAGTTGTTTATGCAAATCTAATGTATGCAAATACCACTTATCAAGAACTTCCCCAATTTCTGTGAGATCAACTCAGAACCCTTCTCAGTATGTGACAGTGCTCTTAGTGGACAGGGAACGCGTCAGAGAGAGAGAGAGAGAGGCAGGTTTTGCTCTTTGTGGACAGGGAACGCGTCAGAGAGAGAGGCAGGCTTTGAGGAGCCTGCTAAACCAGATGTTGACACTTGGGTAAGGGGAGATCTTCCTTGCGCAGATCCAGCCCTGCTTGCATTTCTGCTCCTGGGAAGCTGGTGTAGGGGGAAAGGCAGGGTGTCAGCTGAGGCTGACCTGTCACTCTCTGATGCGAGCATCAGTGCCGTGTTAGATGGGGGCCTACAGTGGCACTGGGTGGGGAGGGGAGAGCCCCAGAGGGGCGGAGGTGCTGCTGCCAAGGCCCATGTGCAAAAGACACTTGATCCTCTAGCCAGGCACCTCAGTTGTGCCAGTCTTATTGACTTTCCTCTTCTCTGGGTGCCCCTGATAGGGAGGGCGCTCCCCGTGGGCTCAGCGAGCCCATCATCTCCAGCAGGCACGACTCAGAAGAGATCACCACCTACATCTCCGAGAGCATGACAGTGACCTCGGCTGATGAGGAGAAGCTGCTGCTGCTCAACAAGAATACGGAGCTACGGCGAATCAACAAGGAGGTGAGCAAACCGCAGGTGCTCCCCACTTCAGCTTCCCAGGTTGTACACCGCCTCACACAAACTACAGGCAAGCTTATCTGCCCCCTGAGCCTCCTCTCTGTGGCTGTCACACACCAGTGCCCCAGCTGTCCCCACCCCACTGCCCTGCAGTGCAACCAGCCCTCACTCCAGGGGCATTGCTCCCCTGAAAAAAGGGTTGTAGCTGGGGCTCTGCTCCCTGCAGCGTGGCCCAATGCTGGGGCTTGATCCACTTCCTGCCGCTGCCTGTCAGCCAGCGGCAAACAGCACAGGCTCAGATCCTGCTCCTGCCGTTTGCCACTGGCCAGCAGGCAGCAGACAGAGCTGGATTGGGCCCACCTAGGCTGCCTTCCACTGACCAGCCAGAAGCCAGATCCAAGCCTGGGTCTTTGGCTGCTGGCCAGAAGGCAGTGGCTGCGGCCAGATTGGGCCCAGGCTCAGATCCAGCTCCAGCTGCTGCCGGCCAGTGGCAGGCAGCCCCAGCAGACCTGATTCGGCCCCAGCCACTGCGAGGGCTGGGCTGGAGATGTGGGGGGGCTGTGGCCCCTCAGACCCTGCAGCAATGACACCCCTGCCTCACTCCCTCCCTTCCATCACCCTGACCCATGCTACACCAATCAGTTCCAAAAAAAGGGAAATGGTTGGTCCTTCTAGGGTTTGCCCTTGATAGCGGAGATTGGACTCAATGACCAAGGAGGTCCCTTCTATTCCAGTGACTGGCTCCCTCATCATGTCCTTGGCTAGCAAGGGGATGGAGATTGGGAGGGGGCAGAACAGCTCCTGAATGCAAGTGTACAGTTCCCCTCTCACACAAACAGCCCTTCCAAACCAGCTCTCTTCCTCTCCTCCCCATAGCACTGCATGGGCCCAGCCATGCTCTGTTCTCCAACTCATGCCCCACCCCATCACAGTGCTGTTGTAGCCCCTGGAAGCCATGTCTTCATCTTTAGTCTTTTCCCTCCCTTGGGAGCACTTGGCTGGCTGCTCAGCACCAGGTGCCGATGCAGCCACAGACCAGCCATAGAGTACAGAGCTCCAGGCATCAGCAGCAGAGGGTGAGATTGGAAAGAGGTTTTCCCTGAACCAAATCAGGCTGGGATCCTGCTGGATCACATCTGCCAGCTGGATCATTGCATGAGGTTAACCACAACCACTGGAATCAATGCTAAGCCCAGCCACCCCTAATCTACACTGTGTACCAGTGTGTTTACTACCATGCCTTCCTAAAATCTTGTACCAACAGGAGCCGATGTTCTAGTGAAGACAAGCCCATAGACTTTCATGGGAGCAGGACTGAGTCTGTAGGGTATAAACACCTTGGGGTAGGGACCTTCCATGTCCCATGGAGCTAGAATCTAGAATGATTAAATAGCATGCAGCCAGAATGAGGTTAATGCAAGTGTCTGGGCAGGAACCACCCCACACCTGTCTGTCCCTAGAAGCTCCAACAAGAGAAGTTATTTCTCACCTGGGCTGGGCTAAAACTGGTGAATCTAAACCTGTGGGCACGGGGAGTCATTTGTCCAGCACAGAAAACAGTTGTTCTCTACATGTACAGAAAGGCAGTAAGTTTAACTCACCCTGGGCTTTTCTGCCCCACTCTTGCAGCTCATGAAGCTAAATCAGGAGTGGGATCAGATTTACCATACCACGACCCTGGGGCTGCAGCAGAAGGTGGGGGCCCTTCAGCAGGAGGTTGGCATCCTCAAGCAGCACACAGAGAGGCTCTCCATGAAGCTGGAGCATGAGCAGGTAAGCAAAGAGCCTGATAGTGTCTGGGCCTGCAGCCGAGCTAGGCTGGCCATAGGTTGTAGTGAGAGCATGACAGCACAGGGGCGGCAGCAAGTCCTGAGACCAAGATGCTACAGTCTCCTCCCCTGAGTCTTAGTCTTTCAGGTGTGTAGCACTATGCTCCTGTCTCCCTCAGGGGCTACTCGCTTGTCCCTCCAAAGCAGAGCATCCCCGTGCTGTGTTTATCCATAGACATGGCCTGGTGTAGAAATGAAGCACCAGGGGTGGAGGCGACAGCCTCCTCTACAATGCAGGTGACAGCCCATGGCTTACTGTACTTGTCTGGAGGAACCTCAGTCCAACTGGTCTTGGCTGACAAGATAAGTGAAACCCATGGGTCTTTGCCTAGTCCTGCAAACACTAGTGGAGGGAGGGATCCACAGCACCCAGCTCATTGGCCAAACCTCCTCTGCTTATTTCGAATCCAGGTTCATGGGAGTCACGCCCGCACCAGAGGAATATCTGGGGCTTGAGTACACCCAAGTGAGCCTGAATCAGAGCCCCCTGCAGTCATTTTTTATTTAGTATGCTACAGAGGGGGGTCAATATCATTAGCCCCCTGTTAGGGAAAATGAGGCACAGAGAGGCAGAACAATTTGGCTAAGGTCACTTAACTGGCCAATGCTAGAGCCAAGAATAGAGCCCAGGTCTCTGATCCAGTGTGCTACACCCTAAGCTACTCTGCCAGAGGTGGGGAGATAACAAAGGACATTGGGAGATAATAAAGCCACATTGCAGCTCCTTCCTTAGCATTAATTTCCAGGAATCGGCACCATAAGGCCTAGCGGAGAAAGGCCAGTGAACAGAAACCCCTCTCCTACCACATGCGAGGTTCAGGGCCTGTCTGCTTCCTTGGAATGTTGGCTGCTGTTCTGACTGCGTCCTTGCCCCCTTACAGAGCAAGAGAGAGTACTACGAACAAACCCTCATTCAGGAGCTCAAGAAGAACCAGCATTTACAGGAGTACGTGAGGCAGCTGGAAGGCAGACAGCACCACAGCAAGGAGAAGAGGGCCTTGGCTGTAAGTTCATTGTAAACCCCTTTCCTCCACCCGTAAGGGAGCTTTGCACGAAAGCTGCCATGCTACAAACACAAGACAGTAATTTGTTTGTAAGATCCCAGTTGTGTTATTTTGCAGGAAACAGCCACCTCCTTTTCATGCAGGGAGGGCATGAGACTCCACCATCTTTAGATCAGCTTCTAGCTGTAGATTCTTAGGCCACCCATGTTTGGCACTTATTGTATTGTGAGGGATGAAAGACCCAGGTCAGTGCTGGTGCACAGAAGTGGCTTTGACAATGTCTTGGTCCCGGAGCCCTGCAAATTGTTGCAGGATATAGCCAAACCTATTAATAACACCAAACTAAGTAAGTTGGACTCATCCAGGATTATTAGAGAGATTCTGGATGCAAATGTCAGAAGGAAAGAAACAAAGAAATAGTCTCAGCAGGACAAAGAATCCAGCTCCCTCCACAGCCCTGTCCTCTAATAACAGGTTATGGCCTGGTGGGAGAGCTATTCAGACAAGACACAGAGCGCCAAAACCCCATTTACACTAGCATTCTTTGCATGGTACTAGAACAAGAGTGGGAGAATTGCTGACAATCATGGGACCTTGTCTGCTAGTCAGAACCCATGATTTCTCTTTCCTCTGCCTGACGTTCCAAAGGTAACTCGGTTTACATTTGCTGTGGCTTTGAAGCACATCTAAAACCTTGCCTAGTACAAGCGTAGACAAAAAGGCTTCAGAATTTGGCTGGCCAGCACAGCCAGGGCATGTGTTAAAACAACAGTACTTGAACCAGGCTAGGAATTGAGCCTCAGTCAAGGCTCCAGTACCGCTGAGCCCTATCCACACTGGCCAGCCAAACTGTGCTAGATTATCATTCCACCATAGCCACGCTGAAGCTTGGTTTTCAAACACTGCTTGAAAGCCAGTGCAGACATCTGCTTATTTGCATTAGAATATTTCCAGGCCCTGGCTGAGATTATATCCCTAAACCCTGGCCATGCACAGAAGTGTTTACTTTCTAAGCTGTCAAGAGGTGGGAGGGGAAACTGAGGCATAGAGTGGGGTGGTGACTTGGCCATGGTCACACAGGTCAATGGCAGAACTGGGACATAACAGGTCTCCCAACAGCTAGTCCACCCCTATCAACTGGACCAACTGCTTCCCCACGTTACACAATACCCTTAATTTTGTTAAGACCATTTTTCAGGTGGCTCAGAGTGGATTCCCGGAAGCAGAGGAATATGGTTCTGCCAGCTCAGTTACATGCCTGTGGGAGCAGTGCCTGATCCAAAATGATATGTGAAACAAACAAGTCTCCCTAGAGAGGTATATAATAAATGCCTCCAGGAACAAGCTTCTCTATAACACAGAGCTCCTTTGCTGGCAGGCTTGGCACCAAGTCACCTTAATTTTACCTTTGTGCTTTTCTCACCTGCTGCCTCCTACCTGGTGCCATCTCCTACCATGGGCATGGACAGATTCAGGGCTTCTCAGCTGTGTCCATATCAGGATGAAACTGGTCTGCCTTGCTGGCTCCCAGAACGCTGCAGGCAGTGACCCTACAGGACCAGGATGCTGGCTTGTGAGATTCAAAGGGCTAGCTGTGTCAGTCTAGTTCAGCAAAACAAACAAGGAGTCCTGTGGCACTTAAAAGACTAACAAATGTATTTATTGCATGAACTTTTGTGGGAGAAAATCCCAATTCATCAGATGCTTTGAAGATGGGGGAACTTGCAGAATGGGAGGAAATAAATGCCACTACTCATCACCTACAACCCCCAAGTCAGACCTCTACAGCACATTCTCAAGAATCTACAGCCTATTCCACAAGACGATCCCTCATTCTCTCAAGCCTTGGGAGACAGACCTCTCCTTGCTTACAGACAGCCCCCCAACCTTAAACAGATACTCACCCGCAACCACAGACCTAACAACAGCCATTAAAGTAGGCACACATCCTTGCAACAAACCACGCTGCCAACTTTGCCCACATATCTGCACTAAAGACACTATTACAGGACCTAGTAAGATCAGCCACTCCATCAAAGGTTCATTCACCTGCTCATCCACCAATGTGATTTAAGCCATCATGTGCCAGAAATGCTCCTCTGCCTTATATATTGGACAAACAGGACAGTCTCTGCACCAAAGAATAAATGGGCACAAATCTGACATCAGAAATCACAACACTCTAAAAACAGTGGGTCAGCATTTCTTCAATCTTCCTGATCACTCCATTGACAATTTACTAATTGCTGTGCTCAGACAAATGAATACCAGATCAAGGCTTCAGAGAGAAGCAGCAGAGCTTGAATTTATTTGCAAATTTGACTGTATTACTTCAGGGGTAAATAGGGACTTTGGATTTTTTCTCATTACAAAAGGTGATTTGACTTCATCTTCCTCTATATGCTGCTCCCCAGTGTTTGAATCTTAACATCTCCTTTGATTTGCTGTTACAGTGTGACCTAATCCCATGACTTACACTTCCCTGAATTTATTTCCTCCCATTCTGTAAGCTCCTGCATCTTCAAAGCATCTGATGAAGTGGGATTTTCTCCAGTGAATGCTCATGCAATAAATAAATTTGTTAGTCTTTAAATGCCACAGGACTCCTTGTTTGTTTGGCTTGTGAGAGTCTGCTACTCAAGAATGATTTTGCTACAAGCAACAGATTTAGTGCCAGCCTCAGCCAGCCTCTCCCCAGCAATTGTTACACTACTGTCCCTTATTCAAATGCTTTTGATGATGAGGAAGAGAACAAAAACACCCAGAGTCCAAGATATGAGTGACCGTTTAGCATTTCTAAGAGGCTGGTCCTCAGTGTGCTGGATGATGCCAACAGCTGATCTTTTAGGTTTCCTTCCTTAGAGCTCTGAGGTGTTGGCATGCGTGCCCTGGGAAGGATTTGTAGATGCCCCGTTCCTGCTTCCCAGGAAGAGCTTGAAGACAAGTTCACTCAAAAAACATGATGAAGCCAGTCAGAAAGTGCAAGGGAGTGAGATCTACAAGCCCAGGAAGTGCAAGCACTTGGCCCAGATGAACGGTAGCTCGGATTCTGAGAAAGAAGTGACTGACCTGAAGGACCAGCTAGAGGCCTTGAAATGCCAGGTAACTTTGCCTCAGCAGGGCAGGCCGGACGCTTGTGGGGAAAGGGATTACTGGGAGTGGGGCAGGAGAGAAGAAAAGAACCACACTGAAATGGTTGCTCAGGCATGTGCGGGAGAGAGCTTGTGTCACTGACACTCACAAGCGGTGCAGTGTTCTTTAGCTCTTCACAGGAACATGTGCTCCAACGCATCATTTAATCATCCATCCTCTCAGCTTGGAGCAACCCTCCCTGAAGCATTCTTCCAGCCCCATTTTGTTAGTGCACAAGCAGCATTTCTTAGTGCCTAGAGTATATGACCAGGACTTGTGAGACCTGGGTTCTAGCCTCAGCTCAGCCACCGGACTGCAGCATACCATGGGCATGTTATTTTGTCTCTGTGCCTCAGTTTCCCCATCTGTAAAACAGGATGAATAGTTCAAGTTTTTGGGACTGCTATATAAGAAGTTGATATTATGACTGGAGTAGCAAGGGGAGGGTATTGGCATGACCAGTCCCCCAAAAGGTGGCAGTGACCTGAGCAGGACAAACAGTCATCCTTCCCTAGTCAGATATCCAGGCACAACAGAGCTTCCAAACCCCCATTGACTGGCATCTCTTTCTGCTTTCACAGACGGAAATTTATGAGGCAGATTACAGGACAGAACACAAAGACCGGGAACGAATCAAAGCAGAAAATGAAAAACTTCGGAAGAAGGAGGAGGAGATGAGGCAGCAGATGGCACTTCTGCAAGAGCAGGTCTGTTAATGCTGCAGGGAAGGAACAGCAACAATTAATACCTGGGCTGTATCTGAGGCTTTTCCTAATTAGGGAGAAAGGATTTAGGGAACACTGGACTTGCCCCACAGAATCAGACTGCTGATCCTGCCAGTTTAGCCTCCTGTCTCTGTTACTGAGTAGTGCCCAAAGTGTCAGAAAATTAGGAAGAACAATACAATAATGCAACTTGTAAGCTCTTCTCTCTCCAATTTACAAAGGTGTATGGAGTGGCTGGGAAAGGGGGGCATCCATTTTGAATGCTGGAGGTCACTCTAAGCATGAGATGTGATTCTTCATGCAGTCTTTTGGTTTGCACTTTAGAATCATTAACAAATCCCATTTTCCAACAGGCAGTGAAAACAGGAGAGCAGCTCTACATCTTCCTTCTCAGTATGTTCCTAATATTATTTTGAACCAGCACTGAGATATTATGGCAGCTGGTGCTTTAGAAATGCTGAGAGAAAGAGGAGCTGCTGGTTTTGATGACAGAATTTTACTCTTGGCTCTGTGGAGCTGCCAGACCTACAGGGGAATGAGTTGGGGTTGGATCTGGCCCACGGATACTGGTCACTTCTTGCTACCTGCAAACTCCCCTGATCTTCAAGGCTTAGTGAGTCAACCTCTGTATCAGCCCTGTAGTCCCAGACTCCTGATAGTTAAATAGCACATGGCTGCTTGTTCAACCTGTCCTGAAACATTCTCTAGAAGCCGGAAGATTATCATTAGTCTGGGTTGTGGATCCTACAAGGGACTATTTCCCAATCCCTGATGATCTAGCACAGTGGTTCTCAGCCTTTTGCAGGTTGCGACACACTTGGTGGCATATTGGGAGCCTACTGGACACACCAGATTTCCTCCTTCAAGCCAAATCCAACCATCAGCCTGGCTCTCTGCAAGACACCACTGTGTCCCCAGTTGAGAACAATCTAAAACATAAGAACAGCCATCTGGGGTCAGACCAATGGTCCAGATAGCTGAGAGTCCTGTCTCCTGACAGTGGATAATGACAGTTGCTTCAGAGGGAAGAACCAGTCCCACCATCTGCTAGTTAGTTGTCCAAGGCCATCCAAAACATGGGGTTGTGTCCCTGGCCACCACGGTAATTGATGGACCTATCCTCCATGAATTGATTCTATTCTGAATCTAGTTATGCTTTCAATTGTCACAAAATAACCTGGCAGTGAGTTCGACAGGTTAACTATGCATTGTGTGAAGAAGTACTCTGATTTCAACTTAGCTTCATTAGATGACCCCTCATTTTTGTGTTAGGTGAAGGGATAAATATCACTTCCTTATTCACTTTTCCCCCACCTGCTTTTATAGACCTTTATCATATCTTGCCCCTCTTAATCATCTCTTTTCCAAGCTGAATAGTCCCACTTTAAAAATCTCTCCTCATAGGAAAGCTGTTCTGTAACCTTAATTCTTTTTGTTGCCCTTTTCTGAACCTTTGTCATTTCCAATATATCTTTTTTCTGAGATGGGTGAGCAGCTCTGAACACAATATTCTGGCTTGGGTGTACCATAACTTTAAATAATGGCTTTATATTTTCTGTCTTAGCTAACACCTTCCTAAATGTTGCTGATTTGTTCTTTTTTGATTGCTGCTGCATATTCTGAATAGTTCTCTGCTCAATGGTTCCCAGAGCTCTTTCTTGCCTGGTAACAGCTAATTTGGACCCAGCATTATATGTATAGTTGGGATTATGGATGTCCAATGTGCATTACTTTACATTTATCAGCAGTGAATGTCATCTGCCACTTTGTTGCCCAGTTACTCAGTTTTGTGAGCCAACAACTCCAGGGGAAAGAGCTGGGGTCAGGTCTGCCTATTTTTATAAAGCACCCAATCACCAGGCCAAAATATCAGGTAGCTTAAGAGCTGGAATTGCTATCCTGATCTTTCAAAAGCCCTACCTCCCTGAGGGAACCTGATTAGAAAATAGGAGATGAGAATTATTCCTGCCACCAATCAGCATGGGCTGAAGTTAAGCTGCATTCAAAACTGGTTCCTGATTTTAGCTACAGTTGAGTTACACAGTGCTCCCCAGAGCCTGCTCTGGGTTCATCTGCCTTTTTCTGCTCATTTTTGATTTTCCTTTGCTTTTCCTGCAGCTCAAGATCTTTGAGGATGACTTCCGGAAGGAGCGGTCAGACAAGCAGCTGCTTCAGCGCCTCCTGAAGAGCAAAGCCAACCCCAAAGAGCCCATCCTGGTTCATCGCTGCAACAGCCAGGATAGGCTACCGGCCCCTACCTCATCTGCCCACTCTACTTCCTCCACGTCCAAGCGAGGCAACTGCAGTAAGCACTGTGAGAAGCACAGCCAGAAGCAGGGGGAGTGCACCAAGCACCACTCACGGGATGTTGAGGGACAGGCAACCCCCCTCAGCAGAGACTACTAGGAAGGAGAGACGTTGGATCTTCTAGGCAGCACCTCTTAAGCAAACACATGGCCACTCCAGCAGTCACCTGCTTCTGAGTGTGTTTCCAGTCACTAGGAACCAGGTGTTGTATTGTGCTCCTGAAGAGGTTGGCAGGAGATACTTTCAACACTGTAGATGCTTTCAGAAGTTACATCTCCCATTGGTTATAGCTCAACCAACCAGGGCTTCCAGGTTGGGCAGGCCCACAGAGCAGAAGTCCAAGTTAACTTACTTGTTTCCTCCCTAATTTTCTCTAAGCTACTGAAATATGAATGGAAAGTTTGTGCCCACCTGGATTGGGAGCTCAGCTTCTAGAGCCATTCAAGCAAATGCACCTTACTCTTAAGTCTATCTTGCAAGGAATTCTGGAGCAGGGACCACCTGATGAGAAGCACTTGTGTTGCCCACCACATCAAGAAAAGAGTCAAGAACAAAAGACCCTCAGATGCTGGGGGGAGATGTTGGTGTCTGGAAAGGGCTCATGCTAGCTGTATGCACTGCGGGCTGAGTCCTTAGCTGTAAAGTCTTCCTGTATTTTTGCACAGTTGCCCAGCACAGCTGTGCTCCAGCAGGCTCTCTCACTCCTTCATTCAAATTCTTGAGGGAATTTCAGCAGCTCCTCATGCCAGCCTCACATTCAGTCAGCAAGGACTGGGGACAGCTGTTACCTTTATTTATTTTAACCAGTTTCCTAGATCCTCTAGAGTTGATATTTTATACAAGTAATTAAAAGTGAATACAAATGCTCTCATTTCTTCTGCTTTCCATGGGCTGGTAAGTGCCAAGAACAAAGATGTGCTCATCCCTTTGTTGAAAACCAGCAGCTGTAGATTTAGGAACTAGCTAGACAGGAGGGGAGGTGGAAGCTATTTACCTGCAATTGAAACAAACCATGGTTGGCAGTAGGGCAAACTTCTCCAAGGATACTTGCCTAGCCCTGCCCTGAACAATCCCCTGCTAGGGGAGAATTCCATCCTTGTGGGCTCTCTACAACTCCTAAAGAGTTGGTCATCATGAAGCTGGAGGTGGCAACACTAGGCAGTTTGTGGTGAAGACTGTTGTCCATTAGGAACAGGCATGAACACAACAAACTACAGAGTGAGCTGGGCTAGGTCCAGATCACTGACCTACAGCCAAAAGCCCCATATTCCACTGAGGGATTTAAAATCCAGCTTGAGGCAGATCAGGTTCAAGACCCTAGCTAGACTACTACTAAGAGCTGAGCCAGTTAACTTTGAATAGCAGCCATGGAACAGGCCAGGTGGTTACCTGCTTTCCAAAGCAATAGCAGGATAATTTTATGCTATTACCTGTGACATACAAGACATGCATGTGCTGATTGGGTGAACTGACATCTCTGCTCCAATACCACATTCATGACTGTGGTATAACTATTTAGAGCACAGATAATCAGGTCAGAGCCCTCACATGAGGGTGACAAGCACTTCAGAAAATCCAGCTCTTGCATCAAGAAGTTCAAGCTGTGTGGAAAATATCAAAATAGTGATTCATGGGCCATTCTGATTCAGCAAACTAGGCACATGCTTGTTAAACGTCTGTTTACCAGATCGATGGGGCAAACCTCAGGGCTTGGGCAGGAAGTCATCACATAATGAAGCATTACTGAGCTTGGTGTCAAGCTGGAATCTCAAGCCTGAGTCAGCATGATAGCCCAGCCCCTTCCATTACTGGGTGGGAGGTTCAGCTTTCCTGCACACTATTTTCCTTCTCTAGTCAGCAATGTCAGGCAAATTGAGTTGAGCTTGAGTTTCTTTTTTGGATCCCAGAGCAGAGCCATCTGTTCTCTGCTGCCCCGTCTGCAGGGCATTACCTCAATACGCTACTCTGCCTGTCTGGCTTGCTTGGCAGTATAAAGGCTATGTCAGGCTGGCTGCTCCCTCTACTGTTTTTAAAAATAAATAGCTGGACCTTTCCTGAGTGATGTTCTCTGAAGTTGTATGTTGGCAACTGAATAGCATCATGTTAAGTACCTCACTTGCTTAGTAAGCAGAAGAGTCCCTCTGCCTCTTGGGATAGTGCTATACCCTCTAAGAAACATTTTCCCAAATCAGTTTGAACACACTGTACGTGGCAACGCAAACCCAAAAGAAAGATTCACGGTTACAGCTAAGCCCTTCCTTAAATTGCCATCTCAACCTGTTTCCCCCACTCCATATTATGCCAAACCAACACCACTTTGTAATACTCCAGCAGCAAGATGCAGAGGAGAGCAGAATGCTTCATGGAAATTCAGTCAGACTGTCAAAACTGCTGGTGGATAGCTGTCCTTGTGTTACAGAGGGGCAGACTGAGGCATACAGCAACAACATGCCCTGCCCAAGGTTACACACCAAGGCAGTGTTACAGCTCAACTCCTAGAACAGGGGTCTGCAACCTGTGGCTCTGGAGCTGCATGTGGCTCTTGGGTTGCCTTCGTGTGGCTCCAGGCCTTCCCCTGCCACCAGGGGACCCTGTGGCAGGAACCCTAGCCCAGCTCCTCCAATACCCCAACCAGGAGGCTAAACCTATTGTGACTCTCAGAACAGTTGGTTATTGAAGGAATTTTTTAAAATGGCTCTTCTTATCTTTTGGGTTGCTGACCCCCATCCTAGAGCAATGTCAGACTTTTACAGCTGTGCTCCACTGGACAACTCCCAACATCTCAGTCATCACTGCTGGGGAAAAGAGTGTGTGATTATGTGAGGCAGTGACACAGGCAGGGTGTCAAAGAGTCTAGGAGGAAAACAATGAATTAGGCCATGTGTGACCCTCACTGGTATACAGGCCAGAGAATTTCACTTGGGATTTGGTGCAGTGAATTATTCCTCTTTTTTGTGAAAGTGAATGCAATCAAGTCACCTCATAATGAGTGCACCTGCCAATTGCCTCTCTGACTTAGAGCTTACCAGTACCAAACCTCTGTCACCACCTGCAGCCTTCACTGTTCTCATCTGCCCTAGTCATGTGTGTTCTAGCTTCAGAGGTGTGACATACCTCCAGTTTCAACATCAACCACAAATTTGATTATTGAACATAACAGTGAAGGAAAACCCAGCGGCCAACCTCATAGGAACCTGGTGGTAGACCAAGCCATCTTTCTCCCCTTGTAACAAGACAAGTCTCCCATACAATGACCAGGCACAACAGGATAAGGGAGGGTGGGCACATTAGCCATAGGTTACTATTTTTCTCAGCTCATGGGTTGAAGTTGCAATTTTGCAATCACATCTCAGTTTATGGTACAGCCACTCCATTTGATATCTATCAAAAGTCCAGAGCCCCATACTGTACAGGGATAAGGGACCAGTGGAGCAACTTTATAAAATAAAAAGGGTTCCCAGAACCCCACAGACACCTTTATGATCATAAGATCAGTTGATTCACAAAATTCTTACAGGAAGTGAAGATTCATTTTTATAAGCCACATTTAAAAAAGGGAAGAGTTCTAATTTTGATATGAAATAGTTTCTTCTATGGTGTAGCCTAATTCAAGCAGCAGGGGGGAAGGAAGTGGTCACAGTACAAACAAGCAAAGAGTAGAAGCTTAGACTTTACCAAAAGTCTATTACAACCTATCCTTTTAAATTTAGAATGGTACAAATGAGTCTACAACAACTGCCTAAAGCTCAGCCCTGGCTAAGCTCCAAATTAAAGACAAGTTGCATAGTGGCATAGAGGTGGGCTAGTTTGGGAAAGAAGGGCAAGGAGGAAGGGCAACGTAAAAGGAAAACATTATTAGCTACCACATATACAAGGGATTTAAAGCTAATCTTAAGAATGTTTTTATACAGCTATTTAAGCAGTTAACCCAATCTAGTATCAAAGAGGTAGCCATGTTAGTTTAGTTCAAAAAAACCAAGGAGTCCTCTGGCACTTAAAGACTAATTTATCTATTGCATGAGCTTTCCTGGGAGAACCTCCCACAAAAGCTCATGCAAAAAATAAATCTGTTAGTCTTTAAGTGCCACAGGACTCCCTGTTTGTTTTTACAAATCTAGTACGATACTCATCTTAAATGTGTATCCTGAGCATGCACACATCAGAGTAATGTTAAATCCTGCACCCACGTGAGATGCACAAAGACAGCAAAGAGACTTGTAAGACCTAAATTTTCCAACATAGAACATGCCTTTACATCCTTCCCCAAAACTTATGCTCCAGCCAGGCTAACCACAGACGTATTGAAATGGTGATTTAAATACCCCTAACAGTCTGGGGAGAGAAGTCAGGGTTGGTAACAGTCACTCTGTCAGAATTTCATGTGACAGGGACTCAAATGCCAAAGCTAAACACTGCCCCCTGCCAGCAGCAATTCTGGCTTTGACGATTTGGGTCCCAAGTTTTTAAACTAATCATTGCTACTAGACAATGCAGAGAGAAACAGATCCAGTACACTGACAGGTAGTTAGAGTAATCCTCTACCAATCAGCCTTGGAACAGCTGGGGCACTGTGCCATTCAGAAAAACAAGGAAAAACCAGCACAGGTTAATCTGCAGCCCAGCCCCCCACAGGACAGCACAGCAGTCAGGAGCCTGTTCAGCTAGGACAGGGGTCTGCAACCTGCGACTCCAGAGCTTCATGAGAGTCTTTGGCTGCCTGCTTGAGGCTCTGGCCCACTCCCTGCCAATGGGGGACCCTGTGGGGGGGTGTCCCAGCTCTCCCCACCCAGAGACTTAACCCACTGCAGCTCTCAAAACACTTGATTATTGAAGGAATTTTTTAAAACGGCTCTTCTTAGCTTATGGGTTGCCGAACCCTGAAGCTAGGATACAGAACCCAGCTAACCTCACTGTGGTTTCTCTTCCACCATCACACACCTGCCTCCTGCCTCGAGGAGTTTACAGAGTGCAAAGCTGACACTGGGCTTCCTTTCTGGCTCCACGCTGATCTGTACAGTAAAACAGGCATGTGGAATGAGGAAGAGAACTCGTATCACAGGATCACTTTTCATGGCAGGTAACATTTTCACTGTTCTGCTTTCACATGCTAGACCTAGCCTCAGTAAGCTCTCCCACAAGGGAACCAGAGAGAAGCAGTTTTCCAACTGCTTTAAAGAGGGCTGGTCAGATACTTTCCCTTTTTTCTTAAAAAAAAAAAAAAAAAAAAAAAGTTAGCCCTCTCAGAATCTCTCATCCTTAGAGGGCCAGCACTCAAACATTTTTCCAACACACACCTTCAGCCTGCTCTAACAAGAAAAGCTGTTTTGTTGTGTCAAGGGGTGGTGGCAGTAAGTTTACATTGTAATGACAGAGGTCTCAGCTTTTAAGAGGAATGTTTGCAGCTACAGGCCATCTTCTTCCTCATCAATGTCTGAAGTTCGCAGGAGAAATACCCTCACATACAACACCAGAATCCTTGCTAATGGCATGGAGGTTTCACTAGATGAATTTCCATGAACCCGGTCAGCATGTGAGCACTGAGTCCACCCATTTCAGCAGAGAGTAGCTTTTGGACATGAGAACTGCAATGACTGAACTTAGAGCTGGGACAGTACTCAATAAGATGGATGGAGACATTGCAATTTCAGTGCTTGCTGCTGGAAGTTAGAGCCAGACTGAGCTGGTATGCCACAACACTTCTCACTCCATTTTCTTCCTCAGTCCTCCATACCTTCCTAGGAGTGCTAGTGACAACTAAGAACCCCATTGTACTTTTACAGTCCAGGTCTAAGTTGCTCTAGTACTCAAATGTCTTGACTTTAATATAAAATCAAGTAACACAAAATTTTACTCTGCTGTGACACTGGCTTGGCAGCTTTGTTTGGAGATAGCTCTAGTCATAAAGGATCATCACATGAAGATGGCTGATGGGCAAGTTGCTTAGGGCACTGCTATTAAGTAATGCAAAGATTTAGAGATGATAAAAATTTGGGGGCATCGTATTAGCTCATCTTAAGTGCAGACAGACAGTTCATGTATCACTTCTCAAATCATGAAAGCTTACCATTTGCTAGCTTGACTCTGAGGAATGAGACCAGTTGAAGGATTATACAAGATAAGAGCCACGTCTGTTTTAAACTCAGTATGTCCTATTTTTCCTAGAGTACCATCACTGAATGCAGAAGTAACTGCTCAAAGGAAGATCAAGCCCATTCAATAACTTTTAGAGGTTATAGACTTTCCTAACTGACAGTGCTTTTGTTTTCCTATGTTTAATGGAGAATCCAGCACAAGTCCAGTAACAAGCAATTAGTCCATAATAGAGTGTCACATTGGCACTTAATATTGTCAGGCTACCTTCATGAGATCACAATTAATTCAGCTCATGCATAGATGAGTGAATGCAATGTTTTCATGGGGCAGAGACCTGTTCTCTTATCTAACTTGCATATGCTTTGGAGTCACCCTTCTGTTCAAGAGGAAAAGGAGGAGGAGGAAGTGAATGAAAGAACTACTATCTTGTTAAGTGGAAACAATACTTTCAGCTCCTTCCATAGAACAAGGAGAACCTTATTCTGGCAAGCTTAATATCATACCAAAAAAAGATTTAAATAACTGAACAGTCAGTCAGTCAGTCATTCTAACAATGACTTTTGGATTAAATGAACTTCAACATAACAGAAACTCTCTCAAGTAAGGATCCAGTTTTAAAAAAACACCCAGGTAATAACAGAGAATGGCAGCTAGGTGTTTGCATGTCCTCATGGCAAAGTTTCATCACAATTTAAAAGAAAAAAAGCCACTTCAAGAGCGCTGGGAATCAAAGTCCCTGGTAGCAAAAATTTATTTTCATGACTGAAGACAAGGAGAAATTTATAAATGTATCCTAGCAACTTGCTGATAAAATAGTAAATATTCCATCCTTGTGATTTATATGGTCATCTGGAATACAGCAAAATATCCACAAAGGCTTCAATGTGCGCAAGTACGGTGACCAGGCTTATCAGCATATGTGCAAGTCACCTGCCCGTGCATCTTCCCCAACCCCTCGTGTGCCAGGAAGTCTCTCTTGAAGGTCCACTGTGCATCCAGACATCATCCAAGTGACTAGTGTCCAATGTTAAAGGAGAAAAAAAATAAAGAAGATTGCGGTGGTAAGCAGCACACTCATTTCAAAGCCCACAAAGACACCCACATTGTTAGATTCTTCTAAAAAAACTGCAGTTCCAACTCTCCTCCTCCGAAGACCGTGTGACTTGGCCAGTGTTCAGCGCATGAGCAGACTGTGCTTTGGTCCATCCACTCTCTCCAGCTTTTCAAAGTGTTTCCTAGCATTGCGGATGTTGATCAGTGTAGCTGCAGAAGCTAGTGGGAAGAAGGGGCAAGGAAGGAAAAACCAAAAAGGATGTGAGTAATTAGCTTATCAGGAGCTGCCTAGGAAGGTTCGCTAGAAAGGTCCCTCGTAGCACATAACATAGGAGTTCTGATTCAGAGCAAGGACTGAAGCCACAAAGTTGTGTGTGATTTTGGTTCATTTTTTCCTATAAGCTCCCTAGCTGTAAGTTTCACCACAAGGCAAGTAGCTGCCCTTTTTAGCATTGAAAAGGGAATATTTTACAGTGACCAGCGTCAGCTGTCACTCATTAAATTCTTGAGAGGAAAAGTGACAGATGGAAACAGGATCTCGTCTTAAAAGGTCCACTGCTTATTAAAAAGCACCACTACTCGAAATAATGAGTGCTAGCAGATCAGTTCTGCTACTCCAATGCCACTGAGGAGGTTACTTAGGGGACACAGCAAGTTTGATTTGCTCTGCCAGATGATCCTGGAATGGTACTGACTGAGACCCAAAGGCAGCACCTAGCTGAATAAATGCTGTAGAAATACAAGGTCTGATAACAGGAACTGAGATTATGGAAGGAAGCTACTTTAGCTTTTTCTTAGCTTTCCATCTGTGGGCTTCCAAAGAAAAATGTCACAGCTTGTAGCAAGCCCCCAGTCTGGTAGTAATAAATGGATGGGGCTAACCAAATGCAGCAAACTAGGTATCTTCTGCTCTTGGAAAATTATAGTTCTAGGACATGCCATGTGGCTGCCTCACTTAAAATCCTCAAACACTATAAACCAAACAGCACTTTCATAATGAAAAATAGTTAAACATGTTCCCAAAGAATATACATGAGCCTGCACTCTGGCTATCAGCAATGATAATTTTATCCATCAGTTTCTTCTTTAGTTAAAAGGAAAATGCATCCATAACTGGTGCACTAAGAAAGCAAAAAAAAAAAAAAAATCATGTAGGAAATGCCCAAATTCCACGCTAGGCCCAAAACTCACGCTAGGCCCAAAACTCACAGCCCAACTGACAAACTAGATCTAGCTTTACTAGAACAGACACACTAAATGGCACTGCTGAATAAGCTCCCATCTGTATCAATCACCATATTGAGGATCAGCAGAGAACTTGATATGCAAAGTCTGGTACTGCATGACCAAGCCATCTTCTAACACATGCTCCCAAACCATTGTACAGCCCACTGAACACTTCAGTCATAAAAACAATTCCAGAATTAATCTCATTTAACTGTGTTGGGGGCTTATGTGTTTGCACAGTGCAGATGGGTGCTCACTTCCAGTATCAAGGGCCAAACACAAGTTTAATTAGTTCTTTGTCCCTGTGAAGGTTACGCAATAGATGCCTCCTCTATATTCAACTTACGTATGGAAGGATCAGACATGACCACCATCACGTATGTGTTTGATGTGAAGATGTCAATGAAAGCAGCAAAGTTAGAGTTTCTGACTTCCATGCTCTGGAAAGAAGCAGCCAATTTACTGGGAAGAGGAAAGAAAAATGAATTAATTCCTGTTATGGGAACATTTCAGAAACAACCCATTCATTTACATAGCTCCTCATGTCTAGAGACCGTTTTAGTCAGATCATGTGTTCATAACTGCACGTCTCTGTCTGTCATCTTCGAAGCATCTGAGAAAGTGGGATTTCCTCCCATGAAAGCTCATGCGAAAAATAAATCTGTTAGTCTTAAAGTGCCACACGACTCCTTGGGTTTTTTTGGTTTTTTTTTTGCTGGATTAGACTAAAACAGCTATACCTTTGGAAATTTGTAAAATAAGAACCAGAGCCAGTACTATTTTTGGTTTTGGCAGATACAAAATCTGTCATCCTATATTTTGATTTACTCCATGGTTAAGAAACTAGAATACAATTTAAACCAGGGCTTACAGCAAGGTGTGGGAGAGTTCTCTCTCTCTTTTTTTTTAAACACACACTCACCTCAATAAAAAAAGCTTTTGCCCTGCACTATAGCAACTAATATCTATTTGCTATACTCCAACAGTCAATGTCTCCTACTGGGTGTATGCTGAAACCATTCAGCATAGACAAAAAAAATGACAATAGCAGAATGATCCTGGGGACCAGCAACACAAGAGAGTAATAAACTGAAGAACCTGAAAAATCCCTATTTAAGCATTTGTGACAAACTGGGGGAAGCTCATCACTGTGGGTTCTATGCTTCAGGTCTTGGCAGTCATCTGGAGCCCAGCTTTCCCAACTCCAAGCCCCCAAAGTCATAGTTTCTCCAGTCCTTTCTCCTCTGGGGCTGGGCTCCCCAGCCTGCAGGATATAGGCCTGGGCCCTAAGGCCCCTCTGTAAGAGCTTGTCCTGGCTACTTGTATGTCCCAGATGCTGGTAGCAACAGCTACTAGGCAGCTTAGCCCAGCTCAGCAATCCTTCACTCTTTTCTGCTCTGCTAGGACCACATACTCCACTCCTAGATCCTCCTCCTCCAAACTCCACACCAACAACTCCCTCCCCTGACTAGCTGTAACAGAGGCTTTTTAGTTTCTAGGTCTTAATTGAAGTGGGGCTCCAAGGACTCCAGGCTCCTTAATTAGAGTCAGGTGCCTGAACTGACTCAAATCAGCCCCACCCTCCAAGCCTGGGAACAGGCCTTTGCTAAGTCTGGGATTAACATATTTACCCTCCACTACTCTCCTGTAGAAGGCAGCCCTGTCCCCTGCTGCTCGAGCAGGTCCTGGGAGAGGGTCCTCCCCACCCCCTCTCAGTCCTGGCCCTCTGGAGCTTTTGATCGGGCCCTGGCCCCACGAGCCCCCCCCAGCTGCCCCCGCCCCATGCCGGCTGCTAGACCTGCAGCTGGTCCCCTTCTGAAATGCGCCTCGCAAACACCTGTACACATTTATGCTCCACACCATCCACTTCCTCACCCTCGTGTCCCACCCTGACACCAAATGGCAGGACCTCATCCCATCCGCAGAAGGTGAGTACCCCCAGTGGGCCAGCCTGTATGCCACCTTAATCCCATGGCCTGCCAGGGACATCAGTTTGGTGGCTGCTTCATGGAGCCATGAGCACGGGCATGTATTTGGCGCAGTTCACACCCCATCCTGACACCAGCCCCTTCTGTGCACGCCTACCTAGAGTGCATCAGGTTGCAGCTCCTTTTCCGGCTCCTCCAGAACCTCTTATTGAGGTTCTGGCTGCACTTCTCCCCACACCTGTTCCTCTACACACTCCCTATCCATGGACCCACAAAGTCGCAGGACCTCCTCGTCAACCTCCTCCTGGTGTATGCCAAGACCACCATCTATAAGACCAGGGAGAGGAGGTTGGCTGGGGAAGGGGTCTGTGACTGTGGGGCCTATTTCCGGTCTCTCATCCATGCACACCTGTGGGCAGAGTTCCTCTGGGCAGCGTCTGCTGGCTCCCTTGACAGCTTCTGGGAGCAGTGGGCACTGTCTGAGCTTCTCTGCTCAGTGTCCCCTTCTTAATCCCTTATTATAAACCTGTAACCTTCACACCCATCCTTGTTATTACCTTAGTTGTCCCCAGAACTCTTTTGAAAAACGGCCCAGTGTCAACTCCCCTAAGGCTGGGGTTTTAGAAGTGGGTGAGCTTGTGCCCACCCACCACTCTTCTTCAACAGGACTACCCTCCTGTAACCATCAGGCTTGACTGTCACACACATGTAGCAATTTACCTGTTCTCACCCTATTCATGTTCTAAATCAGTGGATTTCAGGCTATTTTTCTTGATCCTCAATTTAAAAAAAAATCATTTATGCCTGCGACCCAGCAGTTGCATCCTTGAGCAATGTATTCCAGTCTTTTGATGGCGGCAGCAGCAGGTGCTGTGACCCAGTACCTGAGGGTCTGTGACCCAGTACTGGGTTCTGATCTGTGATTTGAAACCACTGTTTTAAATCTTTAAGCATTTGGAGTGGAAATGCAAAAATGGAGCAATTTTGGAAAATAAAAGCCAACACCAGTATTTTGCTTCAAGCCTTCTGTCTCTTTTTGTGACTGCTGGTGATTTGTTTCAGCATATACTTTCTCAAAACAACTTTTCGTTTTTTGAGCCCACAGCTCAGAGCTTATTCTAGATTTACACTGCCACAAAGTGTCATCGTTAACAGCCAGTAGGTCACAAGCTCAGTACTACAACTTTTCTGCAAAGCAAACAATGGATGGGAGGGAAAAAATGTCATTTCAGAACCAAAGAAAACAATGAAAGGCATAAAAATTGAGTCATAATTACACAGGATACATTTTAAAACCTTTTTGGATAAGAGAACTTCTCTGGAGGTGTATTCTCCATAGAACCATAACTCATTTGAAGTCCAGGATGTGCTACAGAGAAGTGACAAGGCATGTCTGGTTGGACAGAGTTCTTTATATCTAGCTGGGACAGATGTACTTCAGCACAGCAAAGTTGGATTAATTGTACTCACCCACAGTCTGAATATTTCCATTTTTAAGTAATATGACTACACAGACAATCCATCTCACCTGCAGCTCAGCTTGAACTGTTTAATGATATTGCTGATTTTCTCAAATCTGTGGATATCACGCTGTTCTTTGCATTGATAGTGGGAAATAACCTGAAAGGGAAATCACTATAACTCAGCAATCAAAGAACACGTTCCCACCCGCAATCTCCTCTTCCTCACTTTGCATTGTCCATGCTTCTACATGCCCCTCCTCTGGAGACTACATCATGGCCACCATTTTTTGGTGGGACCAAGAGTGTTTTTTAGAAAGCTGTCAATATTACAATTTAAATTGGCCAGAAGGCTCACTTAAGTGTCATCAGGCCTTAAGAGGGGAGGAGGTGTTTAACACCAAGTTGTCAGTGCTTCCAAACCTTTTGGCTCAAGGGACAAGAAACCAAGAAGGAAAAAGAAAGAAGTTGTAGCTTAGCCTTGAATAGGCAAGGAGACTGATTACATAGCATTGGCTATGTGTGTTTCTTTCCTCGCAAGTTATTTCAGCCATTCTTGCTCTCAGAAGAAGTGCACAAGCAACCTGAAGTGGTGGTCTCTGCTATATCACCTTTGGCAATGCACATGTGTAGCTAAGGACCACAGACTCTTGCTTTTCTGTGTACAGTGTTACATACTAAGGTATCAAAGTTCTGTGGGAACTACCACTTTCAACCACATGATTTTTACATGTAGACTCATAAGTACGATTTATCAGCATTTTGTATCTCATTTCCTTCATTTTTTTTTTAAAAATCTGATCGCAAGTGTCTGGAGCACGTACTGTTTGCATGTGCCATATGGTTACCAAATACTCATAATGATGTTCTTGAGCAGAATTTCTTCAAATGTGTCAAAAGAATTTCTCCTGGAGAAGGATTAAGTCTATGGGAAAGTTATAAAGATGTGTGTATGCAGAAAAAGAATCTAAAAACACAGAAGTTTTTGTTTTTGTAAAAAAGTCACTTTTAAGCTAAGCGAATACAAGACGCTTCTTGTCAAAAATAGCAGATTTCAAAAGTTACATGAAAATAATGTTTATAAAAATGCGATCAATCCCACCAACCATCAGTGCAATACCATTTTACAACCCCCCACTCCTGAAACTAATAAATCTTGTTAGAAGACAGCAAGTATTTATTAAGGAAAATATCAAGAGAAAAATGTGTTCTCTGACAGTTCCTATTTAAAACAGAACAAAAATTTTGTGTTTATCAAAATGTGGAAAGTTTCAAACAAGATGAAAAATTCCAAAGAAATTTTCATTTAGAAAGTAGGCATTGCATCACCAAAAAAAAAGTTTTGAGGAACATTTCGGCCTATTCTTGATACTAAGTCTATATTCCATCAGGTATGCAGCAGTATGGGGACCCTGAATGGTTAAGTACCACCTAGGAGGAAGTGAAAACATGCAGATCTTCAAGTCAGAATAAGACTTTACCCTTATGAAGCACAGAAGGGAATTCTCTAAAAACTCCAAGAGTCTGAGGAAAGGGGATGTGAAACTCTCACGGAGTGGAGGAGGCCAAAGTGAATCATACATTCAATACTGATCACAGTTTAACTGCTGAGAGTGAGAATTTCATAGAATAAACAAGTTTATCGCACAACCTTTCATGGGATAAACAAAAATTTGCTAGTCTTTAGAAGTGCCACAGGACTCCTTACTGAACTAGACTAACATGGCTACCCCTTTAGCACTTGTCAAGAATTTCACAGGCGCACCTGCTTTATGTCAAAAGCAAGAGAGTTAGGTCTTGTCTACATGGGCAAAGAATCCTGAATAGCTATTCCACAATAACTCTCCATGCAGACACATTTATTCTGCGCTGAGTACTTTTGTTTGGTTCAGCTTAATCCACACAAATAGCTATTGTGTTTTAAATTTGCAACCTATTTGATTTCACAATAGCTTCCTCATGCAGGAAAGTCCATACTTCCCATCACAAGATACTGAATGAAAAGATTTGTAACCTGCAACTTCCACCTAGTCTGGTTAATGATCATTAACCCATATGAATCTTTTGCAATCTACTTTTCACAAAAGGAACCCTGTGCATTTTAGAATAGTTTAATCTGCCACACCCTTAAGGGACAGTAGAGAGGAGCAAATGGACACAGCAAAGAGTGGGGACAGCAATTCTCACCAGGAAAGTGGCTCTCTCAAACAGAAGAACTTCATCTGCCTCTATAATCTGAGCAAAGTTCCTCAGGTTCATTTCTAGCTGCTGAACATTAGGAATCAGCTGATAGACTATGCTGGACCAAGCCTGTCAGGAGACAAAATGTACAGTGAGAGCTATGAGAACAGCATCCATATCTTCCCCTGCTTGATACACAAAGTGCTCATAACAGACAGTGAATTCAGGCTACAGTCAATCAAGGATAGCAGAGATGAGCTACACAAGCTTCTCCCACACATTTCTGTTATGACATGGCCTCCACCGGTGTTCTAGTCCCACACTTTTTCCTGACCAATCATGTCAAATTGGGACACTGGCAAAAATCTTACATGGGCCAGTAAGAGATCACCAACTTGCCAGGTAATATCCGGGCTGAATTAGAACCCATGTTTCCAGAGAAGAAATATTTATTTACTGCTCCCAGCTAGAACCTCACAGTTTTTAAGTTTTCTTGCTTGTGAATAAGTGGATCTCTGCCGTACACCCATGGAAATAACAGCAGAGAGCAGTGAAGTACTGCATTAACTCAGGGACTGATCCCCAGAGTGTTCAACTACAGCTGGCTCCAGTGGAGTTACAGGTGGTCAGCACATCTCAGGATCAGGGCCTCAGTCTGTAAGGATTTCACTTCATTGCCTCTCCCATGCACAGTAGGCATACAGTAATATGCTTTTGTGCTAGAATTCTGACATACAAGCAAACTGGGCAAAACCAAAAGTTTTATGTATTTAATAGGTATTTCTATGGTGCCCATGGGAATAACTGAGGTGTTGCCCTGGCCGAAGTCAGGCAGTCCTAAATATTAATTTTCAGTAGAGAGCTCTTATGGGACTGTACTTAGAATGATGCAATTCTGCCTCTGGGTACCTCAATATGAAGCATCAACAAGAGCATCCACAATGACTGATTGGCTGCAGGGATTCAATTAAGAAGAAAGGACAGCCAACCAATATCAGACTCTCAAAAGGGAAATGTGACAACTGCCTATGGCAAAGGGATTGACATACATACTAAAGACACAGAAACATTAATTTCCAGAAGGTGTAGCCTGGACCAGCTTAATTCAGGCATGCCACATACTTTAACTCAGGGGTCTCAAACTCAAATCACCATGAGGGCCACATGAGGACTAGTAGAGGACTGCATGAGGATTCATACAGTAGCCTGAGGGCCGCACCACTGAAAGCTTTCCATACAATGATATTGCAAATATTGGTAATGATCATGTCACTGCAGGCTGCAGGAAATAGATTTAGGGGCCGCATGCGGCCTGTGGGCCGCGTGTTTGAGACCCCTGCCTTAGCCCGAGGCAGCCTCTGTACTCATGGCTGCATTTGTAAAAGGCACTCCACTTCAACTCCCACTGAAATTAAAAGGAGAATGCCCAAAGATCAACACCTCTGAAATATCAGCCAATCAGCAAAAGCAAATGGGCCCTAACTATCTTTACTCACTGAGACAGCTGTGGCATGTTTGCGACATTTAGAGAACTCTAATTTGCTCTCAATCTGATCCACCACCCCAGTATCTGAAAAAAAAATGTTAGTAGGTAACTGGGAAGTATGAAGGTAAGGAAAGTTTAGGCTAGATAGCAAGACAAGCTTCCAGACTGTGAAACAGTCTCCCAGGCAGATGTGGAAGCTCCACCACATAGGTCAAAGAATACTTGCCAATGTCCTCCAGAAAATTTAACATAGGAAACTACTCTACATTGGCTGAACGCATTATTGCTTAAGTGGGGTGGAGGTTCTTGCTAAAAGACTTGTGCAGGAAGTGTGTGTGGGCAGTGCTAAGAGGAAGATACAAGACTATGAACCACAATATTTACAGGAGAAGGGAAAGGCTGATCAGTTGTTTTTTTTTTTTTTTTATGAAGCAAACAAACTGCCATCTGCTATCAGCCAGCATGGATCCACCTGTTTCAAAAAGCATTTCTAAGTTAAAGGGCTAGAAGAATCCAGTCAAGCTATGGACCTCCCTAGCAACTGATAATGCACCATCCACAAAAGTAGAACAGGAAGATGAAGGGAAACGCCATACATGAAGAGAGGCAGTCATACAAACCTTATAAAGCGTTTCATCCCAGATGGATGTTCTAAAGCACGCACACTCCAAGGGCCGGGACAGACGCCTCAGGTCTTCTTCTCTTTCTTTAAAAATCTGGAAGACAGAAGTTAATATATCTAGATGAACACATATTCCTGGTTTTGGTAAATGCTTTTATTGTGGCTATTTTACCACATTCATACTAAGAGCTTTGCATTTCAAAAGAGAACACAAGGGTGTGCAATCTTTTCCAATGCCAAAACATCTGAGGGTGCTACAGGCCAGGATACAGCTGCACTGGCAGAGCTGTCTGAGGAACCTGTGACTGGAAGAGCAGAGAGCTATAGATCAGGCGTGGCCAAACTGCGGCTCATGAGCCACATACGGCTTTCAAAATTAAAAATGCAGCTCGCAGAAGAGCATGGCAGGGAAGCGTGGCATAGTTGGAGACAGCAGGGGGGAGAAGTGCGGCATAGCCGGGGACAGCAGAGAAGCAGTGGCATCGTCAGAGATGTGGGGAGAGTGCAGCATGGTTGGAGGCAGCAGGGAAGCAGCAGCAGGGAAGCAGCAGCATCGTAAGGGATGGCAGTGAAGCCCAGCATGGTCAGAGACATCAGGAAAGCGTGTCATGGTCAGAGATGGCAGGGAAGTGGCAGCATGATCATGGACATGGGAAAGCACAGCATTGCTGGGGACGGCAGGGAAGCAGTAGCATGGTTGGGGAAGCTGCGGCATGTTTAGATGTTCTCATAGGCCCTAATGCAATTTACTCATTGTTAAAATAAAATCATGTTTTACAAGTCCTAAACATGACATGGAATAACAAGAAATGAAAATATGAAGGAGAAAAGTTTAAAACTGAATGTAGATTACTTTCAATTTTTGGCACAACTTACTGCTCTAAAGCATTGTATTCCACAATGAAATTTGTTAAATTGCAACACTGTGCAATACTTAGACATCAGCACCTGAGACAGCTTTTACGTACTGCTTTGACAAGTTACTACCCAGATTTAAAAAAAAAACAAAAACAACCCAACAACAACAACAACAACAACACTCACCACTAGCCTGCAGTGTTCTACATCCAGCAAAGCGTTTACTGTATAGGCCTAGTTTTCATGGTAACCTTAAGTAATTATTAGACTCTGACATTAGTAGGATCAATATTTGCCCTGTTTTTACAATCAAATTAAAGTGTGCAATGGATTTTAAGCTTAGAAATTTTGGAGTAGGTAAAAGTATGTGGTTATACGCCTCAGTGCAGCTCTCCAAGGTTTAATAATCAACTTGTGTGGCTCTTAAGTTCCACAAGTTTGAACACCCCTGCTATAGATCAAGACTTAGCTACATCAGCGGAGCTAAATGGAACTTCAGGATCAATTAACTGTGGGTGCTACCAATTAGCAACCAGCTGAATTGGCTGATGTACGCAGGAAGGGTGTGTACAACTGTTGCTTTGATATGCCTAGCTACTGCATCATTTCTCTGCTATATTCCATGAGTTCCAAAAGCACTTTCTAGACTCACAACTGGGAGCAAGGACTTACCAGGCATTCAGGTTAAGAGAGGATGGGAGAAACTCCATACTAGCAAGTGTGCTGTAGTAACTAATCTGCCATGGACTAAACAGTTACTGCCCAGCCCAACTGTTCCACTTCTTACTCTGCTCTTCCAAGCTATGGTTTAAAACTACTTGAGATGAGTCCAAAAATAAGACTTTCCAAGACACTGGAACTTAAGAAATTACTACAAAAAACAGGCAGAGAGCTAGCAGCGAGCCCCCTATTTGGCAAATTATTCATACTAAATTCACCAGCAAAATCCAGCCAGTCTGCTCCACCCACACCTAGATTTGTAGGCATCCTGGTCCCAAGTGACCATACACACAGATACACACAGATCTTTGTATGTTCTGTCAGTTTATTGTTTTGCCATACGTTCTTGCTTGATCTAGCATGTGTTGTGGAAGCTTTTCCGATGTGGATGTTAAATTCTATTTCTAGTGAAAGGTGGACTCTGACAGCAGACCCCAGATATGTGAACTTGTTCACCATTCCAACTTCACATTTACTGATGACAAGTTCCAGAGGGGTAGCCATGTTAAGTTTAGTTCAGCAAAACAGAGAGTCTGGTGGCACTTTTAAAGACTAACAAATGTATTTATCACATGAGTCTTCATGGGAGATAATCCCAACTTTGCCAGATGCTTTAAACTGGGATGTTGATGGAGGGTGCTTCTTTAACTCCTTAGCACATTAAGTTAGTCTTTTTAAAGCTAACAGTAAGTCTAAAGTCTTGGAGGACTCTGGGAAGACTGTCCATGAGATTCTGGAGGTAGGCTTTGGTGTGGAGTGCCACTGCTAAACCATCAGCAAAGAGGAAGTGCTGGATAAGGACTTTTAGATCCAAGTCTTGCAGGATTGAACAGTTTTCCATCAGACCTTGTGTGCAAGTAGATTCCCCCAGATGTGGAATCAAAAGCTTGTTTCAGGAGCAAGAACAATAAGATCCTAACCAGAGTTGGGGCAAATACACAACCTTGCTTGACCCTGCTAAGAATCTGGAAATCTTCAGAAGCTTAGCCATTGTACTGAACTGTGCCAAGCATGTTTTCATGGAAGAACCAAATCTTGCACAAAAGCATGGGAGGATACCCAATATTTTCCAGAAGGATGAACACTCCACTTCTTTTAACAAGGGCAAAAGCCTTTGGGAGATCAATAAAGTCTACGTAATGGGGCTTTCTTCATTCTCTACATTTCTCTTGTAGTTGTCTCAGCAAGAGGACATCAACAGCAGACCTTTCAGCTCTGAAGGTGCACTGTGATTCAGGAGAAATTGTGCCAGCTGGCATCTGAACTCTGTTCAGAAAGACTCAGGAAAAGGCTTTCTTCCTCACAATGCTAAGAAGGGAAATGCCACAGTAGTTGTGACAGTCATTCCTGTTGCCCTTGTTTTTATGGAGTGATGATACTGTCACCTCCTATTTCTTGTTTTCCTTTGCCTGATTTCCAGCCCAGACTAATTCACACAGGTGTTAGAGCAGGACATGGTTTCCTTATTTTATGACCTTTGACTGCATGCAGTCTTTTCTAAGGACCTTTCCATAGGGGAGGCCATCTATAAAAATGGGTAAGTTCCTTGAGAGTAAGTCTTAGAAGTGGATGTTAGGAATGAACATCATGTCTGTTCCCCAGTCTCATGTTAAAAACCTGAAGAAGCTCCAGAGAATTTTTATTTTTTTGAGATTCCTCCTCTCTTTCTGTGATATTCCAAACCATACGTGGTCCCAAACTTTAAGCGGACATTTAAGATTCATATGTTTAAAAAGGGCCCCAACATGAAAGCTGGCATATCTTCCTGATTCCACAAATGATATTTAATCTGTTTTCAGGAGCATGAAAACAGAAACAACCAGAACCTCGCGACTGACCATGTAACTCAATACACACAAAAATATCAAGATCGCCAACATAATCTGGGACTACTTTCAAGTCAGGTCAACAGTTAAGGGTTTGGCTTCTTGGCTAGGCTTAACTCAAAAGAGACTAGCACAGGGGTTCCCAACCTTTTAAGGCTGGGGACCCCTCTCAGAGGGGCACAGCGCCACTGCACAGGGCAGAATGTGGCCAACACTGCTCTTCTGTTAGGGAGAGAGGGAGCCACCACAGCCATGGCCCCTGCCCCTGCCCCGGAGCCACCGGAGCCATGGCACCTTGCCCCGCCTGGGCAACTGGGAGCCGCCACAGCCATGGCCCCTCCCCCTGCCTGGGGAGCTGCCGCGGCCATGGCCCCCTGCTCCTTTCCGGGGAGCTGGGAGCCACCATGGCCATGACCCCTGGCCCTCTCCGGAGCTCCCATGGCCCTCTCCAGGGAGCTGGGAGCCAACACGGCCATGGCCCCCTCCCCCTGCCCACTGAGTGCTCCCTGCCCATCGGGCCCTTCTCCGTCCCCCCCCCCCATTCTGCCCAATGCCCCCCGCACCTGGCCACTCCCCCAGGCTGCTCTCTCTGAGCACATGCTCAGGGAGTGGGAATTTTAAAAACTCCCTGCCTGGGGGAAGCTCCCTGCTGGCCAGAAGCCTGGGTCTCCATAGCAACTGGAGACCCTGGCATTGTCCGGCCCCAGCTCCCAACCTGTCCGTGGACCCCCTGGAGCCACGCTGCGGCCCATGAGGGGTTCGTGGACCACAGGTTGGGAACCAATGGACTAGCGGACAGCTCCAAGCTGTTCTTACTCTAGGGGATGCAATGCTTTCAAGTTGTATCACTGCATTATTTCACCCCCTCCTCCCCATTCCCTCTCATATTTAAGGGAATGGTTAGCATTCACACCAGCCAAGTGTACAGGAATCCTGGTGTTAATAATTTACTGAACAGCAAACTGACAAGCCCAACGGGAAGTTTTCATTTAACCTGTGCAGAGCCTAGGACATTCCTGATCCCCTCCTGGGCAGGATGGAAGGTAATAGTCAAACAAGGTCCAGAAGGAAAATGCTTTAAAAGTTATGGCTGGATCACACAAGAGTGACAAAACGAAGCTCAGAACACCAGCCAGCATCTGCCAAGTCATGAGCCATTTTGTCCATCCAGCCGAGACCAGCCTGTGCCTTCAACCATGTGCCCACTTGCTCTTTTCTGAGTCCTTCATCTGGATGGGGACGTACCAAGCTGGAAGTGACAGGGAAGAGTTCAGTGTTTCCCCACTTCAGCCAAAGTATGTTAGCTCAAAGAAACGATTTCCATATCTGAGCTAGATCAGGGATGAAATGCAGTGCTAAGGATGTGCATGTCATATAGAAACGTATCCAACCCACAACATTAATTTCTCATCTAACACCAGTAATGGGGTAGAACTTTCTGGCTGAAGGATTAGTACAGACCAGATGTAAGAGAGAACTCAGCACCCAACAGTTCCCAGTGAGAACAATGGGCATCCTTACTCCCACCCTAGAGTGTCTCTGCAGATTTTGCACTGAGTGCTGTTACTATTCAGCTGTACTTCAGACACCCTGTAAAGAGACTACATCTGAGCAAGAAAGTACGTCAGACTCAATGCCAATTCACAGTTAATGGCCTCTTTGCTTACAACGGCACTGGCTAGCACCAACTGTGATGGGCATGTCTGTCCACTAGGATGGAGACTGGAATTTCCCCAATTTACATCACAGGCTAAACAGCTGACACCTGGTAACCACTTTTATTCAGTACAAATCTGAGCTAGATCTGAACCTAGACAGAACCTATCAGCTACTCCTTTGAAATACAAGAGAGAGATTACACTATTTGGGTTTTTCCTCTGCTTCCGTATTCCAAAAATTGGTAAAGACATTAAAACTGAAGCTATAAAGAAGAAGGTTGCAGGTAACCTGGCCTGGAGCATGTAGTCTCTAAGTAGGCCATTATATAGGTGTTATACAAAACAGGGCCAGGAGTGGCATGGGTACTACAGGTAAGGAAGCTGAGTACAACTCAACTTTTCAGAGATCCTCCCTAAACAAAAACCTGGGAGAAAAGAAGAAGAAGAGGGAAAAAAAAAGCCTGGAGACAGTCATGGCATGGCTATGTACAAAATGAAAGATGTCAACAATATTATATAACATGGGTGGCCAAACTTATGGACCTCAAGAGCCACACAAGTTGATTATTAAACCTTCAAGAGCTGCACTGAGGCATATAGCCATATACTTTTACCTACTCCAAAATTACTAAGTTTAAAATTCATTGCACACTTTAATTTTATCATAAGAGGGCAAATGTTGATCCTACTAATGTCAGGTTCTAATAAGTACCTAAGATTACCATGAAAATTAGTCCTATACAATAAAAACTTAGCTGCTGCTCAATGTGGAAGACTGCAGGCTAGTGGCGAGTTTTTAAAAATCCCTGACCATGCCACCACTTCTCCCCACCGTCCCAACCCCCTCCCGAACTCCTGAACTGAGGCTGCTTTCCTGAACTGATTTGCTGACCTTCTTCTGGGAGTCACACTTTTTCATTCAAGAGCTACATTGGGCTCCCAAGCCACAGTTTGGCCATGCCTGTTATACAAACTCACACAATGCTCCGATGCTCATGTATAGAGCCCTGCAAATCCGCCGATACAACATGGATAGCCGTGGACCATTTCTTGCTGATGCAGATCGGATACAGATCCACATATTTTTATCTGCACAGAGCTACAACCCTGCAAATATGTGGATATACACATTATATCCACATCCGTGGATACAGCACGGATATCTGTGGACCATTTCTTATGGATACAGGTTGCATACGGATTCACTTATTTGTATCCGTGCAGGGCTCTATTCATGTATGCTCCCTGGTAGAGCCCATACAGACACAGCAATGCTCTGCTCCTTACCAGATCACGCTGGTCCTCCTGCACTAGATCCATCTTGTGCACTAGGCAGAAGATCTTGGCATCAGGAGAGTTCTGCAGAATAGCCTCCAAACATGACTGATAGTAGTGCATGTCCTTCTCCAACTCACGACTCTCCACATCGAAGACATAGATCAGGACTTCCACGTTGCGGAAGATGTTGTCCCGCTGGCTGGTGAAGTAGTTCTCCATGAAGGTGTCTTGTCTGAGAAGGGGCATAGCAGCAAGGCAAAGGGACTCCCATTAGATCAATCAGGCATGTTTGGGTTACCCATACGTCTGCATTGCCAAGAAAGTCTGTTATGTATGACGAGTGAATTATCAATACAGCAAATGCAGAGCCAGAAGTCTTCTACTTAGTCACAGAATAGGTATGGGTGCTATAAACTTGCCCTTCGAAATGAGTCTCCTCCATGCCCCATCTGAGTATATCAACTTTTACAGGAGATCAAGTCCACTCATCAGAAGACTGTTCAGCCTTTACTCTTTCTCATCTCTACTGAGTGCCAATGAGAGGGCTTTTTCTATGGATGGTTGCCCATCAGGAACCGTACTGCCACCCCCAATTCATTTAACAAAAGCCAGTGAGTCACATTGCCAATCTGGTCCAATCTGAACTACTGACCCAAAAAAACCAGACAGGTTCTATAATCCAGTGGTTTTGTGTGCCACGGCACACTGGTGTTCCATGAAAATTGTCCAAGTGTGGTGTGAAATTCTGTACAAAGGTATTGAAAAATCAATGTAAAACAAACACCATTTCATTTTAAACAATATTCTCTCCAACCAAAATTACAACTCATAAAACTCATGAAAACTAATCGAGAGATCAGTCTTTCAATTCTAAACCATGAACATTCTAAACACAGGTGGCCAAAGGGCAAACCTGAAATGGTGGTATTTTTTTTCCTGGTAGATTTGAAACATTAATGCATTTGGTCATTTTTAGCTTGTTGTATATACTGTGCTGCAAACCACTCTAGTAAGACCATAACCATAGTAAATGTAAGTAAGTGTGGCATTTTATGAGCAATCAATTCAGCTGAAAAAAGTGGGCATGCCATGGAATTGTTTGTCTCATTGAAGTCTGCTGTGTTACTGAAAAGGTTGGGAAACCCTGCTATAATCCACTTCCAAACACATTCTCCAGCCCTTGAGGTTACTCATCGAGGTGCAAGGCTCAGAGACACTGCCTCAACAGGAGAAAGAGGCAGTGAGGGAAGGGTAAAGCAGTCTGTTCGCCCGTCCCATGCATAAGTTGCTTTGGACTTGCGGGTTATCAAGCCAGCGCCCTTCACCCATACACCATGTCTGAGTTTATGATGTGCAGTTTATCAATTATAGGGTCCCATCCATAGTTCTGTAAGTCTCCAACAGTTCACCTGATGTACAGGAAGCATTTCTACCCCACTGTAACTAGAAGGACAGCCTCCTAGCATATCACATCACCATCCCAGATGCGATAGCCACCTCCAGAAGTTTCATAAGAAAAAGAACAGACAGCACCTACCCTCCACAGTCCCACAGGTTCAGCACCAGATTTCCCAGAAATCGAACATGTGAGTGCTCTACATCAACTGGAAACAGACAAGAGAATTATGTATGTGAAACACAGAGTAACTGAAAAGGTGGACTATTAGTTACCAATCCCTTACTGAGATGGTTTAGTTGGGCTTAGCTCTGCTTTGAACAAGGGGTTGGATCCGATGACCTTCTGAGGGCCCTTCCAAACTTCATCTTCTATAACACAGCTGAAAATGTAATTCACAGTGACACTAAATCCAGAACTGTAAGGGTGGAATTCCATTTTTTCAGCTTTATTAGTTATATTAAGCCACAGATGAATCACAGAAGAGTCACAGAAATGTAGGCCTGGAAGGGACACAATGTTATGAAGTCCAGTCACCCATGCTGTGGTTGGACCACGCAAACCTAGATTATCTGTAACAGGTGTTAGTCCAACCGATTTTTAAAACTTCTAATTATGGGACCTCCCTTGCAAGTCATTCTAGAGGAGTGGTTCCCAACCAGTGTGACATGGGCATCCCTGAGAGCTGGAGTTAAAAGTTCCCTCCCAGCACAGCCCAGCCACGTGGGCTGTGCAGAGCTGGGAAAAGGCAGGGGTTGAAGTAAGGGGGAAGGCACTGGAACGCAGTCCCAGGGCTCCCTATTTTTAGGCAGGCAGCATTTGCCCCCCCACCCCTCCCAAAATAGAGGAAGGAATGTGGAGTTCCAGGAGTCCCCCTAAAAATAGGACGAGTAGCTGGACTGCAGAGTTCCCCTGGTTCCACCTTAAACCCCACTCCACCTTAAGCCCAGGCACCAGAGAGCCATGGCAGGCTGGGAGTGTGTGAATCTCCCCCTGCAGGGCAGAACAGCTGCAAACAGCCCAGGTGAGGGCTTTATGGGGGGAGGGCTGTGTGGGGCAGGCATCTTTGTGTAGCAGAGGTTGGTGGGAGTGTAGCAGAGCGTGTGTAGCTGGGGGCCTAGTTCTTGCCCCTGCAGTGATGGGAGGGTCCATCACAGGCAGCAGAGGGCTGAGGGAGGGGAGGACGGGACCCACTGGGGTGGGAAGGAGCAGCAGTGGGGTGAGGATTTGCCCTGGGTGGCAGGGAGCCACTGTGGAGAAGGGGGAAGTGGGTGCTGCACCATGGTCCCCTGCCCTACCTTCCCACTCCCCAAGTTCCCCCTGAACCCCCTGCCACTTGTGTTCTCCATTCCTCTCTCCTCTCTTGCCACCCTTGCGCTGCTCCCCACATGGCTGCCCTCGTCCTCTTTTGCCATCCCTGCCCTGCTCCCCACACTCACTCCTGCCACTGCATACGACTCCTGGCCTCCTGTGTTTTGCCACCCCTGCTCTGCTACCCCTACTACACTAATTAGCAGCACTTCTGAAATACTGTGCCATGGTTCATGAATATTCATAAGTAACAAATTAATTTGAATATTCATGTTTTTAATGGTGGTGTGCCTTGAAAAATTTGAAGGTATCAAGGTGTGCCATGGCAGAGAAAAGCTTGGGAACCACTGTCCTAGATCTCAACTACCCTTATATTGAAAAAGTTTTTCCTAATATCTAATGTAAATCTCCCTTGCTGCTGATTGAGACTATGTTCTACCTTCAGAACACACAAAGAGCAATTGATCACCATCCTCTTTATAATTGCTCTTAACATACTGAAAGATTTATCAAGTTCCCTCTGTCTTTTCTAACAACTAACCAAGTCCACTTTTTCTAATGTGTCAGGTTTTGAAATCTTTTTTTATAATTTTTTTTTGCTCTCCTTTGGACTCTCTCTCCAACTTGCCCATCTTTTTCCTGAAGTGTGGTGTCCAGAATTGGGCACAGTACCCCAGCTGAAGCCTTACCAGTGCCAAGGAGAGTGAGACAATTACCCCTCATGTCTTACATGACACTACCTTTAATACACCTCAATAAAATTAGTTTTTGAAGTTGCATCACACTTCTGATGCATTCAATTTAATATCCACTACAACCCCCTTACCTTTTTCAGCAGTATTACCATCTAACCAGTTATTCCCCATTTTGCAGCTGTGCATTTGATTTTTTTCTTGCTAAGCGAAGTATTTTGTAATTGTTTTCATTAAATTTAACCTTGTTGTATTCAGACCAAATCTCCAAACTGTTAAGGTTATTTTGAATCCTAATTCTGTCCTCCAAAGTGCTTGCAACCACCCTCCCACCTTGGTGACATCAGCATATTTTATGAGCCCTTGCCACTCCATTATCCAAGTCACTGATGAGATACTGAATAGAACAAGACCCAGGACTGACTGCTGCAGGACCTCACAAGACAAACCCTCCCACTCTGACAGCAAGCCAGCATGGCCCACCAACTCTCTGCTTTATAAATAACCAGCAGATTGCAATCCCCATTGTGACAGAATAGGACTCCCGCTTCTCCCGTCCCCAATACCTATATAGTCCCCATAACATGAAGATCTCAGCTATTTCCCAGCAAACAGAGTTACACATACTTACAGGCTTGAGCCATGCTGAGATTGAGAATTACAGTTATAACCCTTCCTTCAAATTAAGTTTTGCAAAAGGGAAGGCAAATTCACTAACTCAGACAAATGAACCATTCCGCAACGTGCAGAGGTCTTTCTGCTAGGGCCACTGAGCCCTACTCTCTAGCACAGCAGTCCTCAACCACTGCGTCAGACACACTACTGTGTTGCCATACAGTGGTAAGTGTCTCTCTGAGACCTACAGGAGATGGCTGGATTTGGCTTGGGGTTCGGGTTGGGGCGGTGGGAGCTGGTGTGTCCTGTAAGCCACCAAGTACGCTGCAAACCACAAAAAGTTAAGAACCACTGCCCTAACAAGTGGCTTATTATTGCCCCAAATCATCATGCTAACACAGAGAATTCAGGTCTTTTCTGAAGAACTCATCAGACATTCTGAACACTTCTCTGCGGACAGGCAGGGTCAGGTGAAAAGCATTAGCCTGCAAACTCTACATACATCAAGATTTAAAAAGTCACCTTCTGGTCCATGGCTAAAGGGGAAGGAAGGACCATTCCACTTCACCCACATCTGAGGTACTTTAGCTCAGATTCTCAGCCAGACCCCTCATGGAAGGGTCTTAAATGTTAACCAGAGTTCAAGAGCTGAGGCTTTAGGAATCAATAAGAAATAAACTTCTTACTTGTAGCACCGAGGCGCCGTGTGTCTCTGGCGATGTAGTTTGCAAAGATAATGGATCTCATACTGGTCTTACCAGACCCACTTTTACCCATCAACAGCACCTAGTTAGGAAAAGCAAGAGAGAAGAGTTAAAATACTAACACTAGCTTCTCCATGACTCTTTAGTGGCTAAATACCAATGGTATAAAGACAGAAGGCCTTGAGAGCCCCAGGCACAGAGGACTTGACGTGTGTATGTTGCAATTTGGCTGCCTTGGGAAAAGCTAGCAAACAAAAACCTTTAACCTGAATGACTAGAAGACATGTTTTTAATCCCAGGATATTCATGGCCAATGAGCCAGCATACACACTATAAAACTCCCTCATGGTCGCCATGCATGTCAAGTAAAAGGAAAGCACATAAATGGACTACTCCCCTTTTTTCCTGACTTTTACTTTCTTCTTTCCTCAAAGACACCTCACTATCTGGCAGTTACATACTCTGTGTCTCTAGGATTGATTGTATAATTGCCTAAAATTCTGAAGAAAAATAATTGTGCTACATGAAGTTTATTCATCCTCCTCATCCTGAACCCCATGCCAATAACCCCCCCCCCCCAACCCCCAATCACTACACATGAACAGGTCAACCAGAGTTCATTTCTCCTACATACAGTGGGAAGGCATTCTGCAGAGTTCACAGCTGGATTCAGCTATCCAGTGAAGAGCTATGGCATGTTTATTTCTGAAGCAACTGTTAATCTTTCACTTCTCCAGCCTCCCCATGTGAAATGCACTGGCAGGGCCCAAGCATTTTCCAAGCCAAACACATTTCATGCCACAAGTTTAAAGAAAAATACTTGACTAGACCCGAACACTTGACCATTCAGCATCTTCTGTCCTCTTTAATCTCTTCTCCTACATTTTGTACCATCCACCTCACAATACAAGAATCCGTTTCTCCTCCCTGACACTGAAATGAAATCCAAGTCCTGGTTTTAGACGTGAAGATGTTGGAAGGCAGAAAGAAGTTTAAAAGCAGATGGGCCAGTGGAGTTTGACTACTCATCATGCAATGCAAGAGGCAAAAATGCAATCCTAGTTTCTTGCTTCTTGGGTCAGTGGGCCATGGAAGACAATGAGACATACTGTAGTAATTAGTTGGAGGGGTGGGGTGCAGTTAAAGGAAGGAGACTTATATGAATGGCTCAGCAGCAACCCTAAATAATTTTACAGCAGCAGGGATTGGTTTACACTATCAAAAGAACCATTAGCCAAGTAACAGCACCAAACCAAATTTCTGCCCTTGGCAACACCTTTTAAATCATATTGTAAATAACAGGGTTAAAAAAGGATGCAACTTAGACCGAAGCCATCCTTCAGAATCATGACAACTGGTAAAAGAATGAATCAGAAAGACACCTGCTTAATTCTCAGGTCTAGAAAACAATGTTGAACTGAAACAACAGACATGGAATCCCACTCTGCCATAGTCAGTCACTTTTCTGAGAAGAATCACATTCATAGGCTAACAAGTTTTCTTCCAAAAGTAGCTCACCACATGGTTAGGCACAAACTGCTTGAAGTGCTCTCACAGCACAGCAGAATTCAGGATAATAGGCTCTGGTGCACTTTGCAGCAAAAGAATCATAGAATCATAGCATCATAGGGTTGGAAGGGACCTCATAGGTCATCTAGTCCAACCCCCTGCCAGAGGCAGGACCACTCCCACTTAAACCATCCCAGTCATGGTTTTGTCCAGCCGGGCCTTAAACACCTCCAAAGATGGAGACTCCACCACCTCCCTTGGCAGCTCATTCCAATGCTTCACCACTCGCCTACTAAACGATAACACATTCTTCTTCAAAGAGGTAGACAAACCCTGTAATGACTGAGACTTGCAGAACCAATTCCCTACAAGTACTACAGCGTTCTCTCCTGGTTGCATCAGGAGGCCAAAAGAAAGAGCAATATCTGATCATGTTTCATACAACATTAGTGAAGAAATGTCTGTATGAGCCTATTGTGATAGTTAGACATAGTACTATCCAATTTAAAATCAACTCTGAACTCCGAGATGTGAGATTCTACCACTACCAGTAATCCCTCCAGCAGCATTTTCAAAGGGACTAGACCATAATATGCTGGGGAAGATGAGAAGTATGATCCGAGTACAACATACAAGAATGGTCACATTATTTAGTTAGCAATCTTAGGCATTTCTAATACAGTTATCACTGGAATATCTACACTCCTAATTCGGAGCAGAGGCACTTTATTTCCATCACTGGTTCTTAATCACTTATACGAGGCCAACAAATTCCCTTCTCCAGGTAAGATGTCACTTGAACCTATTAATGCAAATATAACATCCCAAAGAACATTTCTCTGAAAGAGATCAGGAACATTTCATCACACACAGAAGAACTGGAGCACAAGACATTTGCTCCTGTTACACAGGTCAGAACGTCGTGTTATCGGCTGCGAGTGCCAGAGTTATTCAATTAGCTGTTACCATGAAGAGTTCCTGTTGCGCAAACCTAGCGCTCTGGTTATCAAAATATTTGAATACTCGTTTTCCAGCCTTACCTATGATGTTAGCAGAAAGACACATCAGCCGCCACCACCACCACAGGATTCCAAGGAGGTATTTGAGTAATTAATGGTCATTTGACAAACAGGAAGATCTCATCATGAGAGGCTAGTGCAAACACACACGCCTTATGGGCTTCCACATCAGAAAGCATCTGATGAGCGCTTAGAGATTTCAAAAGTGCTTGCTAAATTCAAAGAGGAACTTGATCCACATTTGCAAGCAGGCAGCAAAGTAGGGTTTGCAATCCAATTCTTACCTTTTTCTTCATGGCTGTGCTTGGCATCACCCACCTGCAGATTTAAAGACAAGACACAAGCAGCCCTGTTACACTGCTGTACTTTCTTCTTCTCCAGCTATCAGCTTCACTCACTTCAACACCCAAATTCCACCCACAGCTACTGAAATGCCATGCAGAATGGAAAGAGCTGGTTTGTGAACACAAAATATTTCATCCCACCCTACAGAAGGCACTTTACTTGTGTCCCAGGCAAAGAATAGTAGAGATCTTAGGGGGAAGCATCCTGTCCGAATGAGACTCTTTATCATGCTTACCTGATCCTTAGTTATATAAGTGAAATAGATCTAAGCATGATAAATTTCAGCATGTGGTGGAAAGCAACCTGCACTACCAGACACCTTCCACAAGCACATCAAACTCCTAATACACAACACACTCTCACCTTATTCCCCCTCCCCATGTAAATTAACCCCCAGGTATAACCCACTCTCTAAACCAGGGGTTTCCAAACTTAGGGTCAGGACCCACTACTGGATCGCAGATCATCAGGCACTGGGGTCGCGGCTCCCTCTGCTGCCTCTGCCAAAAGGCTGGAATGCACTGCTCAAAAGATGTAATTGTTGGATCGCAGGCATACATGAATTTTTTCAACTGGATCCTGAAAAAGTTTGAAAGCCACTGCTCTAACCCCCCGCCCCCCACTAGGTCACTCCCTCCAAACACACAAACCCCAAGCCCTTTCCCCTTTACACCAAACCCCACCTCAATTGGCATCCACATGCACACTAACCACCCCCAGACAAACTCACCCATGTTCCCACATACGCTAATATCCCACAGCCCCTTATCCTCCAACCACCTCTTCTGACACTGCACCCCACAAGTTATTCTTTCACCTCACGCAAACCACCTAAACACAGCACCCCAACAGGCTGCTACCCAGTCATTTGCACGCTGATCCCCATGACAGCCAACTCCCCTCTCACGTCCAGGATCCTGCTGTGCCCCTCATAGCTTCTAAATCCACTTACTAGCCCCCTCAGGGGATCACACTGCCCCAGCCACATTGGCCCCCTCATACCCACTGCATCCCCCCACACCAACCCAGTACCCACCTTCCAGACCCCCTGCCCCCACACCCCCTGCCTCCACCCCTACCCCCAGATTCCCCCCACCCCCACCTCCTGCTGCCCCACATGCCCCAACCTCCACACCCCATAAACCCAGCTCCCACCTCTGTCTGCTGCTACCCACATGGCCCGCCTCCACCCCCAAAAACCCAGCTCCCACCCCACCTCCTGCTGCCCCA